>JANBXA010000731.1:15742500-16942500 GCA_030556225.1 Cricetiscus sungorus
TCTGAGTAAAACAATTACACTGCCGTTTTGTGACATATAGAATAAAATAGAACTCTACTTAGTTTTATGTTTAAAGCATTTAGGACAGAGTTTAGAACACTGAAAACTCATAGTGAATCCACTGAAATGTGTGCTAGTTATCAGGTAGACTGTGTTCATTTTCCTATACTTATGACACATGTGCTGATCAAGCTGCCTCTGTAGGAAGGAAGGATGGCTACATAGTAGAGTGTATAGTGACTAAAAGTGAGCAATGATTTTCTAGATCGCTCTCAAACAGTGATTAGTTAACTTGTACCTTTGATAATATATCTTGAAATTTTAGGCATCAGTTTCCTGGCCAAAAGTGGAGAGTCAGTCTCTCTGTCATTTCTGAATTTGTCTTGTCAGAATCACTGCTTGTAAAATGTTTGTGTGAGAAAATAAAATGATATTTGTTACAATAGTGCTGTGTTAAAGAGTGCTAAACAAGTGCTAAGACAGAGTATTCTGCTTGCTTTATACCCTAAGCCTTCTTAAAGCCATTACAGTCACATGCTATAAATATCCGTGTGTTGTATAATACTTGCTGAATATGTCTAACTATATTGTTTTCTCCTTCAGACAATCTCACAAAAAAGTTCATTATCTTAGAGACTATAACTTATAAAATACCTAATTAAATAGCTTCAAGTAAATTTTCTCTTCTCTAATGATCTAGAAACACCAGAAATTCTGATTGTGAGTCACGTTATGCATGAAGATCATGATTAAACAGGGGTGGGAAGCCTTGTCAATAATCATAAATGTTTCTTACAATTCACCCTATACTTACACGTATTCCATTTTTATCACTCTTTCTATCCCTTAAGCCATGGCAGGTGCTTTCCTCTATAGGCATTTATACCTATGTGGGATGTTCAAAACAAACTTAGCTATTTAGTTATACAATAAAATCTACTTTAAAGAATTAATTATCCATTAATATATTCATTAAATTGCATATATTGTAATACCCCAAGATGCTAAAGGCATCAAGCTTGTTTCCGTTTAGAAAGTGGCCTGTTTTACAATCAAATGGGGTTTGTCATTTGTCTTATTACAACTTCTTAATTGGGACACAAGTTCTTTCCATCTCACATTTTCTTAAACAGATCCTGTTTTCAGAGCTCAGTATTTAGTATATACATAGATGTGCTTTTCCATAGGTGTTCATTGAAAAAGGAAGCTGTGTAATTTTTGCAAATGTTATGGAGTCAGTACTAAAAGCAAATAAGCCCTATGATCAAGGAACCACTCTATAAAACAATTTTGAGATTTAACTAGCTTAAGCAAGTCTATAAAATGACCAAGGCAAATCTAAAAAAAAATATTGTAGCAGATTTGATATAGTTTCTAAACCCAGAAGAATTGGACGGTGTGGAAGCAGTGAGACACATACCACTGGTTTGAACATTGTCAATGAAAACTAAAGAGTGGTACTGTGTAAAGGGAATGGGATGAGCATTGGATGCCACTGGTTTGAACATTGTCAATGAAAACTAAAGAGTGGTACTGTGTAAAGGGAATGGGATGAGCATTGGATGCAGTTTGCCCTTTCTATATGCCTGTGCATCATCAATTAAAAACAAAATATCCCAGGGAGAGAATACTGATTCCTATGAGGATTCGGAGCTGGACAGACCTATCGTTAAGTCTCATTATTCATGGGACTTAAGTTTTGGTTATATTCAAAATAACTTATGCACAAAAAATACAGAAAAAAATAAATACAGTCTAGTATTCTGATGAAGTTTAAAGGAAACTATAGATATGGTGTGTGGACCTATTTGAGAAATGTATATAGGTGTCACATGATATTCTATTAAACTTGATATTTTCATGGGATCCAGTCGCCCCATTCTTAAAGCTGAAGAAGAGAACTACATTGTGACCTTAACCCTCACAGCTCTCTCTTGGCAAATGTGTGAAGTCTGAGAATAGCCTAAAATCAGATATTGTAGAAAATAGGGGAACAGAGATTTGGTGTCTTGTCATAAAATGTCAACTATTATAGGTACAAAAAGAGAGTCTTTCTTTCGTACGTCCTGTTGATACTAACTCAGAGTTCAGCGCTGGCCAATAGACAAATGATGTCTCAGTTTAGTGATCTATACTTAATTTTGATTACCTTTCTGTGTTTTTAAATTTTATTTTATTTTTAATTAAAACAAAATTATATCTCTCCCCTCCAAACGTTCCCTTGTCTAACCTTCCTGGCACATCAAACACTCTTAAATTTATAGCCTCTTCCTTTTTAACTGTTATTTTTATACACATGTATGTACCTACACACATATATTAATAAATATATTATTTTATTGAGTCAGTTTAATGTTGTGTGGATGTATCTTTTTATCTAGGCCTTATAACTAGCTATTAAATAACCAGTTAGGGAGTATATCCCTGGGGAGATTATTTTAGCTTTCTCTGTAGTCAGTAATTGCCTGTAATTCTTAATCTACAGTAGGACCCTGTGAGATCCCCTCCATCCATGTTGGCATGTCAACAGGTGTTGTCATTGTCCAAGTCTTGTTTAAGCAACCATATTGAGATTTTTATGGGTATGTCTTCCCTGTAATACGTAGGAGGAACAAACTCAGGAGACTGTCTGGTCCTGTGGCTCTTTCAACTTTTTTGGCCCTCTATTCAAGGTGCTCTGAACCTTAGGTGTAGGGTTTGTATTTTAGACATATTAGTTGGGGGAGATACTACATGTTGAGCTTGTCTCTGCATTTTGTTCGTTTGTGACTTTCTGTAATTGTATCTGCTGCAAAAAAGAAAGTTCTTTGATGATGAGTGAGACATATACTTAATGTGGGCATAAAGAAAAGTGCTTAGAATATTGTTAGAAATCATGCTGGCTTAAGATAATAGCAGAAGTGGGTTGTCCTCTGAAGTCCACAAACTCATTAGACCTAGGTGGTTGACTGAGTTTCCAGTACCAGAAATGATTTCCTTCCTATTGAAATGGCCTTAATTCTAATTAGATGGTTGTCAGTTACCACAAAGATGTGAGTGCCTCTACTGTACCTTGATAGATATTCTGCCTGGCTAGTCATTGTTGTGGTTTTTATAGATCACAGCTGGATGGATTACCTCCCTCCCCTGACAGATTGTGTATTACCTTCATTCCAGTACTATGAATGCTAGCCCACAGGAAAGAGGTGTTCAGGTCTTTGGCAACATGGAGTTACCTTCTACTCATGTGAGGCAAAGCTGTATGCTACATGGTTTGAATATATGGTCTCTTGTGTTCCTCTGACCAATACCTCAATAGAGGCTTTCCCATGTCTGGCAATAGAGTATTTGTTAGGCCATCTATGGCACCAGGAAGATAACTTTGCTATTTCCCCAACTGAAATAAAAAGAGAATGAGTGCCTCACAATGAATGAAGGCATAAATCAACCTGGACTTGAAAGAACTGATTAGCTAGAGTATTTCTATGTCTGCAGTCTCAATGGTCTGAATGAAGGTCACAAAGAATAAAAAGTAAAAATGTGAATACATGGCTCCTCAGCTTACACATGTCCTGAACAAGGGAAACGGATACATTTAAAATGACTTGTCTTAGATGTTTACATTAAAATGTGACATGATATCAAAAGACTATAAGACAGGAAATCTTCCACACACTACCTGGAATAATTTGTGGCAAAGAGTCATGTTAAAATCTTGTGCTGTCATGATTATAAGTTGAGCAGTGATCACAAATGACAGCCGAAAGGGTATAAGAAAAAACACCCTGACAGCTTAGTAATGATCTTGTTATCTGTATTCTGAATCATTTTTCTTACAACAGGTATTGCTCCATGAATTTGCTTTACGATCTATGTTTCATCAGAGTGAAAAGATTGGAGTTGAATATTCTGTTCCTTGACATGCATTTCACCAGGTGTTAATTTTGCTTCACCAACTTCTGTTTGAATGATATAATTGTTTTCATCTCCTCGGTGTAGGTAATTTTGCTAATGCATGTCTTGTACACTTAGTGTCTAGCTTCATTTTCTTTTACTGCTGTTTTGAAGAATCTCTCTCATTCATGTGACAGCTTTAACATATTTGTATTTGTCATTACTGCTCATGTAACAGTGGGTGTTAGGCAGGTACACCTGTGCTGATGTACTATGCTTTTTCCTTGTTTCCTGTCCCACCTTATAATAGACTTGTGAATATCTTAATCATTTATTTTCCCAGTTGTGAAATTTCACTGTGCCTTTGATAATGCTTATTTATTTCCATTAGTCTATACATTGAATGGTGTAATTGCTCACAATGGCTATGTTTGCCGTGTATTTTCAGTAACTTCCGTTTTCTTCTTACTAAACTACACTCTTTATAAGTCTCTTAATTAAAATACAGTTTACACTATTGTATAATGTGTATAAAATTATAAAATATAATATATATTACAACATATATACCACCACCTGCCTACTTTTGTTTCTGCATTTTTATTTTTCAAAAGCCACCTAAATTAGTATTTGTTCATGTTTAAAATTATATCTGTAAATTCAGCCTCATCTTAGATTTAAATTAATAAAGCAATAATTTCATCTTCAAAACCCTTGAGATGCTTGGAAACTACACTTCTGAGTTTGCAGATCAGTAGCCAACATACCATTGAGGGCAGGCATGTTTCACTAAAGCTTTGTACCAGGAGTTATAGAGAGATGAAGATAAATATTACCTTTCATATGACATCCATAGACTTAGAAATAATAGAAGGCAATTTAAAATAAAGTCACAGGGATTAACATCATTAAAGAAAAAGCATGAATGTTTAATTGAGAACATGCACAGTCATTCCTTTGGCTTTGTGGATTATTTTTCTTTGTTTCTGTTTCTTAACTAGACTCCATCATTCCATTTAAAGCTTTTGGACAACTTTTATTTGCTTCTTCATGTTATTATATTTAGCTTCAGTTCTAACTGAGATTAAAAATAAATAAAAATACAAGGAAAAAAATCAAAGGAAATGTATGAACAGTTTTATCACTAAAAAAATGATGAAAACCAACAAGGCACCTCAGTGGGGAGATATACTTGATACAAGACTGACGCGATGGGTTCAATACCCAGACCCACATGAAAAGGCAGTTTTCTATAATCCAGTTCTCCGACCCTCAAATTATAGTACTTATTTATTTAGCGTCCTAGGGAATTGAACCTAAGACACCAAGCATGCTAAGTAAATGTTCTACCAATGGACTACAGTCACCAGCTTAGAACAAGCATAGAGCAGTCACCTGGAACCTCACTATGACAGTCTTTGCCTCACACCAAGTTTGTAAAGTCTTTCTCATGATTCTAAAGAAGATAATTCCACTAATACAATTCCCAGTTTTACATGTGCATTCTTTTATATTGGTGCTGAGAACTACATTGGGGATAATATAGAATATGGATGTTTTGGCTTTCGGGGATCACAAAATACCCTGACATGTGACATGAGTAAAATGAATCATAGGAAGAAAAACTTGAGCATTTATTCTTCAGCTCCGCAAAGCAGCTTCACACTGAACCCCAGATTGGAAATTGTGACAGAAATGCAATGATTGAAGGCTGCCAGTAGAGAAAAGCTGCCAGTTGAGTGATGATTCCTGGACAAGAAAATTGAATCAAGTACCTATGCTACATTACATCTGAAACCAGTTACCATTCAAAGGATTTGAATTTTGTAATAAGTATGAGATATAAATAAATAGGATAAAATAAATGTTTTTATTTAACTGCAAGACTAAGCTTAAAGAATAACTCATCATTGAATAATATAAAATAGCTCAACAAAATGTAATAAAAATGTGCTTATTGCCTTCATTGCTTACCAATGCATGCTGTTACTTCTACCAGCGGTGTGCATACACATAAACACAGTTCTCTGTTACCATTGAAGCCTCCGTTACCTTTGAGTATCCTAATGTTTCAAAGACAGAAATGATTTACCTCAAACATCTACCCCTAAGTCACAACTCCCTCTTCCTCATTTATATCCTAGATCTCCTTTCCCTGAATCTTTTGTCTCCTTCTTCCTCCATGTGTTTGTTGCCTATAACCTCACCTCGACACTTTGTCATGATATTCTTCTTTCTAACTCATTTAAGAGATGAAAAAGAATCTTCATTAATGCTTGACAATCTACTCTTTTACTCATACCTGACCCTCTTTTTCTAATGTCCCATACTACCTCACTATAAAATTATTTACTTACAAATATGCATGCATGCATGCATGCATACATACATACATACAGAGCTATTGTTCACTGTGTTGTTTAGGAATTTTTTGTTCTTGTATTCTCATTCAAAATGTTATTGTTTTCCCAGGCTGATTAAACACTACAGCCAAGTTTATTATATTTTGGTCCCAATAGATTTCAATTAAAAAATGTATAAAACAACTATGGAACAGCTAATCATAACCTATAAAGAAAATATGGCTGGCTGGAAACACAACTCTGTGATAGAAGACTTACTATTTAATGCTTAGTCATCTCTAGCTAGTAAAAAAATAAGGAAGTTAACATTGATATAGGAAATATTGGAATGACACCTTTCATTTAATATTTTCAGAGTCCTTAACAAATCAGATTCTCACATTGTTTAGTACAAGTCTTGAAGGCTGTTAAATTGTTGCTGCCAATCTTTCACTTGCATGACAAAAGTAGCCATGAACTACAAGTTTATTTATTTCCAATATAAAGTGTTATATAAGTAGTAATATTACAGATGACCTAGATTTATTGTTTCTTTATTCCCACTGGGATCTATCTTCTGAATCTGTTAAATGTATGATATAATGTAGAAACACTATGGAGATAGATTAAATAGTTACATGGGTAAGTGGACAGACAGAGAGTCAGACAGAATGATAGATGATAGACATGTTAATATGATCATAGATTTGGGATTTTCATTGGTGGGCTCCATAAAATATCTACAATAATTTACCGTTAGATTAAGAATCCCAAGTCAAAGTACAGGTCTTTGCTGCAACCCCATCTTTATTCTATAATAAATATATTTTACTTTCATTTCATAAAACAGGGTCACTCATAGATAACCATACTATGATAACTTTTTGTGATGCTCAGTGGAAGAATGAGTTCTCCAGGTGAGAATGCCCTGAAAAGAGAGCAGTCTAACATAAGATGTAAGCTACTTCCAGCAATCCACAGCAGGGAGCTGGAGGAAAATTGGGGTTTTTCAAAAGCAGGGATTCTACACTGAGATGATCGTGTTGAGTTGTTATAAAGGTCATTTGCCCTTGGCCTCATTTCAGCTTAATTGAAACAGGTTAATCTTTTTTCTCTCTCTCTCTTGTTCTTTCAATTTGGAATGATACTGGTATCCCTGCTGTACTCCTCATCCATCATATCCTGTGACCTTGAAATAATTCTGCAGCTCTCCTTCTCAGGAGAGAGTCTGTAAATGAAAATTAAAATAGATCTTCTCAGCAGAGACCCACAGCAACATGTAATAAGACATGTAACAGAAGATCTGATCACAGCAGGTATTCGGGGATAATTCTTAAGTGACATATGGAGTCAAAAGAGATTCGTCTTAACTCAGACAGGAAAAGAAACAAAAGAACAAGAGAAGAAAAAGAATCAGTAAAGTATGCTAAATTTACAAATCAAGGAATGATACCCATGAAAACCTTTCATGGAAATCAACAATTTAAAATTGTGTCTCTGTCAAGTCTCATGAATCTTCACATTCTTATGAATGTGAAGCATTGGTAACGTCTACTACCTAGAAATATTCTTCCCAGAAGAAGAGCTGGGGATATCAATATGCTTCTCATGTTATCAAAAATACAAATGAGAAGAAATGTTTAAGTTTCCATGACATAAGGCTCTTTTTACTATAATAAATGCAAAATTGGAGTAGTCAGTATATAGGGCACTCCGTGTCTCAGAGTCGAGGCTGTTTTCAGTGGGGAGAACCCCCCTGACTTCACAACACTCGAAAATTGGATAAAACTGTAAGATGTAGCCCTCCTTTTGTATTTTCACAATTTGTCACTTGTATGTGAACACATACCATACACCAAGTAACATGCATTCGTGTCTTCCATAATTACCCGGGAAAACAGTATTCGGAATAAAAGCATGACTGAGGCATTTAAGACAAAAGAACATCTGGCATGATCTGGGAGTATAACAATTGCAGTCTATTCAAATGACTATTCTCCTTTATATTATGGATTGTAAAATTTCAATACTTATGTCACATAGGACCTTTATCTGAAAATGAAATATAATGTTCCACTAGAGGTATATGTCCCCCACATTTCATTGTCTTAATTTTAAAGCCTATTGTAGTAACATATTAACTGCATATGGTATTGCCACACCGAATTAAAACTTACATTGATCCTATCTATGCACCATTTTTACTGCAATATGTTTTTGATCCATGAAACATCCCCAGAGGTTTCTCACATTTCAAATCTCAGTACTGCTGTCTCTTTACAAAGTGTTCCATGTATATTTGCTAAATCATCCATTGTCAAATTGTCAAATCATTTTAATCACAATGAAGACAACTAAATGCAAACAGATTGCTTATTATTGATAATGTTGTAAAATATAGTATGTTAATAATAATAATAATTACCTGTAAAGCATCATGTTTTATTAATTTAAAATTATTTACTCAACTAATACTATTAGAAATCTAATTGATCCAAGTTCAGCTGAGTTAAACCAGAATAAGCCA
Source organism: Cricetiscus sungorus (assembly GCA_030556225.1). Classification (NCBI taxonomy): domain Eukaryota; kingdom Metazoa; phylum Chordata; class Mammalia; order Rodentia; family Cricetidae; genus Cricetiscus; species Cricetiscus sungorus. The sequence goes on from JANBXA010000731.1 coordinate 15,751,243, forward strand.
TGTTGCAATTTTAGTACTTACTTCCAGGTGACCTTATGGAAGGAGAGAATTTCTTTAATCATTTTAAGCTTCAATATCTTTAGGCTTACATTTGGTCTAATAGAACCTACTCATACCAGATTATTGCAACAATTAAATGAGAATACTGTTTGGTTAAATGGAATTACAAGATCCTAGCTTCTGAAAATATAATTTCATATGTATTCAATATTTTTTGATACCTTCATAGAATAGCATGGCCACATTGCCATGTTTTACAAATCCAATGCCCATTAGAATTTTCAGTTAAAATTAAAGTTTAATGGGGTTCACTTCTCATCCCAAGTCATTAGAACCACACAAGGAAAACATAATGACACTAAAATTTTGATATATTGATTTAAGGGATTCCCTCGAGAATATACCATATTTTCAAAAATCAAAGTTTATGTTCATGTTAACACAATATTCAACAATTTAGAAGATATATAAAACTATGAACAACTAATTTAGTAAATGATATGCCAAGAGTTAAAGGTAACTACTTCACACAATTTTTGCACTTAAGCTAAACCTTTATTTAAAAGAGAAATGACTAAATATATTTAGTTTACACACACACACAGAGGATCCTTATGCTGATACACTTTGCAAATATCAATTGACAGCCCAATAAATGTCAAGTGGCAAGTAGTGAGTGGGTGTCTGTTATAATCAGCAAATGATTTAATACTAGGTTACAATACTAAGAGACTCATGTGTTACAGTATAATTATCACTGCAGACTCTTGTTTTAACCCATAATGAAATATCTCTAAAATTATTATTAAAGATGATGCAAAAGTATGAATGGCTTTTGTTGAATTGTTTTAATATAGACCATATCATAGTTGTAGCTCAGATAACATTCTTTGGTGTGTTCAGAGAATACACATATTTAAAATTTTGTTGGACTGACTTTGAAATATGAGTTGCAAACACAATAGCTCTGTGTATAATTGCAACATTTAATTCCACTAGATACTGAAAAAGAGTCAAACATATCAGCTTTTCTTACATGACCCAAGTGGATATTAGAAAACGTCTTGAGTCTTTACCTGGAGTATAATTGTACTGTATTAAGCAAGCATGCTAACATTTGCAACAAACAGTATCAGAAAACATCACAACCTAGATGGAGATGATTCAAACACCATTCCTATGAAAGATAGTGAATGTTTTCTATGGCAGTTTTCATTTTGATCTTCTAATTCACACATTTATCTAGACTAGTAGTAACATTTCAGCCCTTCATGATTACCCACATTCCATTATTTCAGGGGCCCACATTCTCAGAGACTGTAATAGTATTAGTGGAAATTTAATTGATATTGTGAATTCCACTCTGGACTGACCCACTGAAGCATCCTGCTGTTGTCTGGGGTACTATGAATAACCATTTTTTTAGTTATGTAACTCATTTTATTTTTTCATTAAATATGGTTCTAATTGAAATTACTTTAACACCTTCTTTTCCTCCCTTCCTTCCCTCCCAGCTGTCCTCCTTCAAAATCTTCTTATACCTCTTCATTATCAAGTTGATAGCCTTTACTTTGATTGCCATTGTTACATACATACACATATGTATATATGTATGTGTGTGTTTTCGTGCACAGGTAGATAGATAGATAGATAGATAGATAGATATTTCTTCCTGATTCTTTTTATACTGTATTTATATTGCTTCAGGGCTTACCACTGGACAACCAATAAGAAAAGGTAATTCTCCTAGGAGTCATTAATTGACTATAGTTCTTCATCTGTGAGTGGGACCCCACAATGTTTTTTTTTTTGCCTTTCCATATTAATATGCCCATTGATGTTCCCAGTGTCCAATCTTTTTTCAAGTGTTTTCTAGAAGAGACTGATTCACAGCAAACTTCCTGGTTTTCTGACTCTTACAATCTTCTTGGCACCTCTTCCATGATGTTCACTAGTCAGAGATGCAGGACCTGTGAAGTAGATTTGCGGGGCTCCCTACAATCCCTTGATCACTATATTGTGTCCAGTTTCTGTAACAGTCTTCATCTACTATAAAGAGAAACTTTCTGATGACGGAAGATGACTACACCTATCTGTGGGTATAAGGATGAGATTTAGAATGCAGTAAGGAATTGTATTAGTCTAGCAAAGTGATGGTAGTAGATTTTCTTCTAAGATCCATGACATCACTAGTCCCAGAAAGCTGGCTAGGCTTGTATTAGCAGGCATGATTTCCCTCCGGTTGAGTGGGCCTTAAATCCAGATAGCTGTTTGGCTGCTACCATGTGGGTGCCACCTCTTGCCCCTTCATACATATCTTGCCATACCAATGATATTCATGGTTCATTGGAGTTGTAGTTCTATAGTATTGTTTAATTCCCTTCCTTGGCAGCACGCATAGTATTTGCAAGAACCATTGAAGTCAGACCACAGGAAAGAGGCTTTGGGTTCAGGTCCATCTTGAATCATTTGAGTCCTGTGTCACAAGTGTACAGTGTCCTTAGCAATAGTGGCTCATCTTCAACTTATGAGAGGTTAACAAGGCATCTAATAATAACCTAATTGTGTGGAGTACCTCTGAACAGCCATTCAAAAGGAGGTTTCTCATGCTTGGTACTTGGGTTTTTATTTGACTATGACTCTTGGGGAAACATTGTGATCTCTCTCTCTCTCTCTCTCTCTCTCTCTCTCTCTCTCTCTCTCTTCCTCTGTGTGTGTGTGTGTGTGTGTGTGTGTGTGTGTGTGTGTGTGTGTGTGGTGGGAGATGCCATTCTGTAAATATGTTTCTCTTATTGGTTGATGAATAAAGCCCTGCTTGCCAATAGGAAAGCAAGATAGGCAGTACTTAAGACAAGGAGGTTTCGGGAAGAGGTAGGAAAAAGAGTCAACATGTAATACCAAGAGAACAGAGGTCCAGGACTTTTCTCCGGTAAGATGAGACCATGTGGAAATACTTAGATTAATAGAAGTAGGTTAATATTTAACACAGAGCTAGACAATAAGTAATGCTAGTAACAGGCCAACAGCTTTATATCTAATATAGCATCTCTGTATTTTGAGGCTGGAGCAGCTGTAGGACCAGGCTGGTGGAAAACTACTCATAACATGTGTAAATACACTTATATGTATCATGTATAAGATGATAAGACATGGTGCATATATACAATGGAATACTAGTCAGTTGTAAAGAAAAACCAAATTTATAGGTATGTATAGGCCTAGTAAAGATTATATTGTGTGGGGTAACCCAGACTAAGAAAGTCAAATGCTGTATATACTCTTTCATTCTTGGTACCTGGCTCCAAATTCTCAGATGTGTATGTACAACATGAAGTAACAACAGAAGCCAAGAAAGTATAAAGGTACCATTGATGGGAATTTGGAGATAGGAACAGGAGAAATGAAATGGGAAATGGAGTAACAGGGATGATGCTCCAACTGAGACCAAGTAAAGGAGTTCAGCATGAAAGGAGAGAAAGAGATGGGGACAAATAACTCCAAGTTTGTATGATAAAGCCTCAAGAAATCATGTTGTCTTATGCTTATCTAAAATTGTACTATATATATATATAGTACAATTATATAATATATATATATACTATATAGTATATATACTATATATATATAGTACACAAAAGCCCACAAAAGATGTGTCCATACATCAGTTGGGGTTGGGCAGCTGAATAGTTGATTGAACGTTTCCCTGTTGCTTAAACTATTCACTTAAGTAAAACCTCCCTTTCTTTGTTTCTTCCTCCCTTCCTTTCTTCCTTTGTTTCTTGTCTTTTTTAGCAATGTGATAAAAGTTACAATATTGTAACTTTTGGCAATAACTCTTAGTGTAGAAAGATAAAGCAACATAAAACTCAACTAGCCTATGAAAAATAATTCTGCTCAACAGGGATTTCTCTTTCCAGGGTGGCCAAGATTCTCTTGGTAAGAGGCACTTATTTATAGACCATAGCCAAGATAATTTTATGATCCTTTAGTGAAAGAAAACAATTTATCTTATTAAGAGAGTTCCAAACAATTATTAATCAAGTAATTTATTTTACGTATTTCTGGTCAAGTTTCAGGTACTTTATTCCAAGACCAGATGGTAAGCTTTGCAATTGCTGCAAAAATATAAATATGTGATATATGTACATGTATGAATATATATAATATATTTCAGTTCCTGTGTATGTACATATCAAATATACAAATATGTATATACTCAATAACTAAAAAATAATTACTATGGTGCTAATTCAAACTGCATTTCCATTGGTAACCAGATAATCAACACACAAAACACAAGTCTATTATACTTATTTTTGAGAATTTTCAAACACTGTGTACTTACTCATAAATGTGCTTCAAATTACACAGTATTTCATTTTAAAATAGAAAATTCACACATATACCCAGCAAGAACATCCATATGGATCTCATTTTGTTGGCTTTACTGGGACAATTTTTCATCATAAGTAGCCCAGAAATTCACAACAGAAAATGAAGTTAAGGCTTAAAAGGGAAATAGGGCTAATACATACTCTCCTCCCTGAAGTATGGCCTCAGATCATATACTGATACAGCGTTCTGTTCTCTGCCATCTCTTTGTATATTCCTGATGAATATCACCTGTGTTGCAAAAGCCCACAAAAGAGTGTCCATACATCATTTGGGGTTGGGCAGCACACAATCATTTGTTCTTTGCATTTTGAGTTGGTTTGGTTTTGTTGTAATGGTCTCTGTTGAAAAGAGCTGGTTTTGTTTGTTTAGTTGTTTATTTTTAATAAGTGCTGATAGCCATACTAATCTGTAGTACAAAGATAAATATTTAGGATATAGATAGGGATTGTGGTGTTTCAGTAAACTGGCAGTGGTAGTGTGGTAGTTTCTCCTCCAAGACTCATGAGCTTACTATCCCAGGTAGCTGGCACAGCTTCCAGTACCAGTCATGATTTTCCTCTCATTGGCATGCTCTTAAGCCCAATTAGAGAGCTATATCTTACCACGGAGATAAGAGCGCCATTATTGTACCTTCAGGGATTATGCACCTTCCTGGAGGAAGGAAAATGGGAGAAATGATGTGTTTCATTTTAATTTCAAAAACTAAAATGCTATTAAATAAAAATAAATTTATCCTTTAAAAAGGATGGTACCCCCTAGTACTGACCAGAAACCCTAGAAGCAGCAACTTGAATGAGCTAGAGAAGTCAGGAGAATTCACTAGAAGTGCAGCTGAAGTCCTGATTAGAATGAGTTAACTAGATGGGAATTTACAATTGGAGACGGAGGACATTTTCAGTACCAGCAGCATATGCAACAGGCTATTGATGATGGCAACTGTAAGTATGAGAAACTAGGAACAGGTGACTGTGCCTAACTAAAACCCAGCTAGCAATTCAGGTGGAAAGGAGGCAGGTGTGGGGAGAGCTAGCTAGGCACAAAGAATTTAAGCAAATTGTTGAAGTGATCATCTTTGCATTTTGAAATGAAACAGGAGGGGTGATATGGAGGGAGGATGCGCCCAATTGGGTGAAGGATTTGCAGGAGGCTAGACCAACAAGATAAAGGTGAACATAGATGAGGCAGGTGCCATTAATTCCTGCCAGATGTTCTCATCATTGTAATAGGGAGAAACAATTAGGTCAAATACGCTGAACACATGCAGAGAAACAGAATATCTTTTCTGATTAGAGAACAGTCATGCCAACAATTTCTGTAATTATGGAAGTAGAATTCCCCCAAATCTAAAGTACATTAGATGTGTTTACATGCTAATGTTCTTTTATTTAATATTGCTATGATAATATTCATATAATAGGACAAACCTCTGTGAGTGTGAGAGAGAGGGGGGAGGGAGAGAGGGAGAGGGCGAGGAGTTTAGGGAGAGAGAGAGAGAGCATGTGTCTGTGTCCTTTAGTTAATTTGAACTCCCCTGTTATCATCATAGATTTATAGTCTTTTTTTAAATGATATCCATTTCTAAAAGAGGTTAGTGAATGAGACTGTATTAGTCAAACCTGGTTTTCAGTATGGGTTCTGGAATAAACCACTCTAATTTTACTTTTCTACAACTTTAGCATGATATTGTTACAGACTTCATCAGTAAGTCTCTGGCATATCCAAATGTAAACATAGTCTCACAATGAGTCTCACTGTGTGTGTGTGTGTGTGTGTGTGTGTGTGTGTGTGTGTGTGTGTGTGTGTGTGTGTGTGTCTAACTTTCCATTTTTATTACACAACTAACTCTATGGCAGTACATCAGCTGCTTTATTAAAATGTTTGGAAGCTGTTCATGCATTCCAGTGTGTTCTGAATCTAAATGCTTTACTTTACTAAAAGAATAAATTAAAAGGCTTCATCTCAGAGTGATAATGAAGCTTCGGCATGCTGTGTTGAGAGAATGCTTTCCTTACAACATTTTTGAATTCTCAAAAGAAGCAGAGGAACTCAGTGAGAACTACCTCAGTCATGTAGATAAAATTTTAAGGAAAGGAAATTTCCTGCATGTGCTTTCATATGCTTTGGTTAATTCTACCTTTCTACTTTGTGAAATTTGATTGATATGTATGTCAACATTAACACAGGACAAGTAAATAAATATAACATACTTTTACATCTGAGAAAACTTACTGTAACAATTATGATTATTATTTTTCTGCTGTTCTTCTACCTCATGAATTTATATTAATGAGTAAATAGTTTTTCATTTATATTTTATTTGTTGGAATCCTCAGGAGATAATGACAAAGATCCTCAAATTTCTTATCACTTTTATGAACTTGAGCATCTGAATGAACAGGAAATTAGATAGGAAGTTTTGTCTACCATAGAGCTGCCACATTTTATCCAATGAAATTATACTCTGAAGAATTAACTTAAACTATACCAAAATACTTCCAATATACTTGGAAATTCCTCAAGACCCTCCAAATATTCTTCCAAATATAACAATTTACTGGGAACGTAACTTGAACAATACACTGAGATGTTATTCAAAATATTACAGTGAGGACATATATTCTACTCTTCGAGCAACACAGCACAATTATTGATGCTCAAGAGTGTTTATATGATTATAACCCAGTGTGACTACAGGTAGAGTCTCACCTGTATAGAGGCTCTTGTATTTTGGAGAGTGTAGTGTAGGAGCAGAGGCACACAGAGAACATCTAAACAGGGTGTACTGAATAACTCAGGAAGTCAAGATGGAATAGTCTTTGGTAACCTCAGTGCAATGCTCTCTCAATAAAATGATCAGTGGCACAGACCTGTGCAAGATTACAAAGCAATCTTAGGTACCCAGTGATTAATTCAAGGGAGAACAGAGGTGCAGATGGGGAGCAGAGTCCAGATTATGGAGGACCTTTTACTACATTTTATGATTTATAGAGTTTTACATAATACTTATTACTTATATATTACATATTTATTATTTATTTTTGTTTTATACTTTTCAGATGCTATATTGATTATAGAGAATATACACATACCCATAGATGTCTGTATATGGGCCTATATATGCATACATATAAAGAGATATAACCTTTCATATTCAGATGCTCATGTAAAACTTATTTTTTTAATTTTTATTTTTTTCTTATTTTGCATATCAATCCCAGTTCCCTCTCCCTACCATGTCCCCTGACCACCCTCCCATCCCACCCATCCCCCACTCTACAGGGAGTGTGATGCCTTCCAGGAGGGATCAATAAAATCTGTAAAACTTATTAAAATGTAATTGCATGATACCTTGGGGAAAAGGGGTTCAAACATCACTTGTTCCCTGTCTCTGGTCCCTATTGCAACTTTTGATAGGGAATAACAGCCTCACTGGGGCACGTGCCTTAGAATGATAGCTTCCAAACAGAGGGAAGAACCCGCTAGTAAAAGTCCCAATTTAAATATCCTTGTTCTTATGTAGCAATTTGTCTTCCTGGGATGATGAAAACTAATGAACGCTAACTCTGTTAATGACCGTTCATTGTGAGTTCCTCGGGTCATTTTTTCTAACACACAACACTGAGCTCCAGCATGCTCACTGGAATTCTAAAGCACATTGAGGACGAAAAAGTAGACGTGGTAAGACTGACAGTAGTTTCTGTAGGTTTTGAGATAAAACTTTTTAAGGCTAGAGTAGAAATACTACATCCATTCCCATTAAAACTTGAATGATGTTTCATTATTTAAGAAAATTACACATTAAAAAAAAAGAAAATACACAACACATGTGTCCGTGGCATAGTGGTGAGCATAGCTGCCTTCCAAGAAAATACACATCTTGAAGTTATTTAAGAATGCAGTCCATTCATTGTAGTCACCTGTGTCTTTCTATGACATAAAACAAAAACTATCACATTAGAGTTAGATCAAATAAATCAACAGGAGGAAAAAATGTCCAAGACAAGTATGGGAATCAGAGGCCCACTGGTTCTCACACTCAGGAATTCCATAAAACCACTAAACTGGAAGCGACTGGCAGGGCATTTGGTATAGACTCATATACCCTGTGCATGCTGTCCTAGGCTCTGTGAGTTCATATGAGTTTTGATCACGGTGATTTAGAGGGCCTTGTTTTCTAGGTGTCCTCCTTCCCCTACGGCTCTTACACTCTATTTTTCTGTGATCCCTGACGGGAGGTATTTGATGAAGACATCTCATTGAGGGATGAGTGTCCCAAGTTCTTACTCTCCACATTGTGTTTCATGCCATCTGCTAAAGACGAAGATTCTCTGATGATGATCTGCAACTATAACAGAATGTCACTGGGAGTGCTTTTATTGCTATTTTTTTCTCAAATCAGTAGTATTTGGTTTGATTCCAAGTCCCTGGGTTATCTAGTCTCTTGTTCTTGATCACCTAAGCAGTGTTGGATATGAGCTCCTCCTGGGAAGAGGGCCTTAAGTTCAATCAGATATCGGGTGGTTACTATCACAAGCTTTGTGCCACCATTGAACTTGTTTAATCTTGCAGGCAGAACAACATTGTAAATCAATGGGTTTGTGGCTGGCTTGGTGTTTACATTTCTCCTTTTGTAGTATGCGGAGTGTGTTCCTTTTCAAATACACTAGAACATAGGGGGAAGCATCTGTGTAGTCACCAGCTCTTTTTCTCCATGTTCAGCAAGTTGTGTAGGTTTTTTCTTCAGCAATGCGGACTTGCTGTCAGTTTGTGGAGAGCAACTTGTAGTCTTGGAAACAACTTGGGTGGCTTGGGAATTCCTATATATGACTCCCCTGGCCAACAGATTAACTAGCTATAACCCAGTCCCGCTGCTGGATATTTCATTTGGTGATAAGAGATAGGCTTTTGGGGCTCTAGCTCCCCATTATTGTTCAATTTCATTTAGACCTCCTTCATATATATATATATATATATGGTTTCCATACTATATTATGTTTCCATACTATCCTCTCAAATACCCCTTAATTTTAACTGTCTCTTCCTCTATTCCCTCTCTCATCTGCTTCTACCCTCTGTCTTTTTCACTTACTCCTCCTCTTTCAATCCCCTACCCCCATCCATCTATAACTACCTAGTCTATTTTTCTTGTATAACGAGATATATCTGTACTCCTTAGTCCCTTACTTACATATACTTACATAAAACCTTTGTGGTTCAGTTTATTGTGGCTTAGATATCATTGAATTAACAGGCAATGCCCACATTATAAGAAAATACATATCATATTTGTCTTTCTGGATCTGGTAAGCCTCAATCAGGATGATTTATTTTGTAGTTCCACTCCTGCCGATTTTATGAGGTCACTTTCTTAAAACTCCATTGTGTACACACACCACATTTTCTTTATCCACTCTTCTGATGAGGGGCATCTGGGTTGTTTCCAGTGTCTAGCTATTATGAATAGAGCAGTAATGAACATGTTTCAGCAAGTGTCTGTAGTAGAATAAAGTGCCCTTTGGGTATATTTCCAAGATTGGTATAGGCGGATCTTGAGTAGATCAATTCCCATCTTTCAGGGAACCACCACACTGATTTCCTTGGTAGCAGTATGAGTGTGCACTCCTACCAACAATAGATGCTCCCACAAGCTCCCGCTTGCTCCACATCCTCACCATCATAAATTGTCACTTGTTTTATTGATAATAGCCATTCAGACTGGTATAAGATGAAATCTCAAAGGAGTTTGATTAGCATTTATTTTCTGATGGCCAAGGATGTTGAACATTTCTTTAAGTGTTTCTCAGCTATTTGAGTTTCCTCTATTAATAAGTCTATGTCTAGATCTACAGCCCCGTTTTAATTGGATGATTGGTTTAATTGACATCTAGTTTTCTTTTAAATTTTTATATATTTTCAAGATTAGCTTTCTATCAATTATACAGTTGGTGAAGATCTTTTCCCAGTCTGTAGACTACCACTAAGTCTGATGGATGGTGTCCTTTGCCTTACAGAAGCACTTCAGTTTCAGGAGGTCCCATTTATTAATTGGTGGTCTTAGTGCCTATACTAATGGTGTTCTATTCAGAAGTCTTTTCCTGTTCCAATGAGTTCAAGGCTATTCCCTGCCTTCTTTTCTATTAGGTTTCATGTATCTGGTTTTATATAAATGCAGCAAAAACTATAAATAGTCAAAGGATTCCAGACTAGCATATAATGAATTTTAAGTATTTTTAAAATTCAGTCAGTGCAATGCTTTTTGAATTAACTTTCTTCAATAATTATGTTTAGAATGTATCAGTATAACCACATTTGAGCACTGAAATATGTATTCTATGTCGTAACTACAAGATTTCCCACATCCCTGCGAGAACTGATCCAGAATTCCTTTGACAAAACTGAACATAAATCGATAGGTAAATGTAGTGGGATATCCACTTTGTCTGCTTCTGTGGCTCTGACCACACCCATTGGGGGGTGGAGCCAGGGGCGGAAGTGACCCATGGAACTAGGTCTGAGGAGAAGCCGGGGAATGCTCTCTTGCTGACTATACACGGAGAGAGGAGCATCCATTTCCTACTGCTGTGTTCATCTGTCTTTGTTGTGAGTTGTTTCTCCCTGAATAAACATCTATTGGGCCTATTTGTTTATCCTGACCCTTATTAAATCGCAATAGGTAAGTCTCAATCCAAACATTCTGATCTAACCCCAAGTGATTCATTTGAACAGCCAAACTCTGAGTTCTCAGGTAAAAAGGATAAAACTTAATCAAGTCAGTCTGAGGAGGCCAGAAAGCATTAATTGAGAGCATACATTGCAATTGGCTCTAAAGCCTGACCCATCCTTTCCTCATCACCAGGCATTCTTAGTACCAGGCATTTGCATCACTAGCTCTGGCCCTTCTAAAATGAGGCTAGCTGTTAACAAGTTGGCACTCATGCTACAACACATTATCACTTTCTGAAACATCGTAACACTTTTTCTGAAGCCAGGCAAGATGTTTAAGCTTGGGATTTTAACAAAAACTAAAGATAGAAATGAAAAAAGACGTGTGGATTTACTTCCAATGGAGTGGTTGTACATGCAGATGAAATGTTCTCAAGACATTCAAAGTAAAGCACAAGGGCTTCTTCGTGATCAGGTGACAGTCCAGGAAGGACTGCGGGTGTGCCTGCCACTGTGATAAGAGCACCCGGGAGCTCCTGAGCCTCCTTCACTGCACTGGAACCCCTCTCAGGTGCTTTTCCTTTTCTGCCTATTAATACTGACAGGTGGTGCTGGAGATAATATTAACCAGATTATGGGGAGCCATAGTTCTGATTCAAAGACTCTTTCACTGCTTTGCTTGAGTAGAGTTTGACTGAACACACTTTAAAATTCATTTCTGTCCAAAAAAAAATCAAGATTTTTATTGACAGAACTAGCTGGCTTTTCTAAATAAATAAATTATATGAAAAAGTTAAAGTGCTAATTTTCAAAGGGCTTCTCAGACGTTTTAAGGAAGAATCCTGTTTCTAATTCCTAAACATGCAGATGCCTGCTAATAACTTCTAAGCAGTGTGTGTGTGTGTGTGTGTGTGTGTGTGTGTGTGTGTGTGTGTGTGTTACACAGGAAAATATTTTTTTAATCCGGAATTGCAATTTCCTTCTAATTATCAAGGTATAGAAAACACTGTTCATATGTAAACAACTTGGCCCTTATATCTTAGAAGAAAATCTGTGATCCTGTTTCAAAGTAGTGTTTTGACTAGAATTTTCCTGTTGCACAGTTTCTTAAGAATTTTACTGACATTTTCAAGACTTCCTACTCTGGAAGTGGCTTAAATCAGTTAAATCTGTTCCCTTTTCTGAATTAGGATGTATATGTATATATTTACATACCCATATATGTAAGTATGTATGTTTGTGTATACATATGCAAGAGAAAAGTATAATTTGACTGTAATGGGCATTTGTAAGCCTAAAATAATCAGAATCAAAAACTAGCTATAATCAAAATTCTTAAATTCCAGGGTTAGGAACTAATTAAATATAAAATATGTCAAGATTTCACTTTGACCAGACCAGACTTTCCTTTTTAAAACAAAACTAGCACCAGGCTGTGGGCATCGTTGTCACTTAACTACATTACATCTTATTTACTGTATTCCACACATCTTACCCATGTGAACCGAACTGTCACATTAACCTTGTGAGGTAAGTACTCTTAGTAACCCTATGTAGTTTCTTTGTAATGACATATGACACAAGGTCCCAAAGAGCCCAAGTCCCACAGCTCTGTGGAGCGATGGAGTACATAGAGGAATTTAGTTTGGATTCTGTCCTGCCCAATTGCTCAACAGCTTCAGAATCTTTTCCTCAACTATTGCAACCAACTGACTTCATCAGTGTCACCCTTTAAATTGAAAAGGATTTATAAGCATTGAACTTTAGACTTCCAACTCTGAGTACATAGTCCCAAAGCAGAAGGCAAGAGCTCCATAACTATCCATTAATTTTCCCCCTCTGAGATATCCTAAGGACATAAAATGCATTTTTTATATAACTTTTCAAAGGGGTGATGGGTTTGATCTAATCCTCCATCAAAGTAAGGAGAATGAAAGAGGTATTATGAGCATTAGTTCAGTCCAAAATCTCAAAGAAGTTCAAAATATATGCTTAGCACTCCATAGGTCAATCTAATTTTCAGTCTGAGCTGCCTTTCATGGACCCACAGCAGGCTTCTAGCTTATGTCTAGGTGCTCATCCTGTGCCTGGGTACTATGGAGGAGAGAAACTGGCCACTTGCTCCAGTTACTGGACAATGCAGCTTACTTATTTCTCTGTTTTGAGAGTGATCTTTAGTCCTTACCTTGCTGCTAGAGCCTTTTACTAAGCAGTGCATAATCTACCCTGGATCTACCTGGTTGTTACTCTCCCTGCTGAAGCCCCAAAAGAGTAATGCTTCCCAGCCTCTCCCACTCACATTTACTATTTTTCTGTCCTCTTTTCCATGAAAATGTCTTTTTCCTCATGATCAAAACACACAGAGAGACTGACCATCCCTCTATATCTATCTGTCTGTCTATTTATCATCTATTTATAACCTCTCTCTCTCTTTCTCTCTCTCTCTCTCTCTCTGTCTCTCTCTCTCTCTCTCTCTCTCTCTCTCTCTCTCTCTCTCTCTCTCTCTCTCTCTCTCTCTCTCTCTCTCTCTCTCTCTCTCTGTCTCTCTCTGTCTCCATGACAATAAATATCCTTCACAAAGAACTTCAGTGCCTGGAACAGAGCCTCATCCTCATCAGACTTTTGAGTTACTCTGGAATTCTACCCTTGAACAATGATCATAAATGCCAAGTATGGGCTAAGGATGAAAGGAAATGGGAAGTACTCATCAAGGAACACCCCACTCCTCCTCTGAACACTGTATTTGTGCTCAGCTCAGAATGGCCTCCCTTCTCTTCAAAGAACAAAGGGCTTTTTCTCTGAGGCCTGGCTTTTAGCAGTTACATTGAGTGTGTCCTGTATTAGCAGATAGAATGAAAGGACTTTAAAAGGAGATGTATCTTAAGTCAAACTCCTGATCAAATAGCAATGCAGTTTAAAACACTGCTATATTTTTCACATAAAAATTAAATGGAGCACTTACCCTACAGAAATTTCATTCTGTAATTGTTTGTAACTGAACCAGGGGTCTCTTCGAGAAATGACTGAGTCTGTTGCAACCCAGAAGATATGTGGCGAACCTGAAACATCCAGTAGCTCCCAAAAGTCAGAACGTGCAAGTGATGCTAGCATCACTGAATGGAGGTTGTAGATGCCCAAATTCCACAGCTACAACAATTTGAACAACGAAATAGATACCATGCTATTCTGTATAACCCAAACTCTAAATAGCAGAATACCTAAATACATGAAAGAGAATTTGCAAATTTTATGGGCACTAGAATTCCATTGTATAGAACATGCTGCTCTCAATAAAATAAAAGAACTCTTTGTTCCTAAGTCAGAACTACTCACATTTTCTTCAAGGAGCAGAGTATGGAAATGGGGCATAGGATGGGGAAATCGGCCATGTCAGTAGGGATGAATCCTGTTGATAGCGTGTGTTCTTCATATGATGCGATAACATTACCGCCTTTGCCACAGGAGAGCAAAGTTTAATCTTTAAGAAACCAAAACAGTATTCAGCTCAGTATTTAGCTGTAAGTGTCTGTGATGAACGAAGGGGTCAAGACCAGACTAAAAAAAACCATAAAAACTGCTGATCTGAACAAGGGGGAGCTCATGGACTCCAGTCTGATAGCTGGGAAACCAGCATAGGACCGACCCAGATTTCCTGAATGTGGTGTTAGTTGGGAGGACTGGGCAGCCTATGGGGCCTCTAGTAGTGGGTCAGTATTTATTCCCTAGTATAAAAATGGACTTTGGGCACATTTGGAGCTTGGGCCCTGCTCCAAATGATATGAAGACTCCCAATGGAAGGCCTCACCTTCCCTGGGGAGCAGAAAGAGAATGGAATGGGAATTTGTTGGGGGAACAGGGGAGGATGGGAGGGTGCAGAAACTGGGATTGGTATGTAAAACATGCTTGTTTCAAATTTAAATAAAAAAACAAACAAGTGCTAAGTGAGATACCTTCTACAAATATCTAACTGGTACTATGGGAAACTACATAAAGCTCCAAAGCAAGGGAAGGCTGAGAGAGTGAAATCCTAAAGGGGCCCATGGAGACTGGTTATGAAATACAATGTGGGATTCATGTTTTCTGAAAAATAAACAGGCTGTCATGCGGAAACTCAGGAAACCAGAGTAAAATGCGAGATTTAAGCAGTAGCAGCGTTTTCATATTGTTTCATTAAGTATGATAAACACACCATACATTACCAAGGTGTTAATAATAGGTGAACTGGCTGCGAATACACAGGGAGTTTAAATACCGAGATCGATTACACTTCATTTTAAGAAAAATCAAATCATACCCCACCCCTAGTCTATGGGGTGGAATGACTCATGCATTTGTGTTATTTCTACAAAGTGGCATATCTCACATGGTGGCAGGTATAGAGAACTCAGCAAGGGGTTGTGATCAAGATGTGGGAAAGACTGAGAATGCAAAGGCCAAACTTTTAAGGCACTTAGTGAGTCATTTGTGGTACTGATCAATGTTTCGTCAGGAATTTAAAAAGGAAATCTAAATCTTTTTTTTTTCATTTTATACAGTTATTTTATTTTTAATTAATTACTTATTCTGTGTCTTTCACATCAAGTATCTTTTTTATTATTTTTTCTTATTTTACATATCTATCCCAGTTCCCTCTCCCTCCCATCCTCCTATGCCCCCTGACACCCCTCCTTGTCCCATTCCCCATCCACTCCACGTGGAGGTTAAGGCTTTCCAAGAAGGATTATCAAAATCTGTCAAGTCATTTGGAGTAGAACTTACCCTCCCTCCTATATCTAGATTAAGGGAGTATCCCTCCATGGGGAATGTGCTCCCAAAGTCCTTTCGTACACCTTGGTTCAGATACATCCTAGTTAGTTAAGGTTTCTATTGCTGTGAAGAGACACCATGACCATGGCAACTCTTGTAAAGGAAAACTTTTAATTGGGTGGTTTGCAGTTGAAAGGCTTAGTCCATTATCATTATGGCAGCATGCACACAGACATGGTGCTGGAGAAGAAGCTGAGAGTCCTTCTTGAAAACCAGGCATTAGGAAGTGAACTGAACAAGGCATAGCTTGAGCATAGGAGACCTCAAAGCCCAGCCTCACAGTAACTACCTCCCACAACAAGTGCACACCTACTTTTACAAAGCCACACCTCCTAATAGTGCCACTCCCTATGAGCTTATGGGGGTCAATTACATTCAAACTGTCACAATGGGAAGCAGTAAACCTTGAAATTAATTCATAAAATTTGGAATTATTATCAGCAATAAATTTCAAAACTCAGTATCCACAAGAACAATGAAACTTACAGCCCCTTGTAAATAATCAACTGTGATAAGCTATACCTACACCTAAAATGAAGCTCGTTACAACCAGAAAATGAGTATTTACAGATTTTGTAAACTTTGATTAGGAGTTATGCTGGACATGTAGAAGTCTACAAATGTAGTCTTAGGATTCCTGAATGTCAATAGAGGCTATTCCTTCTTACACATGCACAAAGGAGAAGAAAGGAGAGGAAATAGGCTAAAAACAACCCATAATTCAGGAGAAGCATGACTGGTTGCTGCTGTTTCCTATTGATGGTCTCCCCAAAGAAGAGGATTTATTGTAAGAATTGTGATGAGACCTGGAGAGATGGCTCAGCAGTTAAGATCACTCACTGGTCTTGCAAAGGACTGACTGCAGTGCCCTATGCAGCTCCACAATTGCCTTATCTTTTCCAGGGGTCAAAACACCCTCTTCCAGACTGTGCAAGGGCACTTTTACTGGAGTGCAAACACACACACACACACACACACACAGAGAGAGAGAGAGAGAGAGAGAGAGAGAGACAAACATACACGAGAAAATAAATTTAATAAAAAGAATTATGCAAAGAACTCTTAGATAGGAAGAAGAAATACTTGTTTCCATCTTTGCACTGGCATTAAATGATCCTGATTCTGGTTCTGGTTCTCAGGTGATATGTTATTTTTAAAGAATATGGCCATGAAATGTCTCTTTAAGCTCTAAAATGATTTTATTTTTTTCAAAGTGCCCACTTACTAAGTGTCATTTTATTTTTTCACATCAAGAATATTTTATTTAAATTAAAAGCAATCTTATTTTACATACCAATTCCAGTTCCCTCTTCCTTCCATATTCCCCACCACCACCCCTCCATCCCACCCTAGGGAGGGTGAGGTCTCCCACAGGGGAAATCATCAAAATCTGTCACATCATTTGGGGGCAGGACCTAGTCCTCCCCACCCCCCATGTCCCTAGGCTGTCATTTTATATGTCTAGTTAACAACAGTTAAGTCTCTATCTGCTTTTGTCAAACAGAAAATTACAATTCACTCTGATCTGTGACAACCTTATCACCATCGACCTGGGGGTACATCCTTTGCTCGTAATTATATCCCTCCAAATGTATGGCTTAGAACTTTGATCAGTATCAGAATGTAGGTTACAAGGTGCTTATTATTTCAGACTTGATGACATATTTTAAAGGTTCTCCTCACCAGGGTTTTATATTAGAGAAAGTCAGAGCTGAATCTAAATTTTGATGCAATTTACTTTTTCTCTAGGGGAAATTGTTTAGACACTAACGTAAACTAATAAATGATGAACGCCAAGATAGTTTGATCTTCAATAGTGGTCATATATTCCAAAGAAAGAAAGAAAAGCTGTCGCTATCACCATGCTTTATGCCCTCCTCAAACTCTTGGTTCAGGTATACTGAACTGGTAATGCTAAAATCATGGTGAGAGATTAGGAAAACCATGTCAAGAACTTCATAGGGATGAAAATGAAGAGAAGACCAAATCTCTAAGGAAAAATAAAACAGTTTTTAAAAAGCAATTTCAAAATCTCACATTTTTAAATCCTAAAATTTTGGGCTGTGTTAAAAAGCAGAGTCCCAAGTCTCTTCCCAAGGCTAATTAAGCTGGCTGAGTTATAATGCCTTAAAAATTACACTTATAATGAGAATGCAGACTTTCATCTATAGACATTCCTAAAAACACTGGGTTATTTCAACGATCTCTGTGAGTCTAATTGAAACTGAATGTAATTGGTTCTTACCAGAGTTTACTCTAAATGATTTTTCTGTTGGCCCTCAAAACATTTGATCCCAAACTGTGCAATAAAATGTCCTTATAGTTCAATAAATATATAATATCTAAAATGTTCAAGTTCTTTTAATATACCCAGATAGCTTTTAAAACACAATCAGCGTAAAAAAGAGCCCACAAAAGTCAGGTCTCTCCCACCTCCATGTGCGTGCGTGCGTGTGTGTGTGTGTGTGTGTGTGTGTGTGTGTGTGTGTGTGTGTGTGTGTGTGCGCGCGCGTGTGTGTGTGCGCGCGCGGTGTGTGTGTGTGTGTGCGCATGTGTGTGTGTGCACGTGCGCACACACGCACATGAGTGTGCCTGTGTGTATGTGTGTATATGTGTGCATGTGAGTGTACACATGTGCATGCATGTTGTAGATCACTTGTTCTCACAATGGATTGATGGGTTGCTTGGGAAAACTTTTCTCTTTAATTCTATACTTAAACACAAACTAAGAGAAAGTAACAGTTGTTGTCACCAGTACTAATTATATTTTCTGTGCATGCCATGCACCACTGCGTGTATGACATGAGATCCCATGCTGGTTAAATGTGTATGTGGCATGTAATCAAGTAGTTTCATAAGTCAGTGCTTCATGTTCAGGGCATATTTATAGATTGTTAATAATGTTAGTGATCAGTTATACTTTTTATAAATGACTTATACAGATGTCAATCATAATAACAAATATTAAATAATAATGTCACTATGAAGTGTTTCTTTTCAAGTATGGTAAGTTTTGATTAATTTTTGACAACTCCATCTTAATATATCCTATACAATAAAGAGTAAGAGGTAAAGAAAAGGTGTCTTACACTGTGTACCTGCAATGTATTTTACTAGTCACACTCAAATAATGTGAAAACTGGCTCACAAAATAGAAAATAAAGATTATAAATTAAATCAAATCAGAAAAAATGATAGCAGTTTACAGAGAATAAGTAAATGAATATGAATAAGAAGATAAACTGGGAATAAGAATGCAGACTACGTGTGCAATTTGACATTGATAAAACCTATGTTAAAATCTTTGCAAGAGCACAGCTGGAAGCCACATGAGAATCTTGATTCTTTACACATCCAGAAAACATAAATTATACATAGTAGGAAAATGTTTATATGTATCAATATTAACAAATGTGATTTTATGCAATAGAAGAGATGTTTAAATAAGTCAACGACAGTTAGTTAATGAACCATCTTCTTAATATTTTATGACTAGTGGCCATGATCTTAGAGGTAGAACTAGTCATTAAAAGTAAGGTAGGTGTAATAGTATACGTCTTTCTGGAAACTGAGACCACCGAATTAAGACTTGAAGGTCAGCCTGAAATATATAGCAAAATATTGTTCAACTATTAGTAGATAAAAATTTACAGTTCAGCCACCACAGATTGCCTAAACTTATATTTAAAAGAAGACACCAAATGAAATCTTTTATTTCTATTTATGAGGTACAAATGGGGCTAGACTTACTCAAGAACAAGTTAACCCAAAAAACATGGTATTTGTGTGACTGGGAAAAAAAACTTCTGCTTTTGAATGATCCAGGATGACAAATTGAGTCCTAAATTACACCCCACTATATCAGAAGGCCAGTTTGATTGGGGATTTTATTGTTATTATCTCCATCCCTCAGCTAGGATTCCCAGCTTCTACATTCTTTATGGAGGTACAAGATAAACTACTAGTATCTGTTCAAAACACTTTAGGTGATCATAAGAAAAAGGATTTTCTTATGAAACTTGGAACAAAAATTAAACTGGGAGTTTAATTTCTGGTTTTATACTTTAGTTTTGTTTATTTTTAAGAGTATTGAATTTAAAAGTAACATTTTTGCAACGTATCTACATAAATTAATGGATATATATATATATATATATATATATATATATATATATATATATATATATATAAAACTCCTGCAAAGAAGTCTTCAGAGATGAAAGATTACACAGGAAATCACACATGTATGTAGAAATAAGTGTACAAAGAAATGTTTATAAAAACATAAAAAGGAGTATATCCAAATATGGAAATCTGTGAGTGCATGCATAACTATATAAGGCAGATGAGTAAGACACAGGTTTTGTCCTTTAACTTATGTCTTGACCTGCATATCGAACTTGGCTCTGTGACCTTGAGTTGCTGTCACTCTACTTCTAGCTGTTTCCTACATGTGCTGGTGTTTCTCAAAGAATAGGCTCAAAACCAGTGAAGCATTCCTTGGGACTTTGATACAAAGGCCATTGTCATGCTTCACCCCTGGCCTGGTGACTCAGTAGCCCCAAATGAGACTTGGCATTCTGTGTTTAGCAAACCCTTCAGGGAATTTTTACATTTGTTAGACTTTGAGAACCATCTCTCTACATCATATTTAAGTGTCCATTACAGTAGCAAGTCATAGCTATCAATCAAGTTAATTAAACATGAGATGAAGAAAGGTAAGGGCATCACACTTCTTTAAAATTAAAGATAATCCAAATAAAAGGATATTTATCATAAATACATAACACGGAAATTCTCTATGGCATAGCTTGTTTCACATCTGTTATTTAATCCTATAGTGCCAACTCCTGAAATTCACAGGTTGTGGTGAGACCCTACACTTAAAGTAATTTATTTGAAGATGTCCTACAAATATGTACTTAGTGTCAGCCTTGTTCCAACTTCATGCTTAAACTACCACTTATACTTTATCAAAATGGTGTGTAGCTCAGTAGATAAAGTCTCATGAACACATGTTCTCCCCAGGACCAACATGGGGTAATAAACAAAACAGTTTCCACAAGTTGTCCTATACAAGACATTGCACTCAAGTACACACACACAAGAACACACACACACACACACACACACACACACACACACACACACACACACGCACAAATATCCAGAAGGTAAGAGTACTTGCTGCTCTTGCAAAGGATTTGCATTTGGTTCCCAAAACTCACACCAGCTTACTTACAACCACTTGTAACTCTAGCACTAAGGCACCCATCACTCTTATCTGGCTCCTTTGGACAACGTATAATACAACAGCAGGTAACAGTGTAATTGTTCCATTCTTCTTCAAGGAGTTAACAAATTTACTCAGCATCATTTATTGAATTGTTTTTTTCTTTTATATCCTTGGCTGTCTGTGAAACATATGGCTTACTTCTGGGTTGCCTATTATATTCCATTAGTCTATGGGTGTACATGTATAGCTGTATGATGCTATTTTGATTTTAATAATTTTGTATTATATTATGACATTAGGTGAATCTTTGGATGATGCTTTATATTTTCTTTCTACTTCCTTTTATTCTCCATAACAACTACATCCAAGCACTACTTCCTAATTAGACGATCACTTGGCTTATTATTTCTATTTGTTTCTGTTTGTTCTTTCACCTAGTTGATCCCTACTTGTCAGCAGTAGGACATCCAATGTCAAGTAATTCCAGTCCCTTTTTGTACAATAAACATTGGTGCTGACTCATACCTTTTATTTGACACTAGGGTTCTTCTATGATCTTGGGTCCACCTAGGCAAACAGATAGTTGGAGTGGGGTCTCAGAGACTCAAAAAATGTATTTCCCCTAAAATTCAATGACTTCAAATCAGGAAGATATGAATTTCCTTCATAAAGCTGAGTCAAAATTTTGTAGCATACTCAGTTTCTAATGCCCTCTTGTGTGTAAAAGCTGATTATAAATATCAATCAAATTTAACATTTAAATCATAAATTTCTGTTGACCAGTAGATAGAATATAAAAAATAACATGTATGGCTAATGTAAGATGTTTTGATATGTGGATATTTTCAAGATGAAAATTTCTACCTCTTCAAACATCTACTATCATCATCATCATCATCATTATTACAATGTAGGTAGTACCATCCCTCCTCTCAGCCTTTTGAAATAAATAAGAAGTCACCTTACTGTACATCATAACATTAGAAGCTCTTGGTTCCTCCTATTCTCCATCTCTATATCAACTTTCTTAGTTTTGTGTAAATCATATGGCAGTTTGTAATGGCCTGGCTTATATCTGTTGTTCCTCCCTGTATTCCTTTCTTTACCTCAGTTTTAACCTCCTTTCATACCTCCATTTAATCCTCTCCTCCCACATGTATTATCCAAAAGTCTGTGATTTCTGGGGCTTTGTTTTATGGTAGTTAGTTACCTTCCATTGAAAGATATTGAAATTATATATTCTGGAGAACATGAAAAAGGAAGGGAATTCATATTTCCATCATCTGTCTTATTCCCCAATGTCCCTGGATCCATCTCGCCTTCCATTGACCATACTGGGAAGACCTCACTAAATGGCCTTCAATCACATGCTTTGCCTGCAATCTAACACTGTTGTTTTTCTTTTTGCTTGATAGGGTCTCCTTTAAAAAGCTTGTTTTAGACAACTATGGTAATATACCTTAAGCTAATACAGTAGTTTATGAAGATTTGTTTATTATTTATGTTGTATGTGTTTGTATGCATGTATGTGTACCATGTGGTTGGCCAGTGCCCAGCAAAGTGTCAGATCCCATGGATCTGACTTATGGGAGTTGTAAGCAATCTAGTATGGATTTCGTTTTCAAGAGCAACAACTGTTCTTAACTATTAAATATGTATGTACAGCATGTCCCCCCTGAACATACACACACACATGCATGCTTTAACTCATCAGTGCAGTGCTTATGTTTGGATGTCAGAGTCAGAAGATACTTGTGAGAGTTGGTTTTCTCAGTGATCCATGTAGGTCATGGGGACCAAATCACGTTATCAGGCTTGACAGTTAATACCTTCACCAGCTGAGCCATCACACCAACTGGATTATATCCATTTTGATAAGGTGGAAACTATTAAATTAAGCATGAAGTCCAGACAAGACTGACACTAAGAAAAAATTATAAGACATCCTCAATTAAACTATAAATGTAGTCTCTTATCAGAACCGGTGAATTCAAGGAGTTGGTACTATAGAATTTAATGAGATAAATTATAAGTACCATTTATCAAAATTAGCTTTGTACATTGTTGGTCTGTTTATCTAGAGGTGTTTGACTTTCACAGTGAGAACCTTTGTGTTTATTCCTGAGGTCCTGTCACACCGGGTCTTTACTCAGGAAGCTGGAGGTTTTCTTATTTACCAAATACGTTTGGCACATAGACTTCAAATATGCAGCTGTGTGTCTGCAGACCTACTAGAACATCATTTACCTGAGTGTGAAAGATGAGTCATGTGGTCCAAGAAAAGCTCAGTCCAGAAATTTCTGAACTGTTAAAACAGTCACAGTCCTAAATTCCAGTCATTTAATTTACTATGAGCCTGAATACAGTAATCATCCCAAATAACACTGCATTTTACAATCCACAAGAAACATGTATTGCTCATTTTCCAACATCTGTATCAGTAATTGTAGTAAAATCACCATTTTTATAAAAGAGAAGTAGAGTATTTTATGTCAAAAATCATTCCCTTCATATTCATGTGTTTCATATTTAGAAGCAAATAAAATGTTGCTGTTTTGGAGTTTTGGAATAATAGGGAACTCAAAGGAAATGTATTTCAAGCGCACTAGCTCACAGAAAGTGTACTTGAACAAATGAAAGAGGAAAGTCAGCTTTTGCCTCTCAATAAAGGACGTTTGCCTCACATTAACTGCGTCAAATGGTTCGGTTGTCCTGTCTTCTCAGATGATTTGGTTCTCTTGTCTTCTCAGAATTACTCAGAAAGATGACTGCCTAGGTTGTTGGTGTTAGTGACTGTATCAGGTAATTCACTGGATGTCTCCTCACATTTATGGCCATGTATGCTACGTTGCTTGCTGCTTGAGTTGAGAGAAAAGCGTGACTAATGCAGTATGCATCAGAGGCAGTATTTCATGAGCTTCCCTTTATGACTCATAGAAGCCACAACATGATATTTGCAATAATAATAAGGCAAGGAAGCTATATATTATGGAAAGAGCATGGTGTCAGCAACAGACAAATGTGTAAAGAAAATGCGATATATTAACAATGGAAAATAATTTATTCATAAAATGGATGAAATTATATTTATTGCAGGAAAAATTCTGTGGAGATTATCATATGAATTATCCAGTCTCAGTAAAAAAATAAATAATATTAAATTTTAAAAACAATTAGGCAAGAAATAATGACATCCTAAAATTTAACGAGGTAGTTTAATTTAAATGTCAACCTACTAGCCTTCGCAAATAGCACTTTTTTTAAAAAAAAATTTTGTGCAATGGGGCTGTAAATTACTATAATTAAATTAAGCCATAACCTTATCCAAGCAATATAAAGTATTTACATTTTGTTTGTGTATTCATACCTGCTTAGGATATAAACAAGGGTGAAAAAAAAAACAAGTAACATAATCAACCAAATTTTTGCAATTTTTTCAGAAGAAAATATTTATTATCATCTACCAAATTTCCTGCTATATCCATCACAATGTTATTGGTTTGAGGAATTACCATTAAATACACCTTTAACTGGTTTTCAAATTTGAAAGAAATACACAGTGAAGACAACAGTTTGGACCCAGGAAATATAGCTATATGGCTTTGCATTGATTGCCAGCCCCATTTAAAGATGATAGATCCAGGGAAATAGGGTGCTAGCTGGATTTATAGGTGTAGTAAGGATTTTAAGATAGAAAACTGGGAATCCTGAAAGCAACACAAAAGAGCTGTTTGCTGCTTGTTATTCTGTTATGATCTCCATAAACTGGGAGTTGTGATGACTATTTTGTGTGGACTTTTCATTGGCTATGTGTTAGTTCCCCTGGTCTGATGGATGGCAGCCTCTGGGAAAAGGTGCTTCCTTCTGCAGGAGAAAAAGAAATGAATCATTTGCTCCTCTTCATTCCCCCTCCATTTTGAAATATCTGAGAGTAGACAGGCTGTATTTTAACTCCTATTGTTTTCAGGCCTGCCTTCTATTAGATACTGATATTCTTGGAAGCAGAAAATAAAATTTGTCATAAAACTATCCTAATATTCTAGTATATTACATAACATAAAAGAAATGGCCCATAAAGAACTACTGAAAGAATAAAAATAAATGGAAGAGGATTCATTGTATACTAGTGTTTTTGTTTTTAAACTCTCAGCTATGCCTGTGCTCTATTGAATGCTTTAAATTTCCTAATCGGTATTTAAAGGACAGGTGGTGAGGGAGAGTTGAGTTGATGATGTTGTAACATTTGTTGCTTCTTCAGCAATTACTTTCATTTTTAAGCAAATTCCAAATTCATAATTGTATCAACTTTAAGCTGTTTTTCTGTATCATCACTGCTGTCTATAAGATTCAAAGTGTTGATGCTGTAGATAACCAACTCATTGAAAACATTCATAATATTGTGGTATAATGACAATGATACATTTTGTTAACTACTCTTTCTCATTGTGTGATACTTAGTGGATATAGACTTGATCTATATGACATTATTGTCATCATACTTCATTCTTTAACTACAAGTTATAATACAGTCATATAAGAACTTGAACTCACACTTCTAATAGCAGGTAACTGTATGTGAATAGGATTATGAGGTTGTTGTTGTTTTAATAATTCTCTATATACTGACCCTAAGTCTAGTTTATATGGGTTCTGTTGTTCAGCCTAGGCTACACTTTGATCTTCTCAAGTAGAACTTAAAATAATCCTTGGTGAACATAAAAAAAAATTAGTGTTTGAGTCAATCAACTTGCTGGGAGTATTCTAAACAAAACGAGTTGATTCTTATAGAATGTAAATTAAGATGTCAGTGTCACTAATTAAAGAAAGCAAGGTCAAGTGAATAATTTCTAAATGGAAGCGCTTCCATGAATCAAAGTGTTACAGATTCCCTATAAAAATAGGAGCAAAGAGCACTGTATATTTGTTATTTTAACAGTCTTTGTTCACTACCCAATCTTTCCTTATTGTCATAAGAATAGCTGATGGTTTAAGATGTGAATAAAAAAAACTGAACTTCAACACAAATAACCAATAGAAAAAGTAGCGATATATTGGTTTAGACATGGCTCTACTCTGTTGTAAAAATACCAAGTAGTGATACCATTAGTTTTACTCATGCAAATGTAAATGAATCTTGATGCACTATTTATTTTTCCTGTCACTGGATGTGTCAAATGGGAAGCTAATTAGTTTGAAGATCTCATTTAGAATATGGTCTCCTTTATAATCCCTGAGCATGGAAAATGACAGTATTTAGTAAAAGAGAACATGGCTCAATGCCATTAGTAAAAACCTAATTGTTCTTAAATTTATTTTACTATAAATGAGGGATAAGGGCTAGAGCCCATGATTTTTAAACTGCTGTATTATTCATGAGATACAATGTTTTCTAAATCATGAAGATCTTATCTAACTAACATGTAGCTGAACCTCAAGGCAGGAAGATAATTTCCAGAAATATCTCAATTATTTTAAAGCATTTCTATCATTTTCATTGGATATATATTAAGTTACGGTACATGATTTCTCTTAAATATTTTAGTTGCAATATTTGTATTACATCTCTTTTTTCAAATTAACCTTTAGAGGAAATATTCTTTTAGAAAAGTAAGAGATACTATACTGCATTCTAAGTATGAACTTGTGCTAAACATATTATCCATTCAATTGTTAAAATACCTCACAAATCATATAGATGTGCTCATTGTATACATAAGAGCAGGGCCTCGTGCTAAGTGAGTCCTGGGTAAAGGATTCTTACAATTTCATGTAACTCTGATCTTGAGCTTTTGGATAATGTGCTGTAGGGAAGCCCTGATCTAGGGTTGGGTCCTGGTTTAGCTTTCAATTCAGTCACTAAATTCATTGTTTTTATTGAATGGTACGAAAAAGACTCTGTTTTGTCCTACCTCTGACCACAACCTCCCTTAAGAGCAATTTAAATTTATAAGGGTCTTTAAGTAGGTGCAGACACCCACAGCCAAGTCCTGGGCCAAGCTCCAGGAGTCCATTTGAAGAGGGGGAAGAGAGACTGAGTGGGCTCTGGTGGTCAAGATCATGATGGAGAAACCCACAGAGACAGCTGACCAGAGCTATTGGGAGCCCATGGACTTTGGACCAACAGCTAAGGAGCCTGCACGGGACTGAAGAAGGCCCTTCACATATGAGTGACAGTGTAGCTTGGTCTGTTTTAGGGCAGTGGAATCAGGACCTGTCCCTGTGCTATGAGCTGGCTTTTTGGTACCTACTCCCTCTTGCTCAGCCTTGATGCAGCAGTAGGAGCTTGGTTCTACCTCAACTTGATACCATGCCTTGTTGACTCCCAGGGGAAGTTAGCCTCTTTCTGAATTGAAAAGTGGATGTGTGGAGGGGGACAGGAGATGGCTGGAGGGAATGAAGAGGACAGAGGGGCAATTGTGGTTGGCATGTAAAATAAATTTTAAAATCAAAAAAGAAAGTTTTGATAGTATTTTTGTCAGTAGCCTGAAGAAACAAACAGACCTGGAAGTTATTTACATATTAGGTGAGGTGTCACAGGCCAGTAATCACAACACTTCATTTCTGAAGCAGAGGCACAAAATCTGGAGCTATAGGTCACTCTGGGTTCATACAAGTTTCAGGTGAACCTGGCAAATGAGACCCTGTCTCAATAAAAAAAAAATGTGAGCAATTTATACATAGACTATAAAATACAAATGGATAACAGTATTTTACAATATCAAGGATTCTTAAATTTGTCAATTACTAGTCAAATTGATGTAATGTGATAAATAATACATTCAATTCCAAGATTAGCAACAAGGTATGATGTTCAGAAAGAGCTGAATATTTGTTATTATGTCCTGATAACTTCAAATGTTACTTTAAGGAAAAAAAGTGAACTCAGCATAGGAATATGCTGACATTTGTCTGAGAATTTCCTTTTGAGACAGGAATAAATTTACGACAGAGATTAAAGTCCATTGGAACAAAGAACCCTGAGGTCTGGGGACCTCAGTAGTAGATAGTGAAGGGGTAGGAAAACTTATAAGCTGTATTATTCTTACAGATAGCAAGTTTAATATATGTGAATGTATAACTATACTTTATTTACTGATTACAACTAATTTCAATGCACGTATGTCATTTATCTGAGTTCCATATTGTGCAAAAGTAGGTTATCTCTAAGAGAACAGATTTGTTTGAGACCATTGAGCAAAAGTCAGAGTTTTGCAGATCAAGGAGATACTTCCTAAACAATGACTTGTTTGTTTATGATTTTTGACATGGAAGTTGTCTCTTCAATCACAATCAATGCAGTGCTTAATATATAGTACCTCATGTAAAACTCTTGCAATAGTTTAAGAGATATTATTATAAACATGTAAATAGGTGTAGCATGTAAGTTTCCGCCAGCCCGCCAGTCTGGGCCCACAGCCGCGCCAGCCCCAAATAACACTCAGAGACTCTGTATTTGATACAATCCTGTTGGCCAGTTACCATTATTGTTTATGGGCTAGCTCTGTCTTAATTATTAACCCATTTTTACTTATCTAAGTATTTCCACGTGGTCGTCTTATCGGGGAGCCGCGCGGCAGGCTTCCTGCTTCTACCCTGGGCTACATCTCGACTCCACCTACTACTTCCTCTTCCTCCTCCTAGTCTCCTAGCCCCACCTATCTAGTTTTCTATT
This sequence comes from Cricetiscus sungorus, assembly GCA_030556225.1. Taxonomy (NCBI): domain Eukaryota; kingdom Metazoa; phylum Chordata; class Mammalia; order Rodentia; family Cricetidae; genus Cricetiscus; species Cricetiscus sungorus. Next base: position 15,780,015 of record JANBXA010000731.1, read on the forward strand.
GGCCACAGGGCTTTATTAACAGTATGAGAAACATATATACAGAATCACATCTCCCATCATCTCCTCTTTTCTGTCTAAAGTAAAAGAAGGGGTTTAACCTTAACATAGCAAAATATAACATACAATAGTTATCAAATAAGAATCACAGTAAACAATATTTAGTCCATTAACATTTTGTAAGACTTAAAGAAAATATCATCTATCCTATCTTTGTCAGTCTAAAGTCCTATATGTAACTTATCTTTAATCCTAACTAAGGAAAACTATAACCATAACTCTCTGTCTTCAACTCCATCAAAGACCACAGAAGGATAATATATAAATTCTAGAAATGACAGAGACAACTCATTGCCTGGTCAGTCACCTGAAGTTCTTCTGTAATGTTCCATCTTCAGCCCATAGGCCATAGTGTGTGTCCAGACTCCTCAGCAAAGCAGGAAACTGTTCTCTGTGTCCTGTAGACTGTCTGGCTGTCTGGCAGCCTCGTCCATGAAGCAGGAATCCTGTAGCAATGTCCATCTTGCATCAGCAGTCACCTTTTTGTGGGTCCTGCATGTCCAGTTTCTACAACATAAAGTCAAACAGTTCAGAAGAGCAGTACCTTGCCCAAATGGCTAGTCTTGCCATATTAGAAGCAAACTCCATAATGTGTTTCTTCGATGTCCATCTTCCTTTCTTCTGTAGGTGGTGTTACCAGGAGCAGTTGTGCCTCACTGTCAAGAAAAACCCTAAACCATTTTAAATGCCATATTCTGTAGGTCTTTGAAAGGTTTGAAGAATGCCTATCCATCTCAAATACATCTCTATATATCTAGAAATCCAAACTAACTTAACTCCCATAGGTAACTCTCTATAATCTGTACTAAATTATTACATTACATTTTCTAATGAGCTATATAAACACAATACCTAAACAAGAGGAGAAATATACATATCACAAAATTGACCTTAAATTGTATCAACAAAAGAAAATCCATTCCAAAGCAAAATATTCATTTCCATACCATAATTCCCCTTTTCCCTTTAAAATGATTGCTTGTGGTCATTAACCATTTATAACCAAGCCCATATAAATGAAAACAAACATTTATAAACAATATTTGGGGATTTGGGCGTCGTTCTTTCCAAACTACTTCCTGCTGGTAGAGGGCGCTGTCATGGGGATCCTAAGAAATCTTGGCAGTAGTCTGCAAGGCTTTGTCTCAACTGCTTTGAATGTTGGATCACCTGGGGAGTTGTCTCAGGGGTCTGGCTTGATCAAACCACATAAATCTGGAAAGAATCCATAGCCTTCCATTTTCTGTGGAAACAAAAATAGAAATCCTTTTCCCCAGTAACTTGTCCTTAGGCTCAAATTTTGGAGTCAAAGCATTTTTAAAATATATAAATTGAATTAATTTAGTAGCATTTCTTTTATTAGTAGTTGTTATTTTCTCAGCAATCCAATAATTTAAAGACAACAGAATCGCGTATAGTTTCCAAAATTTCTCTGTGCTTTCCATTTTTACGTGGCTTTTTTATTACTCTCTTTCTTCTACTTCTATTTTTGCATATTTTGAGACAGGGTTTCTCTGTGTAACTTTTATCTGTCCTGGAATTCACTGCATACCAGGTTTACTTTGAAATCACAGAGATCTGCTTGCCTCTGTCTGCCGAGTGCTGGGATTAATGGCGTGTGCCATTACATCCATCCATTTAATTCCTTTTTTCTTTTTAAACCATTGTATCCCGTTTCTTTTTCTCTCCCAAGCCAGCGTATTTTTTAAAACACAGTGTAAACCTTCATTGCAGCTCTTGTACACACCAATGAATTGTTAGCAGAGCTCTTTAAAAGCAAGGCGGTTTTTGCCGCTTATGCTAATTTTGGAAACCTCTCTTAAAGGAGCCGCGCAAATCTCTGTCTACAACAAAACAAATCCAACGGAGAAAATGCTGCTACTAAGAAGTCTTGCTAGTCTCTGTTCCTTTGTTTTTAAAACATTTCTTAAGCTCTTATTAGTTTTAAGTGAAAGTTCTTATAGCCACGTTGGGCGCCATTTGTAGCGTGTAAGTTTCCGCCAGCCCGCCAGTCTGGGCCCACAGCCGCGCCAGCCCCAAATAACACTCAGAGACTCTGTATTTAAACAATGACTTGTTTGTTTATGATTTTTGACATGGAAGTTGTCTCTTCAATCACAATCAATGCAGTGCTTAATATATAGTACCTCATGTAAAACTCTTGCAATAGTTTAAGAGATATTATTATAAACATGTAAATAGGTGTTGAATGTAATTTAAAACTGAAGATGAAAGTTTCTGTCCACCAGGTCTCGCCACCCTTCAGCCCCAAATAAGCACACAGAGAAATAGTAACTGCTAAATTGTTGGCTAATGGCTATGGCTTCTTGTTGGCTAACTCCATCTTAATTATTAACTCATAACTATTAATCTATGTATTTTCACAAGGTCTTGGCTTACCAAAGAATGCCCAGACTTGTTACTCCTTTGAGAGCTACATGGTATCTCTTCAGAGCCTCTCTGCCTCTCTCCTCAGTATTCTCCTCATCTCCTAGCTCTACCTATCTTCTTTCCTCTGCTGGACAATCAGTGTTTTACTCATCAACCAATAATAGACACATATAAACAGAAGGACATCCCCTTCAAAAACTTTAACAAGCTCTAAGCAAATGAAGGCAAGTGCTGAAGATGTTGTCTCTTGTCCATTCTTGACACCCAGCACTTATAATATCTTGATAACAGAACACCACAGTGGTCAGGAATATCATACACTAAAGACTGGCTAGAATAAGTATGACTCTTGTTCCAACCATGCATGAGTCAAATCAACCTAGGGAGGATACTAGCCTCTATCAGTCTATGTCTTCATCCACAAAATGAAATTAATGCAGGATTCACTAATAAGGTTGCTATGCTAAGTATATTAGAAAATAAATATAAAGGGATGATTTTTTGATATAGTTAGCATACTCATTAAATATCATCTAGTACCATTACTGATAAAATTTCAAGAAGAATGGAATGCAACAAAAATGATTGGATTACAGGGAGACTTTATTGATGTATAATGAGCTGAGTTAGAAATATGTGAAATTTAGTCTGGATGTGGTGCTTAGAACCTTGGTATCAAGGTTTTAGATGAGTAAATATTAGTGAGTCTGATGACTTTAACTTATAGAAATGTCTGACAGTTATCTCAGCTTTATAAGAAGGACAATGATGAAAAATACAGTTTGAGCATTATCTCAATGGGAAAATACCCTGTGGATTCAAAGTAATATAAATTGAAACTAGGTTCCACTGTGAACATCCAAATGATATTAGATGTGCTTGCATGTAATTGACTGATAATGAACAGGAAGCCTGTCCTCCGGGCTCAGCCTGATACATAACATGAACTAATTTCAACAGTTAAGAGCTCATTGTCAGTTGGAGCTATCTTTTCCTTATACTCTTGGGAATTCTCTGAGCAATACATATAATGATGTGTAATAATATTATGAATAATAGTAATTTATATTTTTAAATTCTTGTAGAACATATTATCTCCTATACTACATAGTCTTACTTATTTATTATGAACCCTTTTTAGTTTTGTAATTACAATGTTTTCCTCCTGCCCATTCCTTCCTCCAACTCCCATGTCCATTCCTCTCAATTCCTCTTTTTCTTAACTTTTACTGTTTTATTGTTACACATATAAATACATAAATACAACCTGCTGAGTCTGTTCAATGTTGCCTATATGTATGTGATTTCATGACTAACCAGTTAGTATTGGATAGCCAATTATGAGGTTCATTCCTAGGGAAGATTAATGTCCCTCTCTCACCACTCCATAGGCTTGAGGCTATGTGGGATTTTCCACTTCCATGACAGCACATCTGTTGGTATCATGGTTCAGGTCTTGTCTAAGCAACCATACTGTTCAGATATCACAGGTGAAGCTACCTTGATTTTTTAGGAATCACAGTCACAATCTCACACCAGATTTTCTGGTCCTATAGCTCAGATGGATTTTCCACTCCAACTTTCATGATGTACACTAAGCCTTAGATGTAGAAGTTGTGTTGATCATGTATCCATTAAGGTTAGGAACCCCTACCAAAATGTTCCCTGCATTTTGACCAGTTGTGGTTTTCTAAATGCTCCAAAAGTAAACTTCTTTGATCAGTGGTGAGAACTGCATTTGTCAGATAAAGTCAGAACCTTAGGGCTGGAACAGGGCCTGTGGGTGAGGAAATGGTGGAAGTAGCAATTGATGATGTGTCTGTCTTCCTTTTCCTCGGTATACTCCATTCATATTTCTGTTCACCTTTCCTGAGAGATCTCTGCTTATGCTCACCAATTGCCACCACACCCCCAAAACCTGTGACTTTGGCTTGCTGTCATGTTCTCTTGTCCTGGAAAACCAAACCTTCTTCTCCAAGACAAGACTGAAAATTATGAATAGAATATATTGTATTCTCACAAAAAGACTTTTTTTTAGTCTTTTTGTTAAATTATTTGCTTTGTTGATGTTGTTTTATTGAGAGAATCCATGTTTATATTTCTTCAACTAAAAAGGTAAATAAATACTAAAGTTAAGGAAGAGGAAAGTAGTAAAGCCACATGAACATTTTTCTTAAGGAATTCTGTTCTTACTAACAATATAAAAATAGTATACATAACATCTTAAATATTTCTCCATAGTTAAAATTGAATTCATATACAATAATCACTGGCTTTCTCTATACATTATGATAACATTATATTAAGTGTCTAATTAGAAATAATTGGCTAGAAAGGAGCAGGACACATGCATGTATAATGACTAACTTGAGTGTGCTAAGTAAACTCTTCATGGTTTTCAATGAGTCTGTATCCGATGGCAGCATTTTGGAAGAAAAATTACTTTATTGGTTGGATAAGAAATGTCTTAGAGCTGGGGCTTCTCTTTCTCTTTCTGTCTTAATACCTTCAATAATTACAAAACTCATCTAAAGTTTGTAGAAATCACCTTAGATTAATTGAAGGTAGGAATATATATATGTTAGATCACATTGGATCACAATGAGAAGCAAACATTTTGTTTCCTTTCCTCGTATATCCCTTGCTTAGAACAATGTGTCTGACAGTGTAATTGATCTCATTATCATTCCAAAATTCAGATTCCTACTGAGCCATTGTGATCCTGTGTTTTCAAGTAGCTCCGGGGTGATTCCAAGGTTATTGGTCTGCATATAGGCATGTAGGATCCATTTCAGAGCACTAAACTGTTTTACCTCTGTCATCTCAGACTTTTTTTCTTAAAGAAAAGAATTCCTGAAAAATCCCAGGAGGGAATGGCTATAGAATCATTGTAACCAACTAACTGGCATACACCTTCATATGTTACTGTTGGCTTCAATCTGTGAGAATTCACTTGTCATTTCTAAGGCTTGCTACCAAGAGTAGATTAAGCCGTAGATGACTTAAGTGGAGACAATTTAACTCATTTACTGTCTGCTGTGGATTTATCAGACTTGGTGGAAATTTTGGCTACAACATTAGTGGAATTGGCACAATGTATAGACTCTGTGGTGACAAGAAGGGAAGATGGTTAGTGGCAGTATGACAAGTCTCTGAACATGAAAACATATTAAGATGTCTGGACAGCTCTAAAAAAAGCTGTTCTTTTTGGCATTTTCTTTCTTCCAACATTCTCTGAATTTCTACACTTATAGCCCAGGAATTTTCCTAGTAGCCAAGTCACACTTCAGAGTGGTCAGCTACAAATAACCTGAAGAGGTTCTACTCTGATCAAAAGTTTTATACAATATTCCAGCTATGTACCCTTCCATTCAGTAAAACGTAAATCCTGCCAAGTATATTCACACCTTCAATCTTATTTTATCCTGTCTCCTTGCCAAGTAAAATAATACAGAAAACCATTTCAACTCATTGACACAATGAGCAGTAATTAAATTCCTTCCACAGGAAGGCTAGCAGAGACACTAAGGAAGATGTTAAGATGAATAGCATGTGCTTCACTCAGAGAACCTGTGACAAGAAGAGAGATAAAATCACGTGTATTAGTTACTTTACTTTTGCCATGAGAAAACTGCATAACCAATGCAAGTTATAGAAGGAAGGGTTTATTTATATGGTTCCAAAGGAACGAAAGTCTGTCATCACAGGGAATGGGCAGGCATAGTGGCTGGAGCGACAAACTAAGAGCTCATGAGTTGAACTACAAGCAGGAGGTAAAGAGATCAAATTAGAAGTAGGGAGAGACTTCATGTTCTCAAAGTGCTATGCTCTGTGATGTGATTCCTCCAGCAAAGCCACATCTCCTACACCTACACAAATAGCACCACCTACTGGCGACCAAGTCTCTGAGCCTATTGGGGACATTCTCATTCAAACCACCACAGCACATGTGTAGATCACAGGTTAGTAAGGAATGTGCGCATTGGTGCATTACAGGTCAGATGTGAGGACAATGTCATCAAAGCACGAAATGAGTTCCCAGCCTGTGCATTGTCTGGTCATGTAGACAGAATCTATAATAATACCTCACAAAACCGGAGAATTAGGGAAGCTGCTGGGGGGCTAGAAAGAATTTCTTTTTGTTTTGGTTACTGTTGATTCTTATTGTATTTTAAGTCTGAAAGAACATAGGTTGACACTGGGGAGTGTTATTATAAAGCAGTGGTCCTCAGTCTCCCTAATGTGATGCTTTAATAGAGTTCCTCATGGTGGGATGATTCCCCACCCTAAAATTAGTTTATTGCTACTTCATAACTCTAATTTCACTAATTATGATCTCTGATATGCAAGATATCTGAAGTACAATCCCTGTGAAAGGGTCCTTTGACCCCATAGGGGTTGTGACCCACAGGTTGGGGACCACTGCTGTTGAGTGAAGTATCATGCAAACAGAGATAATGACACCCAGAAAGCAGAAGAGTGATGTGCTAGCTAAGAAGCTGACAGTAGAAACCCCTGACAGAAATGCAGGAACTTCACTGGAACGGAATGTAGGAACAGGACCTGCTATCTATGTGTGTGTTCCTGCAGAACACTAGCTGGCAGATTTTGCTGTATTTAGAAAAGAGAGGGGTTATACTTGAAAGAAAAGTGTTGAAATCCCTAAGTATTTTCTTTATAGTTGAATAAAGCGATATATTTGGATATGAGCTGAATGGTCAGGTGTCAGGAAGGTGGTGAACATTAGAGCTGAAACCTAAGATCCTGCTCCCAGGGTTGCTCTGAAGCAGGTGACATCTATCATCATAGGGGGCCTAAAAGGCTCCTCTCCATACTAAGGATCTCAGAAGGAGGGAGGCACACTCGCTCCATATCCTGTGAATAATATGGCAAAAGGCAACAGTTGAATCACTTTGACATGAAATAACCATAAAATATAATAACTCCACATTTAACTTTCTTCTGTTGTAGGGATGGTTTTACTTGAAACAACTGTATTTCAGACAACATTTTGATACATTTTTAGTTTCATAAGCATACAAACTTTCTATCCATGTTTCAGGTGCACCCTTTCCTTTTAAGATATATGACTTGCCATAGAAAAATATCAGTGTGCAGATTGTATTTGGCTAGCCATCATATTTAATTTTTTTCATAAACTGTGTTATTACCTCCTAGGCATTTTCTGCATCACATTTGTTTGAAGCAGATAATACATCATCATAGCTTCTCATAGCCAAAAAGAGGATTCTAATGAAAATGCCACTTTTAATACTAAATCTCAATAATACGTAGTCATCGTTGTTCCACTTGAGATATTAATGTCTGGCACATTTTTCCCCCCTCTAGAAATCAGTAAAACCAGGTGGAAGGAATTTTGTTTGAAACTCAGTGTTGCAGCAGTTAGAAACATAACATTCTTTAGATGGGACATACAGTGTTTATGAAGTCAAATTTTCAGTGGTCACTATGTGTTACCTGTGTTTCTTACATTTTTCTATTCATATCAAGCCCCCAAACGTAACACAAATCAAGTTAGCATTTAAATCGAGAAGATTTTAATTAGTATGCTTCTAGTATTATTAAGTCTACAGTTTTTTAAGTCAACGGTTTTATATTTGTTTCTAAAATAAAGAATAAGAGTGAAATAGAAAGAATTAAGAATATCTGAAGTGATCTGTTGTATCATTCCATTGAGGAAAAGTAAGCCTCCCTACCGTTCCATATCTGCCTTTCTGAAATTTGCATTCCTACAATCTTTTCTCCCTCACCTCCAGAAAATGCCCATATCAGTTATATAGGCAGACAGCTATGTGTAGGGTTTAAAAAAAATAGTGATACGCCATTACATTATTTAAGCCAAAATCAAAGAAGAAATGAAGAAAGTATGAAATACAGGAAAGTTACAAGAGTTATTTATCCACTCAGGCTGCATTGAGTACATGCCAGTTGGTAAGGAACTGAGACACTGAGCTGTGAAGATTGGCGGATGGCGTGCTTAAAGGGACATACAGCCAAGCAAAAGGCAAAGCTTCCAAGAGGCAGCGAGGGAGGGAGGGAGAAAGAGAGAGAGAGAGAGAGAGAGAGAGAGAGAGAGAGAGAGAGAGAGAGACAGACAGACAGACAGACAGACAGACAGACAGACAGACAAAGGGAGAGAGAGAGACAAAGGGAGAGAGAGACAATTTCCTCTAAAAGTATAACCCCTGGTAAACTGGCCACTCTAATGAAAGAGCACACTTGCAAGAATGTTTGAGGAATACACGCTGATCTGCAAGGGTTTGAAACTAATAAGACACAGAATTGAGTGTGTAGGAAAGAGGGACTCGATCTAGGAAGAGCTGAGGAAGTGTGCAATTCAAATATGACCCAAACATGTAGAACACTCCTGAAGAATTAATTAAAAACATGAGGAAACTTGCCATTTTGTAAGACAATTAAAAACAAAAATTTTAAATGAAGAGTTTGATACTGGGTGGTTATTCCATATGCATACAGAGGGATGGTCTCAGAAATCATAGGCTATTATGTGAAAGTTTCAGTGCCAGGCAGGGGCTGGCTACCTCCCTGTAGTCACTGGCCAAAGGGGCCCTTGGAGCCATCAAAAGCATACAGTCTATCAGAACTGTTCTTAGTTGCCTGCCAAAAGTAGATGCTAAGAGTCTTTTGTTTGGAGTTCCACCACGACTACAGCTATTACAACAAAATAACACAAACACTCTTTCTGAAAAATAGTAAAATTGAAAGATAAGATTTAGGAACACAAAATAAATCAAGCATGGTATACTATGCTGGATTATTTGGTACCACATTTAATAAAGTGGTTAAAAAGCAATGGGAAGGGGGATTTTTAGGAAACCAGGTGAAAGAGAAAGGCTAAATGTGAGTCTAAAAGACTATAGCTACAATAAACATAGATACTGACACAGAAAAGTTGCTAAATACAGAAGAAAACTGTGGGTGAGCAGTGGGAAGCACCGGCAATAATCGGCGGGGTGCAGTGTGGTTAGGAGGTGGACACTGCTTATCTACAGAGACAGAAAAGGCTGAAAAGTCAGCCCTGCAAATGCCCTGACCTCCAGGGGACTGCTGTGGCGAAAAGTAGGAAGCAATGCTCCTGAGCCACCATTGTACCTCCCCATACACCTCCATCAACAGCTGTGTAAACTCGGGCAAGTTCTTAAAGCTCATAGTTTTCCATTCATCAGATGCAGATAAGAGTGTTTGCTTATCTAATGAATATTCTTCTAGGAAGGTGGAAAAGGAAGTGTTGCTCTCATTGTGTAGCTCAGTGCTGCTGTCCACATCCCATCAACTGGGTGCAATCAAATGTTTGTCCAGACTGACTGTTGCTGGCCTCTCAAGACTTCACAATAAATTATGATCAATAAGAATTTTTTAAAAAAAGGAATATTACATATGCCTAGGAGCCACTTCAAATTTTAGACTGCATGAAATTGTGTTAGAATAGCACCTGGCATCTCATTAGTACACAGGCAGAGTTAGCTACAATTAGTGGTGTCTAATTAGAACAGAAACACCTCCAAGGCTATAGTTTAATTCATTTCCTGGTGCTATGATAAAATACCCCGACAAAAGCAATTATAGAGAGAAAGGGTTGAGGTTTGGTTGTTTGTTTGGTCAGGTTTTTTTGTTTGTTTGTTTTTGTTTTTTTATTCATGGGTTAAGGCTATAATCTATCATGATAAGAGGGGGAAATAATAGAACCAGGAAGCAGAATGTGAACATCATTTTCCTCTCTCTCTCTCCTTTTTCATTCTCTACAGCCAGCCCAGGGAATCACCCCACCCACAAAAAGAACTGCTTTTCCCAAGTAGATTGGCCTAATTAATATAATCCTTTCCAGGCATGCCAGAGGCTAAGTCATCTTTCACAGATGACCAACAAGCTTGTTTCCTAGGGGACTGTGGATGCCCAGTTAACAAGGAACTCTAACCATCAAAGGGTCTCAGCAAAGCTGATTTTGTCATCCACTGCAGTATGGGGATAGTTTATTTCACATGCAACTGCTGCAAACTATGCATGTTATTTATTGCTAGCTACCTGCTTAAAGCTTTCCTCTGTCAGTTTTCTACACTTCATCACATTGTCTTTCTAAAATGCAAATCACTTACCATACCTCCCTAGAGCAAATAAAGCCCAATTTGCTGATGCTTTGACCCTCCTGTTCCACCATGGACCTTCCTCCCTCTACTCTTTTCTCTCATAGTTAGTACTCTCAAAATCCACACACACACACACACACACACACACACACACACACACACACACATTTCTGTGACTGTAAATTTGGAAAAACTATGTCCTGCTTGGATGCCAGAGTTTGGTAGCAGTAGAAAACAAAATGAAGTTGAAAGGATTGCCACAATATATGGTAGATGAAAACATACCAGAAGATGGTTGAAAGACAACAGAAAATATAGAAGAGGTCATCTTTGCCTTGATGACACTGAAAGTTAAATATGCAGTATTCCTGGCTACTTCCAATTTACGTGTTTGTGTGTGTGTGTGTGTGTGTGTGTGTGTGTGTGTGTGTGTGTGTGTGTTCCTTTAGATTAAATTCTTCTTTAAAACATAATAATTATTGTATATTCAATTGAGAAAAGAATGTATGGTGAAAAAAATGTTTCTGTCAACCCTTGAGTATCTTGTAGCAACTCACTATCAGTTTCCTGGGAACTCTTGGAATACTTGGCTTATTTTTGAGAAAGAGAAATGAATATGTAAGTTCCCAATCTGTCTTGATTTGCAGACATATTTCCCAGTAGTTCATGCATAGCTTAACTCTAAGATTATTTTAAAAAAAGTTCATAATTTCAACAAAAAATATTAGTTACTATTACATTTAAGTCTGAGATGCTTGCATAAGATGCATAATAATATTATTAATATTTTTAGAAGTTTCCTTTTCCAATTTTCTTAATAGTCCACAATTGTGCTGTTCATCAAAAATTCATCTTGAATCATAAACTTTAGCGTCCTTTATGGTGGGCCTATTGAAAGACTTTATGTACTCTTATAACAACGTGTGCTTTGTGTTTTAGTAGTTACTATGGATCTCAACCCTTTCTTTAGTAGACTTTACTTGAAAATGTATGATTCTTTGTGTTTCTACATGAATTTTTAGAATGGCCTTGTTTAGATTTAAAAAAATAAAAAGGTGTGTGGCATTAGAATGGTGTTAAATCTTTTATGATTGATAATCTCTCTATGCAAAACAATGACATATCTTTCTATATTTCAATAATTTAAATTATTCTACCTATTGATACCGCAAATTTCCAGGGACTTTAGTTGATGTCAATCTTAATGAGGCATTTAATCCATTGTAACTTTCAACTAGTGACTGCTCAAAGCCTTGAATTCTAATCCTGATCAAGTCAAATGAGGTTTAAACATAAAAGTACAGCGATCCAGTTCAAACCCACTGGCATCATATGAACATCTCCTGAAATACTCTCCCAGATACAGAAATGCCATGGACATGATTGGATTACTTGATCATTGCCCAACTTTAATTGAGACAAAGTACCACAAAATATGCTTGGCTTGTCATACACAAAACTTAAGTCCAAATGGATCAAAGACCTCAACATAAACCTAGCCACACTGAATGTCTTAGAAAAGAAAGTGGGAGGTATCTTTGAATGAACTGGTAGAGGAGAACACTTCCTGAACATAACACCAGTAGCACAGACACTAAGATCAACAATTAATAAATGGGACCTCCTGAAACTTCTGTAAGGCAAAGAAGACAGTCAACAAGACCAAACAGCAGCTCACAAAATGGGAAAAGATATTCATCAACCTCATATCTGACAGAGGGCTGACCTCCAAAATATACAAAGAACTCAAGAAGCTAGTCACCAAAACACCAAATAATCCAATTAAAAAGTGGGGTACAGAACTGAATAGAGAATTCTCAATGGAGGAATCCAAAATGGATGAAAGAGACTTAAGAAAGTGTTCAACATGCTTAGCCATCAGGGAAATGCCAATCAAAACAACTCTGAGATACCATCTTACTTCTATTAGAATGGCTAAAATTAGAAACACCAAAAACAGTTTATGCTAGAGAGATTGTGCAGAAAGGGGCACATTCCTCCACTGCTGGTGGGGGTGCAAACTCATACAGTCACTTTGGAAATCAGTTTGGTGGTTCCTCAGGAAAATGGGAATTATCTACCTCAAGATCCAGTAATTCCACTCTCAGGCATATACCCAAAAGTTGCACATTCATACAACAAGGACATCTTTTCATCTATGTTCATAGCAGCATTATTTGTAATAGCCAGGTCCTGGATGCAACCTAAATGTCCCTCAACTGAAGAATGGATGGAGAAAATGTGGTACATTTACACAATGGAGTACTACTTGGCGGAAAAACACAATGGAATCCTGAAATTCGCAGGGAAATGAATGAAACTAGAAGAAACCATCCTGAGTGAGGTAACCTAGTCACAAAAAGACAAACACGTTCTCACTCATGCATGGATTTTAGACATAGAGCAAAGGATTACCAGCCTACAATTCACACTGCCAGACTAGGAAACAAGGAGGACCCGAAGAGAGACATACATGGTTCCCCAGAGAACAAGAAAGGGACAAGATCTCCTGAGAATATTGGGAGGATGAAGGGAGGGTAGAGGAGTTAGTAGAAAGAGAGAGGGATAAAAGGAGGGGAGAGGTGGGCATGAGGGAACAGGAAGATTGAGACAGGGAAAGAATAGAAGAGAACAAGAAAAGAGATACCATAATAAAGGGACCCATTATAGATTTAAGGAGAAATCTGGCACTAGGGAAATACCTAGAGATCTACAAGGATGAACCCATCTAACAATCTAAGCAATAGTAGAGAGGCTACCTTTAATGCCCTTCCATGATGAGTTTGACAGCTACCTTATATGCCATCCTAGAGTCTTCATCCAGTAGCTAATGGAAGCAGAAGTAGACACCCACAGCTAAACACTAGCTAAACTCCTGGAATCCTGTTACAGAGAGAGAGGAGTGATAAGCAAAGGGGTCAAGACCAAGCTGGAGAAAATCACAGAATCAGCTGACCTGAACAAAGGGGAACTCATGCACCCCAGTCTGATAACAGGGAAACCAGCATAGGACTGACCTAGATCCCCTGAATGTGGGTGTTAGTTAGGAGGACTGGGCAGTGTATGGAGCCTCTAGTAATTAATCAGTATTTATCCCTAATATACAAATGGACTTTGGGAGCCCATCCCACAAAAAGGGGTACTTTCTCAGCCTAGACACACGGGGGAGGACCTAGGCCCTGCCCCAAATGATATGACAGACTTTGAAGACTCAACATGAAAGGCCTCACCCTCTCTGGGGAGCCCAGAAAGGAGATGGGTTGGAGTTTGGTGGGGGTGATAGGGGAGGATGGGAGGGTGAGGGAACTAGGATTGACATGTAAAACAAGGTTATTTCAAATTTAAATTAAAAAGGGGGGAAAATGTATATATGCCTAATTTACACAACATTAAGTCACACAAGATCTTTCACCAAACAGTGATAGAGCTTAGTTATAACATCCAATGAAGATTAAAAGGAAAACATTAAGTAAGAAGGAATATATTAATTTCTAAATATCCATGTGTAGCATTTTTTGCCAATTAGAAGTGTCCTTCTTTCCTTTATAACTTAACATTTATTCACTAAACAATTATTCACCAAACTTCTGCTATGTACCAGACACTGAACTAGATGCTAAAGACTGACATATTAGCCACAATTAGTAAAAATTCTTAAGAATAGTAGGTTTTGCAATTTACTAAGCGTTTCTATAAGGTTGGAGGGAAATTTGACATTATAAATGAGGAGATAACCTTTGATTTGTTGTTTAGATCTTATTAGGGAACAGACTTATTAATCGGATATTACCTTGATAAGATTAGTTAAATAGTGATTTTCATCCAGTAGAATTGTAAATAAAAGTTTTTTGTAATAGAATTATAGGCAATTTAGTGCAATCCCACTATATAGTATTAACACATTTTATATTTAACTTATCATGTTTATTCTAGCATTAGCTAATTTTCCCTTAGGTGTACATATGTATATATTTATATGTAGACTTGTGTGTGTCTTTGTGTGTGTTGGTATGTGTGTCTATACATAAACAATGAGGCAAAAACCTTGTCACCACCTGTGTCCCCATCATCTCGTGACTGAACTCCACCATTCTGCTGACTCTAACTTTAGTAAACTAAATAAGCCTTCACTATATACTACTCGTTATACTTTTACACTGGAAATAACATTGTCCTTTATTAAAATTACACATTGACAATGTATATAAAGGTCCATTTGTTTTTCTTTTCATAAGTAAGCTGATTTCTATTGCTTTTGTGAGAGAATAACAGCACTTTGTCTGAAGAAACTTTCAAGGTTTTCATTAAAGTGATTATAAAATACTTTAAAATTCTTTCACTACTTTTTGAATACAAACAGATATTTGAACAATTACTCATCAACAGCTAACTTTTTCCAACACTAACTCTGAACAAGAATGTTTTAGATTATTTTGGCTCAATTATAGCCATTTTCAAGTAATCAGTTATGCCTCCTATGATGAGAGTAGACAATTTTGGACAGAATTGAATTATTGAATTTAAAGGATTATTAGTCATTGTATATGGCAAATGTAAGCATATATATATATATATATGCACATCTATATACATACACTATATGAAGGGAATATCAGGTTTCTTTGTATTTGAATTAATATCAAAACAGAGCTGCACAAATTCAACCAAGACAGACTTCCAGCACCAAGAAGAGAGTCCCATCATCCCTAACCAAGAAGCTATTTTTAATTGGTAATGTCTGGGACAGGGAACATCAACTTTCTTCAATAGCGTGGCACTGGGTATATCAACCCATTACAGGGCAGTTCCCTGCTCAGGAATAGTTGGCCAACACAACATAAACCCCATAGGGTTTTTTGTTGTTTTTGGTGGTGGTTAGGGTTTTTGTTTGGTTTGGTTTGGTTTGGTTCAGTATGGTTTGGTTTGGTATGGTTTGGTTGGTTGCGTTTGGGATTTGCTTTACTTTAAGGGAAAGAACAGAAAGTTGGCTGGGTTAGGAAGGAGAATCTAGAACAGTGGATGGTGACCCCTTTGGGGGGTCACATGTTAAATATCAGATGCTTCCATTACAATTTATAACAAGAACAAAATTAAAGCTATGAAGTAGCAATGAAATAATTGTGTGGTTGGGGGTATCACCACAACAGGAGGAACTGTTTTAAAGCATTAGGAAGGTGAAGAGCCACCGATCTAGAAGGAGTGGAGGGAGGTGAACGAATATGATCAAAATATGATTTTCTTAAGTTGTAAAGACAGTTGTTCAAAGCTATGCCATGATATAATTTAGGAATATGAGTTGAGTCAGGAAACAGGAAGTAGATGGTGCCTTCAACTCAGAGAACTCAAGCAACCACTGGGGAAACCTTGCCTCTGCTGTGTACTTGACTGTCTTGTGTGTGAGCATATTTCACTTTACAATGAGATGTTGCTAAAGGACTATTTGCTAGAATTGGGAGTTATAATGCATTGACCAGTGAAACAGGCGAGAAACTGTTAAAAATCCATCTCTAAATGGTATCATTACATATTAGGGTAAAATCCACACAGGTGATGATTGGATCTAAACTCAAAATGAAACTTAGATGAAAAGGTTCTGAAATATCCAATTGAGAGAGAGAGAAAAAATACACACACACACACACACACACGAATCCCCATTTCCTCTTGAGATAGAACAAATCCTTATGTTTGTATTTTATATTCAGTGAGCGTAGTGTGAAACACTCAGCAGCGTTATTTCACTTTGCTAATGTATCCTTGAAGTTCAAGTGGCTTTTGGTCCTCTTTACTGCGGAGGGTACTGCGGGGCTTGTGTAATCAATTCAATGTATTTAAATGAAAATATATTCATGCCAAGTAGTAAAAGGACAGCCAAACGTGTTGCAATGTGAAAACCTCTTCTATAAAATTCCCAGTAATAGTTGTGTCTGGAAATCTTATTTTTGCATAGAAAGAAGATTTTGCAGAAATAATTTCGTATTTCAAAGGCAACAGTTCTTATTTTGGTTTGGTTTTGAGACAGGGTCCTACCAGAGCTGACCTGAAAAATCTTATGTAGACCAGGTTGGCCTTGAACTCAAACAGATGGACCTGCCTCTGTCTCTGGAATACTGGAATTAAAGGCTTTTTACCACCACTCCTGGGCCAGGGCAGCTTTGTAACTTGAGCTTTCCTGCTAAAGCCAGGAAACGGGGCCAAAGGCCATATGACATGCTTGAGGATGTAATGGTCTGTATTTTTCTAAGTCCTCATTCTTGTCAAAATAACTTGCCTGCCAGATATTTTTAAATGCCCAAAGTAATGTTTACTTAACTCAAAGTGCTTTTACATTGTTGTTGCTTCCTGGCAACAGATCCAAGCATCACAGGTAAAAGTGAGTGGAGTTAAAGATACATCTGAAAAGACATTATTCAAACTATTTTGGGCTCCCCTGAAGTTTCTGGCATGCTCTTCCTTTGAGCATCTGCTTTTATCTGACAGTAACACTTCTAAGAGCTGCTACTGGATAGGTTTTGGTATAAAACAATGTGAACATTCCATTTCTCTGGGATGGTAGATTGTATAGTCCAAACTAACCTGTACCTTTTAACCTTGCCCTGTACCTGAACTACTTCTTGGTCAAGTTCTGATTTAGAAACGGTCCAAGGAATTGTTCTCTGTAGATTTCTAGTTCAAAGTTCAGGGCAGTAGGGGCCAAACCAGTATGTATTAACTTGAAGCCATTCTCTCCACAGGGGCAAGGGCAGTTATTACTGGCTCATCCCCAAAGGGTCAGTGCATTGAAGTGCTATCGAGTTTGCTAGAGTGCCTGTGAATGAGCTTTTTATACCTTTCTCCTCTCAGATGATAGAGTTTAATGAAATGATGGGAGCCACCGTTAAGGATGTTTTCAGAGCAATTGCTAGTGAAAACTTTCCCAGGCGAAGATATAAGTTCCAAAGCCCAAGAGACATGCTTGAGTGGAACTGCTCTGTAAACCACTGATATTAGAGTTTTACACGGGAAGGAAAACACGGGGAGAGGGTTAATACATAGATAAGTTTCTTCTGCTAGCAATTTAGACTCCATGTCTGAAGATACAATCTGTGTTTCTGCAAGGTGTTTCTGGAAACAATGGAAAACGTATTGCTATTCAAAAAGTGGTCTCTGCTTCTATGGGGGTAGGCTGTGTGTCACATGTCTTATGTCAGAGATGCATGCAGACTCCTTGGTCGCATGACTAGTTTCTGAGTCAGAACTGATGGTATTAGCAGAAGCTCCAGGTGATCCATGAGAGCCTGGGATACCCTGCCATGAGTGACGTCACTCTTTGCATTTCTGTTAGTGGTTAATATGATTACTAAATGTTTCCAAAGATATAATAGCCATGAAGAAAGCGTATGTCTTTACAAAGTTCTCTGTATAAATTATCCAGTTGCTTTGTGGAAGGTTTTACTAATTTTATTTGAAAGGGCATTCAAACAGTACCCTTTGCAATGGTAGGTTTTATCACCTCTGAGCTATAAATCTCCATTTCTAATCCTTAATGTGTTATAAGAATTTCATTTTCATAATCAGGAAGCAGTCTTTTTAGAATCTTTATGTTCTTTGTGAAACTTACATGTTCTATTTATCTTATATTTCAATTACAGAGTTATTAAACTAAATGTTTTTTTTCTAAGAGTGTGTTCTTCATTCTGGCATCATAACCATTATATATTGACTACAGCGATATATTCATTACAGAGGTTTTAACTAGGTTTCAATATATGCTTTGAGTGAGTAATTTATTCTTAGACTATGTCTACATATTTCACTCTTTAATATTGTCAGCTATAATATGAAGCTCTATAGAATTTATTTTAATTTCATAGTAAGGATATGTATACAAGAAGAACAACTTTCCACATCACTCTTTTTTTAAAAAAAAAGTAATAATGAAAGAAGGTTTTGATCTTAACACTCAAAACATGGCTGTCCTCAGCTACCAATTGCTGAGTTCTCTTTACTGCATTTGTGATATGACATTTTATAGCCTTTTCCCCACCACAATACTGGAATCTAACTTCCCCATGGTAGCTAACCTAGTGATGGAGAAAAAATAAGAAATTAACATTTTAAAATTAGAATTTGTGTCCTCACATTATAAGATAACTATGAATATCTCAAGGACTTCTTTAATTTTCTCACAGTTAGCTTTTCTTTTGATTGTCTTTAATACTTAAGAAGCCTGTATTCGTTTCTATGGTTGCTTAAACAAAGTACCACTTGCACAGCCAAAATGTGACAGAGTTATAGAAGCTTGAAAGCAATTTGTCTTGAAAGGCAGGCTTTGTCTACCCTCTATAGTAGTACAGGACACCTTTAGCTTTTTGGTTTTTATATTTATTTGTTTTGTTTTTGTTTAAGGGTTTTTGTGTTGTTGTTTTGTTTCCTCCCCCCCCCCCCGCCCTTTGACTGTAGCTGTAACTACAATCCCACTCCCTGTGATTGTCTTTCTCGGTTTGCCTCCTCTTTTTTAATTCCCTCCCATCTGCTGATAAAGAAACCAGTTATTTTTGATGAAGGGACTCTCCAGTTTCCGGTATGACCTCATCTTATCTGATCATACCCGAAATGACTACAGTTTTAAATGATGTCAAATTCTGAGACACTACAATTGTGTTACCTCAATGTTTCTTCTAGGTGATAACAACCCAGCAGACTATTTTTTTTTTAAGGCAAATGAATGAGTGGGTGAGCAATGGGGTAGAAAGACTACTGGATGACATTCAAGTCATTTCCTCTCCCATGTGATAAAAGTGTACTTCATTTAATAATAAAGAAAAAATTGATTGGGAAACCAAATTAGAAACATGTTCATAGATATTTAAAAAGCGGATAGGCTATTTTTTTATTTTTATTTTAAATAAATTTGAACAAGAGTTTCTGGGAAGACACTGTGTGTACAGAGTCTGACGAATTGATTAGAACTACAGTCCTGTGGAGAGATTGGATTGTTGTTTGTTCAGAGTATAGTTGCCTTACCTTGGGCTAGATCTAGTCCTCCAAAACAGCCATTCTTTGCCCGAATCTATGCCTGAACTAGCATCTATGACTAATAGACACAGTCATTTTAGAATCTATAACTTATGAGACCGCTAGCGTAAAGCAATCACCATAAAGCAATCATTTTATCACCTAGCTACAGAAAAGCTTCCCCATCTTGCTGTACCCACCTCGCTGATGTTCCCACTAATATATTTTTAAACTTGACTTGATTTAGGTCTTTCTTTGTTCTGTAAATCATACAACTTCATGAAAGTGCTTCCTCATTGGAGCATGAAATTTGGATAATCTAAATCTATGTTCCCACTCACAATGGCTCAGAAATATTTACCTCTTATTTTCTTTAAAGTAAGGGATCTTGTTGGTCATTGACACACTATAGATTGTGAAGGAAGGCTAGAATTACCAATGGTTTTGTAAAGTTGGAAATACTAGACTTAAAAAAAAAGACTGTAGGAATGAGTAGAACATTTCACCCATTAACATTAATGAATCCATGTTTAAGGTTGTTCTGTTTAATTAATGGACAAGTTTCCAGTGGTGGTTTGAATGAGAACACATCCCCTCCACAGTCTCGGATGTTGGAATGTTTGGCCCCCAGTTGGTAGAACTGTCTAGGAAGGGTTAGGAGTTGTGTGCAGTCTTGTTGGAGGAAGTGTGAGGCTGGGGTTAGGCTTTGGGGTTTTAAAAGTTCATGTCCTTCCCAGTTCCTTTCCCTGCGTGTTGAACATGTACTTGAATCAGGGTGTAAGCTCTCAGCCACTGCCCCATCAGCATGTGTGTCTGCCTGCTGCAATGGCCCCTAACATGATGGTCAAGCACTGTAACTCTCTGGAGCTGCGAGCCCCTTATAAACCCTTCCATAAGTTGCCTTGGCCATGGTATCTCTTTATAGTAATACAAAACTAACCCAGACACTCCCTACCTTTTTTTCATTAGACTATAATGATTATTTCATTTTCCTAGTTGGAACTCTTTATTTTTTTTTTCTGCCTAAGACAAAAATGTGTTTTCTGAGCCTATGATTCATCTGCCACTCAGAAAATTTCTCCATTTACCCGTACACACCCATTCAGTAATTTGTCAGCAAGAAGTCAAGGTGCTGGATGAAAGTGACTATTCTCTCACATCAACAATAAAGTGGTCTGATGAAGACCCAGATGATTTGATTGGCATCTTCTGAGTCTACCTTCCCTTACACTATTCACTCAAGTGACTGAGCATTTAAATGCATCCTAAAAGGCAGCATTCTACAAGGCCTGCAACATGAAAGCTTGGACTTTTATAAAGTAGCCAAATAAGCTGAAAGCCTGTGCAGCATTCACAACGAAGATGCAAATAAATGGAGATTTAAAAATGGTTCTTGTCAATCAGAAAGGATAATACCTGTCTTCTCAAGTATGCACAAAGGTGGCCATTCTAAATATTTTCAAACCAAGAACCACTTTAAGACATGCAGAAGTCATCTAATCTGATCTTTTGTTCTCTGTTGCCTAAATAGGGACACTGATCTTACAGAAGTAACTATCGTGATTATTAATTAATTAATTTATGCAATTTCATGCAAATATGTTTGCCTCTGTGAGTAGCACATGTGTACCATATATGTAGAAGTCTGAGGAAAACTTGAGATTTGCTTTTTGCTCTGCACATTCTTGAGGCAAGATCTCTATTTTCTCTTAGTATGTAAATTTACTTATTTTAATTAAGTGGCAAAATTATATATATATATATATCAACTGTTTTAAAATAAATTACTTTATGATTCAATATGAAAAACAGATTTTCTAATATGTTAGTTAATTTTAACATTCTTTACTATCAAGATTCAGATCTCATTAGCATTGAATTTTTTTAAGATTATAATTACATTTTCCCTTTAAACCTTCCCATATACTCACCTTGCTATCTTTAAAATCCATGGTCTTTTTTCTCATTAGTATAAATATAACTGTTTACCCTGTATAATGTAACATGTATGTATGCTTTCATGGCTGATAATTTGATATTGAATAGCCAATTAGTGTGGTCTTCCCTGAAGAAGACGATTTATCCTACTCATAAGTATTCCTTCTTTGTGTAGGGTTGCAAACGCCCACGGGGCCTCAACTGTACACAGAGGCTCTTGTTTCTGCTGCTGCATAGTGTAGTCTAAGCTAGTTGAGCAGCAGGCTTCAGGGTGTTTCTCCTGTCTCTGGCTCCAGGGTCCCTGAGGACTAAAGATGCTACACCACATATTCCAGAGTCTGGGATTTCATCTGGGTTCTGGTTATGGAAAATTGGACTTTAGCGCCTTTATCAGTTCCCTGACCCTGGTTACCCTGACTTCTGAAATTTGGTAAAAATCTGTATTGTAATGTGTTAGTAGAAAAATGATTTTCCTAAGAGAAGATGCTTGCTTTCACAGAACCATGTTAAAAACCACATCAAAGAGCCCTACAAAAAAATAGAACCAATTTTCCTAAATTTACCATAAAAGTAAGGTCAAGTTTGATAATTTGAATAGGATCTTGTTTCCCATACTTTTAGAAACTGCCCCTAACAAAATATTTGGGTCTTTAATACCACTGTGAAGTGTTCTACATGGCATTTTGACTTCCACATAGCTGATCCAGAGCTGTCCAGTGTGATAGTTAAATACATGCTTCCTCATAAATGTTACTAAGTGATTTAATTTTCTCAAAATGTTAGAGCCTGCGTGTCATCGTTATAAAGTTAAAAGATTCATACCATCCTTTATGAATTTGATATTTACAATCAAAAGACTGTATCCTAAGCAATCTGGCTCACAGTTAGGCGTTTAACTTGACATTTTATAATGCATGGCCATTGGCATCCTGGATCCTTTTAGTTTCTTTTGAGCTAATTGTGAATTTCATGGTGTTTGGACACTATGCACGATGTTTTAATTAACAGCTATTCTCATAATTATTTTTGTATAGTTGCTCAAAATAACATAATAAATAATATTTCTATTTCTATCCATATGTATAAAGTATTTGTGTTATTTTCTTCCTACAAAATATTGTCAAAGCATTGTAGCTACATCTTATAGCACTATCTATCAGTAAGCTTATATAAATTATGCTTTCAACACATATGTTTTTTGGAGCTAAAACAGTGGCATAGTATACTCTTTGAAGATCTAAAGGGGGGTTGTATATATTTTGATAAGTATGTGTTACTGAGGACCAAATTGTCAATGCAACTTTCATATGAGTCACAACCAGCAGTAATAGTTTGAAAAAACAGAGACCAGTTGTATATCCAAGTCTTCAGAAAGAAAAATGCAGGGAAAAAAAACCTTCTGGGCTACTTCAAATGATTGGTTTTAATTTGCATTATCTATTACAAATCTGGAGTGTCTTAGTGTCAGAGACACTAAATGTTTCTTTAGACCAGTATAGAGAAAAGATACAATAGGCTAAAACACTTTTTTTTCTGTAAACTGGGTAAAAATCTGATACATTCTCCCCTACAGCAATTTTGAAAGCTTATTGTGCCCTGAATTCAGGATATTTCTCTTGAAATAGGAAAAGAAATCATAGGTCACTTTGTATCATCTTCCAAGGACTGCCCACACATGAGAAGACAAGGCAATTAAAAGTAGAAAGAAATGATTGCCTCTGCCCAGTGTGTGCTCAGGTGACTCAAATTCTTCTTCCTACACATTTCTAACCCTTCTATAGACAAGTTTGTTTTTAGATTTTCTCTATCATTTTTAAGCTTGTCCTGGGAAAACACCTGGCATAATGACTCAAAATATCTGGTATACTAAATCACTACCTTTCCAGGTGAGATTTGTAATTGTTTTTGGTTTGTTTGTTTGTCTCTGACGGATACATTTGTACGTATTTAAGAAGTTAGTGTGTAAATTCAATCCACACAATCTAGATTTGAGATCAAGCTTTAAAATCCCAATCCATATTAATGAAACTTGTATTCTTTCATTACATGTCTGTAGGTACAATTCTATTTTATTAAATAACCTTTTGACAATTTCATATGCTTATATAGTGTACTGTAATAATGTTCACTCCCATTACCTTCCCTTTTGTTCCTACCCTGTCACAACTCCTTTTTCTCTACTAGTCCTCCTTCGAATCTTACATATTAGTGTGTATGTGTGCCTGTGTGTCTGCGGGGGGGGGTGGAGAAAGAGGAGGAAAGAGAGAGAAAGAAGAAAGAAAGAGAGAGAGAGAGATTCATACATTAATTAGTCACTTGCATGAGTACTGAGTGGGGGAATGTTATTGACCATGGCTATGAGTAATTTACCAGTGGTTACCACGCTGACTATATGTATGTTTCATCTCCCAGCAACTATTAACTGCAACTAGCTCTTCAGAGAAGGGTAGGCCTCAAGAACTCTTCCCTACCCATGACTGGATGTTGTACAGTCTAATCAAGCACAGATCTTGGGCAATTAAAGAGAGCCATGAGTTTTTGAGTGCAAAGGCCAATTCATGTCTTTAACTCTTAGCTTATACTTCCAGCCTTCCATAATATACCCTGAACCTTGGATAGATACTACGTTAGGGTCCATTGCTTTGAGCAGGTATGAGTCTCTGTTGTTATAACTGTCTGCTTACAGTTGGTGGTTGTCCTGATCAAGATGAGAGCAGCTCTAATCTTTGGATTAAAAAAAAAATATTTACAAGGTAATTTGGTGGGCCCCTGCACATCCACTTGGAAAATGAACAATAGCCAACTTCCTTGTTAGAGCTGAGACATCCTCAGTCACAGGTTTTCAGCCAGGTAGAGCATTTATTTACCAGCTTAGAAAGCCTGCCACTGTTATAGCAGTGGGAAGGCCTTAGCTGACAATTGTTTGGGTTTGCATACAGGGTGTCCATTCCCAGGTAGGAAAGCTGATAGCCTTTCTCCCTTCTGACTGTATAGTATCTTGAAAGCTGGCCATTAGGGAAGAAGCCTTTAGTACAGTTCCAGCTTGATCTGTCTGTATCAAAGCATAGGGCATCTACAGAAGTAGAGTTTTGTGATCTAGTTCTGGTGGGTAGAAGTTAGTGTCAACAGCTGGAACAGTTTTGGGATTGCCACAGATCAACAACTCCTGGAAAGAAAATATCTTCCAACCTTGCACTGGGATTTTACTTAATGGCTTCTGGGATCAACATTGTTTACTCATGCAGTGTTCTATGTGCTGCATTTAAAACAAAAAACACTCTGAGATTTTATGTATTTTAGACATTACTATTCCAGAAGAAGAAATACTGAGGCTGTTAAGGGCCCTCCAAATCTTACTCTTGTATTCATGTCTTATTAGTCAACTTACTTGTCAAAAAAATGAGGAAAAACAATGGTAGGGATTTTTTATTATTTCACTTCATTTTTACTGCACACTACAAATAGTCCTCAAACCATAGTTCTGTGAGCATTTAATTATGCAAAAATTAAGGAATCACAAAATTTAAGAATCACAAAGACAACATCAAGAATCAGAGAATTTGTGGTCTAGAAACAAAGTAAAGTGTTGAAGTATATTTCTGGATGTGATTTTTATTGGTGAATACATACTCAGACAGAAGTGCTTTACATTCTTTGAGACATCTGTCTTCATTTGGCTTCCTAGCAGTAACATAGTCCATGGGAAATGACATCATTGGAATTTAAATTTGATTCTACCCATTATATCACTTGTTTCTTTTGGAAATTAATTTACATTCTGTATCAGTAAAGTGATAATACCAATTTCAAGTATTTTGTTGTGTGATTTTATAAATACTATGTGACAAACAAATATATTCTTTGTAAGTGAGTGGATACTCATCTAATGGTAACTGAAATGTTAAATATACCTAGACAGGGATTCTTGAATTGTTTTCAAGCTGTTCTCACATAACCAAACAATTAAAGAAGCGAATAATTGTTTCCTCATTTTACAAAAAGATGTACTCAGGCTGACCCTCAAAAGGATCCTATTTATAAAAATATTTATAGATGTGAAAAAGGCTAAAGATTTCACAAATGATTTCCTCTTGCACTCCTCACTGCTTTTAGTCTTAATTTTTTTCTGGGGATGATTCGGGCTTTAATTGATTTAAATATATCCTAGGTAATCACTTTGCAGCAACATAAAAGCATTTTTGACACACATCTTCACAGATCTCTCACAGAGGCAAGCTCTAAAGAATAATGAATACAATGGATACTGGAAAAATACATGTTACAATAAGTATTACATCTACATACACACACACTGAGTGTGAATTATAACTACACACACACACACACACACACACACACACACACACACACACACTATTGCAATCATCCACACCATAAAGTGATGGTCTTCCACTTTCATCTTCAAACACTTCTGTTTTTCTTCATCAACTTCCTAAATCTCTGTATTGTGTTCATCATATTGGCAGGAGCAGATATAAGTTAAGCTCAGTAAAACTAAATATAAGTGAATTCAAGAACAGGATTTTATGCGATCATTTAAATGCTCCATTACTTTTTCTTTTTACCCCAGGTATGGAACCAATCATAAACTAAAGAAGTAATTGCATCCAAGACCTAGTTGGTGAACCAGTGGGTTGATTGGGCTTACTTATAAGTTCACCTGCTTCTCTGTGACAACCTCAGAGAAGCTGAACCATTCAATACTGAATTCAGTTATTCTTCCGCCTCCTGCCTCCTACATATCCTAGCGTGCCTCCTCCACAATCATGGAGCTGAGATTGAAATAACTGATGAGGGTTTCATGACACCCTAATACCCACCTTTTTATTTGGGAGTGCTAACAACCCATTATCATTACCATAGACCAAGTAATACTATGTTGTTTTGCTTATTTTGTTTGTCTGACTATATTCTCCTGGATATCTCTAGTGTGTGATGGCAGTGAGATGCTCATGTGTGCTCAAAGGAAAAGCTAAACATTCAATTCTCTGAATTTTAGCACGTAGTTGAGAAGAACAAGAAGAGTACTGTAAAATAGGCAGCAGAATATATATAGATACCAGGATTTGTTCCCACCCCAGCCAATGCAGGTCTCAGAGTCGGGTACTGACCCTGCTGCCATATTGTGCCCACGAAAGCCACAACCAGTTCAATCTGCATCTACACTTCTAGCATAAATAAATAAATAAATAAATAAATAAATAAAATAAAATAAAAAAAACGTGGGCTGCTTCTCATTTTGTACAGGAGTAACTGATAGGTAAAAGTTAGTGAGCCAACCCAAGCCAATTTTCTGTGCAAATGCCCTGCACAAGATGCAAGTGATGTGGTCACAAAGGAAGGAATACTGGCCATTTAATTTTGGTTCTGTGTTTTGCTAGGTAGATCTCTATGATGAAGAGGACCGTATGTATTAGTTAGGTTCGCACTATTCTTAGATCAAAATGCATGAAATAATAATTTACAGGAAGGAGGATTTGCTTTCCTCACAGTTTCGAGGCATTCTATCTCTTGTGGTGGAGAAGATGTGGCAGAACAGGACATGCTATGGCAGAGAAAGGAAAATGGAAAAGAACCAGAGGCAACATATGCCCAATACCATGCCCTTGGTATCTTACCTCCTCCTTTGGGAGTCTTACCATTCAAGGTTTCTAAACTTTCCAAGAGTAGATGGGGACTATATGTTCAAAGCATTCATTAATGGGGGAACATCCCATACTGAAACCATAATTTATGCCTGTTCTAATTTGTCCAAAATCTACCAAAAATGCAAACTACAAACTATATGAAATATTCAAAAATGTTTGGAGAAACATTTGAGACTGAAATTAGTGAAGCAGAAAGTACTAAATCTCCTATAAGTAATAGTAAATGCATCCCAGGTTTTGAACATGTCACAACCACACATGTAATATACACAGGAAATAGCTCCATTGGTTACATATGGCAGATTGGAAACAATTATAGCCTACAGTTCCATTGAAGTATTCATTTTAGAACTGGCACATATTTGGAGACTTCTAGTCTCCTTGGAAAAATGACTTGTAGAAGTTAGGAAATAAGCCCACTGAGTTTCTCCCAGAGAAATCAACACATGTAGAGGAGATTCAGGCTAACATTTCTTTTCTCTATTAACTATTAAACATTCATTTTCAGATAAACTACCTCACTTGGAATTTTGTTAGAACACAAGATTCCAGGTCCCATCTTACATCTACATCAAACGTTTCTAGGAAAAGGATCAAAGCAGCTTCACTTAGGCCACAATCTCCATGTCCAGGTGTGCTGGAGTCAGGGACATGTGGCTAGCACTCACTCATGCAGCTGTAGTCTGCCTTGACAACCTGTAGCATGAAAGAACTAGTGCCACTTTCAGATTCTTTTACAAATGGAAAATTGCCAGGACTGACAAAATTTAAGTTCTGCAATCCAGTAACTACAGAAATTTCAAAAGTTGTCATACTTGGCTATATATAGAAATTAACTGAGGTGCTGTTAAAAAATTCTCTGTCTCTGTCTCTCTTTCCCTCTCTCTCTCTCTCTCTCTCTCTCTCTCTCTCTCTCTCTCTCTCTCTCTCTCTCTCTCTCTCTCTCTCTCTCTCTCTCTCCCCCCATCTCACTATGTGTATCCATGCCTCAACCTTCCTTACAGGACTTTCATTCGTCTAGTCAGATACTTTAGTTCTTCATTCAAGTCTGCAGTAAATTTGAAGCTATTGCATCAGAAAGTAGTTGTCTGGTCTGTCCCCACTAAGTGTCTATAGGAAATAGATAGAAAAAGAAACAACTTTTGACAGTAAGGAAACGATGTGAAATACATTTTTAAAAATATCTCAAACTTTATTCACAGGTTAAGATAATGTTTGAAACTTTAATCTACAGAGCTGCTACTAAATAGTCACACTACACAATTATAGATTAGACTATAGGATCATTAGCCACATCATATTCAAAGGCATGGAACACTTAAAGCATCTAATTAAAACAGTCTCCCTTTTCTTCAAGGACATCTTTCATCCTCTTTTCTTTCTTCCTTAATTTCCATTTCCCACCACCAATCGGCTGTTACCCCACCTTCAGCACACAACAATCTTCTCCCATCACAAATGGTGTTGCTAGAGTCCTCAGTATTCAATTGCTGCATTTGCTGATGCTCACTTGGTAACTCTCTCATAGGTGTAACTATTTATAAAGTTAAGTAACGATTACCCCACAATGGTCAATACTACTCCATTCCTCTCATGATCCTGCACTGTTTTATGTTCATAGAGGAAACAAAGCATACAAAAAAAAAGCTTGCTTTATAGAAAACTTAATTACAGTGGAACATGGGCAAACAATAAAAATCAAATACGGTGGTGTCGCCTGCTAGAAACATGGTGAGGAGTGCTAGGACACCAGAAAGTTAAGTTACATCAGATAATGATAATCCTTATATCTGTGGCTAGGAAATGAGTTATAGAGGGGGAAGACAGGGCCAAGATTAGAGGAGGTGTAGTTATTGAAGGAAAAGTCAGTCAGACAACAGAATTCATTAAGAAAAATAGGACATTTCTTTTTCATTTTTGTTTTGTTTTTAATAGCAAGGAAAAAAACTGGGTGGGGGAGACTTTCTTATCAGCCATGACTACTCTATTCTAATGCTTCGACTTGGTTTCGTTTTATGGGAGCTTTTAGCAGATGCTCAGTTCCTGTCTCCGGATCTCAGGTTGGCTCATTTTCTGTTCTAGCTAACGTGGCCATAACTGCATTGACACAGTAAAACCTTTGTAGCTATTCACATGGACCAAACACAGTTATTCTGGTCAGCACTCCAAAATAGTGTGTGTGTGTGTGTGTGTGTGTGTGTGTGTGTGTGTGTGTGTGTGTGTGTGTTAGCACCCCAAGATATTTTGTGTGTATGTGTGTTAGTACTCCAAGATATTGTGTGTGGGTGTGTGTGTGTGTGTGTGTTAATCCCACAAGCTATTATGCATCCTAATCACACCTATATCACACCCAATTAGACACCTGCGTAGAATCACCTTGCGCCCCCTAGTGTTGATTCGCCTGTTCATTAAGGCAGTCAGCCCAACTCATCTTCCATTTAGTTAATGCAGCCTTTGACTACTGGATGGCATAAGGTTGCATGTGGGCTTTACTCATGTCTCAAACCTCGTTTTATAATTATTCTTTTGTACATAAAAATCTTCAGGCTTAACTTTTAATTACTTAATTAATCAACCCCACAAATATGTAATGAGCAGGGCATATCATTAGATCTTACTGGCATCCAGAGTTCGGTTTGACTTGGAGTTCTTTGCATGTGCTCTGAAGAGTTTCTCCCACCCTCTTTTTCAAATGTGTCTTAGGAGGCTTATTGTGATTAGATTTCACATTAGTGTTTCCCAGTAATTATGTCTTAAAGCCCTTAAGTTCAGGTGAAATTTCAAGAAGTCACAGGTGATGCAAATAAATTATTGGTCACGAGTGAATATATAATATTCAAAGTAAATCTTGTAATATTTTCAGTAATTAGAAGTCATCCTTTTGGGAGTCATTTCAAAACTGAAGAACGAGCAAAATATAAAACCCTTTTTAGGGTATCTTCATTATTCATTATTCTTTTGTATGAAGCAGTAATGGATGCACTCTCACAAGCATACACAGACACACACACACACACACACACACACTCACATTTTACTTTCCAGATTGTTTCCTTTAAAAAAAAAAAAAAAAAAAAACCTCTGAATGATGACTCATATCAGTGACAGCGCCCTGTCATCAGTGGCGCTAATAGTTCAGTGTTCTCTATTTAGAGTTGCGGCGGTGGCGTGGGGAGGGTACAGCGGGAAAGGCTGTGCATGTCCATGTTCCACCAGTCTCTGTGGAGAACAGAGGACAACTTGCAGGATGCCTGCCAACATGATGGTCCCAGGGACTCAACTGAAGTTGGCAGGTTTTCTCCAGCAGCCCCACATTCACCCCCTGAGCCATCTCAACTGTACCCTAATCAGTTTTGGTGCTCGAGCCTTGATGAACAGTGGGGGAAGCACAACAGACAGGAAATGCCAGGTGTCCGTTCGCTCGTCTCCGCCCGTTGCTTACTCTATGACTTCTGCAATGCTGGTCCACAGAGACTGTGGGCTTCTAGATTCCCCTTTTCCCCAGGGAAAAACGAAACAACCTCATATATATCCCTGGACTTAAAAAAATCAGTAAGGCTATAAAATAATTTGCCAATTGGTGCAAAAGTAAGTATTAAATTCCTACTGCCATATTTTCATCTGTTGTGTTTCAAGGAGGGCCTAGTAGATGTCAATATTTGTTATCTTATTTCAAAACGGATTGTTGAACAAAAACTTTCTAAGAGGTACAATTATTACTTGATTTGAAATAATTTAACCCCTTGTATTAAATTGACCTTGTTTTATATGGTTAAATATTTTAATGGGGGAATAAATATATCAAGACGAGCTTTATTTTAGTTTTGTAATGAATGCATTCTTTAACATTTTTGAGGCTTTAATGTCTTAAAGAAATTTTTATTGCATCACGAAACCCAATTACTTCTTAAGAAATAGTTTATTTTATTATGCTATTACATTTACTATACTATCTTTAAAAGCAGGCAGAACTCTTCTATTCATATTTTGTTGAGCTGGCCTCATTTTTATGAATGGCAAACTATAAAAGCTCATAAAATTTAGGTCATGACCATAGTAATCATTTCAGAGTTTAGTTTTAGGAGGAAAAAAAGTAAAGCACAGTGCAAATGACACTTGGATTTCTCCTTTATGCATATGTGTCTCCCCCTAGCCCCCGACCATCTTGATAGAGATGATCCCTTGGCAGGAGTCTACAAGATAGCACTAGATTTCACACCTAACAATAGCAAACTGACCCTAGAACACATTCCCTGCAGAGCACTGTTGTGGGATGAAAGAGCTGCTCAGAGATGGAGTGCTACATAGAGTGTTTATGGCCCAGTTTTGCTCCTTGTCTCCTGAAACGTTAGTCTTTTCTGAAATGGTAACCTCTAGAATGTCACTTAGCTGACATAAAAAATATGGATTTTTTTTTACAAAAACAAAACAAAAGGAAGCGATGCAGTAAAGACCTAGCTGATGTGATGAGGTTGACAGAGCACACAGGAAAGCAAGAGCAGACAGTGAGTAAAGAAAGCCTGAAGTTGTGAGTTAAGTTAGGCAGAATCAGGAAATAAATTCGTTGGGGGTCCCAACTCAGTTAGAAATGGTAAAGACAGAAGAAAATTGACAAAATGAAAAACAGAAATATGAGAAAAAAGGACACAACAAAGAAGCAAGTAAAGCCCCAACTATTGGAAGACTGCGGCTGGAGAGTCACTAGGAAGGCTGTGGATGCCCCAGTGCAATCAGGGATCGGACCACAAATTGATGGAAATAATTTAACCATTAGTATTAGGCGTCCCCAAAAGTAGTATTCAAATGTTACACTGTAGAGAGCCAGGTACAGAAGCTGTGTTTGTAAGATGTTGAAATCATAACTTCACTTACTACATAAAAATGTAATCTGTTCAGTCTGTATCACAGGTATGTTTTCGGGGATGAACATTTGATATTGGCAAACCAATTGTTGCATTCTCTCAAGAAGACCATTTCTTTATTCTCAGCATTCCTTAGTTGCCTGTAGCTCTTTGTGTGGAGTTGAGGATTCCTGGGCCTTTCCATGACTACTTTGGCATGTCTGTTATTGTTCTTATTAAGTTCCTTTTAATTAGTCATGAAGATGAGACTTTGTGGGTATAGTTTCTGATACTTTTAGAAAACACAAAGTCACAACAAATTTCCTGTTTCTCTGCCTCTTACAATCTTTCCATCCCCTCTGTCACAACGTCCTGAACCCTGGGTACAGTAATGTTTCATAGCTGTATCCACTGGAACTAGGCTCCACAACTCTGTAGTTTGATTGATTATGATATTCTGTAATAGTCTGTATGTTTTACAAAGAGAAGTGTCCTTAATGAGGGATAAGAATTTCAGTTCTCTATGGGTATAAGCACAAATATTTAGAAAGTAGTTAAGGATTGTGCTGTTTTAGTAGAGTGGTGTTTGTCGGTTCTCCTCCACGAGGACTTACAAGGCTGGGGTTGTAAGGCTAGGTTCCTAGTACCAGGCCTAAATTTTCTTCTTGTTGAGACTGGTCTTAAATCCAATTTGAGAGCTGATGATTACCCCCAAGGTATGTTTGCCTCTACTTGTGGTGATATCTTGCTTGTACAAATAAATCCTATCTGAAGGTCAGAGAGTCGAGCTTGCCACTGGCTAGCCATAGAGGTCTGGAGGACTGTACAGACAGACAGAGGAGAGAAAGCTGGGCAGAAACAGTATACAAGCAGGGAGAATCAGGAGCTTGCTCCCTTGTCTGCTAAGACACTAAAAAGGTAAAGGTGTGGCTGTGGCTTGCTCCTTCTCTCTGATATCTCAGTGTTTTCTTCTATATCTGACTCTGGATTTTTATTAATTAGCACAATTAAGAACTCCATTTACAACTACTCCCCATTCAGGCTTATCATGCCATGTCGGTTGTTGATATGTTTCCTAGGCTTCATAGTTGGGTAGAGCTATTGGTGGTTTATGTCCTTTAAAGCTTATGTGATGTCTTCTGCTACTGTGAAAGCTAGGCTTCAGGAAGGAGGCTTTCAGGCTATTTCTGGGCCCTGTCTCTTGTGCATAGTGTCTTCAACAATAAGGATGTACCTTCCATCTCTGGGAAGAAACCAAGGCCAATTGCAATAGTCTGGAATGTATTGTGGGTCTCTTGAACAACACTAAGCAAACCCACAACAAGTAAGGGGATTAAAATAGTAACAAAGTCTTCTAGCAACAAAACAAAAAGTCCAGTGTCAGAGGGATTTACAGAAAATTTCTACCAGAATTCTTGTGTTATTTTTTATTTCTTATGTTTTATTTTTCATTGACAATTTCATACATGTATAAAATGTATTTTGATCACATACTCCCCTTTTTTATGGATTTGACAAACACTATAACTTTGAACATCTTAAATTCTATCTTCTAATTCTTTTCTAATAGTACACTGGAAAGCACTATATATATATATATATATATATATATATATATATATATATATATATACACATATATATATATGTTTTATATATATATAACAAGTTAAGATATAATACATATGTATATATACTCTGTAATTTTTACTCAATATTGCTATTATATGTTAAAATGATTTACATTTAGATCATATGTTTAAATCTTTTCTCTACAACTGCAATCCTCATTCCTGAAACTGATCAGAGACAGAAATGTTTAAGTGCAACTTATAGTAGGATTTTTATTCTTCTAACTTTGAAACCACTGATAGGCAAAGTATTCTGTCAGCCTCAGTAGTTACTTTAATATGCTTGGGTATTGTGGATTGATTAAGAATATGATATATATATACTCTACTAAAATTTATGCACAGAGACATGAAATATTTGAACACGCAGATGTGTCTCATTTCACCCTTTTCAATGAAATACCTTAAATTTGGCTCTCTAATTAGGAAAAAGAATGAAAACAGCACACTTGGTTAACGTTGCTCATTATCATTAACACCAGATGTGTGAACTTTTTGAGCTTCTACACTGTTTTCCCTCTCACTTTTAGTTTTGGGTATTTTATTATTGATAATGGATTGTTACGTAGAATTACTGTGAACCCTTAAATGATAATTATCTGGCCTGACATCAGAATTCACTGATGTATTTGTAGAGTGATATGTCCAACAGGAACTAATGAAAAAAAGAGGTCATTAATTTGAAAGAGAACAATCATAAGGGGGGGATGGAGGGATGAAAGGGGAAGTGATGTAATTATATTATCTAAAATATTGAAAAAACATCCTCACCAAAGCAAAATATTCTATTCAACTGTATGTGTTATTCATTAAACACAATATAGCATTGATATAATTGCGAGAAAAAGCTTCTTTTTCTTTCTCTCGTGTGTGTGTGTGTGTGTGTGTGTGTGTGTGTGTGTGTGTGTGTGTGTCTTTGTCTCTGTATGTATATATGTATGTGGAGATTAGAGGTCTAGTGTCTTCCTATATCATTCTGTCTTATTGTTTTTAAGACAGACTCATTTACTGGTCCTGGAGCTCACCATTTTGAGCAAGACTAGTTGGCCATTGAGCTCCACAGACATTTCTTTCTCTGTCCCATCTCTATCTCAGCACCAAGATTAAGCATGCACAATACTACGTTTTGTTTCGATGTGGGTGGATCATAACACAGTTTCTCATAGGTGCAGAGGAAATGTATGGGTTAATATATTAACAGGGTGGATGGGGAATAGAATGGTTTGCATGTGAATGCAAACTATTTCAGGCAACAGAATGTTGCAATTGTTTATTCTCCAGCTGTGCACTATGATTTTCTGGTCAAATTACAATGTCACTTGCTAAAGTGACTGGCAACCTGCAGTTTGTCCTTTTTGTATTAAAAATAGAAACCTAGAAAGGTACAAGCTACCCTGAGAGTTTTGTCTTTAATATGGTCTATTTTTTGTTGTTGTTATGTGGTTGATATGTGCATGTTTTTCATTTAGTCCAAGTATTTAAAAGAGGTGCTTACATTTACATGTTGATAAAACACTGTCGCTGAAGTATTTAGAGAGAAAGAGCATGTCAGTTTCATGAGAATATTTGTGGATTAAAAAAACTTAATTGATAACCATATATTTCTGTCTATTAGCACAATCGCCTTATTCGTTAATAGCCAAATTCTGTACTAGAAGACAAGTTTCGGAAATTGTGTTTCTGTGTTTTACTTGGCTCTGAAAAATGACTGGAATAAACTATTCCATATTATCAGAGACATGAGGATGATTATTAATATATCACACTTCCCCTGATTCTGAACCCATGTTTTTTCTTAGCTACCCCACTGCCTTTTAGAGGAGCCGTATTGAGAGCCAATTGCCAGGGAATGGTCTGTATTACATGTCATTTTCATTCTTTCCCCCAAAGACACAGTACTCACAAACAAATGGGGACCATATTAGAAAGTAAGAGTGGAAATGAAATAAATTGCATGAGGACAGTGATATCTAGCAAACATTTATTAGTGCAGTGATAAAATATCACCTACAGAGACTTGGAACTTGGCAGAATTAAAGCCGTTTACATAAACTTTGTCTTTCTCTTACATAAAAGATCAACCATAGGAACATGTGGATAGAAGAGAAACTACTATAACTCCTTCTACACAAAGCCTCTTCAGCTAAGAAAGACAGAAAAGAACAGTAGGGGAAATGGGGGTAAGGGTGTTCCTAATGTTCTCAACTTAGACCATCTATTATTATTGCTTAAGTCATATTTATATCATAGTTCTATAAAATTATAAGCAATAGCCAATAGTCTTGTTGCAGAGAAAGATGAATGGCATGTTTGTTAACAAACCAATGTGTGGTAAGTAGAGAAAACAATGCTGTTAGAAGCATGCAGTGGCATGCTTTGTTTGTATGTTCTATACATGACCTCTCTGTTAAAGGAGTTTATTATTTCCTCTCAGCAGTTACTACTTTTTCAGGGATGCACAGAAGGATGGAAAGTCAGCTTGACAAAGTGGTATTGATCTGGATGAAGGAAAATCAATGAGTATTATACATACTCAGTGGCTGAGTTACTAGAAAAACAAATTTGAAGTTATCTTACTACTAGTAAATAAAATGCTTTTTAAAAAGTGACCATATTTGTTTAGATATTACAGTATGTTTAAAGTATCTTTATTGTTCATTTGAGAATATAAATTATTATTTCTACATTTTGTAAATTTTATCCATTTTCTTGTTTAGAGAAATTTACCATTCTACACATAACAACTACTCATAATTCATTTAATATACCTCAATATTGCATGACATATTGAAGTTTAGTCTGTTTTAGTGTAAATCACGAAAAAAGAGCACATTGATATATTTATGAATAAATTTCACCACATATACATTGTTCATGTCTGCATCTATAAACATGTTTCCCCAATATTTCAAAAGAAATACTTCATTAACACCCTCAGAAAAATCTTAAGAAAATAGAAAGTCATGTTGTTAGTTCTTTGTTGGAACAGGGCATTTAGAGGATAAAAATTAAAGTAAATTGCTAAAGTGGCATAGCTAGTTTGTAACAGAAACATACAGACAACTGTTGTAATTTATTTCATTTGGATGTGTTTACTGAACTCACTAATAGTTAACACATCCCTTCTACTCACAATGGTTCTCTGTGTTTAAATAAATGAAAATAATTTTTACTATAATAGTGAATATTCAGGAATTTTGACATAATCATTGGTTTCTCTGGGTGAAAGATATAGAGACAAGACCCTAGTGTCTGAAGCTGTAGCTCAGAGGAGCTTCCAAAGAATACAATCCTTCCTTAACCCAACTCCCATACCTTTGATAGATGGGTACCAGCATGTTTGTGTGGATACCATGGCACCAGTGAACACCACTTCAGGCTATAGACCTCACCTAGTGAACTCACCAAAAAATACAATAATAAGCAAAACAAGATGGAAATCTAGCCAAAACATGAAACTAGGTCCTTTTATACCTCTTAGCTTACTGCCCATAGTAACATGTTAGTCATAACAATTTAGAGAGTGAGAGAGACAATGATGGAAGGAATATTATACAGCACAGGCAGTCCTTTACATAATATTTTTTAAAATATGAACAAATGTGTTATTTCCTGTCCTAATAATAGTAAAGTGTTCCATTTAAAACTCTCCACCATAATATAATGATATAGGAAGAATAAAATAGTGAATGTCCTTGTTCTTACTTTATTATTGCTAAGGTACAAATTTATAAAAATCATAGTGAAAATGTAGATTTAGGGGGAAAAAATAACATTACAGATACTCTGAAGCTAAAAATGTTAAAGATCTATGACTCCAAAGCTAGAGAGCTTTTAAGAGTGGGAGAAAATGATATATTGGATTGATAAACAAGAAATGATGTAAGACTACTTACCCAAATTGCCTATCATCCTGCATATAACAACATAACACCAATGAAGGCTACAAGTGTCTATAGCTTGAGACTGGTTACCAAAAGGGAACATTCTGATATAAATTTTAAGGAAGGTAGTATGTCTGGAATGTGCACTGTGTAGGGGGGAAAGAAATAGAGTGTGCTAAGGTGTAAGAGCATGGACCCAGTTACATAATGTGAGTGAGAGCAGTATGAGAGGCTGTGGTGGAAGATAGATTCGGAGAAGAAGTTAGAAATACAAAGGCAAGCGAGATAAGCAGGAAGGGACAATGGGAAGTTCACAGCGAAGCCCACATGAGTGTCACAAGCAGGTTAGAGCTAATGTTAGAGGCAAAAAGAAGCCCTGGACAAACTTTCAACTAAACAAGTGCATGGGTTAAATATAGCTCACAGATTTTTCACATATTTTTAAACGTTCCAGGAAAACTGCAGAATCTATGAGGCTGCTTCTTCCTGTCAAATGGGAAAGGTGAATACCTCCAGTCCTGCATAGTTATTACTGGGATATTTAGAGGCCTAAAAAAAAAATAAAGATTCATCCCAGAGGCATTTCCAGAATAAAGACAACAGACCCTAAAAAGCATTTTGTGTTGTCAGAATCAGGGGAAAAAAGATTTTTTAAAAGTACATAATTCTTAAACCTGGAGAACTGGGAGAATCATAGAAAGTATGATTCTCCTAACTAATGAGATTCTAATGAATATATCTGATAGGAGCATACAGTGTATGGGTCTAATAAATGTGTGGATTGGTACTATTTCCGTGCCTGTATACTGAGACAGTGAAATTGGTGATCTTATGAGTGATGGTCATATATGCTAACTTGTAATAGAATGTTACTAATACAACAGCCAAGAAAATATATTTCAAGGGCCAACCATCTGGTCTGAACATACAGAGCAGAGGGGAAAATCAGATGTCTTCCTCTATTGATCCACATCTTATTCCCTTTAGATAAGGTCTCTTGTTGAACCTAAAATTTACAGTTTGGGTGAGGCTGGATGATAAATGAGCTCCCAGGATCTGCCTGGCTCTGTCCCCAATTGATAGAGTTACAGGCACATCTGAAAGAGAAGGTGTAACAAATGCAACACATCTTTACATAATTAAACAAATACAACCAAATAAATGTAACAAATATTTACATAATTGGCAAAGGCAACAAAATAATTATAGTACAGTATATAATTTACACAGTTAAAATAATATTCCACAGCATAAACAAATGTAACAAAACAGCTATCCATTCTAGAACCCATACTGTAATATAATTAGAACAAACTGGAAAAGCAATATAATGCCTTGTATTTACAAAAGTACTCAATGAATGGTCAATAAGGCAGCTAGCAGAATAAGGATAAGCTACTGCGGCAGCTTAGTGTTCAGTTTCTTTCTTTTCTTTTGTAAATGTAACTTGATTATTTTTTGTTTGTATGCTTACCTTGGTAAAAATACCATACAGCATTGCAGAATATCAGAACAAAAATATAATTCTCCTTTTTCCACTGTGATCTTATTCTAAACCTGGTTCCAAGCAACATTGGGGGTACCTTTAAGCACACTGTGCACCTTAAGCACAGGCACATTTTTTTCTGAACATCTCTAAGTAGTAACATGTCTGAAGGCATATAGAGTATGATCCTGTCTTTAATCTTACGCTTTCTTATAAAGGGGTCAAAAAGTTTGCATCCAACTGTTCTGTTCATTTATATGTAAGGTTAGATAAAGTTGAATATATATAACAAGGCATGCACTATATACAACACACTAATCTGTGAACATATAAAGGAGGTAGGTAAGTAAACAACATGATAAATGTTATGGCTGAAGTCCACAGCGAGGTATTGGGTCACTTAAGAGATGTTAAAACTTGGTATGGGTATATGAGAATCTGCGGTTTGAGAGTTCTTCCAAAACCTCGAATTAAAATTTAATTATCATAGTGATGGTACTTAAAAGTGGGACTTTAAAGAGGTGATAAAGTCATGGGCCACCTCCTTTATGAAAGGACAGGATAGATCATTATTGTAGACTTTGTAATTCCTCTTAATTTCTCTCTAGCATTCTCATGATGGGATGTAATGTTTGGCCAGAATAGAGAAAGAAAGCCTTCACCAGAGGTTGGCTTCAAGTTCTTGGACTTTCCAACTTCCATTAGCAAGAGCCAAGTAAATGCATACTCTTTATGAACCACTCGGCCCTAGATAATCTGTTATGCTAAGAGAAAATGGATTAAGACCACAAGGTAGGTTGGCTATTGTCACACAAAGTCATGCATATCCCTAAGTTGACTTAAACAGAGTCAGTTGAGGCTACCATAAGAGGAGGAATTGGAAGGGCTTAGGAAGAAAAGAAGTATATGCCCGAAACCTCCCAATCTGTCAAATATTATTGTGGTTAATGTAATAGAGTAAGCATCTAATACATACGAAAGTGGGTGGCAAATATTGGAGTGGGAGAGTTCACCTGCCAATAGATTAAATGCCTTGTCTCTCATGCAAAGAAAGTTTAAACTTTACCCAAAAGGTGTTTGATGATATGGTTAGCTTCTAGTGAGAAAGACAGGTGGCAATTAGAGATTCAGTTGAAGGGAATAAACACTGGAGAACCAGCATCCATTAAGAAGCTACCCAAAGAAACCCAGAGAGATGTTGAGAGCATCAGCAGAGATGGAGTTGCTTGAACAAAGAAAGTTCTGCTCAGCAGCTGATAAGAAATGAAAATCAAAAGAAATCTAGTTGTTTTGACCACAGAAATCACAACTTTCTTCATTATACTTATCACTATTTATACTCTCTTGTTTCTACTGGTAGGCATATTTCTATTTTTATTATAGAATAGTTTGAATAGTGCTGAGCAGTCTTTTATTTCCTTAAGTAAACATTCACAATAAGTTTTAGATTTTCGACTAATGTGTTCTGTATTTGTTTATCCACAGATATGCTTTAAATTATTACCCTTGGGTTATTTGGGCCCATTGTAAATTCTGCCGTCCTACAGTAGGTAGCTTCAGTAGCTGGGAATACCATTTATAATGAACTGTTATCAAGTCCTCAGTGCAGGGATATCTAAAACTGGCACCGAGAGTAATATAAAATTCTATAATTTTGGAGCATTAATAGAAAAAGTGTACCATTAAACAGAAGATGATGGGGATGTCCTTCTCTATGCTGCAAATATGTGTTGCTTTTATTGGTTGGAGAATAAAGCTGTTTTAGCCAATAGACAGGCAGGATGTAGCCTGGCAGAAAGAATAGGAAGGGCTCCAGACTAAGAGAATTCTGGGAAGAGGAACTCAGAGGGTAAGTCCCAAGAGAGACTCCATGTAGCTGCCAAGGAAGATAGAGGCCTGGGTAACACCAGTAGGCCTAGACCACATGAAGACACACTGATTAATAGAAATGGGTTAATAATTAACAAAAAGCTAGCCAATAAGCCTGAGACATCGGCCAAAAAGTTTATAATTAATACAAACCTCTGTGTATTTCTTTGGGACTAAACAGCTGCAGGGCCAGGCAGGACAAATGAGCTAAAGGGATGAAGCTGTCTTTACTGTGCTGAAACTAGCAGTAAAAATCATCAGTTACAAGGCTCTTTGGAGTTAATAGATCTCTTCATCTTGGCACTAATGTTAATGTCTAGTATTATCGTCTCCCCTGTTTGGTGTTTATTTATATGTAATGCAAACCTAACTCAAAGCAAGATGAAATAGGAAAGAAGAACTGAAGAAT
This sequence comes from Cricetiscus sungorus, assembly GCA_030556225.1. Lineage (NCBI taxonomy): Eukaryota > Metazoa > Chordata > Mammalia > Rodentia > Cricetidae > Cricetiscus > Cricetiscus sungorus. Next base: position 15,821,313 of record JANBXA010000731.1, read on the forward strand.
TCCTATCCTAAACTGTGCAGGGTGACACCGAGAGTGGAACAAACAATACCATTACCACACCACTTCTCTTCATCTCTGATTTGGTTCAGCTTTCCCTTCTGCCCATGTCTCAACAGGCTGGAAAGGATAAAGCAGATTCTTTCTCTGAGCATTCAGAGTACGGACTTGTATTTCATCTCATTGGGGTGACTAGAGTTCTATTTGGTTTCTTGTTAGAGATCTACTCAATGCAGTCTTAATAGTGATACTATCCATGTCTAAAAGCAACTACTATGTCCAGAGGGGAGGAAAGCAAAGATTTGCCAACACTTGATCCATACTCAAAGCTAAGTGACACCCTAAACCACCTGCACTGACATTCAGAAAAAGCAATAGCAATCTTACCCAAGTGATGACCAAACAAAAATAGCAGATGATCTCCACAGTATGAGTTTGTAGTTCTGCTTTCTCATTATCATTACAAATATTATGATACAATTATAAAAGCATATACCATAATTACAGAGAAACGAGTTTCTGTATCAACTCATAAGGATAAAGCATTTGGAGGTAATTAGGTGATAAGTATAGAGATTAGATTATAATCCCTAAGAGTAAGATTAATGTCCTTATAAGTCTCTCTCACTCATTCCTTTGTGTCTGTGTATATGCATGTGTGTGTGTGTGTGTGAGAGAGAGAGAGAGAGAGAGAGAGAGAGAGAGAGGGAGAGAGAGAGAGGCAGAGAGAGAGAGAGAAAAAAAAACAGGAACATCAGTAAGTTGATATATATAATTGCAGAGGTCAAACTGTCCCTTCAGTTATCTTCCCATGAGCATCAGTAAGAGATTCAGTCCTAGTTTGAAAACACGAAAAACAGAGGATCTGATTTTGTAACTTGGAGTTTGAGGCTGGTGGCTGAGAATGTGGGAAGACTGGAGTTAAGAGTATTGGTGATAAAGTCTAAACCTACAAGAGGACATGTGATGGATGTCCTCTGAAGTCTGAGGACAGGTGGGAAAGACTGGATTTTTCATTATTGTTCATTCTGGCCCTCAGTGGATCAGGTGATACTACCCAGAGCAGTGTATAGTTGCACATTATAATTTTATGCACGTAACTTTTTATATGTTAATTAAGTCCTATGTAATTAATGATAAATAAAAGGTTACTGTTGCCATTTTGGTCCTGGTTTTCTAAGTGCCTGTGAACAGATTAGTGGAAAAATCATAGTATACACTTAGAATACTGTGGAGCCTTAAGTAGAAAGTAGTAATTTCAAATCCAATAATACAGGTACAACCAGAGAATATTGTGCTAAATGAAACAAGGGGAGAACAGATAGGCAAGTTCTGCATGTCTGCATTCTATGGACTCCAATGAGTAACTACAATAGAAATTTAGAGTAAAAATATAAAATGGAAACCAGAAGCCCATAGAGCAGTGGTTCTCAACATTCCTAGTGATGCAATCCTTTAATACAATTCCTCATTTTGTGGTAACCTCCATCCATAAAATTATTTTGTTGCTGCTTCATAACTGTAACTTTGCTACTGTTATGAGTTGTAATGTGAATATCTGATATACAGGATATCCAACCCACAAGTTGAGCATCACAGAGGTAGAGAATGAGAAAAGAATGCTAGGAGAAAAAAAAAAAAAAACGTCCATGATCCATAAGTAGAGAGCTTCACATAGACTCTTAAAAGAAATGTTTGTCATTTATGGCACTGCATCAGCAGTATAGTTTATAATGACAAATAGTATGTTTCAAAATTGCTATTAAATAACTTTAGCATTCTTACCACTAAAAAGGTTGTTGATAAAGCAATATACATTTTATCTATTTGATTGACACTTTCTACAGTGGATATATAAAGCAAACATCATATAAGTACACACTCTTAATGTTGTAAAATAAATGAGCATTTTTTAACAAAACTAGTCTGTGCTCAGCACTGAAATCATGGCTCCATATGACCCAAAATATACTGGACTTGACTATATATCAGACCACTTATCACTTACTTGAGCTAAGATTTTCAAAAAAAAATGTGATAGAGCTGATGATAAATATTAAAAACAGCAATGACAGAACACTTCCCAAGTCTGGACAAGAAAATAGAAATTCAGATCCATGAAGATCGATAGAAACTTAATAGGATGAATCCAAAGAGACCCATGTCAACACACATTACAATTAGACAGTGATACATTATGCTATTGCTGTGAGACAAGGAGGGCAGGAGCCAGTAACTGGCAGTATCAGAGGAGAAGTTAGTGTGATAACACCGTAATCTCAGTCCTTCTTCCCCAGCAGAAGCTGAGAGCCATATTTTATGTCTCCCCTTATTCTTCCCTATATTAAGATAAAATCCTGCAGGTCTTGTGGGTACTTTTATTCTAATTGTTTATTTTGAAGTTAAAAGCTCTTTTATCACAATGGTCTTAGACACAAGACGTCCAGGGCTACAGAATGGGTGCTTTCTGGGTGTGGCCCACAGGTGAAGGGCTGAAAGAAGTATGGCATCACACACAGAAACTACTACCAGAGAGAGTCTGCACATTAAGATTTATTGCTGGAGAAAGCCAGGGGATATTTTTGTGAGTTATATCTGCTCATCCATTGGGCAAGAAATAAAATCTCAAACTCTCCAGGAAGAGGACACATCTGATGAGGAGTTATCATTGGAGCAAGCAAGAAAGGACAGTTCACAGTAACTTCCATGTCTTCCAATGAAAGAATACAAGACTATATTTAGAGCAGGCCGGGGACGAGGTACAAGGACTACCCATTGCAGAAACCCCAAGTCTCTTCTCATGGAGAGGTGACAGGGCTGCAATTACTAGAAAGAAGACACGAATCGCTCCCAATCAATCAGGAAGTCTCACATATAGAGAGAGCTTTCTAGTCTAAAGTTCCAACTGAAGTCAGCCAGGGAATGAGGCGGAGAAAGTGCCAACCTTCCACTTTAACCAACTGAGAGGTTATGTTCTTTTTCTTTTCCTAGAAACATGGGGATTTCTGACAGTTACCTTTGAGTCAAGATGGTGCAGAAGGCATGGAGAAAATTAGCCCTCTCTTAGTCACTACCAAAGGCCTCCAACTCCTTCCCACAGGACTGGGGTTACCATTAGAAGGGAAGAAAGGAGGCACAGGGAGTTATCTCCCCAGTACAGGCCCAGGGAGCTGTTTGCTAACTTGCTTGTTAGAGAACAGAACCACAAGTAGCTAATGAAAACACACATGGCCAAGCACAGGGCTACGCAGGTCTGCACCAGGTCCTCTGCCTACATACTATAGCTTTCAGTTTAGTGCTTTTATGGGACTCCCAAATGTGGTAACCAGTGTGTCGCTGACTCTTTTGCCTGCTCTTGAGACTCTTTTCCTTCTAGTCGTTGGTTTTGTCCAACATCAATGTGATTGTCTTTGCTTTAAGACAAAAAGAGAGAAAAGACCATGGCCAAACCTACTGAAGACTACTGGAAGGTGGTGATAGGGGCTGCAGCTTACATTATTGCAGATGAACCTTAAAAACCCCTTTGTTTTTTGTGCTGAGGAAACCCGCTCAGGAAACCCTAGCCATTCCTCAAAGCTGGTGATTTAAGAAACATCCTTTTCCCACCCTATGCCCCAACACTTACCATCATGAACTGCAACCGTCAGTCACTGTGTGTGCCAATAAGTTCTTTACCTCTTCAGAAACATACTTAGATTTGAGGGCTCCTTCGAGGCTAGATGGTGCTGTGCTCAGGATGGGGTTGCTTTTCTTGCCTGTTTTAATGTGAATGTATCCTTGATTGTGCAGTGAGCTGGTGTCTTTGAATTCTTGCTGTCTTCTGGAGAGTACTGATCTGTGCAGTGTGTCTGAGGAGAAGGGCAGTCAAAAGCCTCTTGCTGGTGTGATCACCCCAGGAAATGCCAAATGAAAATCTCCTGCTTGTTGATTACTTGATGATCCTTCTGGGTTGGTGTGGATGACGTATGTCTTTTTCTGCCCCTAAGAGTCTGTGGCACACCCGTTGGTAGGTACACTTCAGAATTTCATGAAGTGTACTTCCTAGGATCTAAGAAGAAAGTAAAGGAAGTGCTTAGCACAGCATGAGTGTTGGGTGTCGCAGTCTGTTTAGAGTGCTTGGGAAAAACACAGACTGCGTGTTTTAAGCATCATGCTTTTGTTTCTCACATTTCTGAAGCTCAGAAGCCCAAGGTTATGTATGGTGCAGGCATAATTGATGCCAGGGGAAGACTCTCTCATGTATGTATAGGTTACTGTCTTCTATGGAAGGGATAAAGAAAGTCTAACATTTACCAAGTTATTGATTCCTCTTATGACATAGAGATCTTCCAAAGATCTCAATTTTCAAATTGAGGGTTATGCTTCTGACATGAGTTGGTTGTGCGGGGCGAGACACATGTATTTCCCTGGGTGGGCACGTGTATTTCACCGGATGACATAAGTCATGATCTCGCTTAAGTGAGAAAGCGAGTGTTACTATGTTGCATGCATGTTTGGTTTTCCTTCATTTTTCCCTACACACTGGTTAATTTGAAGGTATCCCAGGGACCTGTGGGGAGCAATATTACTTACTAAATACTTGGTAGATGAACTTGAGAATCACAGGCAGCTGGATTGGGTTTCAGGATGCCATAATGCTTTGCCCAAGGAAGTAAGCTTTGGGACATGGAAAACTGTGCTCATATTTGAACAAATTGAGTCCTTTACACAGTTCTCCTGGATTTGTCCCCCAACATCTCCTCCTAGAGCTCACTCCACCGTGGACTATTTCTTTTCCAAACCCATACTGACAGTTATCCCTCACTGCTCTTGAAAACGTTACCTAGAGGGCTGGCAGTATTTGCTCTGAGGTTTTGCTGATACTAATTATCTGTTTCCAGCTTGATTTTAAACTGAGGGTGAAGATCATGTCCAATCCATTCTTATCTAGGACAACAGCATACTGCTGTTAACAAGGGCCTCTGAGAAAAGGCAGCTGGGTTGGCCCACTAACTGAGTTATGATGAAATTCTGGGTTTATATTGAAATTTGCTTGTTTATTTTTAGTTCAGTACCCAGACCAGTTTTCTTTTTAACCATACAGGTGGCTTTTAAAACATGACATTTATGCTACAGAGTGTCTATTTGACACAGAATCCAAATCATTTATTGGGATGCAAAAAATAAAGCCAATGACTTTTTATTTTTTTAATTAGAAAGCTGTTGTGATTGCACCACACAAATCACCAAGCTGCCCTTAAGAAATGCTGTGTTTTTGTTGTTTGATGTTTCAACACCAATACTCCATTAGGCTTCCTGTCACTTCTGTGTGTCTATTTAACACTGAAGAGTACAATGATAACACCAGTGACCTGAAATAATTGACGTGTAGCTCTGTTTCTGATGAAAGTTCATGGCTTTTTTTTTTTTTGTAAAGAAGGAGAGGGAGTTCAGGGAAATGGGAATGCGAACGCTTTCCCTTTTCCCTCCCTCCTTCTCTAGGGCAGAGAACAGCAGTTCTGGCTTGAGGAGGAAATGACTCATTATTTTACTCTGCTGATGGGCTGAGGGGGCTGAGGAGAACCTGCTCGTGGGAAACTGGTCAGGGCAGGGCAGAGAGCATGTCTGGGCAGGGAGAGATGTGTCAAAGAGCAATGTGGGCTTTACAAATGCAAAAGGCTTACCAAACTAGAAATCACTCAATAAAAACTTCCGACTCCCTAGTCATGACCATTGAATTTGAGAAGCACTCAGGAGCAAGAAACATGGGAAAGACTTATAAAAACGAACACATGGATGTTCTCCCTGCCGAGTCTTCTAAATATTTTCTGCCCTGAAGCTCTTTGCCGCTGTGTCTTTACTGTGTGTGATTTATTTATTTGTACGTTCTGCAGGCCAGCCCTGGGCAAAACTCCTAAAGTAGAAACCACAGCCATCAATGTCCTCCCAGCATCCCCTCTGAGAGATCATATTAAGTTTCCTTCGCGACCTACTGGACACCCAAGCTCCATGTCTGAAGTCCCCATAGGTGCCCTCACCCATAGGTGCCCTCACCCATAGGTGCCCTCACCCATAGGTGCCCTCACCCTCAGTTAACACCTGACTCTCTCCAAGAGTGTCAGCCCTGTTCCTTGGGAATCTGCCAGGATTAGTTAGAACTCTCCCAATTGCTAACAGAAAAATGCATGAGCTAGCTAACCCAAAAGGAAATTTATCACAAGGCTGCAGGCTGTCTCATGTACTTCAAGGGCTCACAGCTACTTGGCTTCAAACAAAGTTGATCAGATTCTCTGCCCACTTCTTTGCTGCTTCTCACAGGACATCTAGTTTGATTTTTTTTTCTCTTCACTGTTATCTATGAAATGTCTTCCATAGGATGCAGGTAGCAAAAACAAGAAAAAAGGCAAAATAAATACAAAACAAAAGTTAATATGATTAGCACCATGATATATGTTTAAGAGCCAATAATCCAGCGTGAGATTTGTTTACTTAAATATTTCGCTGTAGGAGAAAAAGCTGCCTGTGCCTTCAGTCATGTAGCTAACACTTCCCCAATCACATAAAGAAGCTGCCACCCCATACCACAGGAAGCCCACGGGGGAAGTAGTTTACAAAGGTAGAAAGCCAATAGGCAAGTACTTTCTACCTTTATTGAGAAAGAGCCCCTACTGCTCTACCCAGGTAGACCTGTGATGCTTCCTTCCCCCTTGCCTCTACCTGTGAGCCTCTGCTGCTCCCCCTTGCCTCTACACCACGCCTGAGAAGGGACACGGGAGACTTTAACTGGAGAGTTAGATTCTGAAGGAGAGCAAAATCGGATTCTTCAAATAATACAGCAACTTACTGCAAAGTTCAGCTCATATCCTTGAAATTTTCTTGTTCTACATGTGATAAAAAAAAAACATAGTAGACATCACACTTCCTTTTGTCCTGTAGGTTTAGATTTTCCCAGGCACGCTGTTACCAGTTTTATAAATATTTTATATATTTGTGTACATGTTCGTGTTTTTAAGTGTAGTGATTTCACACACACACACACACACACACACACACACGCATTACTTATTGTTATTCTTTTTCTCATCAATAGTGATGACTTTGTTGTTTGTTTTAAAATAAAGGTCCAGGGCTGGGGTGGCACAAGCCTTTAATCCCAGCAATCAGGAGGCAGAGGCAGGATGATTTCAGTGGTTCCAGGCCAGCCTGCTCTACAAAGTGAGTTCCAGGACAGCCAGGACTAAATACAGAAAAACCCTGTCTCAAAAAGCAATGAAAAAGAGGGAGGAAAGGAGGGAGGGAGGGAGGGAGGGAGGGAGGCAGGGAGGGAGGCAGGGAGGGAGGCAGGGAGTGAAGAAGAGAGGGAGGGAAGGAGGGAGAGAGGGAGTGAGGAAGGGAGAGAGGGAGGGAGAGAGTGAGGAAGGGAGTGAGGAAGAGAGGGAGGGAGGGAGAGAGTGAGGAAGGGAGTGAGGAAAAGAGGGAGGAAGAGAGGGAGGGAAGGAGGGAGTGAGGAAGGGAGGGAGGGAGGGAGGGAGGGAGGGAGGGAGGGAGGGAGGGAGGGAGGGAGGGAGGGAGGGAGGGAGGGAAATGGAGCAAAGGTCCCTGTGCTGTGTTTGCATGTAGCAGCCACATAAAGCTTAGAAAACATTTCTCTATCTGAGCCCACATCCATCTGGAAGACTCTTGGTTATTTATTCTTTTTGCTTCTTTGCAATTTTTGCAATTTCTCTGTTCTTCTCAGGGAAGAATTCAGCTTTTTTTTTTTTAAGCTAAACTTAAACAACAAAAACAACTCTCCAATTGTTAACCATGCTCTTCAGTGCAGGGCTAATGAATGCATCATCCACTGTCACATATCCTTTCAATTTAGGTATATTGTTTTTCTCAGCAGCTCAGTTAAACTAAAGTAATTCTCTTTTATTCAATCGGTATACTGAATAAAATATTTGTATATCTTCATAGACAATTATTTTCATTTAATTTCTTCTGGGATTTATTTTATACTTCTGCTACTTTTCTAAGCAGAAAGAACATAGATTTATTAAGGAAAAGGAAGAAAATAGTTCCAAGACAATGGGAGTGACTCTGAAGAATGACTATCCTGTTATTACCAATGTAAAGTGAAAACCATCTTTTCTTTCAGGACATCATATCTCCTAAACAGGCATATATATTCTTTGTTAGGCTTTTCTATGGCATATATTATCTTTGAAATGGAAAGAAAGGCAAGGACTCTATTTTATACCTGTTTATTTGTGTTTTATGGCACATTTGGTATGTAGTAAACCCTCAGAAAACTGTTCAATGAATGAATGTGTCTGTGTTCAGTTTTTACATAGTCAGAAATATTAAACCTTCCAGTTGAGTTTAGAGATTAGAAATTTCACTACTATTCTTGTACAATAATGAGAAAATAGAGATAGAGAAAAAAATCTCTAGGTTAAATAAAATTTCCCCGTGGAACATATTCAGGTTGTGTATCTCTTTTTTAATTCTATTCTGTTTTCCCCAAACTGATTTTTTTCATTTATTTTAACCATTCATTTTATTTACGCACACAAACATATATATGTGTGTGTGAGTGTATATGTGTGTGTGAGTGTGTTATCTATTTTTAAGACTTCCCTTTTCCAACTGTGCAAATTAGTCACATTAATAATCTAGACTTCTCCATGTGAGATCATATTTTATAATTTGAATTAAGTATAGATAATGTGTTTATTGCCTCCAAATAAATATCTTGGGAAACTCCACAAGAACAACTTCACTTGTGTTCACTCTGCTCAAATGTTCTACTGAATATACGTAACAGTTATTAAAGACAAAATGAAAAAAAAAATCCACCATGGGTTTGGGGGCTGCATTCTAGTCAGTCTCAAAAATGTTATTTAAACAGCAAGGTTTTAAAATATTTATGCATTTAATGTGCTCAGTGTCTTCTGTAACAGAAAGGATGTGGATTTTACATTAGATTTCTAAACAAATTAATGATCTAGCCAGAGAGAAGAGCAGGATATAGTGGGCTGTAAAAAAAAATAAATAATTGATTTCTGCAAATACTTAAAAGTTTTATGAATTAAACTCCAGATAATCCCCAAAACAAGGCAACTTCCTCATAGACCTCAGCTCTATCAAATTAAAAAAAATTAAACCTCATGCTTCTAAATCAGCTGGTTTCATAATTTGCTTTGAGAAAGCAACAGTCTTCCTGAATTGAATATGGCAGTGGTTGTTTACAAAGCCGTCTTTCTCCCTTCCTGTTATCCACTGATAATTTTTATGCGTCTGCATTTGCATTCTTTTGAGCTTTTATTAAGTGCTTAGTATGCTATTATCAAAATATGGAAATATAAGATATGATCCTTGATTTACCATTCATTTCAGAGGAAATTACTTTCATGGAAAAGTCTGACTAGATGACTGAGAACAAAAGTATTGCAACCAAACTGACCTTGTTTTCAACCCCAGCCTAGCCAGGCACATTTGTGCAAAAACATAACTTACAACAACCATTTAAGTCTCAGCTTACATGACTGCTAACTCAGTATGAATGTCTATTCTCCATAATACTATTATGGAGAAAAGTAAGATAGTATCTCATAAACTATGTATTTGGTAATCTTTAAAGAATGATTTCTTGATCAAAAATTATTTCTACTTTTATATACACACTAATCAATAACTTTAAAGTATGAATAGTGTTAATAATACATATTTAAAATATTTTGTCTTACAAAATTTTACAGAAAGACCTGGGAAGATACCTCAGTTGGTAAAGACATTGTCGTGTAATCACGAGGACCAGAGTTAAATCCTCAGAACCCATCTAATCTCAACGGTGGGAAGGAGGTAACAAGGCTCCTTTGACTCTCTGGCTGGCCATCCTAGCCTAATCAGTGAGTTCTAGGTAGATGAGAGAGCCTGTTTTAAAAATAATTGTAGATGGTACTTGAGAAATGGTATGTAAGTTTGACATCTGGCCTTCACAAGCATAAATACACATGGACACACACACACACACACACACACACACACACACACACACACACACTACTTTGGAGAAACCTTAGGCAATATTTAAGCATGGTCGTTTTTATACTTTAGAAATTGAGGTCTTATGCATTTCTGTTAGCCACAACAATAAGGAATGAGATAGTTTGAGCAAGTAACTTTCTAAACCTGTTTCCTCATTTTTACCAAAAAAAAAAAAAGGATAAAATAGAACTATGTAAATTATTGAGCAAATTGATATGAGGTTAGCTGAAAGTATAGAGCCAATTAAGTGTTAAATTAATATGACTTTCTTATATATGCCCATTTTTTATGACTATGCAGTGGGAAATATTTACAGACAGATGATTCTGAGGAATAGCCTATCCTCTACTTCTTGTTGAGTAAATGCTTTGACAAATGTCTTCAATATGTGACATTTGAGAGAGAAAGCCAATGGTTATACAATAGAAACCTCTTCAACTAGGTAAACACTGGGTCATGCATGTAAAGCATCTAGAAATATTTTCTGGAAGTTCTATATGTGACATAAATAAGAGAGACCTCAGCAGTTATTTAAGTTATTTTCCTAACATGGGCAATTGTCACTGTGGAGACATCCATGGGGACTTTTGTTAACATCTTTCAAATGTCATTTGGATTAATTAATGTGAGATCAGGTCTATGATTACATTTCATTTACATACAATATGACACTTTTCATCTTACCTTTAAATATTCTAAAATGTAACTATTTCATGAGATTACATAAATATTTGAGTGATATAACCATAAAGACTAAGCATTTGAAAAGAAAGTAGCAGAAAAGATACTGCTATATATTCAACAATTTATTTTTTTGATCTAAGACACATTTTAAAAATAAATTTTCAGTATAACTACTAGAAACTATGCATTTCAAAACTAAATAGATAAATGTTACAGTGTAAGTTTCAAATAAAATGAAAATGAGACCCCAGGAAATATTTACTATCTATTATTAATTATTATTTCCTTTTTGTCATTTGATTTTATACTATAATACAGCCATATCATATGTTTTGAGTAAAATGCAACTGATACTTATTTTAGGTTTGAGAACTTTATACATAAGCACTACTTTTTATCATTATTACCTCCTCTTCTGGTAAAAAAAATCTTTCCAAATCCATGATCTCTTTAATAATTATGATTGTTATGTATATATAATAATTAAATAAATATATACACATCACACACATAACATTAACATTTACATAATACATACATTGTATCCTACTAAATCCATTTAGGGTTTCCCATATGTACATGTATCCAAGGTTAACCATACAAGATTGGACAGCCTTTGTGGAAAGACATCCCCACCAAAAATAAAAATTTCTTCCACTCTCAACAGCATTTATCACCTGTAGCTCTTACATGGGAATGGGACCATGTGGAATTTCTCCTGTATATGTTGGTCTGTCAAATGTGATGCCATTGTGCTTGTCTTCTTTGGGCAACCATATTGCTGTGTTTTAGTGGGAACATTTTCCCTTTCAACTTTAGAAGATTCTATCTAGAAGTAGGCATGCCGGGCCTGTGAAACATGACTTTCTGTCCCAGCTTCCACAGTGATTCCTCAGTCTAAGCTATGCATTTCACAGGTATCAGTTGGGATTGTGAAGCCTATAGTCATTTATTCTCTTTATTTTAAACTGTTGTGGATCTCTGGAATAGTCTCCATCTGTTGCAAAATTGAGCTTCTTTGAGGAGGGCTGAAAGCCACATTTATCTGTGAGTATGACCAGAAGGATTTAGACTACAGATAGGAATTGTATTGGTTTAGGAGACGAGCAGTAACAGGTACTCTTCTGTGGTCTATGACTTCTCTAGCCACTAGTCATTGACTCCTTTTACCGTACCACATATGCACCCTCCTACTGAACAGGCCTTAAGTCTAAGTGGACAGCGGCTGGTTGACTCCAAGTAAAAAACACTACTACTGCACCATTTGTGAATATCTTCCTCTACTAATCATTTCTGTAGTTTGTAAGATGTAGCTGGGTGGGACCACGAAATGCTTCTCTCTTTTGGCATCTTAGCATGTACCAACACCAAGAGAAGCAGTTCTCACAGAGGAGGCCTCCAGGTCAGTTCTCTCTTAATTCCTTCAAGACCAATGTGTGATGCATGTGGTGTTTTTGCCAATAGGATCTTACAACTGCTATTTTTAAAGCTAAATTATCTAGAAGAATAGCTTGTTTTATCTCCGAGTTCAAGGGTGTCAAAGGGCAGTGGTGTGCAAATAGATGAAACAAAATTGTTTTTCCCCCAGTATCCCTGGGCAATTTGCACACATAGATTTTTCACATCTTTGGATGCTGGTTTTTTGTTTGTTTGTTTGTTTGTTTGCTTGTTTTTGCCCCTGCTGAAAAGTCAGAGACTTTGATAAGCACATTGTGCAATCAATAAATGTTGATTACAATACTATCCAAAGACTTTCACAACTGCTCCACAGAAAAATAAAAACAAAATATAAACTGGCTGAGCAGTGGTGTTGCAAGTCTTTATTCCCAGCACTTAGTAGGCAGAGGCAGGTGGATCTCTGAGTTCAAAGCCAGCCTGGGCTACAGAGTGAATTCCAGGACACCCAGGACTACACAGAGAAACACTGTCTCAAAATAAATAAATAAATACATACATACATGAATACATAAATAAATAAAAAGAAATATCAACTGTGACTTTAAATTATGTAGGGAAACTTGGTCTTGAAATCTGCAGGGAAATAACATTGTTTAGAAAAAAGAAGAAGAGATGGGAGGACCTGAAGACCTTGATTCCACTGTGGTATGACATGTTCTCAGTGATATTTTTATTGTGCATTCATGGTCAATAATGTAACACAATTGTTATCTAAACTCTTATCTTGAATATAAAAATGTACTAAGTAAAAATCTGATCCCAAAGGGTAAATGTCCATAACATGTCAAACTTTTAAAATATAAGAATTGGAAGCAAAGGAAAATATGTGTTCACCAAATATTTTGATGACGATGTAGTCTCAGTACAATCGTACTAAATTGGTCCCTTTATCTAAGGACTTCGCAGTACTTGATAAACGTTAAATTAGAGTTTGGCTCAGCATGGCTGCTTGGTGAATATTAAATAATAATAAAAATAATCAAAACACCACTGTGAAGTCAAAGGAGTATTTCTTTTTATTAGATATTTCCCCATGTTTACCAGCTTAATAGAATTTAAATTGTATACACTATGAACATCAGCTGTTCAAAAATTTATAAATGTTCCTGATGTTTTGTCATCATAATCAAAATTTGCACTCCATTTTCTTAAATTTGCATGCTGTTATACAACTAATCCTTTCATTACCTACCCAAGTAATGAATACCTTTGCAAGCGCATCATAAAGCAGAGATTGGTAAATAACTCATTATATACATTATTTAAATACTAATTGCCTACAAGCTTAATGAGCTTTTCATTGTAATAAGAAAACTGATATTCACTTTAATTAGATGTGACTCCAAAGCAAAAAGCATTTTATCAACTTTAACCAATTTGATGTTTAATAAAAATATGTAATGAGAAATCATTCTAATAACTTGTGATAGAAGAGAGACTATACAGTAGTGTGCTGAACTAGAAATTTTGACTGATATGACAAAACATAAAAGATACTGAATTCCAAAATGCTGCAAGGCTATGCTGACTTCTTTTTTAAAAGTATGCACAACCCTAGCTCTATTAAGTAGTAAAGGCCTGATCTTTGTAAATTGAGAGAAAGAATGGGTAGTTTAGAGGAAAGGTATAGGCAGGTATGAGTCAGAAGGTCTTCAAATAGGCTACATGAAGAAACTGAACTATGAATATTGTAATTAATATGGGCTTTTTTTTTTTTACTCCTGTTTAGAAATCTAGAGGGATAATCCAGACAGTGCCAACCAAAGAATGAAAGGAGTTACCACAGCATTGGCATCAACCTATTTTCTCAGTATTTGTGGAAGCAAAATTTAACTCCCCCCTCCAAGAAACATAGTCAGGCCACCCAAAGAGTCATAACAAACTGAGCATCATGGTAGACCCCATCAAAGTAAGTACCTGGAGATTAAGAATTCTTGATAGAGAAGAAACTGCAAATAGATTATTAGACTCCTGTAATGGGATGAGGTCTATTGGCACTAATCAAGTGGTGATAAGGACCTTTAGAAATAGAGTCAGCTTACATAACAGACTGACCAAGAGCTAAAGAAGTCAGCCAATAGTATCTTGCATAAATAACATCTTCTCGGCCTTCTTACTATTTTTCCGCTTCCCAACAAATATCTGAGTTTCTACAAGATAGAGAACAAGGAGCTGTGAAACGATGGATGTCCAGCCCACTCCACCACCTTTCCAGTCCCCATGGTCACTTTGATGGTAGACACAGCTGTGCAAAGTACAGAACAACAGAAATTCTCAACAAATCTGAAGCTTTTGAAAACAATATAGAGTTGAATGTATTAGATAGGGAATTGGATTTGTGTTTGGCCACCTTGAATTAGTTCTTTAGCAATAGCAACCAGAAATGATACAGAAAACTCTATATTCAAATCTAGGGGCACTGAATGGTTTCACCACCTCAATCAAATTTAACCAAAATGGGAAGGAAAAAAATAGGTCTCTAATTCAATTAATTGACTCCTGTATTTTTAACAGACTAAGGGGAATTACCTTAGATTTTATTAAGAGCTACTAACAATTTAAAACATGCTTACACACAATAGTGTTTTAGAGTTAAACACAGTGACAGACTGGAACCAACAATAATATGTTCTCTTTGATGCCAGGGCCCTCCAGAAGTTCCGCCATATATCTCTATAACAGACAAATACAAATTGGTGGCAAAGAGTTGCTTGGGTTTCTTACATTTAAAGAATAGTGTATCAAGGAAATCTTGGAGGGGATCAGTAATTATCCTTCTCCAGGCAGGGGCTTAAATCTCTTCTCTTGGGAAACTGCGAGATATTTTCACTCAACTTAAAGGGAAAGTACTCAACTGATTTACCCAAAAAGGTCTGAGGCCAAATGATTTTCTCTAAGGCAAGTAGTGAAAGCAGAATTTCTCTGTGCCCGTTGAGAAAATAGCTCTTATTCCAGGCACTCGCCCTTCAAAAGGAAACTGAAACAGACTTGAAAATAATCCCAAATTTTTAGGGAAACAAAAAAAAAAAAAAAAAAAAAACCAAAACAAAACAAAACAAAAAAAAGAACACTAACTTCCAGTCATTAGAAATGATGGGGCTTGGGCAAAGAATTAGAGACAGTTCTCTATTTTCTTTCTAAAGATACATTTGTTTGCCTCTTAGAATGAGCAATATATTCAGTCAAGGAAGAGACAGAACACTAGCAGCTTAGCATTATAGCATCTTGGCTGTTTATGATGGTCAATTTTAAGGCAATTTAGAGTACAGATTTTGGGGGTGGCTCTTTATTTGTTTCTGCATGCTTATTATTTGAGCAACAAAATGTTAAGTCAACTTGCTTGTTTTCTACATTTCAGAAACTCAAAATAAATAATGTAAAAGTAGCTCACCAGTAAGAGCTTCATATGCAAACATAAGTATATTAAGAGCTCCTCTCCAGTCTGTTTTATCTTGGTGCCAGGTTCTCTACTTTTGTATGCATGCACCCATCAAATGATAACTGCTGTAGTTGATGACACTGATATAGTTGTTTATGTGCAGAGTACTAAATGATAGCACTATAATTGGTAAAATTGGCTTTCACTTACCCGCAATGCAACTACAAAATGAAATGACACAAACATTAGTCTTAGGAATTCTGCCATGAAATTTCATTATTTCATCTCACGTTAGTGACAGATACTGTACACTCTAATGACGCATTAGAAGTAAATAGCAACATTTAAAGACTGCTATCTCTTCTCCGAGTTTTTTTTTTAATGTTCTATTTTCAACAAGCTGTCCCAGGGAAAAAAAGAATAAGAGTGAAGAGAAACAGCAATGTCTTGCTTGCTTATTTTCTTTTAGTCTATTTCCAGTTATCAGTTTTAGGTTGTACAACTTATACAATAAATCTCACACCAGACAACAACTTTTTTTCCCCACTGAACCAATAATGTAGATTTAACAGAAGACTGAAAGATAGAATAGGAGCATGAAAGTAGAGTGATGTGATTTTCTTAGTTCATTACTTTGGTCCCTCTATAACCAAACATGGAAATCAGTTGAGTGACATGCTCAGTACAGATACTATCAACCAAAACTTGCTGAATACTTACAGCATAACAGTTGGGTTTGGGTTTTTTTTTCTTTGCTTTGTTTTGTTTTGTTTTGTTTGCTTTTATCACAGTGTCAGTCCTTGAAATCCATCTCAAAGGTCCCTTAATCATCATCAACAACAAATTTTTAAGGTTTCAAAGAAAGTGGTATACACCATGCCCACTCACCACTTGTAGTCGGATTTTCTTTGTACTGCCAACTCCCAAATAATGAGATGAAAACTTCTTATTAACTATGGAATCTTGGCCTTAGCTTAAGCTTATTCCCAACTAGCTCTAATAACTTAAATTAATCATTTATATTAGTCTATGTTGTCACATGGTTCACTACCTTTCTTCCTTACCATATGTTCAGCTACCTCTGTGTCTCTCTGGTGAATTCCTTACCTCTCCGATTCCTTCCCAGAGTTCCTCTTTCTCCTTGGAAGTCCCACCTATCCTCACCTGATTAGCTATTGGCCATTAAGCTCTTTTTTAAACCAATCAGAAGGGGCCAGCAGAGCCACATCTTCACAATGTACAAAAAGATTATTCCACAACAACATCAAGGGAACTTACATTGACAAAATAAAATGTAATAAGTAAGTATATACACATGTCTATATGTGTGAGTGTGTATATGCATGGTTTCCTTTGTGCAATCTGAAGCTTGTCTTTATTATATTTGTTGGAGGATTATAAAGACCATCAGAAGTCAACATGATTTGATCATAAGAAACCTCAATTCTGATAAAGTCTTTGAGGAAAATAGAAGTGTTTCCGGGCTCAGGGGCACACTTATTTATAGACAGCAAATACTTAAATTGGACATTAAAGAACAAGTAATGCTTTGTGTTGTAAAAGTGACCAAGGCAGGAAGGAGTGATAGAAAGTGAAAGAGTATTCTAAATTGGGTGGGGAAATGGGAGGTGTCCTCCTAAAGCCTTTTAAAGGATGCTCTCAGGAACACTGTACTGACATGCTGAGTAGTTACGTTTCTCAACATTCAGATAGCCTTTAGTTTTGTTTTTCCAATGGACAAGTCAATAAGCAGCACAGAACACCTGAATACTGCAGATTCTCCACCAAGAGGTAGAACTACCATACATGAGCATAAAGGGTTGGTGTTTTATTCTCTTTGGACACAGAATAGATGGTTCTTTTTACTTAATTGTGAAAGAAAGACTTTTTTCATGTTAAGGACAAGTGAATTAAGGAATTGTTTTTCTTTGCAAATAGTATGGAGGAAATTAAATGTCTAAGATGTATTTGAATGAGGATTCTACAAATTTTCCTTTGCTGGAGTCCTTGAGTTATAAGTAATTCAAGTAAATTACAAAGCAAGCACTATTGTTTCCTGACAGGACTGTATAATATTCACAAAGTAATTGATTGATATGAACCATTCAGGCTCCCTAAATTATGTTTTGCTATAACATTTCAGAACTGTAATAAGATTTGACCACATAATTATAAATATGTGCAGAAATTACTTTCAAGTCTGGAGCAGGTGAAAACAGTGATTCTTTGTATTTGTTCAGCTATCAGCCTAAAACCTATTTAGAGTAGCTGAAGTCTAGAAAAGAGCTTTGTAATCCTGGAAGGTGGTGGTTTAAAACTCTGCTTAGAGAATTCCAGGTTTCTACTGTGAAAATGCTGTTCTTTATTTCTTCTTCAATTTAAGATTCAAGTAAAGACCAAAGGTCAGCCTGAGTGATGGGACTCAGGAAGTGCTATGTGGTTTATCTGTAGGTATTTGTCACTTTCTTCATTATACAGTTGGACTCATTCAGTTCTAACACAATTCCTTGCATGAATCTAGAGCAGCTTGACTAATTGCTATTATTCTCGCTACCCATCCCCATATGAGCACAATAAATGTGTAATCATGAAGATCAAAAAAAATTCACACATTTTGTTTTGACATAGATTCAGTATTACTGTTCTAACAAATTTGAAATAAAATCTCAAACTTGAACTTCAGACCATAATACTAAGTCTTTTTTTTTTTGTTGTTGTTGTTTTTAAAAAAAAAAACAAGAAGGGCTAAAGTATTGCCACATTTCTTATACAGACTATGCCAAGAAATCATTCCAGTTTGTGTCACGTCTGTAAATGATCATTTGGTAAATAAAACAGACAATAATTTTATATAAAATGGTTGCAAACTAGTAATACTTCAATGTGTTGGCATCTCAATACTCCAGAGAGGAATTTTCTTTTAAATTATAAACAAAATGACAAAAAACAGCAACATAATTTATTATAACAAATTCTTAACTTCATTTGGCAACTATCATAATTTGGTGTTCACTCTTCTAGATTTTTAGACTTGCTTACCTATAGCTGTTTATATATACATATATGTGTATATATATGCATGCACATTAAAATCTAAGATTCCTGTATAAGCAACAGAAGCTGAAGAGGTATAGGGTTGAATATGTGAGACTGATACAACAGAGAGAAAGAGAGGGAGATTGAGCATGGTGGATAGCCATTTGGAGATTTTTGACATGTGGCTATGAAACAGGATGGTCTCTAGCTAGAGTAGGCAGACAAATCTTAATGACATAGAACTGAATTTTTACTGGGATACTACAACTAAGATAAAAGAAAAACATAGGTTTGGTACTATCAGTCTCTTGTCAAAGTCCAAAATAACTGGACATTGTTTCTTGTTACAAAATGACTGATTGTTTACTTAATTAAATTTTGAGGTGCTGCAGTGAAACTTTAGACCAAGCTTGGCAAACCCTGAGGAGAAGGAGAAAAAATTGTAGGAGCCATAGCAGCCAAGGACACTACAAGAAAACTTACAGAATCAACGAACTTGGGCTCCTAGGGCTCACAGAGACTGAACCAACAAGCAGGAAGCCTGCATAGGACTGCCCTAGGCACTCTGTAGAGGCATCTTGCTTTTTTCAGTGAACTTGTGATGGTGGCCACATCTTAGAGTTGTGGCCTGAAGGACAAATACTGCATCTTTAGGAGCGGTAAGAGCATAGTGGTTAATTACTATTATTTGTGTAAGGGCTTCCCTAATAAGTATCTGTTTATCATTTATATTGGGTCTTGTGGACGCATTTAAACCCTGCCCTCAGCACTCTGTATATATATATATATATATGACAGTTGTATAGTTGTTCCTTTTGTGGAACTCCTAACAGTGGGAACAGGGACTGTCTCTGACTCTTTTACAGGATTTTAAGACCCTATTCCTCATAATAGGTCAACTTGTTCAGCCTTAATACAAAGTGAGATGCTTAGTTTTATTGCAACTTGATTTGCCATGTTTTGTTGATATTCATGGGAGGCCAGTCCTTTTCTGAATAAAAATGGAGGGGAAGTTGATGGGAGGGGGCAGAGAGAAGGTGGAGGTAAGGACTGAGAAGAGAGGAGGAAGGAGAAACTGTGCTCAAGATATAAACCAAATAAGTAAATAAACAAATGCAGAAAAACATTGAGGTTCTGGAAGTTGAACCAGACTTTCACTTATGATAAGCAAGTGAATGAGCTACGCCCAGGTAAACTTATTTATGAATTTAGTCACGTGGAGAGGTAAACCTATTTATGAATTTAGTCACGTGGAGAGGAGCAGGGAATCTGCACAGCATTCTTGTCCTTTACATCAAGTTGACATTTTCTCTAAGTTTCACCCTTTAATTTTGTCGGTTCACCTCCTAGCTCTTAAATTAGGTGGACTCTAACATTCCCTCTTATCTTCTTTCCTTGCTACTCCCAATATTTTAACAGAATTTTTGAGGTGAGAATAGAATTTTATTAAACAAAAATAAAGGTCAATTAACATTCTTGCATTGTGGATATCCCATCCAAGTTCTGTTAGGGAAGAGATGATCTTGGATGGAGGTCATGATGAGCTCCAACAAGGACACTGGGATGACAAGTTTGAAAATCAAAGACACTACTGTCAATCGATCATCTGTAACTAATTCCTCTTCTCAATCAAGGTCATATGAATGCAGCCACAAGTAAAAATAAACCCACTGTGTAGGAAACTCCATTAACTTTTCTGAAACCAAATTGCTGAGGAGATGTGGTTTCATTTTTCACTAGTCAGAGTCATTACTTTGTGAGAAATGTTTGGTAACCTTTGATGTCTCCGCTAAATGGCTGTTTCTAAAATTACAGTGACCATTATTCATGAGAGCATTGGTAATTACTCAGTGGTTAATGAAGTTGGTTTCCAGTTGATGATCATTAGAAGCTGAGTGTGACCTGTTGCACAATAGCATAGTGAATGGAAGCTACAGTTTGATCCAGCCTGTGATCACTTGTCATGGCTCTAACCTAAACACACAGCTGTTAGCTCTAAGAGGGCAACATTTTCTAATGGAAACACTCCTTGATATGCAGAAACTTGAGTTGCAATTATATGCTAGGGAAACATCAGGGTCTCCCTCTTTGCTTTAAATAAATTATAAACCAACTCTAAAGTGTTTTTAGGTTTACATCAGCCTCTCAACAATATTGTGATTGTGTAACATTTGCCTTGTATCTGAGAATTTGGCAGATTTGGATATACATTAAGCACTTAAATAGGAAAGAATCTTGAGGCATGAATCCCCTTGATACTCAAAGTTAGCAGAGGTGGAGAGATCTTTAGTGCATGTCATTTTTAATCTAGTTGTTTGCAAACTCCAACTGCTGATTTTTATACACAGATAGGTCTATGGCAATTCATAAAAGTTCATAAGTGGTGAAAACATTGGAGATCACCTAATCTACCTATATCTTCTTTTATAAAGGATTAATTTTCCAGTACTGAAAAGCTAAGACACCCAAGGCAGTAAATTTACTTTTCTTTTGAATTTCTTTGAGGAAATGGGCAGAAGAAAGATTTGAGAATGAGCTATTAGCATGTCGAAAAGCGGGGGGGGGGGATGGG
This sequence comes from Cricetiscus sungorus, assembly GCA_030556225.1. Lineage (NCBI taxonomy): Eukaryota > Metazoa > Chordata > Mammalia > Rodentia > Cricetidae > Cricetiscus > Cricetiscus sungorus. The sequence continues at coordinate 15,842,450 of JANBXA010000731.1, forward strand.
TAATTCATTTTCCAAACCGCAAAGCAGAGTTTTGGCATCTCAGTGGTTAAACACAGGCATAAGTGTTGTCCAGGCATAACCAGTAATTCAAAACTTTCTACAAATCTATTTCTTCCCCTTCCTCTGTGTGTGTGTGTGTGTGTGTGTGTGTGTGTGTGTGTGTGTGTGTGTGTCTGTTTCTCTGTCTATCTTTCTCTGTGTCTCTGTCTCGTGTGTGTGTGTGTGTGTGTGTGTGTGTGTGTGTGTATACCATAAGACAGCCTGCAGGTATGGATTTTCTCCTCCTACCATGTAAGTTCCAGCAATTGGACTCAGTTCGCCCACTAAGCTGTCTTAACATCCTCATACAAGATTTAAAATGCTGCTTTGTAATAACTGTTTATATACTTTTATTTTTTGTTGTTGTTGTAGCATATTCTCAAAAAGCTCAAATAAGCCAAGTACAGGGGCATACACGTGTCATCTCAGCATACAAGGGGCTAAGGAAGAAGGATCACAAATCTGAAGTAACCTGAAGCTTTATAATGAGATCCTGTCTCAACAGAAGAATTTTTAAAAAGCCGAGGTGGGGAGTAGGGTGAACCAAACAAACAAAAAACAGACACAGGAGGAAAAACCTACATCGTAGAAGGCAAATAAAAGGATTTAATTTCTTCCCCCTGGATTTGGCTGAGAGACACAAACAATAACATCCCTCAGGCATTTATTTTTTTATATTTGAAAGAGAAATATCTGGTTTATTAAAATTTCTCCTTGTGTTTCAAAACTGTTTAATGACAAGTAGAGGGGAAATTTCAAATTCTAAGTTCATTTGGCCAAATATTTTTAATTTTATCAATGAATTCTTAGCGGGCAGAAGTTCAAAACTTTTCATATTTGTTGTTAGAATTTTGGCCTGTGTGGTATTATAGGAAAAATTGTCATTGATCATCTAAGTACCAAACACACAAGAGAGTTTTTGTAAATATTTCTCATTTGATCTTTATAGAAACTCTGTGAGGTATATCACTGAACCATTAACCCTATGTTTTTTTAACAATTTACTTAATAAGCAAACTAGCAGTCTTGTATACAGACTTTAAATCAATTTCTAGACAGTTCAACTAAAATATTTGACCTGCATAAGCCGAGTCATTAAAGATTGAGGCAAAGAGGAGGCAAGAAAGAGGGCTCAGTTAGTGAAACACTTGACACACAAGCAATGACAGTCTCATTCAGACTCTGCACCCATGTAAAACAGTAGGTGTGACAGCAACTCTGTAACCTCAGCAACAGGAGGCCGACTCCCTAGTCAGCCAGTCTTGCCTAACTGTCAACCTCCAGGGTAAGAAAGACACCATTTCTCGAGGAATAATGTTGAGTGTGATGGATAAAGACAACGGATGTCCGTTTCCAGCCTCCATACATACACAATACTGAGTAGACACTGTTTCTCTGGGAAAGCTTTGGGGAGTAGAGCATATGATGACAGGCACTTCATGCGACATGAGTCCACTAAATCAGAAGCCCATCGTTTCTCTGTTACACTTTAATGCACGGATGATGTATAAGCCTGACAGTAACCCCTGCACAAAGAAAAGTGGAAGACAGGGTACTCCCCTTTCTGCCAGTGAGTAATATGATTAACCAGGTGTGTTCAGTCTTAGTGTGTAGCTGGAGACACAAACATCAACTCAATACAAGATTAAGATTATTGTCTTTGTAAAACGTCATTCAAACACAAGAGGCGGCTGGGAATATGTTCAGAAGCTAAGAATGTTTGCTGCTCCCTCAGATGACCAGAGCCTGCTGGAAGGCTCATAAAGCCCTGTACCTCTTCCAGCTTCAGATGACCCAACACCTTCTAACCACGACAAGTATACACATGATACACATAGGCATACACACACACACACACACACACACACACAATGAAAATAAAACTTTCAGAAAATAAACCACCCATAAATCAGTTGCAAATAGCTCTACCCAGTGAGTAGACACATTCTCCTTCCTGGAGACAGATTCCACACTCCCTGTTTTTAATGAGTACATGGGAAGACTGTGTTGCTCTAAATCAGGTTTGTAGAAGCCAGGCTGAAGCATTTCTACTGCCAGTGTGTAGGGCAAGGCTCCCAGTCGGAAGTGTTTTAAGCCACAAACATTCCTACTGCATTCTCTTGGGGTGAATGTTGGAGTTTCAATCAAATGTCTTAACTATGTCTTAAACATTCCTAGAGTCAAAAGAAGTAGATAGAGTACCATATATTTGTAGTGATATAATATTTACAAATTTAGATATTTTCTGTAAATTACATATTAAGCATGGTACAGCCTTCAACCCAAGAATCCTTTCCTTTGCATTTCTTAATGTTGTCTCTTCGTTGACTTTGCATATTTTTTTCATATGTTTACATTTTCCAAAAGGCCAATCCATTATTCCAAGTGAATAGAAAGCAAATATAGTTAAAGATCAGATATATATTAGGATATTACAATTGCATTATGAAGACAACTCTAGCTAATGGGATTTCTAAATTATATAGACCAACATGCTCTCAGTAAAGCAGTAAAGACCACCTTCTGCCTTGCTTCTGTCAAAACAAGAGTGAGAGGGGATTTTTTTTATCAAGTTAAGTGAAGGTTTAAGTGACCATGCCTTCATTATTTTTCCAGCATCTTAAGTCAGAAGTGAGTTGAATCACATGCCATTTGACCTTTACTGAAGGGTTTAAATGGTACTCTTGGCTTCTACCAGCTAAAAAAGTCACTAAAACCCTTTTAGTTTGCTTTATTTCTTATTTCTTGTTACATTATTGAGTTAGGCATGTGAAAATGGAGGTTATGGTAATAACAGAGCATTCATGCCCTTTGAAAAATCAGTTTCTGTTTCTCTTTCTTCAACCTCAACCTATTAATTTATTTGTATTCTAGTTTACTCTTCCTAATTCTATTTTATACTGATTTACAAGATCAAATACAATATCAATGTAGTGTTTAATCATGTACATTAATTTTCTTCTTAGACCTGAACTTATTAGTTTCTGCATATATTTCCTACTATATACAAACTTTTTAGATGGAGTATATATTAATGTAAATTCATATACCACCACTCTTTGAGTTAGCTGTTGTATGTTTATAGATAAGAACACTGGAATGTTTCAACCCCACAGTTTCTGCATATCTTGTTTCTGGCCATTGGTATAATAAGGATAAGAATTCTGCCACTGAGACACTCACAGCTAAACACTGAGCCAAACTCCTGGAATCCATTTGCAGAGGGGGAGAAGTGATGAGCATAGGGGTCAAGACCAGGCTATAGAAACCCACAGACCCAAAAAGACAGCTGACCTGAACAACAGAGAGCTTGTGGACCCCAGACTGATAGCTGAGAAATCAGCAAAGGACCGACCCACCCCCGAAAGTTGGTCTCAATTAGGAGGCCTGGGCAGTCTATGGGACCACTGACAGTGGAACCAGGATTTATCCCTGGTGCACGAAAAGACTTAGGAAACACATTCCCCATGGAGGAATACTCCCTTAGACTAAAGACACAGGGAGGGCCTAGACCCTACCCCAAATGTCTTGACAGATTTTGATGATCCCTCCTCAAAGACCTCACCCTTCCTGGGGAATAGATGGAGAATGGTACCAGGGAGGGGGGTGTTTGTGTGAGGTATAGGAGGATGGGGGGGAGACATGGAACTGGGATCGATATGTAAAATAAGAAAAAAGTATAAAATAAAATAATATGTGTTTTAATTAAAAAAAAAAAAAAAGAATTCGACCATTTTGCCATTGGTTCAAATCACATGTACCTTCAACTCCACAAAGCATTATTCTATCTTGGTTTCTTTATTTAAAAAATTATTTTTCATTTTACATACCAACCCCAGTTCCCCTCCTTCCCCTTCTCCCAATCCCTGTCTTTCATCCTTCCCATTCCCCATTAACTCCTCAGAGGAGGTAAGGCCTTCTGTGAGGAGTCAACAAAGTCTGGCATATCAATATGGAAAAACAAAAACCCAGGATAGCCAAAGCAATCCTGTACAATAAAGGAACTTCCAGAGGCATCACCATCCCCGACTTCAAGCTCTATTATAGAACTACAAAAATAAAAAACAGCTTGGTATTAGCATAAAAGCAGACACTTGAATCAAAGAAATCAAATTGAAGACCTTAATGCTAATTTACACACCTATGAACACCTGATTTTTGACAAAGTAGCCAAAATTGTACAATGGGAAAAATAAAGCATCTTCAACAAATGGTGCTGGCATAACTGAATACTGATATATAGAAGAATGCACATAGATTTATATCTAACACTCAAGTCCAAGTGGATCAAAGATCTCAACATAAATCCAGGTACACTGAACCGGATAGAAAAGAAAGTGGAAAGTAGCCTTGAATGCACCGGCACAAGCATGTTACATGATGTCAAGCTATATAAACCAATGCATTAGTTAATAATTAGCTTCATAAAATCCAGAATAAAGATCTTATCGCTGTTGCTTTAAAATACTGATGCCACATGCTCATTATTATAGTAACATTCAGAAGATTTGCAGAAGATTTGCCCATCACAATAACAGGGCCAAATATTGATGCTTTTTCTTGTTCGTTTATTGATCCTCTACAGTGAATAATGAGAAGGTCCCTCTTATGAGAAATGGCCTATAGCCTTCATTAATCAAGTAACACATAGTAGAAATGTAACCTTAACATGGGAAATTTTGTATGCCGGGTGCAAACAAAGTGAGTTGTTTCTTTTTTTCTTTTTCTTTTTTCTTTTTTTTTTTATGTTTGCCTTTGTTTAAGCACAGAGCTCTGTGCTTGTTCCTTAATAGCCTCCTTCTAAAAGGCATGGAGTTTCCACAGGTAATCGTACTTTTCCAATTGTGTTTGTAGAGCAAGGCTTCCTTTTTAGTCAAGTAACTAGGGTGATTAAGGGAAACAAAATAAAGCCCTTGAGCTAGTCTAGCTGAGTTTGTAACAAATTAACACCATCCCTACAGACGACACAGAGCCTGACAGGAGTAGGAAGAGGGAGTGAACTGTCACTGGCCCCTTTGCAGGATTCTGTGTAATCTAGGCTTAAACTGTTTGCTTTGCTTCATTTATGGTCAGACACTACGAAGAATGTGTGAAGTATAGTTACTTTAAGAATACGAGAAGCCTCCTACTTTATGCTTCTATGGGAATGGTTTGGAAAAACGAGGCCTTTGTGTTAGCTTCCCACCTTCCTGTATTCACTTTGGGTTTAGTCTGTTAGATTTTCAACATAGCTTATTCCAACAAAAAGTGAAGGTGCTGCTATTTAACTTATAAAAATGGGAGTGCAAATATTATTAACTACCCCAAATCTGCAGATGGCCTTGTAAGCCCTGGCAGAGTATTATCATGCTTAGAGCAAACAAAAAAAGACAGCCTGTTATGTTGTGTGCTTCAAAACTCATTAAAGCCTTTCTCAGTGAATTTGATGTTGGCAATAGGGGGTAGGACAGAATATGAAGATAGATACCTGAGGACCAGACATGGTTCTTACTTTTCTTGCATCACGTATATGTCTGACTCATGATTTATGTGTCAGTCCCTCAGACTCCATATAGGTATTTACAGTGCAATAGGCGTGAAGTATGTAATCAAGACATGATGGAAGGCTTTGATTGAACAGAGAGACACAAGCTGAGACTTACGCTGACATTTGTAAGTTTCAAATTAGCCATTTCTCCTCCAGGCTCTTCTTTCTATGCCATGCTTCCTTTCATTACTCTCGTCTTCCCTTTATGAAGGCTGCCTTCTGCCTTTGGATGTAGAGTAGAGGATGGCTGAATATGCCAATGACTAATCGAATTTTGGCATTTGTTTTCACAGAGCACACACAAAAGCCCATGGATTAAATAATAACCAATCACAAACATAATTACTAAGGTGAAATGGCTAATTTGAGAATGCATGGGGGAGAGGCTTTTTGGCTAGTTTTGAGTGGTCGTAAAAGTTGTTCCACACAAGTGGCAAACTGATAATAAGGTGCCACTTGAATCAGGAGCATCTATATTACTAGCCTTTTCTGTCTGTGTTCGTCAGCTTGCCATCACTATAAAAAACACATAAGATTTATCAACTTCAAGGGAGGGAATATTTATTTTGGTTCCTGATTTCAGTAAATCTCAACTTATAGTTACTTTGTCCATTGCTTTGGGCTTATAGTAGCATAATATGCATGGCATACACATAGCAGGGAAAACTCTTTCAATTAATTGAGTACAGGAAGCTTGAAACAACAGCACGACTAACTTCTGATCTTCACAGGTAAACTCAACATACAAATACCTATGTGAACAGGCACACAGACAAGGCGTGCACACACACACACACACACACACACACACACACACACACACACACAAATCCCTTCTTTTTAGTAAATATCATGACTTTGCTTACCAATCACATTTTACATCAGAGAGGATAATGGAATAATCTACTTTTATGATTATTTTTGCTTAAGACAAGAACTTGAGAGGAAAAGAAGACAGAGATTAAGTACCTAATTTAATGCCAGCATGAGCTGAATACTTCCACATCCTGGATATGACTCTGCTGCAGCACGGGTGGATAATTGAAGACATCATCAGGCATCCAGCCAGAACCAGAAGCCTTCTAGACCCAGAGAGGACAGTACAGTAGGGATTTCAGCACAGGTCAAACAGAAGCGGAGGACAGGCTTTCAACAGTGCCTTTCCCCTGCCCTGACATGAGTCACTGCCTCACTTTAGGGTACACAGCACCTAAGATGCAAGGAGAATGACTATGGCGTAAGGGATGGGGTAAGGGGCAAAGTAAATGATGCAACCCTAGGAGCCACGATGGTCCTAGATGCCTGTAGTACAAAAAGTCATTCTGGGGCCAAATCCGTCACTGAAAAGATGGGTTCTCACAGATTTCCTTTAAGCGGTTTAGTCAACACATGTATAGAGTGTATATAAATATCTCACCGCCATTCATCATCTTTTTCCAGTGACATTTGCAATCTCATGTTTTATGCAGCCAGCTATTATGCTAAACCTGGCCAATTTTGCATCTAGGAGGCACACGGAAGTGTCACAGCAGTGATAGAATGGCAGGGTTGTAAATTGCAATCTGGTCAGCGGGAAAAAAAATATTTTTGAAGCACTATTTTTGTTTTAGTTGCATATTAACTCCCTCCTCTTTATACATTGAGACTTAATGAGAGGAAGATAATTCGAATGTGGTGTTTCATGTTCCTCCTTTGAAAAGTGTGGCAGATTCGCAGTGCCAGCCACAGCAGCTGGCAGACGGGTTCTTGTGTAATTCCATTATATTACTTTAATGGCAAAAAATATATCCCAACTGGAGAGAATCCTTACACTGTTTTCTAGTGAAATAATGGCCCGTGCCTCAAAAATCCCTGCAGGTCACTCCTCTGCATTTGCAGAGCAGCTGTTAGCCTATCTCTGGATTGCAGTCAACAAATGCATGGCCATGAGCTCTCTGGATAATAAGCCAATGTGATGCGCAGGGTACCTGACATCTGAGGGAACTGACTTGTGTCTAGGCAGATCTCACATTTTATCTCTGGGCTGTTTTAGTGTCTGTCGCTGTGGAAAAAATTTAGCATTAAGGTTTAAATCCCTAAGATCTGGTGCCTGTGAGGGTTTTCTGAAAGCTCAGGTCACAGTCATACAAAGGTGTAGTGACTTTCCCAGTTCTTTTGGAAAGCCTGACAATTGACACGAATCCCTTTAAGTTGAGGCTCTTGGAATCTCACAGAACACTGTGGAAAGGGTGCCGGATATGCTGTCGCCCAAAAGAGGAATTTGCCATTGTACAAAGAAAGAAAGGGAGTTTTTTTCTCCTCTACAATTGTGTCATCGGACAGCATTTCATTCAGTACAATGAAGTACAAATAAGCCAATTGTTTCAGACCTGCTTGGATCTTCAGGCAAATGAAACCAATGTTTTCCAGTGGCTTAGTTTACTTTAGATAGAAGAAATAAGTGGACAGTGACAAATACTGAAAGTTTTGTTTGACTAGATGAGAGAGTCTGCTCCCTGTGTGTCCTGAAATCCTCTTAACTGCTAAAAGCTAACAAGGACTTCAAGAAGCTTTGGCATATATGGGTGTATCTACTGATTAGCATATAAAAAACCAAAGCTGAAGGTATTTAAAATATGTATTCATCAATTCATTTAAGAGCAGAAATATACCCATGTCGGGTTACAATAAACAGCATAGATAAATAAATAAATAACTTCTGAGACTTAAAAATAGTGTTTGTGGTGCCTTTCTTTCCTGCCTTTACTGTCAACTTCAGTAGAGGCTAGATCATTTTAATTCCTGCCTCTGCAGTGTTAACTCTGCAGCGTTATCATGGATCTTGTAGCCTTCAAAAGCATTGCCCTGTAAACTCAAAAAGGATAAAAAAGGAAAATTAAACCTCAGAAAAACAGTTGTGCATAAACAGATGTTAGTTCACTCTTTGAGTCTTCTGCACTTTTCCATTCTGTGTAGAACTCCATGTGTTTTAAGCTAAATTTGTTTTAACTGCATTTGTTGTTCAGATGGATCTCTTCTCTGACTAACTGCTGCTCTTTCTCTTTCTCTCTTGTGTGCCCCCCTCTGTTTTAAAACTGAATTAGGACCTAGAGAAAGAGTTTAAGGGCAACCATTATGGAGGAGAAGATGCCTCCTTGCCTAATCCCTCTAACCCTAACTACAGCAGATGTCTGGGTTCTTCTTGTTTCTAAAGAAGAATTTGCATATGGGCAAAGCTAGAACATGCACCGGAAGTACACCTTCCACAGCCAGTATGCAAATCCAGAAAGTAAACCTTCCAGAGCTAAAGAACGTCCCCAGGACGTTCTCTCAACTACCCATTTCTTGAGTATTCTGTTCTTTTTTGGCTGACATGAAGCCTTTAATGTAGAGGAACAAAGCCTTGGCTTCACAGCTCCCAGATGCTCTGACTTAGACTTCCCCTTCTTCCCAAAGCACTCCCAAAGGAAGGTATTTCCCTCCTTACTTCCCCCTCCCCTCAAAACTCACATCCAATTTGATCTGCTTTCTGAAAGCCACCAGTGACTGTTTTATCAAAAACACCAGTAACCATGTCTCAGTTGTCTCCCTAATGTGTCTGTCATGTGCAACTCTTCTGCAAGTTCATTTTCGACTTCTCCATCATGATGCAGCTCTGTGCAGAATGTTCTAGGCACCAGAACTGTGAACCACATAAGTCTGTTTTCTTTACATAATGAGCAGCTTTGAGTATTTGGGTCCAGAATTAGCACTTAGCAAATATAATTTTGTAAGTATTGAATGTATAACATTTATCCCAGAAAAATAAGGCAAGCCTTGTCTAATGATGTTTATAAAATACTATTTATAGACAAGTATATTTATTAATTACAAAAAGTCATTTTCCGCCTGTCTCACCCCATCAGTCAGGCAGATGTTGTGGTAGTTTGAATGTAATTGGCCCTTGGCCTCCATAATATCATAGGAAGTGGCGCCATCAGTAGGTGTGGTTTTGTTGGAGGGAGTATGGCTTTGTTGGAGGGAGTGTGTCATTTTGGAGGTGGGCTTTGGGGTTTCCTATGCTCAGGTACTGCCAGTGTCTCAATCAATTTCCTGTTGCCTGCAAGATGTAGGACTCTCAGCTATCACTCTAGCACTAGGTATGCCTGCATGCTGCTGTTCTCCCTATCATAAGGATAATGGACCAAAACTAAAACAGGAAGCAAGCCCCCTCAAAAGTTTTCCTTGTAAGAGTTGCTGTGGCCATTGTGTCTCTTCACAGCAGTGAAAACCCTAACTAAGACAGATGTGAAACATTCTAGTTGATTGTACTTTCAGTCTAGTAGAGTGTGGTTTGGGCTATTCTGGATGCAGCCCGTTTTTCCTTCAGTACTTGCTATAGGTTAGAGGCAGTCAAGCGCTAGAAGTTATATCTAGTTATATCAAGCACTGACTCAGTTATATCTCCAGTAGACTGCATCAAAACGTGAATGTTTCAATCTTGACTTTCTTCTACCTTTTCTTTTCTCTTTCTTTCTTTCTTTCTTTCTTTCTTTCTTTCTTTCTTCCTTTCTTGTTTTAAAAGTTTTTTAATGAGTTAAACTGACTCTTTATATTCTAGATCTTTCGGTGGTTCTAGATTGTCCTGACCTCTGGTTGAATCTCCATCTAATTACTAATTTGTCTTTCCACCCTTTTTTTAAAAGATTATAATATAATTACAAATGTTCTTGTTTCACTTTCCTCACTCCCAAACCTCCTCCTCCCTCTCTTTTAAGTTCATGGCCTCTTCTTTCATTAATTGCTATTGCATGCAAATAGGTATGTGAATAAACTTATCTATTTCTAAATGTAACATGCTCAATCTGTATAACATTACTTACATGTATGTTTTCTGGGTTGACCATTTGGTGTTGGAAAACCAATCAATGTGCTCTTTCCTGGGGAAGATCATTTCTCCTGTTCTCAGTATATCTTGGTTGCTTGTAGTTGCTTGGGTAGGATTAAGGCCTTGCTAGCTTTTCCCTACCTACTTGAGCATGTCTATTATTCCTGCTCATGCTTGGTCAGCTAAGATGTTATGGGTTATGGGTGTAACTGCAGCTGTTATTAGGAGACACAATCTCACAGCAACCTTCCTGATACTCTGGGCCCTACAATCTTTCTATCTTCTCTTTAGCAATGTTCCCTTGGCCTTAGGTGTGGGAGTATTTTGTAAATGAATCTATTGTTCATATATCTCCTAAAGGTCAAAGTAGCTTATATTTCTTCTTCCCAAAAGACAAAATAGCTTATATTCTTCTACTTTCATTGAATCGGTTCTTCAACTACAAATCCATGAAAATTCAAAATAACTTAGTGAATACCCCTTTGAGATATGAAGGTGAAGCCTATAGAACACAATGTAAGGTATCCTAAACTGTGTGTGGATGGCCCAGTATATGCTATACTGAAAGGTTACATGACTAGATTTTACTCTAGCTTAAATGCTTCACTGAAATCCTTCTAACAGTTTAAATATGTTTATTCAGAGTCAGGTGAGGTGAAAAAACTATGTGTACCTTCCAGGTTGGGTAACAGAAAGGAAGAAACTTATTTCTCTTATAACACGGCCTTTTTCCACCTGGGTAAAATTGAAGCTAAGCAAGGTAGAGTTAAACCCAGGCAGTTCCTTCAGCCTGGTTACCACTTGGAATAGCTCCTTGTTTGGGGTGGCAATCTACTGTATCAGGGGCAATTGAAAGGAGAGAGGCAATGGCAGAAAGTATATGGCATTGGGCAATGTCTATGCATGGGAAAGCAGCTAGCTGTACCATGCTGTTTTCTTCATAGGAGTGCTTTGAAAGTGCTTGTGAGAGTCTCTAAACACTAGATTAAGATTTCATGAGTGTTGATGCTATGTGAGAAGTTTTAGTGTTCCACTTAAAATTTTACTGATAAACTGCTGCTAAAACAAGCAAACAAATGTATTGTTTTAAAGTACTCATGAAAATAGAAAATCTATAGCCTTTTAAGTCTGACAGAGCTGGGTTTATTGCAGGCTCTGATTGCAAACTCCATCTTCAGACTCTTCACTTAGGTTGCATTTGCTCATCTATAAAATTCAGTGCTTATCTTCTGTGATGATTGGAGTTGCTGATTTTGTCAAAATACAGTAGGGCACTCATCTGTAGTTTCATTTTCCATGGTCTTAGTTACTCATGGTCAATCATCAAGTGAAAACAGTACATAAAAGATTCCTAAAACCAAACAATCCTTAAGTTTTATGTTGCATGTTATTCCGAATTGTGTGATACCATCTCATAAAGAAACGCAGAATCTCTTCCAAGAAGGAATTCATCCCTCACCCCTTTGTACAGGGCATCCATGCTGTATACACTAGCCATTTGCTGAACACTTAAAGCAGCCTGAGTTGTTAGACTGTCTACTGTAGACACCATGGTGACATCCAATTCATCCTGCCCCTGTGACCTTCAGGTCTCCTTGGGACAAAGAGATGATTCATCCTGTCCCTTACACTAGAACTTTCAATGCCTGTTATTTTAGGTGTGTACAATCATCATACTATGGAAGAAAGAATAAATTCATCCAATCACCTCTTCTTAGAACAACACCTTGCCACAGGGCAGTCTTGCTACATAGTTTAGACACCAACATGGCCAAGCTCACTGTCCAGATTCTTCCAAGCTTACTGCCTTTTCTCCTGATGTTCTGTCATTCTTGATTTTACTTGGGTGCTGAGGCTCTCTGTTACGCTGCTTCTGTGAGAATGGTGTATTCTATCTAACATCATGTCTCTGCTAGCTCCTGAGACTAAAGATTTTCAGCTTACTCATCACAGACTTCTCGCTCCTGATGGGGAGCTTCTTGGGCCAGTGATACATGCCTGTTAAGGAAACTTCTTTCCTCTAGTACATATGTACACACACACCCTGAAAAGCAACTTCAGTTGCTATTTTTTGAAGGTATTGTGCTTTCTCAGTCTTCATCCCTTTTCAATATCTTAATCAAATATGTTTCAAGATGTGGTGTGTGAACCACTGGCTGTTCTCACGATTCGTTAAGGATTTCCCTCAGAATGCTACGAGCTTGGTTATCATTGGCACAGTTTGTCATAGGCACTGAAGGTGCAAACACAGTGGTATATTAAACTGCTGTCACCTCAACCCAAATGTTCTGGTGTTCTTTAGTGAACAGAAAAGAGAGGGAGAGGTGTCTTCCCTTAATCAGACTGGGAATATGGCTCAGTGAGAGAGCATATGCCTAGTATATGCAATGCCTGAGTTTGAATCCCAGAGTACCATGGGGGAAAAAAAACTATCTCTAGGCACCAACATATATTGATTTTACTAAACATCAAATCTTTAATAACCCGTCCTTCTAATATTTTATGTAACAAATTAGATCACATGCAAAAGAAATCTTTTTTTCTCTGTTTTTCTTTTATTGAAAATGAATTTTTTAATACAATATATTCTGTTTATAGTTTCTTCTCCAGATTCTCAGAGATACTCTGCATTTCCCTTCCCTCCTGGCCCACACCCTTTCTGTCTCTCATTAGAATAATTAAAAAATAAACAGGCATCTGAATAATAATAAAATAAGATAAAAGAAACACAAACAAACCAGAATAGAACAAAACAAACAAGAAAAAGCCTGAAAAACACATATGGAGGAAGACACACACACACACAGGTTCGTACACACAGGAATCCCATAAAAACACAAAACAGAAGCTATACTATATATGCAAAGGGCATGTAAGGTTTTTTAAAATGCAGGAAAAAACATGAGATTAAGAACCTCCACAAATGCCACTGAGTTAATTTTCTGCTGGCATCTGCTGCTGGGCATAGGGTCTGCCCTTAAGACTGGCCTACAGAGAAGGAGACAGAAAGGGATGTAAGAGCTAGAGGGATGGAGGGCACCATGGATACAAGGTTCTCTAAGCACAGCAGGGCAGGATGAATGCACATATGAACTTACTGAGACAAGGCAGCTTGTACAGGGCCTACACAGGTCTGCACCCAATGGGGTCTCAGTGCAGAGAGGAAAAGCAGACAAAAGAAGCGTTTCTATTTCATATCAAAGTATGAAGGAAAAGAATTTGAGTTATATCCTTGCAAAATGAATTGGCAATGTTTTCAAAAAACATGATATCCACTTGAAGAAAACACCCTATAGATAAACCATGGACACTTGTCAAATCTTTTCCTATGAATGAATGAAAATGGCTGTCACTTTAGAGGTGAACTCAGATGTGATGCCACGAATAACATTTGAACTTTCAAGCACAAATGAGAACCTTGGCTTAAGGTCTACCAGCCACATGCTGTTACTGAGCTCTTCTTCCAGACATGGAGAAATACTAAAAATTTGCTTCCTGGCAACGTGTAATACATATGGAAATCTACCAAGACCAGTGATCTTGAAATTTCCAAATGATCAGGGTCTGACTTGATGAAACCATGAGTTGTTTTATATATATGTAAAGTATGCAAGATACATTGATGAATTTCAATTCAACAAACTACAAAAACTTCATTCTTAAAACTGTGACTATTTTCACATAGTTAGGTGGTAGCTAATTACACCTAACACTTGTTAAATTTTCTACAGTGTCAAGAAAATACATATCTATTTTTTATTGAAAAACATGTTATGCTGATAATACTTTCCTCATCCCTCAACTTCTCCTAGATAGTCCCCGTCTGCCTGCCCACCCAATTCCATGTTCTTTCTTCACGTACAAAAATTAAGTCAAAAGGAATTGTAGTCTTAATATAAAAACTAAAATTAAGAAGACTGCTAGAAGAAAGTGTAAGACAAAATATTTTATTACTTTTAGGCAGAATTTTGTTTGATTTTTTTTTTGATGTTGTTTTGGGAGAACCCAGAGCTACCATACATGCCAAGCAAGCACCCTACTGACCAAGCTACATCTTCAATATCTCCACAAATTCGTAAATCAGACACTAAAGCAAAATGCATCTTAAAAAACCATGGTGGGCTGAATGAACTTCATCAATAGAAAAATGTCTGCACTTCTCCAAAACAAGTAAGCAATTACAAAAGAATGTAACAAAAATACTTTCAAGTCATTGATACAGTGCCTACAACCAGACTATATCAAGATTTCTCCAAGCCTGCTCCCGCAAGATGTTTCCAGTGAGAAAGGGTGCTTTCCCTCAAGTCTGGTGACCTGAGATCAATCTCTGTGATCCACAGGATATAAAGACAGAACTGATTCCTAGTGGTTATCTTCCAGACTCTGTGAAACACATGTACACAGACACATACATAAATAAATGCAATACAATTTAATATTCTTCTAATCTTAAAAGGAATAAAAAACACCAAAATAAAAAATGAGAAAACTAGTATATCAGATTCCCTCATCCAAGAAAATACACAGGAATCAAATTATCATATGAAAAATACCCAAAATTATTAGTCGTTAGGGAAATGCAAATTAAAAGCATGAGTTGCTATATCATACTTATTAAAATGGTTAAATTTTTTAATTAAAAAGTAAAGGCAATATTGCAAAATAGCAGGAAGTAGTCAAGTAAATGAGATGCATATATCACAATAAAAATTAGTACAGCAATTTGAAATTGTTTGATACTAAAGTAAAGTTTAATATACAACTAACAATATAACCTAGCCATTATACTTAAAGGTATTTACTCATTTAGATAAAAGCTTATAGTCACACAGAAGCTTATATATAAATATTACCAGCAGCTTTATTAATAATCATCAAAACCTGGAATTACCCAAATTTCCATTAACTGATGAAAAAAATTATGATTGTCTCTTACAAACTAATTTTACGGAACAATAAAAATCAGCAGCAGGGTGTACCAAAGTGAATGACTCTGATATGTTATACTGGGGAAAAAAAACTGCTTTTAAAAGGATATGATCCCATTTATGTGCTTTTAGTTCTATGAGATTGTGGAAAATGCAAGACTATGAACAGAGACAACTGGAATAGAAAGAACTCTTGATTAGAAAGAGAACAGAAATTGTGGGGAATGACAGAATTCTTCTGCCTGGTGACCTGAGTATTGCATGGCATAGTTGGCAGATGTATTCATGCAAAATAGTTACTAGGACATGGCTTGCTTATAAAGAATAAAGCTTTTATTTGTTTATTTTTAATGTGCCTAGTTTTAGCTTGCATGTATGTTTAGGCACCACATGCATACTTGGTACCCAAAGAGGCCAGAAGAGAATGGTAGATCCCCTGGAACTGGACTTACAGATGCTTGTGAACTATCACATAGGTACTGTTAACTGAAATCAAACCCTAGTCCTGTGCAAAAGCACCAAACTCCCTTAACCAATGACCCATGTCTCCCAGTCCAGGAAAAAGATGTGTTTTAGAGTAAGGGTTAAAATAGAAGAAAAGGTCAACTCTCTCCTTAATTGATGTCAACACTACATTCTTACATCGTGTTCAAAGGAGGGAAAGCCTAAAATCACAAGCTGTGTCCAAACTGAGAAACCCAGGCATGGGTGAGTTAGCTGCATGACTGAGACTCCCTTCAGGGAATGAGACACCAGAAAGATGTGAGAAAAGGAGTTGAGCCTGACTGTGTATCTACCAGTTGCTCCAATCAAGCTACTGTCCTGCCACCATTAGAGACGCAGGAGGAGGGAAAGAGACTGCATTGATATTGGGGGAAAATGTCTCCTCGTGAAAACATAAAGGAAAAGAGAAGTTCTCTACTCTCACTGTCATTCACCAGTTTTTAAACTGTAAACCATTTGGGAACTAGCAAATCACAACTAACAGGTGTTGCGAACATGGGCACAGGGAGCAGTGAGAGTTGGGAGAGGATTAAGAAGAATGAAAGAGACCTTTTGCAGTATGTGGCCAATCGTCCTAATTACACCATCCTCTAAAAAACTCTTCTTTCTTCATTAAGTCACTCAAGGAGCATTCTCCACCCATTACCCTACTCCAAGTGACTGTGTAGACACTTCTGCACTATTGTCCTGACTACCTGACACTTAGTCTCTCTGATTTCTTTTAGTTACAGACCTTATAATAGCTGGCAATCAAGTCTGTTTCATTTTTGATGCATGTTACTGAATACAGTATAGTGAAGAGATAATCCAGTCAATCTACTTGGGTTTTCTTTCTAAGACAGATTGGCATGTACCCAAGGATGGATTCAAACTAACTCTATAGGGTTTATACTGGCCTTGACCTCTTAACTCCACTTGCCTCCACCTCCCAATTGTTGTTGAGATTTCAGGCCTGATCACCACCCATCGCCCAAACATTACTTCTGAATAAAATGATAATGTGCACAAAATAGCCATAATTCTGAATTTCCTATAATACAGTTTCTTCATAAATCATCTCTCTTTTCTACAATTTGTTTTCACAGAGGTTTTTTTCATAATATATGAAAATCTATTTTAACAATTGTTGCAAGTAATTAAAATTTGGGGAGAAATTAACAAAGCCTTTAGAAATCTGAGATCTGAGTACTTAATTTTATAGTATTGACCTTAAGCTTAATCATGACACATAGAGGTATCTTTGGATTGACTATTTCCAAACTTGGACCACCAATTCAGATGAGACATCAGGTTCCAAAACTGAAGCCATAGGACAGTTCAGCCCAATATATGAAATTCACCTTCAATTATATGTTCTAATACCTGCATGGGCAACAGCGGGTTATTTGGGACTTTAGGGCTGTATATCCTTCTCAAGAAAGTGAGCCTAGAGACACGCAGAGGTGCTTGCAATTTGGGTTTGTAATAGAGCTCTTGATTCTATTACATGCATCACAGAGTTTCTGGTGTACCCCCCGCTGAAAGCTCCGTTAAAATAAGCCGCGGGGACCATGGAGGGATTGATCATTTATCTGAAGTAATGTTATTTCAGTGGCTTAGTCTGTCTGTGCAACCTCCAGAAAATATTTCCTATCTTAACTTATAATATAAAATATTGTTCACAATTGGGAGAATCTACTTTGGTGGCCATTTGGGGTATTTTTCTGTCACCCTGAACAATATATCAGACTTTATTAATACCCTCTTTATGGTGATTCGTTTTATTTGTCTATCTATAGAATAAGTGAACATCCTAATAAATGATCATCTTAGAGCAAAACAGAAGTGCATGAGCCAGAGGAGGGCATGCAAAGGTGGTTGGATACAGCATGCAGAAGACGCCTGTGCTTTAACGGAGTCCAGGTTGCTCGGGGAGTGTTTCCTTTGCACTCATCCAGGAAGAACACTCACTGAGGCAGGAATCTTATTTAGAATCATCCGCTGCTGCTTGAGAGTTCAGTAAGCGAGTTTTCTGGATAACAGACTAAAAATGTCAATGTGGCTCAAAACTATTTTACTTCTTTTCCTTAAAGGAAAGATTGCAGAGTTGTTAAATATTATCTAATATTTCCAAGTAGAAAAATCTTTGGACATAGGTTAAACATCTCTTGATTGTCAGAGGGGTCACTATTAATTAGTAGAGTAATGAATAGGATGTATATGTCTCAATTGAAAAACATTACAGTGAGAGGCATTAGAAAATTCTACCCTCCCATTTCAGGACTGTGCTAATAGTAATTTTTTAGTGTTGCTAATATGCAGCTAGCTCCCTCCTCCCCCTCCTCCCCCTCCTCTCCTTCCCCCCCTCCTCTCCCCTCCCCCTCCTCCTCTCCTCCCCCTCCTCCCTCTATCTCCTCCCCTTGTTTCCTCCTCCCTGCCTGCAGACTCTCATCTCCCCCTTTCACCTACCTTACTTACGGTGCCAACTTCTGTCCATTCTTTTCCATTTTGCTGCTGCCCTTTGCTGCAAGCTGTGAGTTAGAAAAACAAAATGGCAAACTAGTCAATAATTATATGCTAAATAGTAGCATCCAGATTCTTGCCCAAGGCCCTAAGGCCATGCTTTTTTTGTGACAACTGCCTCTCTGCCTCAGGTTTTGCCTCCCATCTGTGTCGGGACCTTGTTGCGATGAACTGGACTTGTCAGGAACTTGCACTTTTGGGTGGAAGCATGTTAACTGCATTAGGGATTTTGCAATGCCTTTCATAGAGAGACTACTGACCAAAATTTCCATAGTCCTGCATTGTCTCACAGCTGTGAGGAAACATGAAATTACAACACTGCTGTGCTTTAGTCACAGCACTGACTCTGCCGGGAGTAAGACAGGAATCTCAGAAATCAGGGTATGTGACAAGCAGAGATATGGAAGCCATGGGGACAGTGACTTCACTGTGCCATTGAGACCATTGAATGACCTTGTGTGGTTCCCTGTGTCTGCAGAGGGACTTACATTGTATATTTAAGGGCACAAGAAACAGTAAGAAGTTAAGTCAGAGGGGAAATCCAAATCTCGGGTGAGTCTTATTCATGAGGTGGGTACTGTCATAGGCTCTTCTCAACAGGACCTGTCAGTGGCTTTATGAAGAGTGAGATAGATGTTAAAGATATGAGGTAGGACCTCCATCATCCCAAGGAAGACAGATAGCAAAGCTGGCCAAAATTTCATACTCCAGGAAAAGCACGTAATGCTGTAAACTGACAATTAGATTACCTGAAGGGAATCTGGACAAACTCTGTATTCCTAAGTGGATTGATGGGATACAAACAGAGAATAAAAATCACTCAGAGGGGGTACATGGTGCTTTTGTTTTTCCAATATGTGAATGGAATGATAGATATATCAGCAACACAGGGGAGACACAATACCTGCTTTGCTTTTTGTAAGTGACGTACTAAATCTGAGCATGGATCATGGCCATTTTGTCAACTTTCCTAGTAGGATCTGGTGAAGTTCCAGAAAATCTCCCAAGATGCTTCATGCCCTACACTGTAATAAACCATCATTACAAAGAGAGCTCAACGTCTGCTTATAGGTAAACTCTTTGTAACTTGGGCTGTTGTGGTTGCAGTAAGAAACTGGGAAGATAGACGTGTCCATGTGGTAGATAGCAATAGAAATAATCTGAAGGGTGTGAGGAGAGATGGGAAGAAAAAAGCACCTTGAAAAGGTAAGAATGGCAGGAAGATGAAGCTGTGGGGGATCTGTGAGAGCCACACTTGCAAGCCAGAACATTCTTCAGAGCTTCAGAGCCACATGTCTTCTTCCTCATCACACCCCCATTCTTTCACTGGGATTAGTTTAGCCACTCTTTTTTTTTTTTTCTTCATACCAACACTAACCAGTGCCCACTGCCAATGACTGCTTGTGCAATGTTCTGTCTCTCTTTTGCACCAAAGTAATCCCAGAAGCTGCTGTTCTTGATGCAAATGTTATTGAGGCAGCAGTTAACATGCTAGATACCCCCCAAAAACAGTATTTTTCCTATTCTTTCGCTCCCTTTTACAAATTTGTGTTCAGCAGCTAGACCACATATTCTACACAGGGTATTCTGACAAGTTCTAGTGATGAAAAAGGATTAGTGATCCCAGTGTCTTAAGAGCTTGTCATCTAGTCAAGAGGCATAGATAGGATCACAACAAATATAATTGATATCATGAGTAAAGAGTATTGCAGGTGTGACAGCTGTCTAGAGAATGAAGCACAGGCTGCAGAGTGTGTCCAGAGAAAAGGAACTGCTCAGCTAAAAAGTTAACCCATCATCACCTTTACCAACGGTACTAAAATCTACAACACAGGGAGTTGTGGGAGTGGCCAACTACCTTCTGTGAGGTTCCCATAATATGAGACAAACATATTATGTAGAAGAGCAACAGGGGAAAGCCAGCTTCCAGAAAAATCTGTCCACTGAGAGAACAAAGTAAGAGAGATGCAAGAAAATTACTGAGCAAAGACTTGGTCTCAGGGGAAAAAAAATCTTAATTTCTTAAGAAATTATATCTTAGAATATTAGTGACCTGCACATGAACCACTTATTTATTGACAAGTAACTCTAAGATTAGATCCAGATGGATAAAAAATGCATATACTTTTCACCAAAATAACCTTTCTTAAAAAAACAAAAACAGAAAACACCTGGGAATTAAGACTGTATATTTACTCGACTTTGATGATGCTGAAGTAAGGTACGTTAATGAGAATGTCCTTGACTATGTACTAGGTGATAATCTTGTAGCTTGGTGGTGATTGTGTTCATTAACATTTAAGGAAAGGCAAGATAAAACTAACAAGAAGAACACTTTAGGAACTAGCCTCTTTTCATAATTTTCCATCATTAGTCTTATGATCACATGTTCATGTACATTATATGTTTTCCAGTTGCATCTATTGCATAATAGAAAAATGTTTCACTGGAGGTTTGTATCAATACACGACTGTCATTTGAAAAAAGTGAGACTTAAGGAATCCTCTAGTGCTCGGTATATATAGACTTTTATTTAAAGTGTAAGCTTTATTTATTGATAGTGTACAGTATTTATTAATAGTGTAAGCTTTGTATAATTGTTTTGATTCCTAACAAATAGCTATTGAAAGGCCATACATTATATGTGATGAAAGCTAGAATTTATATGAGCTGTACTTTTTGGAGACTTCTAATTTGGGAACTCAAAGAGACCTAACTCACATTCTGCATTCTTTCTGAGATAAGAGCTACACTTGGATCCACACTTGGGTCCAGACAACAGCATCCATATGCCACTCTTAAAATACACTGGTTGATTTTGTTTCGCTGGCCACCACTTCATGGCTGGGTACTTTAGTTTTTCCCCATTGAGAAATGGGAATATGGTATTTGAGTTAAAATGCTTAAACAAGAGCTGGACATGCAATAACATTCCAAAAGTGCTAGATGACATGGTTACTTGTAATTTTAGGCCAGCTGTTTGTCCACTTAAATCCAAAATTCAGTTCCTCTCAAAGAGTCCAAATGTCTTACATTCAGTTAGCAAACCAATGTGATCTTCTGATGATGACTTCTTCCTGTTGCTGTTCCTTCTCAACATCCTCTAAACCCCCTGTTCCAGTTTAACTGAACACTTACTTCTAAAAGCTTAGTCTCTCCTAAACAATCCGCTGACCTTCACTTTTGGTTGTAATGTATGTGGCCTCACTTTAGAAGGTTTATTCTGTTTGTGTTTGTGCCTAACCATCAAAAGACCAAAATGATAATGGAGAAATTACAAGATTTTTCAGCTCTCTTTTTAGCCTTTGTACCCAATTCTGCTTCTTACCTCAAAACTAGTTTTTATAGATATTACTTCTCCTGATAGTATCATTCTTAACATATCCTACTTATAGACATCTGAAGATCAATTTTTCAACCTCTCTAATTCCATGGTTTTCAGCCTTCCTAATGACTTGACCCTTTCACACAGTTCCTCATGTTGTGGTGACTCACAACCATAAAATTATTTTCATTGCTACTTCATAACTATAATTTTGCTAGTTATGAATCACAATATAGTTATCTGTGTTTTGTGGTGGTCTTAGGTGAGCTGATCCCCCAGATTAAGAACCACTGGTTTAATTAGTTTGAGGAGAGGAAGTTATCATCAGCAGGGAGGATAGAAGGAAGGAGTCTGAACAATACATATAAAGATGGGAAAGGTACCTTCCAGTGCTGCAGAGGGGAAAAAGAAGGTTGACATTAATAAGGACTTTGGAAGCGGGACATGCTGTGTTAAATAAATACAAAAAAAAAAAAAAGAGTAAGAAATTAGAGATGGAGAAAGTCCTTCCTTTTCAGTTCCAGGAAAGAAAATGACCTGACACAGAGGTGTGGAGCTGCTACCAAAGGGGAAAAATAAAGTAACTCATTGTAAAGGACTCAGTGAAGTGGCAGTTAGGGGGGAAATGGCTATCCTGGAAGAGACAGCTAATAGTTACATAAAAACAGAATTTAAGAGCTGTCCAGGCTTATGTAAGATGTTTGATGTCCCTGAGGTCCTGATTAAACTTAGCAATCATGAATCTGTGGCATCTCCTTCTCACAAAATTGACTGTTACTTAGTATGAATTTCCTATGGAAGCCAGGGCTATTGTTCCAATGCCCCGGCTAGATTCTTCCCCTCATACTTTTCCTGGACCACTCACATTCAAACTCTTCAGCACCACTTCAGTGAGGGCTCCAAAACTCTCCGAACACATCCATAGACTCATCCCTCACTGTCCTCACTGGGTTACTACCATCACAGTAACCAATACTTTGTTGGGAGGGGTTCAAGACATGGTTTCTGTAGCTTTGGAGCCTGTCCTGGACTCACTTTGTAGACCAGGCTGGCCTTGAACTCACAGAGATCCACCTGCCTCTGCCTCCCCAGATTAAAGGAGTGTGCCACCACTGCCCAGCATAGTAACTGATTCTTAAGTACCTGACATTCTCACAATTTCCTGATGTTACGACAATCCAACTAGACAGAATGAGTTCTAGCAGAATGTGTCCACTCTTCATGGAAAAGACAATGTGGTTTGCTCAGTATTTTGATTAAAATGTTCATCACATACATAAATGTCCACAGACACACCAACAAGTAACATTAAACCATTTAATATCTGAGTATGCTTTGCCTAGTCAGGTTGAAACATTAAATTATTACATCATCCACAAATCATCAATTGAAAAGTGAAGAGAATTAATCTTCATAATTTCATAATTCATAAAAATTTATAGCTGAAAATGACTAAATCTCAGTTTAATCAGAAAAGTTAAGGGATCTGTGAAAATTTTTAGATATGCTGACACTGATATTATTGTTTTCATCTGAGATTCAAATTTAAATAAGTATCCTCTCTTGTTGACGAACCTACTTCCTTTTCCTTTATCCAAATGAATAATAGTTTCAGCTAGGAAATTAGACATGATTGCCAAATTCTTCACTAGGCAGTCCCCACATGAAAAATAAATTGTATGACTTTATTTGTTGCAAAGGAAAGGTGTGAGCAATAGCAATCATTGATGAGTATCCTTTATCTATTGTGTTAACATTGCAAAAGTTTTAAGATAATTTAATTGTACCTCTAAGTCACCCCTAGTATTTCAAGGTACCAGATACCAGACTTCTAGCTCAGAGTGTAAATAGAGAATTGTAATTATGGCCTCTTTTAACCCTGAACAAATGATATGAGCTCATATATTATAGGATTTTTGGGTTGTAAAGAATATTAGGGATCATCATTTGATTGAAACTACTCCATGCTTCTAAATGAAAATTTTGATGGTATTAAATAAGGGAAGCTACTTGACTGATCATTCCATTCTGCTGTGTGACATTCAATAAAGAGGAACATCTAAGTCTTCTTAAAACAGCTCTAACCAGGCTGTCAAGCATGACTTTTTAAACCTGTCAAACAGTCATTAGTTCTCCCTTCTGCAAACATCTAACTTTGAAGCTGTCTAGCCTCTTCCTGAGGAAGTTCTTAGCAGAAATTCATTTCATAAGGTATTACCTAGAGAGTATGTTTTTCCATTCATAGGTCTACCTTATCAACTGCAGTTGGAATCTTTTTAATTATAACATTTCTAAGAAAAGTTGTTAATCTTGCTGACACAGACTGTCTATTGGAAGCAACTATAGCTGAATGTTTCAATTGTGAGTGGTTTCCTCTCATAAAGGATCAAGTGCAGGAACTTGTTAGTATTTTGTTTGGAATTTTTTATTGTGACTTATAAAGCCATCAAGCCTACTTGCCTTCGTGTGTGAACAGACATTGGAACAGTCTGGAAATTTAAAATACATCAAAAGAGAAGTTGTTATTGGCATCTTTTCTCTTTGTGGTTATTACCCCCTCACTAAGACATAGGGCTCTTGATACAGAGGGAAAGCAGCAGCAATGGCAGGGATCATAGACTTTCTTCTGAATTTCAGCATCAAGTCACCCATGTGAAAGATGCATAAAATGTGTTTTGCTTATATTCCTTCACCACTCTTCCCTCCAGGTCCTTCTATCTCTCCACATCACAATTCTCTCGAAATTTTACGTACTCTTTCACTGAACCATTAAATCCACTTAATGCTGCTCTAGTGTTTTGCAAGGCTGTAGAACCATCTGCTAGAGCATAGGTAACCCTCTCAAATTCATGTCCTGGAAGTAATGATGCCTTCCCCATCAGCTAGGAATGGGATTTGATGACCCCTTTCATCCTGGGGTTTTGTTTGGCTTGTTCTTCTGCAGGTCTTGTGCATGTAGTTACAGCCACCATAAATTCATCTACAAAACTCCCCTAAATAGCCTGAAAAGCATTGTTTCACTGTAGTAACTCATTACCCCTAGTCCTAAAATCTTTTAACTCCCTCTTCTGTGATGATCCCTGAGGAGGAGTTTGATACAGAGGCCTCATTTAGACCTGAACACTCTCCAATGATAAATACTTAATTGCAGAAAGTTGTTATTGTTCCATTAATCACTTGCTTGAGCCAGAAATCCATGGCTCTAAAAGACTGCAGGGTGCTGACTTCCCAGGGAGAAAATGCCTTCCATTTCAGTGTATACAGGCACAGCACTGAACTTTGTAGCCTGAGTGCCCTTAATATGAAAGTATCTGAAAACGATGCCTACTTCTGTGAGTGAAGGATAGAAAGAGAACATTTTTAATGTCATTTTTGTAAAAGATCCTCATTTCTCTTCTTTTAATACCATTAAATTGCTCCAGAATTATTGATAATAAACCACATAACTTCATTGTGCAATCCAGAAGAACCATGGTTGCAAATAACAAAGTACATCTACCTATCATGTTATTTCAGCCTTGCATCAACTAGATCAGGGACACAGTTTGGCTGTGATGAACTATAATTCAAAGCTTAAGAAGACACGAATCATGTTCTTTCTGGTCTGAGATTTTTGGATAAATAAAAAATGGTGTAGAGCATCAGGTAATTTGACTGCATGGCCTCTCAACCTTATGACGGTTAAGGTTTCCTGGATTTCATTATCTTGATTTAGGGACATAAGAGAAGTTCTTGGTCACTGTTTGAGTAGGAACAATGCCACAGTGAGTAGAAGAGTATGCCAGTAATCGCTTAGCAAACCAAGCATTTGTGGTATCACGATGTAGCAACACATACAGAAAGATGGAGGCGTATGAAGTCTTTAGATTCTAAATGCCATCACTTCACACAGCTTTTTCAAGTGGAAACAACTATTTTTCAGGGGAACTCATAAAGTAACCTGAAGCTATGGCATATTTATGTGCTGTTCCAATGTAAAGGCAGTCAATTGATTAAACCTAAGATTTTTAAAAGGGAATTGTATTTGTTAATCATACTTTATGTGATATTAAACATATTATGTGACACCAACCTGTCCCATAATCCTACCAAATACATTTATTATCAAAAGTTCATTTGTGTTTATAATTTAGGTTTTATAATTTTTATACTACTCCTTTAAAATAAGATACTTTCCCTTGAAATTATTTCAGTGTTTGAGAAATACATGAATAGCAGCAAGAAATAATCCAAAGGGTTAACTTTCTCAAAAACAATTTAATATCTGGATTTTTATGATTATAGAATATTTTGATTAACATCATTACTTTTTGTCAGAGATTTCATGCCAGAATTCGTTTTAGGGTATGAGAATAGGAAATATCTGTTTTGATCAATTTTTAATGCATATTGGCACCATACACTTTAATAAGGCTGCTCTATATTTTTAAAAAATAAATCAATAAAGAACTATCAGACAAAAATGGTGATCTACTTAAAATATTACAAATGTCACTATGATTAGTACGCGAACCACATTTGAAAGCATTGGCATCCTGCTGTAGATGATGTTCTTAAAATCCCCACCAATTTCTACTTGGGAGGACCAAGTCATTATCAGATGGGAAGGGAGGATAATAGCTTACTCAGTTTACACTGGAGGAGAGACAAGAAATTTAAGTCACTCTGATTAATTCAAGCTCTATGCATAATGCTCTGTCAATAGACACACTATGAGGCAGCTCCACTTGAATGCTAATCCTTCCATTTTAAAAAGGTTACATGGCATGTTAGCTTCATGACTTCCATTAAAACCAATAGGAGTCGTACCATGCCAAGCTTTGGAAGGAATGCCCTCTAATGCTATTGATTTTGATCTTTTGAACTTGAACACAGATGCCTGTGTCATTGACAACCTCCCTGCCTAGTTCTTGCAGGAAACTGCTACTGAAGGGCTGGATTAGTGAGTAAGCTTCTTTTACCAAAATAATCAGCTTGTCTATCTGAGACGAATGTTTTTTTATCTTGATACAGTTAGAAGCACCCCCATATCAATCTTCTCTCCTTTAGTTGGAGGATATGATTCAGAAAGGCTATCTCTAGGGGGACAGAATTAAAGGTAAGGCCCAACCCCAAGAGAGGATACCATGGTGAGACAGTGTATCTGAAGAGTGGAGATTAGACTAGAAAACATGATTGGGGAGCCAGAAGGCCACTTCAAAGGCCATTGGACATTTCCAAGCTTCAGATAATATAGACAATAGACTGGAATATAGACATCTGGCATCAGGAAAGTGAAGGCATTCCAATGAACTTCAGGTAACAAAATTAACATGGACCAGACTACAAAAACCAAGAAGTAAAAGGGCATTGTTAGCAATGTTCTCATGGAAACTCATGGAGAACAAAGTATGGAGTCCAGATGATGAGAATAGCCGTAGCTTCTGTCCAACTATTCATCCCTGGGCCTTGAATCTTTCTGATTAAAGGAGATAAACACACGAGAGCTGACTTGAACCAACAGTCTGAGGTGTCAGGACTATTGTATATGCCTGTGGTGACAAGTTACAGCGAAGGCTCAGTCTAGAGGTCCCCTTTGGAGTACTCAACCCTTCTCCTCAACAAATGATTAGGATTCGTAATTTGGACATGCATAATGAGTGAACAAGCAAATGTATGTGTAAGGCAGAGTGGCTCTGATGTATCATGAAGTGCCCTCAATTATTTATAACTTTTATTCAGGCTTATATAAGTTCATACCTCATGTTAATTGCATTGGGGGGGAAGCATCCTATTTAATAATGTTTAAGTGGACAGCAGTTTTTTTTCTTTAAATTTATGAATTTAATTTAGAAACAATCTTATTTTACATATCAATCCAAGTTCCATCTTCCTCCCATCCTCCCATGCCCCCACAGGTCCCTCCATCCCACCCCACATTCACTTCCCAGGGAGGGTGAGGCCTTCCATGGGGGATTATCAAGTCTGTCACATCATTTGGAGGAGGGCCTAGGCCTTCCTCCGTGTATCTGGGCTGAGAAAATATTCCTATATGTGGGATGGGCTCCCAAAATTCATTTGTATACTAGGGATAAATACTGTTTCTACTATCAGAGGTCCCATTACTGCCCAGGCCTCCTAACTGGCACCCACATTCAGAGGGCTTGGTTCAGTTTTCATTACATAAAAATATTATGTTTGACTTTTACATTGAAAACATTTTGTTCATATTTATTCATGGGTCTTTCTTTTTCCCGTAGGTATAATAATGTTTATCTACCCACTAATAACAGGACTCCCTTAGACATAAGTTTTGTGGATAATATAACATAGGATTTTGGAATACCTTTGGAGGGATTGGAACAAAGCCATATTTAGGAAGCATTATCTGCAAATGAAATAAATGTGAATTAGATGACGGGGAACAAACAAGGACAAAGCATGGCACAAATAGGAATGGCAAGGACAGGTACAAGGACAGTAGCCACAATGGGCTTTTTCCTTTATTATTTCCTTTTCTGCTTTTAATTTCTTCCTTTATTCCTTTTTTTCTGCTTTGACCTCCTAGATTGTTCAACATTGCTCTAATGTACTCTCTATAGTAGGTATTGCCCTACATTGTAGGTATTGCCCTTACAGACATCATCCATGTTTCGGTCTGCAGAATTGTATTGTCCATAAGCTCATTAAAACATGCACCCTCTCTTGGTCATATATTAATTGTTTGCTGCTAATTGCTTTTTCTAAAGCCAGTCACAACTGAAAAGAGTGTCCAAGTACCAGCCATTAAACAGTCTTAACTAGTAACAAAAAAGAAGTGAATTCCACTAAGCAATAGCCATAATACACAATACACATGAGAATTAGATAGAGGGTTTGCAACCGGAAGGTAACAGGCTAGTACAGTTACTTTTTGCACATCCTACTTTTTGCACATGCTACTTTTTGGCACATCCATAAATACCTAGTTAGGATATCCAGCCCCATAAACAAGTGCAAAGGAAACCACAATGACTAATGCACAGCTTTTATTCCACAAACGCTGATACGCCAGCAGTGCCTGGTTTTCCTCTTTCCTGTAGGGTGATATGCCAACATCCACAGTACCGCTGCCATTGAAGATGATTTTATTGAAAGTCAACTTAATGTTAGTATTCACTAAGTTCTCACAATCCTGTTTTGGTTGTACACATTTAGTTCATAATTTCAATTGTATTAAGAAGAATAAATGAGGAATTAGCTGCTTCAGCTTTCAGGATCTCATGCATATAAAAGAGTTCCTTCCTCAGCAGAGGCAGAAACCCACTGAACACTGAGCAGAACTCCTGGAATCCAGTTACAGAGAGGGAGGAGAGATGAGCAAAGGGGTCAAGACCAAGCTAGAGAAACCCACAGAGACAGCTGACCTGAACAAAGGGGAGCTCACGCACCCTAGACTGACATCTGGGAAACCAGCCTAGGACTGATCCAGACCCCCTGAACATGGGTCTCAGTTAGGAGGACTGGGAAGTCTAAGGGACCTCTGGCAGCAGAACCAGGATGCATCCCTAGTACAAGAAATGACTTTGGGAGTACATTCCCCATAGAGGGATACTCCCTTAGCCTAGAGACACTGGGGAGAGCCTAGGCCCTACTCCAAATGACTTGACAGATTTATATGATCCCTCCTGGAAGGCCTCACCCTCTCTGGGGAGTGGATGGGAGATGGGATGGGGCATGGGATGGAGGGTCGGTGTGGGTCATGGGAGGATGGGGGGAGAAGGAACTGGGAACAATATGTAAAATAAGAAAATAAATAAATAAAGAATTACTTCCTCAACCTAACTCTTATTAGGTGTCTGTATGTCATCTCAGGATGGTTAAAAGCATACACTTATAGCACAAATATTTAATCAGGCTGCATCAAATTTTACTGTACTTTGATGTGTCCTGCGGCAGTGTAGAATCCCTGTTTTTCTTCTCTTCTGCTATCTTTAAACAGATTGACTCTTTGCTTTATTATCTGTTATGTCACACTTTGAGAGTGAAAGGGGTATAAAAGTGAGACTACAGTCACACTAGAGTTGTCCCCCTAAACCAGGAGTGTGGTTATTTCCTCTTGCCTGGGTCCCACCGTGCTACTGGGCTTGAGCTGGAAAGTCACAAAACTGGTGTCACAGAGGCTCAGTCACCTTCTGAAGACTGGCTCAGCCACTTGGGTTATTGCCAGCAACAATGCCACCACTAGAGCCCCAAGACTAACAGACTATCAAGGAACAGGGTGCTCTCGTTAAAAAGCAAGACCACAGCAAAGAAGGGAGTGGTTTCCTCACTTTTTTCCTAGCAGAGGTCTAGTGTCTGACCTCCAAACTCCATCACAAGGCCCAGAACAGGCAGCTTTAACCAAAAGCATACTATTTTGGAGAGTCGCTGACTAAAACTGAATTACAAATATTAAAGTAATGTGGCATCGTGCCCTTTCCTTGGTTCGTGCGCTACTTTAACAGATGTCAAACCTCTACGCTAATCTGTATGGGATCTATGAAATCGAATTTAATGAAAATGTTTCTACATTTTAAAACATTATTTGTCTCAGTGTCTTGGTTTCTCCTTCTTTCACCCTTATTAGGGCTCTCTTTTCTTTTTTTCTTTTTTTTTTTTCTTGTCTTCCTCCGTCTTTCATAAGATTAGATAGGTTTTCTATTTCTTTCTGTCCATGTTTGGTTATGTTCCAGTTCATATACATCAGAAAATTATAGACAGTGTCTTTCATAAGCTGAACTTGTCAATGCATTCCTCTAGTCACAATTAAATGGTACTCTTCAAACATTTTTATCTGAGCTGAAAATAAAAGACCAACTTTATTCTTTGTGTACAGTCTTGAGAGGAGCCTGTCTGTCACAGATATCAGGACTGCAGGCTCAGTGGCCTTGCCACCTGGCTTTGAAAATATTCCCTATAACAAAGCACTGTAAGTCTAGAGGCCGAGATCTCTGCTGATTCATCACTGTATACCAAAAAGCTAGCAGAATGTCATGTCCAGAGAAGGCACCCATTAATATCTGTCAAATGAATGAACATGGGAACAGAAAAAAAATAGCTATCTCTAAACTTGTCATACTTAGCTCATGAAAAGAGCCTCTCAGGCACAAATAAGAATAACAGTCCATAAGTCCATATTCAATGTGGGTTTTTAATTTGTTTACTTATTTCATTTTATGTATGGGTGTTTGCCTACGTGTATTTATGTGTACTGCATACATGCTTGGTGACTAAGGAGGGCAGAAGAAAGCATTGAATCACCTGGAGCTGGGATTACAGATGGTTGTGAGTCACCACGTGGGCGCTGGGAACTAAAACCAGATCCTCTGCAAGGGTAGCAATGTTCCTAACTGCTGAGGCATCTCTCCAACCCTTCTGAAGCAGTTTTCAGAACTGGGCTCACTGTAAATTCTGGAACTTTGAGACAGAATGTTTTAAAGAAACACAGACTTGTTATACATGTTGGGTTATTGGGACATTTATTCTCTGAGTTGTAGAGATAGGTGGCCTAACCAGAGAAACAGGAGACTTAAGAGTTAGCAAGCATTTATTGAGCTTTTACTACTGGTGTGCTCTACTTAAAAGTGTCACAGAAAATCTAAAGGATATTAAGTGAGTGAATATTTCTTTTATTGCATGTCAATTTAATAAGATTCAGAGAACAATGTAAGACTGTGTATAAGAAAGCACTAAAGTGAATATAATTAAGCACATTTTCCATTAAAATCCAAATTACAAGAAGTCAGAGGGGGAAAGATTGATAATGGCTGTCAGCAAAATGAAGCATGCCAACATTAATTGAAGATGGAATATACAGGATTTCAAAATCTATTATGTGGCATATCCTGGGGTGTGTTCCCAGCTGACTATCGGCTCGAATTTTCTTATGTGAAGTCATAAGAAAATAAAGTTTCACATCAGAACTTTGCAGATCATTTTGAAGAACTATAATTTCATAAATTTAGAAGGGATCTTCACATCTACCTTATTACTTTTTTAAATATATACCCATGTTTATTGAGAGTGTTTGTGGTGTCCCCTTTGGCCTACAGATATGAGAAAACGAGTCCCACAGGAGGTCACTTCAGCAGAGCATAAAACTTTCCTACTCTCCAGTCATTTTATTCTTCTTCAGTGGTCCTAATATGAACATCATCTCCTGAGAGGAGTCATTCTGATACATGAAGAGCTTAGAAAGATAAGGATGTGGACTTTAATAAAGAACTCTGAAAATTGATTATGTTAAGTTTAAATTAATGCCATTTTTATCATTTAACATTTCAAATTTATCATTGAATTTCCTGCTTAATCTCAATTCAAAAATTCTCCGCAAGTGGCATTATACACCACAATTCTGTGCACATAAATATCCTGTTTTTTGGAAATACCTTCATCTCAGAGCAGAGGAAATACATAAAACCTCCTAGGGCTGACTCTCCTGAGGAGAGTGCAGATCTTTTACATCCTCTTTCTTCTTCTTCTTCTTCTTCTTCTTCTTCTTCTTCTTCTTCTTCTTCTTCTTCTTCTTCTTCTTCTTCTTTTTCTTCTCCTTCTTCTTCTTCTTCTCTTGTTCCTCCTCCTCCTTCTCCTCCTCCTCTTCCTTTTTCTCCTCCTCTTTCTCCTTCTCCTTCTTCTTCTTCCTTTGTGTACAAGAAAAATTAAGCTTACAATTAGCTAAAGCAGAAGTGAAACACTAAATATGTTCAAAACCATACCTCCATGGACTCTTTCCATTTAGTTAATAATAACTTAGTGCTAGGACCTTTAACACTAGGTTTCCACTTTTTTAAAAAACAAAATCACCATTAGATGAGTTTTGTATCGCAGTACTAAACAAATGCTTAAGCCGTAGTCAGCAACATCATTTGTCAGCTCATTCGAGCTATCGAAAGGGAAGAGAATTCTTCCTTGAGAAGATATAGTTCCACCATCTCTAGCACTGAAGGTTGACGATAATAGTTGGGGTTAGTAATAGAACTGACAGTGCATTTTTAAATGTGTCATTAGTAAGAGATTTGGAGTTGGGTGAAATGGAGAAGTTGCTGGGCAACTGGGCAGTGATTTGATCTTTACTGTGTGCCAGCCATGGTGTTATTGGGAACAGTAAATTCACGAGGCTATCTTCAGCACTGTTGTGCTCCCTCAACCAGTTCCATTCACAAAAAAAAATGGTTTCAATGGACATTTATGACTTGGCACTATATTTTAAGAAATAACCAGACTGTAGTCAGCTAATAACTAAATAGGACAACAGTTTGCTCACACAAACAGGAAGTTAGTGATTCTGTATGTCACTAAGTAATTGGCACTGAAAACGGCATTTATCAACTTTACAATGAACTCCTAACAGAGAGAAGTGAATTCATGAATCAGAAAACACTGGGTTTAGTTTGCTGAACTTAGAGCTGTCACTGGATATAGAGAAAGAAATTAATTTAGAGTGTTTTAAAGATCTACTGTCAAGTTAAACTTACACACTTTTGAATAATTTAACCCACTTCTCTAAAGGCCCTGGACTACAGTTCTCATTTTAAATACAGATGAAATATTATTTAAACATATGCTATTGAAAAGCCCTTTAGGCAAATTAAATTTTATAAAGTTTATCTGAGCAAAGAACATTGTAGGTTGGGCAACACTCAGAACTAGGAGTTCTGAGAGTGTCATCTGATGCTGTACACAGGGTCTTCCATAGGTCAAAAACAAATGTAAAACAGAAAAATGACTCATTGGGTCACAACTAAGCTTCTACCTTATTGGGGAATGGGTTGGTATAATAAACTAGCTACAAATGATTGGCTAAAACCCCGATGCTTGTGATTGGCTGAAACTTGGCTGGTAAATTCTCAAGACATCAATTAGCAGTTGGTTTGCATGCTATGCTATGTGAAGTTATAGACCGCTATGTAAGAACTCCAGGGCTGTGAAGTGAGCTTAGTGGGTAAAACACTTACTACAAAAGCATGAAAATGCAAGTTTGTATACTCAAGATTCCTGGGAAGGTAGGGACACTCTCTATAATCCCACTGTGCTTCTCAGGCAGGATGGAGGTAAAGATAAGAAAATCACCAGAAGGTACTGGACCATAGCATATGTAATGGCAAACAGCAAAAGATTCTGTCTTAGTTAGGGTGGACGGCAAGGACTGACTCTGCAGATTGTCCTCAGACCCCCACACACTCTCACTGTGGTACACACATGTCCTCACATATATACATACATACGTATTCATGCACATTTTTTAATTTAAATGGAGAACAAAAATCACAGGAAGGAAGCTACAGAGTATTACTGATCCATTAAATTGCAAAATTCAAAAATTCTTTTATATATTCCATTGTATGTGAATATGTATATATGTGTATATGAATGTATACTATATATTTATACTATATATAAATATATAGATATTTATATATCTATAAATATATATAGACATTATTCTCACTAATATAAGGTAAAACATATTATAATTATAACTACAACTTGGCATGGTGACATGTCCCTGTAATCCCAGATTTAGGAGACAGAGGCAAGAAGAGTGTTACAAGATGGATGCCAGCCTTGTCTACGTAGAAAATCACCATTAGTCAGGTCTGTGTAGTCTGATGCTGTCAAAACAACAATGAAAGAGAACACTAGCTATGAAATTATATTTTCCTACCAAATGAATTAGTTTTCTCTCCCCTACCTCTTTTCAGTGATTCTCTAGTCTATCATTTGTCTTTAGGATAACTCATCATGACCCCATCAGCACCTCATGTCATTGGCACAACCAGCCATGCAGGAATTCTTTTAGAGACAAATTGAACTTTTTTCTATCTTCACCTTTTCTAATGAGATGAAGGTAATGAACAGCAATCAGTGTAGAGAGGAGTTAGATACATCTATCTGAAGTAGGGAAAGAAGCAGAGGAAAATGACTCAGCGATCCGCTAAAATTAGGCGGGAGTCTGATCATAAATGTGGACAGTGGTGAAAGGGGAATGTGTGCTTCCCCCATAGGGCATAAAAATGTTCAAATATTTTTTTTCACACAACATCCCATCATGCCAAACCCTCCAACTTGCCAAGGAAGCAACAGGTTCAGTGGTTTAATTGTGTGTGTGTGTGAGAGTGTGTGTGTGTGTGTGTGTGTGTGTGTGTGTGTGTGTGTGTGTGTGTGTCTGGTTTGGGGGGAAAAATGTATGAAAAACAATTTTAAATCTTTTCCTTAACTGTGCTGGACAAATTCTATTTCTACAGCCCACATTCAGCCACAGGATTGACAGTTCAGATCTCAGGCAGGAGAAAGCGCAGGGAGCAAGAGGGTCAAGATGTTAATTAGGAAGCAGTGCTGGCCACAGGCAGATACCCATAGACTGTCATCCCTCACCCCACTGTCACCTGACTGCCGAATGCCATTGCTGGTGACATTTCTGCGAGGCAGTGTGTATCTGAGCAGGTTTGTCAGTCTCTGGTGTAATTGCGTAATAGCAGATTTGTTCGCTTATCTGTTGTGGTTTGTTTGGTGAACCTCTGGGAGTACAAGTGTTTGCTTGTGGTTTAAGAGCTTGGAAACCTCAATGTAAATGAACATAGGAATTGTTCAGGGAGAAAGTAGGCAGGAAACCAGAATGCCACCTCTAATTTTAGTTATTGTCTGGGATGAGAACAATGTTCTCAGGTACCTAGCTAATATTCCCCCTCAATTTAAATGATTTGATGAAGAAAAATAAGTAGTTTGTTTGTTTGTTTGTCCCTCAGCGCTCTAAGAAAATACACACACAAAATCCTCTTACTGCCATATTTAGAGAGGGGAATGAAAAAGAAAAGGCAGGAACGTCAGCCAAAATAATCATTACAAACCTTGAGGCTAACGTCACTTTTGCTTTACCCTTTCATCACTCATCCTAGAATGGTTTTAGAGGATCGTCTGAAAGAATCTGGAAGGAAGAAAAATCATAGCTTCCCCAAGTGTTAAAAACTGTGTAATAGAATATTGCTAAAACCCAGTCAGTTGTAGTGTTCTAGAAATCTTGATACATGGGAAATTTAAAGTCATGTGAGAACTTTGGCACAAAGAGATGGAAAAGGTGAGCGAAGATGGTGAAGGTGTGTCTTCCCCTTCTTCCTTCACCTGCCTACCTTGCCTCACCTTCATTTCTCACTAATGTGGTGGACTCAAGATCCCAGAGACTCTCCCTCTTTATCTTCTAATAAACACAATATGGACCCTTTTAATTCATAGTCTTCATTGTGGGATTGGAGCTCTTCTCCAACTGGAAAAACATCTACATCTTTCAAAGCTCATCTCCAAAATGTGAGAAAAAGATACAGAATGTGGCAGTGGGGGATCACTTAGACAGAAAGGCCAGGCTGCCTGGAATATGTTATTGTTTAGTTCTTAAACATTATGTTTCATTTTCCTGCTGTTTGCAATAGAGACAATCACAGTAACTTCCCTTGAAGGGGATTTTGGAGTTTGAAGTCATTAGTTGATGAACAGCACATTGCCAAATTCTAGCCTCAGAGTAGCAGAGTAGAACTAGCTGTTATTTTTCATGTCTTCAGTCCTGATCTGTGAGGGCGTACCTGTGCCTTAAGCTGAGGATTTCACAGCACCTTCAGGCACCTGACTTCAAAAGCAAACAACTATATATGACCTCTCAGGCACAATGCTAGAGACTGCATTACAGTATTTGTCAATCTTTCAATGATGTGTTCTCCTCAAAACAGAGAGACAGTATTTTGTTATGTTATCTATAAAGAATCCTAGAGTCTATCACATACATCCATCTAGTGAGGACATTAAGAGGTTTATATGAGTTGATTCTCAGACCATGTTGTTGTTACAATTAGAATAAATACATTGAAATGAATCTTGTATTTTTGTGCTTGGGTCACTTTTTGTTACAGGAAAGGGTGAGCTGGTGTCTTTTCTAACATAACACTTTCTCACTTTATTTCTGTTAACTGTGACTCCCTGACTTCTGAGCATAACATCACCACATGCTTTGTTTGACAGTGTTTTCAGAAGGGCATGGGATCTCTTAGTTTTTATCTCTCAAACACAACTTTGCCCTATTTGGTTCATGTTCAATAAGGAAGTAGATGATGACTTCACTTGTCCTGTTTCCCGATACATTTAAAATAAAGAACAAATATAATTCTAAGTGGCATTTTTACTGATGCAGTAGATTTTATCAATTTACTTTAAAGAATGGTACTTGAGCAATAATACAATATTTATCATTTAAGAAAGCTGACTAGGAATAATTCTTACTATAACCATATCTGCAAGAATGCGCTATTCTTAAAAATATACGAGTAAGGGATAAAATTTCCTTCCTGCTATTGAACCCCTGACTTTAATCTAAAAAATAACTCATAATTGTGTTAACTGGGAAGCAAATCAGAAAAACAGGGAAAACACAGCTAGGGTAGAAAAGTTTAGACTAGGCAGTATTTACCCTATTTATGATCAGGCTAATGTTTTCTTAATTTGGAAATAACTCATTAAGTAATACCCAAGTAGCCATCCTCCAAAGTGTTTTCTTAGTTCCTATTTTTTCTCAATTTGGTCATGTTCTTTCATGATCCAAAAGCTAAAAGTTTACCCTGGAATGTCAATTGGAAGAATGCTTATGTAGCTTATGAGAGGCCATGCATTGGCTCTAGAAAAGGAAGAAGAGGGGAGGGAGAAAAACAGGAAAAAGAGAAAAAGAAAGAAATTTAGGAAGCAATAAAGGAAAGAAAGGAGGGAAGGAAGGAAGTTAGGAAGGAAGGGAAGGAAAGGAGGAAGGAAAGACAGGAATGGTTTGAAATTGCAGATGAAGTAGGTAACACATTATATCCATTTGTTTGTGTATTTGTGTGCCCTGACTTTTATAAGCAGAGCTGTATGGGAAAACTAGGGGTAGTTTGGGTCTTGCTGGACTCTTTTACAATAATGTGCCTTCCATTCTCTCCTTACTGGAAAACTGGACTCGTGATGTAACTAGAAATAAAGATAAGGCAGATTTTGAGCACTTTGCTGTAAGCATGATTGAGAAAATGGCTTTTTTTTACATTCCACAGTCTATATAGGCATCACTGGCTTCTAATATTGCAGCCAAAGAAATAAGTAATAGGTATTCCCAAAAATGTTTAAATTTCTCTTTATTTCTTAGATTTGGAAATCATTCTTAAGAATTGTTTAATTTGTGTGTTTAAAAACAGACTAGAAACATATTTGGTTTTAATCATGTAACTTATGGTCAATTTCCACTTAACTCATTCTGTCTTTGGAATTAAGGTATTAGTTTCAGGAATACAGTTTTTACATGAAAATTACTACATGGGGCCTCTCCATTCAGACACTGTGTTTACCTTGTATTAAAAGAAACTGAAACTTCTTTTTTCTTAATGTGATATAAAAGCAATTGTTTGATAAATTAAATTCACATTTAATTTTGAGTGGTTTGCATTTACTCCTTTTTATATCTTACTCTATGGCAGAGGTAAAAAAAAAAAGAGAAATACTCAAAAAAAAAAGTCACCAGTCTGAAAACTATAGAATGAATCTATGTGGAGATATTAGTTTTGAAGTCTTGTGCCCCCAAGGCAGGAGAGAATAGTGGAGACTGAAAGGCAATGGACCCTGACTTTCGTTCCAGTACATACAAGTTACATATTGGATGGCTTAAAACTCCCCAGGGCATCACTTTCTTATCATATAAAATAAAGCTATTGAGTCAGATGATGTCTACAGTCACTTTTAAGCTTCATGAATATATGGAGTAAAGTTAGAACTAGAAAGTCCAAATGAAAATGCAGTTACAGAACCCATTTCCAACATTGATGATGATTATGGATGTGGTTATCAGCCATTATTTGCACGATGGAGTCTAAAGAATTATCTGACGGTTTAGAACTCCAACAATTAAAGGAAAGGAAATAAGATAACTGGAGAATTATGTCATCAGATTGACAAGTCCAAGAATCAAGGAATGCATGGTCACCAAACAAGAGCACATCTTGTTTATGCCAGCAGGGTGGCTTGGTACCCTCCTGTATATTTCAGTATATCCAAAACAGGGCTATGGTGAAAATGCAGTTGGATGCCTAATGCTTGAACAACTGACAAATGAGAGTTACTACACAAATGGAGGCGAAGTTCCGTGTGACTAAGTGTGTGAGCTATTCCGTGTCAAATGACGGACATCATGTGGTACTATCAGATGTCATTCACACAGCTTTCCATGCTCTGTCTTCCTACATACCATGGTACCTAGGATTACATACTGGAACAATGTACAATGAGTAGATGCACTCTGACTTTGCCTTGTTCTTATCACAGTGGTTTCCTGTGGAAAAATAAAATATATTTTTGATTATAATCTGGTTTCCCATAGGCTTAACAGAGTAAGATCATCCCAGTGGGACCACTCTAGTCTTCAAAAGTCTTATTGTTAAATAATGAATA
The DNA here is from genome assembly GCA_030556225.1 of Cricetiscus sungorus. NCBI lineage: Eukaryota > Metazoa > Chordata > Mammalia > Rodentia > Cricetidae > Cricetiscus > Cricetiscus sungorus. Next base: position 15,881,566 of record JANBXA010000731.1, read on the forward strand.
GGTAGCTACATCTTCTAAACATCTTTGTTTATTTGAATCCAAAGTTGGGGTAAAATGTCATAGACACCAAAAAATGCCTCACTTTCAAAGTGAAGTGGATTTTCTCCTTAAGCTTCCTGTTCCTTAATGTTTTTAAGTGTAGAAAGACACTCAAGGAAGAAAATGTAAATAATCTTGCTTTGTAGATTAAGATCAGTTAATTTGCACTTACAAGGGTGTCTAGATATAAAATAGTTATGAAGGAACAATGGTTATTTTTCAAACTATACTGAGGACTCTGAGTAAGGACTTAAAGCAGTGAACTGACCTAGGTAATACATATTAAATGCGGGTGGGGGAGAGAGGTTGGATCTTTCACGTTTTCAATCCACAAAGACATGTAAGAATAAAAGGGTTAAAAAAAAAAAAAAAGAACCTGGCCTTTGGGCCCCCTCACCTGCCCTCTACCTGAGGTGAGTCTGGGACCAGCCCAGGCAGAATCCACACCACATCCTTTCCTGGGACTGCCTGAGTTAGATCCACATCTCACTACCTCCTATAACCTTGGCCTGAGTGGTCCAGTCCTAGTACTCTGGGCCTTCCCCCATCCAGAGCCTACCTTCCCCTCATCCTTGGCCCAGATGGGCCCACTGTTCAGGGTAAGCATTTGGCAGAGCACGGGTCCAACACCACTGCCATTCATTGGAACTTCCTGGGTTGGCTCAGCACATACTGGATCCGGCCCTGCACACCAGACCATCTTAAGACTAGCCTCACCTAACCTTTAAGCCCCCTTGCCTGCCTTCTGCCTGAGTACTTGAGACCATCCTGAGCCTGCCTTCCCCACATTGTGGCCTCTGCTTGAGAGACCTCCAAGAGAGCTCCATTCATCCAGAGTTACTGACATCAAACTCTTGAACCATGTGCACCCAGTGGGAGAACAGGGTAGAGAGAGAGAGATTCCACCTGCACCCACTGGAAGAAGCGATGGGAAGATGGTAATACAAGACAACACTCAACAAGAGAAAGACGAGTATAACACCATCAGAATCTAGGCCTCTACACCAACTAGACCTGAACACACCAAAGCAAATGAAGCAGAAGAGAACGACTTAAAAATAATTTCACAAAAATATAGGGGCCCTTATAAAGATGATATGAGAAAATCCCTTAAAGAAATGGAAGGAAAAAACAAAAAATTGGAAGAAATAGAGAAGACCAAGTGGAAAAAAAAATGCAAAAAAAAAAAAAAAAAAGAACAAATCTCTTAAAGAATGCAAGAAAAGCCAAGAAAAAAACAATCAAACAGATGAAGGAGAAAACAATTCAAAAAAAAAAAAAAGTTCAAGACCTGAAAACTGAAATAAAGTCAATAAAGAAAACACAAACTGAGAGAATGCTGGAAATAAAAAAACTGAGTAAATGATCAGGAACTACAGATGCAAGCATAACCAACAGAATACAAGAGATCAAAGAGAGAATCCCAGGAGTTGAAGATAAACTAGAGGAAACAAATTCAATGAACAAAGTAAATCTTAAATCCTTAACACAAAACATCCAGGAATGTGGGACACCATGAAAAGACCAAACCTAAGAATAATAAGCATACAAGAAGGTGCAGAAGCCCAGCTCAAAGGTGCAGAAAACATATTCAACAAAATCATTAAAGAAAACTTTCCCAATCTGAAGAAGGACATGCCTATGAAAGTACAAGAAGCGTACCGAACACCAAATAAAGTGGGCCACAAAAAAAAATCCCCTTGCCACATAATAATCGAAATACCTAACATACAGAATAAAGAAAGAATATTAAGATCAGCAAAGGAAACAGGCCAGGTAACATATAAAGGCAGACCTACCAAAATTATACCTGACATCTCCATAGAAACTATGAAGGCCACAAGGTCCTGGATAGATTCTACAAATACTAAGAGTTCATGGATGGCAACCCAGGCTACTCTACCCAGCAAAACTCTTAATCACTATAGATAGAGAAAACAAGATACTCAATGACAAAGCCATATTTTCAAATACATATTCACAAATCCAGCCTTACAGAAAGTTCTGGAATTAAAACTCCAACCAAGGAAGTTAACTATGATCACAAAGACATAGGCAATAGATAACCCCATTTTACCAGAACCCAAAAGAAAAAGCAGGGCAATATAATCTCAATACCACTTCCAACAACAAATCTAACAAACAAGAATTAACAATCAATAGTCCTTACTCTCCCTTAATATTAATGGTCTGAACTTGTCTATAAAAAGACACGGGCTAAGAGAATGGATACGAAGACAGAATCCATCCTTCTGCATACAAGAAATGCTCTAAGCTTCAAAGACAGAACAAAAAGAAGCAAACTCACCCTGGAGGAGTAGACACCAGGAAATAATCAATTTGAGGGCTGATATAAATAAAGTAGAAACTGGGGAAACAATACAAAGAATCAATGTAACAGAGAGTTGGTTCTTTGAGAAAAATCAACAGGATAGACAAACCCTTATCCATACTAACCAAAAAAGCAGAGAACATGCAAATCAGCAAAACCAGAAATGAAAAGGGGTGCATAACAAAAGACACTGAGGAAATCCAGAGACTCTTCAAGGTCATACCTTGAAAACATGTACTCCAGATAATTCAAAAATTTAACTGAAATGGACAAATTTCTAGATAGTTATCACTTACAAAATTAAATCAAAAATAGATTAGCAATTTAAATACTTATAACCCCTAATGAAATAGAAGCAGCCATCAAAAGCCTTCCAACAAAAAGAACCTCAGGGTAACATGGCTCCAGTGCAGAATTCTACCAGAATTCAAAGAGCTAAAACCAATACTCTTCACATTGTTCCACACCATAGAATCAGAAGTTTCATTACCAAACTTTTTTTTACAATGTAACAATGACCTTGGTAACTAAGCCACACAAAGACACAACTTAGAAAGACAACCACAGACCAATATCCCTCATGAACATTGATGCAAAAAATACCCAATAAAATACTGTCAAATCAAATCCAAGAACACATCAGAGAAATCATCCAAAACGACAAAGTAGGCTTCAACCCAGGGGTGCAGGGATGGTTTGACATATGAAAATCTATCAATGAGATCCACCATATAAACAAACTAAAAAAGAAACATTGTGTGATCATCTCACTAGATGCTGAAAAAGCCTTTAACAAATCCAACACTCTTTCATGATAGAGGTCTTGGAGAGATCAGGGAGAACAGGAACATACCTAAACATAATGAAAGCAATATACATTAAACCAACAGTCAACATCAAACTAAATGGAGAGAAGCTTAAGGCGATTCCTCTAGAATCAGGAACAAGACAAGACTGTCCACTCTTTCCATATCTCTTCAATATTATACTTGAAGTTCTAGCTAAAGCAATAAGACAACAAAAGGAGATCAAGGGGATACAAATTGGAGAGGAAGAAGTCAAACCATCACTATTTGCAGATGATATGATAGTTTACATAAATGACCTGAAAAACTCTACCAGGGAACTCCGACAGCTGATAAATAATTCAACAAATTAGCAGGATACAAGATTAACTTATAAAAAAATCAGTAGCCCTACTATATACAGATGATAAAGGGACTGAGAAAGCAATCAGAGAAACATCACCCTTTACAATAGCCACAAACAACATAAAGTATCTTGGAGTAACACTCACCAAACAAACCTATATAGGAAGAACTTTGTGTCTTTAAAGAAAGAAATTAGAGAAGATACCAGAAAATAGAAAGATCTCCCATGCTCTTGGATAGGTAGGATAAACACAGTAAAAATGGTAATCTTGCCAAAAACCAATCTACAGATTCAATGCAATCCCCATCAAAATCCAGCACAATTCTTCACTGACCTTGAAAGGATAATACTCAACTCTATATGGGAAAACAAAAGACCCAGGGTAGCCAAAACAACCCTGTACAATAAAGGAACTTCAGGAGGCATCACCATCCCCAACTTTAAGCTCTACTATACAGCTATAGTCCTGAAAACAGCTTGGTATTGGCACAAAAATAGACAGGTAGACCAATGGAATCAAATCGAAAATCCTGATATTAACCCACAAAAGACCCTGATTTCATTTCCTGATATACATACTCTAATATATAAATGCATATGTATATATTAGATTCAGTCTCTCTTTTCAGACAGCTAATGACATCATTTGTCAGTTGATCAATTTAGGAACTTAGAAAGCAAAGACTCTATTACACTCAGCATTATATGTTCCATAGTGTTCAAGCCAGTGGAGTAAGCTGATTGAATGAATTTTCTTCAGAACTATATTTTATTTATATATTGGATTTTCACATTGGTTTTTGTGGTTCCTGTCTCTGCAGTATTCTTTATTTTTTTAAGTCTACAATGTAACACTTCATGTAAATCATTGGTATTTAGAATGATACAGATGCATAACGACATATTCCATTCTTGGTGAAAATTATGTATATTAATCACATACATTATTCTCTCTAACACATATTGTTTACATTTTAGTTTTAAAGTCATATTTTTTAAATTAAGAGGAAATGTGGTATTCAATAGGTACCCAAGTATTTTTTTTTTTAATTTTGACGGTCTTAGTATCTTCATCAAAGTCTCTTATTTTTTTTTTCAAGTTGAAATACATCTTTTGCTATTTGAAATAGAACATGCCATTATTTTCTCTTTATTTTTTAAGATATATTCTCATCAAATATGAAGTTCAGTTTGAAAATTCTGTCCCTCTTCTCAGTTTAAAATATTAACCCCTCATTTGCTGCCAGCCTTTTCAGTGGTTCACATGAGACCTCCCAGACCTTCTCCATTAGACACTGCTTCTTCATGTTGAATTTGTAATTTCTACCTTTCCCAGGATTTGGGAAAAATTTATGCCATAATTTCTTCAGCTATTTTAATCTGATTCAATCTGTCTTTTTGAAAGGATAATTATGCAGATACTAGACCTTGTGTTAATATCTTTTCTGTTTTAGTTCTTTCTGTTCTTCAGGTTGAATATATTTCATTGCTCTCCCTTCATGTTTTCTGATTCATCCCTCTGGCAACTTCAAACTGCTGTCAAGAAAGTCCAGTTAGTTGCTTTTCACGCTTGTTTATTTTTAGTTCCATATTCTGTTCATTGCACTCTTTTCTTGTAATTCCACTTCCTCTACTGAGATATCTGCTCTTTGTGATATTCATACCATGCATTTGCTCCTATAATGTGAAATGAATAGAACATTACATTTACATTCTGCTCACCAGTTCTGATGTCTGGGTGAGCACAGGGTTAGTTTTGATTTATTGCTGTAGACTTGACCCATAAGGTATCAGACCTTATCTTACCCTAAAGAGTGTTCTCTTCCCTCTTGTGCATTATTATCCAGTCACATTCAAACTGCAGATCAAGTTCTCTTTTTTTAGCAGTAGCTGTGATCTCATTTGATTCATTAATCTTACTCTGATGTTTGGAGTCTTCCTTGTGTAAACATGGTTCTAGAGACAGCCAGAGATTCAAGCAGATTCTAAACAGAATTTCTGGAATTCTTTACTGGCTGAGTCCTGTCTGTGTTTCTCCCTATCTCTCTGTACCTGCTTTCTCGGAAATCCTGTGCTCTTGTTCTCAACAAAAATTCTGTGCTGTTATCAGAATTTATTGCTACATGGAATATGCCACTGTCAACTCCTCTCTGCTATTTTAGTTGAAGGCAGTTAACACATAAATCCCCTGCGGAGAGTGCTTTTGCACTGCTGGGTGGTCTAATTCTGCTGTCAGCTTTCTGATAACTCTCCTTCTATGCTTATATTTGCTTAGGTCTCTTGCCCCTGGTGTCATATACCATTGACAGTGTGATGGCATGTATTGTGTAGTATTATGCATCCTGATATGCAAATGTGCTCAGGCCATTTCCTAATGATGATGTAAGCAAATGTCTCTGGGTGTATTATGTTCTTCCTTTTCAGACTGTAGGTAGAAAGTTATGTGGCTGGGTTGGTGTCCTATTCCCTCCACTGGGAGTTTTGCCTGGTTATTAGAGATACCCAGTTCAGGCTACACATCCACAACAGAAGCTATGTGGAAACTTGACCCCCAAATGTACTCTATTTCCTGTCATCTCCTTCAGTAGTCTCCTTCTCTACCCACCTCCTAAGCTGATCCCTCAAGTTCTTATCTGAACCCACGCCAAGTCTACACAGAAGATCTCTTCTAAGAATTGGGAGAATTAATATATATATATATATATATATGCATAGATATATATGTGTGTATATATACATATATATTAGTTTTTTAACACCTAATTGCTAGCTTAATGTTTCTTTTAATGTAGAAAAGAAAAAGAATTATCAGTCCTTGATTAAAGACCTTCTATGACCTGGTTTCAAATTAATTGCCCATATACTCTCCTGTTTTCCATACCCATCCATAACTCCATTTGAAATACATGGAATTCTCACAAATAAGCCTCATCAGCTAGAACAAAGCCACTATTTACAACATTCTTCTCCCTTCTATTTTTTCATTTCTGCTTCATGAATAACTACCCTCCAAAACCAGGTTAAATGCCATAGATATTCTTTTCATGTGCTTTTTTCCTTATAAATCTCTTCAACATAATTAGAGCAGTAAGACCCTTGCTCATATTATAGTGCATTGTACTTGTTGGTTGTTATGTATATTCAGTTATTGGCTCCTTCAGTGGAAGAAAGTTCTCATACTATATACGTCAACAATAGGGCCAATATTATGAACCATATTTACTTAACTTTTATTTCATGGTTGTTGTGATAAGATCCCATGTTTGGGATTGTTGAAACACAAAACAATTATTTTCATTTTTAAGTACTTGGAGATTGCCACCTGTGCCTTTTAATTTATAAGGTTGTTCTTCAAGGACAAAGTAAATCAATAAGTTTGGAATCTTTCTAGTATCATATAAATCTTGGAAAAAATAGCACACACTATGCTTCCTAAAGACAGGTAGGTTAAGCATGATAGACATGTCAGCTATTCGACAGCCTATAGTTTCTAGATGTCTGGAGGAGAAAAAAACCAGTTCCCAGAAAGTAGTTTTAAGACTGCCCTGAGTCTAGTTAGTTGGAGGGAGACAAAGATAAAAGGTTTTTTTGCATATTACATTCACAAGCCAATCCTACTCCATAGCATGTTATGAGAGTGTCAGTGTGCTAATCATGTTGTGGGCCAGTGGTTACTGTGGAAACTGTGGAGTGTTTGAAACAAGCCATGAATTTGCTTGTTCTCAAAGAATGTAACGTAAGGAGATACCTTTAAAAGGAAGAGGACTTCATAGCTAAGGTTTTAGAATGCCTCCTAAAAGTTCCTGGGAATGTTTATGTGTTAATCATCGCATCTGAGAAAGAGAATGTCTAACTCCAAATTATTTTCAGTTGGTTCATTACTTGAGAACCATCAACATACCTTAACTCAGGACTAAGACACACACACATACACACACACACACGCACACACACCACTCACATATGGTCACCCTTAGGTGTGCACCTATGCACATTTCCTTAACTTCCAGACTATGAAAACCTTACATTTTACCTCTATTCCAGTCACAGTTAGAAAAGGAAGTGTTATGACATATAGGCCCTTTGTTTCCTTACATGGTTTGGTTGCCTGTGGGATTATGTAGTGAATATGAATACAGAAGTGGTTTTTAGCTAATTCTGAGAATTTAGTTCCTTATATTTCCTTTAAAAAGAGGTATCATATACCTAAACTTCATTTATATATATATATATATATACATAATATATATAATACATATACATACATGCATACATGTATATATGTGTGTGGATGTGTGTGTGTCAGGACACTGAATTACTAAAATATTTCATTTTAACAAGTGGTTAAAATGAATTTAAGAGATGTTATTAAATCATCCAATTCTTTGACCTTGTAATTCCACTTCACTTGAGAGGGGAAAAAAATGCAAAATTACTAAAAAGTCCTTTTACACTTAGAGTGTGCCTTTTAATCTAATCCTGTCTTTTTACCAAGACCTGCTCTCTCCAAACCCTGGTGATGGAATAGAGAGCAGCTCAGTGACAAAATGTCTCAGTTAGCATGAGGGGTCCACATCAGAATCCACATCCACATCAGCATGTTTTCCATACTCCTTATCGTCCACACTTCTAGGATAGAAAGTGACCGGTAGGGTAAAGGTGATCCCCACTCCTTCCAGGTCATGAGTTTTGCTTTGAGAACCTGGAATCAGCATGAAATCATTAAAAGCACATGGCCATAAAGCTGGTCCTTATTTTAAACTCTGTTTTTGCCATGATCTTGCAGGAGAGCTTTATATTTAACATTGTATGTCCAGAGTGTCTTAGTGCCTTGTTATGGGGAGTAAATAAAATACTTTCTGGAACCAATGAGGTACTTAAATAATGTGAATAATAATTTTAAAGCTGGTTGGTCCATGTTGTAAATTTTCAGGTACTAGTCCTTTTTTTCTGATATGACTGACATAAGGCAGATCTGCCAAGAGGCCAAAATGATCTAACAGCTTTCTAGTTGTTGTCTGTTTATCTCAGCTCTAGGAAGCATGTTTTTTTAAAATGAGTATGACATCAATTTTCACTAAGTGAGCTTCTTCAAATAATCCAGCCAAGGCACATAACATAATCTAATGTTTCCAAAAGTTAAAATTTTTTATCTTTAATTTTGATTGGCAAATCTTTTCCCTGGCAATAATTGAGGTTTGTCCTGTAAGGTATGCAGGTAAAAGATTATCTACCCATATTTTATAACTATACAACCTAGAACATGATAACTGTAAGCTCAGCTGCTCACTGGAAGGTTTGGTTTGTGCTGAGCTCAGTGCCTTCTTCTGACTCCAACTAATTAATTTAGCTCTCTCACAATTTTAGAAATTTCAAGAATTACTATTTATTTGTCCATAGAGGCCATGCTATCTCACTTGGGGCCTAATAACTCTATTTGTAATTTGCACACAATTTAACTTTGGCTTTAATGCAATACTAATACCTTTCATAAGCTAATAAAGGATTTAAACATGCCATTGTCTATCAGTCTGCCCCATTGAAACACTATGCCTTTTAGCGGTTGTGTATGGGCAAGTTAAATTTATTAGTCCCTAATAAAATAATGAGCACAGAAGCTTAGAAAAATTCTTATGGACTAAAAATAAATGATCACAGCCTACTGGGGCTAAAAAGATATTCTCTTAACTGTTGCTATAGAAAAGTAGCAACAGTTAGCCAGAGGGAACAAAACAAGATTAGAAGCTATCTTCACAGAGGGAGTGAACTTCGAAACCTTGACACAATAAATAGACAATACTTAGGGCTGCTGTTTAAAGTAAAGCCTGCTGTATTTTCTCTCCCTTTCTACAAATCCTGTTTGTGAGTTAGCCTTCAATCAGTGTTTCTCAGCATTGGCTGCCCATGAAAATCACCAAGGGAGCTTTAAGAAGACAGAAACACAAATCTCATTCCCAAAGACTAATTTAATTGGTGTGGAGAACCACTGTATAGACAAAGATTTGCAAAGCTGCATGGGTGATTAGAAGATGGACTCAAGGCTGAAAAGCCACAACTCTTTGGTAATACACTAACAGAATTCTTAGGATGAAACTAATATTTATAAACTATGTAGTACATTTCAGGAGTCATACTGCTTTACACCATATAAAATACAACTCACCTTGCCGTTAAGTGACTTGTCCCTAATGGAGCTTGCTGGCTTTCCTAACTCAATGAGTCTGGGAGATACAGAAAACATAATTTAAAAATCTTAAAGACATGAAATTAAGGAGTAGTGTCTCTTCTACTCACATCAGTGTCTGCTTGGAGGTGGCTCCGATCTAAGGCTATGTGTCCCCTAAGAATTAGAAATAAAGGCAGCAACACTGGACTCTACTGTTCTCACATATGGATCCTAAAAGGTGAACAAAGATATCTTTCTAAACTGATGAAAAATCTTGTACAGTTCCCTTTGGCTCAGAGGTTGTTACATCTGCAGAGGACACTTGGCAGCTCAAATAGGATGCTCCCTAGACACACAGGGTAATGTGACAGCAGTTCCACAGAGCAATTTTTAAACTTGAAAAAAAAATCATAAGTAGAAGAGAAAGCGTGGAAAAAAATATTTGTTTCTTAGACATTAATGTTGTAGAGCTTGATGACCATAGTAGTAGTACAGACAATTAGCTGCAGATAAGGATGGAAGTATGTTGCAATTCTGGAAAAATCTAAAAATAGGAACTCAACTTAAGCAATGCTTACAAAGTAGCTTGGTGCATACATTGAAAAGTCTAAAGAACCGGAGAATGTAAACAAGATGCATCCATTGGTAGTATTTTCCCGATTTCTTTCTTTCTTTCTTTCTTCCTTTCTTTCGTCCTTCCTTTTTTTTTCCTGATTGTCTTCTCTATATTTCTCAGTGCTCAAAGTATACCTGGATGCAATTTTACTGGGCTTTTTGAAGTTTCCTAAGACTTTATTAATGTAAGTCTTTATTGACCTCACTTTCAAAATGATATACTGTCTTCTTGGGTTATTTCTGTCATTAGATTCTGATTGGCTGAGCTTAATAAATGACATTTGCAAAAGGGAACATTTACAAATCTCTGTGTTTATAATGATTTTTATTCTGTGACTGGTTAACATGATATCATGCTAAAGGGAGATTTTTAAAGCATAAGACAGAGAAAAAGAATGTCAGGCATAACAATGACCATGTCTCATTACATATTATAAAGAAGAAAAACATCTTATATGAAAAACTACTTGTAGTTTGTAAACCTGTAAAGAATCAGTAGATGTGATTAGTGAGGTAGAAAGGAGGAGACAGTGGGCAGGGCATTTTCTATGAATGAAGACATCTGTGAGGCCAATAAGATTAGAAGCATATGTCTCTTCCACCTGGTTCTTTACCATCAGATATAACCATTTCTGAGGTCATTTGAGACCCTTAGGAGACTAAAGATGACACCAATTGTGAGGATAAAAAGGAAGCTGTTATAATAATGCTTGAACAGTAGTCTTAACCTACTGTAGATGGTAGGATGACTGAAGGGAAAATATGACTTTGCAAAAGTTCTTATAAGCATAATTTGTATATTTGATTGCAAATATAAAGAATAGAAACTTATTCCCGGAATGTGATTAATTTTCATTCACTTCCTCAAAGCAAGAAAAAAAGAACTATATTTTAAAACAGGACTTTTCAATTTTAGCAACTTGTTGTCCAGATGTTTGGTTCTATTTGTGATGTGCAACTGTTTTTCTTGACTCAGCACATGCACCTGTTAAAATTAGATGTTTTGATCTAAGACTTCACTTCAGCAAATGTTTTAAGTTATGTAAGTAAAAATAAAAATGTATCACTGTATTTTCTCACAGGTTCTTTTAAATAATCTACAGTGGTTCCTTTGCGTTGTTTGAATTCGTCAGATTTCCAACTTCCATCTCTACCTTTGTTTAATCGAGCTTTTAAAATATCTATTTGGTTAAAATAGGCCAAGCCCCTAAGATGTAGTATTATCATAACAAAAACACCAAGTACTAAGAAGGTGTCCTTTCCGAGAGCATGCTTCTCCTTACTGATCTGCAGGTAGCCCCTTTGTCTTCACTACTCGGCTGCTGTTTTCATTCCACTTAAGCAGTAAATACAATCATCACCAATTCGAAAAATGAGTTACAAACCGAAGGAGATTTGATTCCATTGGTCTACCTGTCTATTTTTGTGCCAATACCAAGCTGTTTTCAGGACTATAGCTCTGTATTAGAGCTTGAAGTCGGAAATGGTGATGCCTCCTGAAGTTCCTTTATTGTACAGGGTTGATTTGGCCATCCTGAGTCTTTTGTTTTTCCATATAAAGTAGAGTATTATCCTGTCAAGGTCAGTGAAGAATTGTGCTGGGATTTTGATGGGATTGCATTGAACCTGTAGATTGGTTTTGGCAAGATTGCCATTTTTACTATGTTTATCCTATCTATCCAAGAGCATGGGAGATCATTCCATTTTCTGGTGTCTTCTCTGATTTCTTTCTTTAAAGACACAAAGTACTTGCTATATAGGTCTTTCACTTGTTTGAGTTACCCCAAGATACTTTATGTTGTTTGTGGCTATTGTAAAGGGTGATGTTTCTCTGATTTCTTTCTCATCCCTTTTATCATCTGTATATAGTAGGGCTACTGATTTTTTTTTTAAGTTAATCTTGTATCCTGCTAATTTGTTGAATTATTTATCAGCTGTAGGAGTTCCCTGGTAGAGTTTTTCAGGTCATTTATGTAAACTATCATATCTTCTGCAAATAGTGACAGTTTGATTTCTTCCTTTCCAATTTGTATCCCCTTGATCTCCTTTTGTTGTCTTATCGCTCTAGCTAGAAGTTCAAGTATAATATTGAAGAGATATGGAAAATGTGGGCAGCCTTGTGTTGTTCCTGATTTTAGAGGAATTGCCTTAAGCTTCTCTCCATTCAGTTTAATGTTGGCTGTTGGTTTACTGTATATTGCTTTTATCACCAACATCTTCCAATTTTCAAATGGAGATGTGGAAACAATTTCCCATGGGTTGGGAGTCAACTCTAATAGTGTCCTACTCATTAATCATCCTTCAGTGGTCACCTCCAAAATGTTGGAGGAATAAAATCTCTAGTAACACTTGTGAAATTGTTTGGGTTTTGTCAGGTTCTATGAAGCAGAGACATATTTATAATAAATTAATAGCTTGAAGATGCACCTTTTACTAGCAGGAAGCTAGTACATTAGAATTTACCAGCTTAACCTAGGGGAAAGATACTATATGTCTGGCTTTATTGATTTGTCTAGCAGATAGTAGACACTCATGATTCAGTCAGCTATGATTTGGGATCTCAGACTCTACAGTACTCAGGCATCACAGGTAGGTATGCTGGTCCCATTGACTTTACCTTCCAGTACTTTCCTTTGACCTTCAGTCAGACAGTGTCATTCACAATTGAAATAACCCATTAAGTTGTTTATTTCTAGAAAGAATATAAAGTGTATGTCTCTGCTTAGCCCTTGGCATGTGTGCATTTCAAAGATCACCTGGTACCTAGTAAGAGGAAAAAGATGGCTAGGCTGAGATCTTTAATTCCAATCTTATCTATCAAGCAAGTTTCTCATCATAATAGTGTACAGAGGGAAAAGGAGAAACATTTCTTCATCCTTTAATATTAAGATGATTTAAATAGGGAATCTTTCTCATTTTGAAGCTTAAATAATGGAAAATAAGTGTTTTTCTTTATGCCTCCTCTACTCATACTAAGAATTATGTCCTAGGGACGTAATTATCCTTTAGAAGGGATGAGGTCCAAAGCCACAGGATAGTCTTCATTTTGCTATCAGAAAACTGCTGCTTTCAAACTCGCGTTTGCAAATTTGGGTACTTTCTTTAGACAGTGATAGGCAGCTTTGTTTTGTCTCACAAAACCCCTGAAGTTATTTTTATTAGAAAATATTAGCCTCAAATTTAACTAAATTCTTTTTCTCATAGAAAGTTATGCCCTCAAAAAAACCAATAAACCAACACAATATTTTCTCCTTTTATCTTTTGATCCCTAAGGAGAAAAAATTCCCCAAATATACAGTAAAAATACTGTTTTCTATTTACATCGAGGAAGGAAATACGTACCATGACGATGCAGAGAAGTAAAACTGTGTTTTATTGTGATTATTAATCTGATTGAATATATATTACTTATTAATTTTAGTACCTCTGGTTATTATTTAAATGACAAAGGATTTTCTAATATTGGTTTAGACACAGAGTACATCTTGCTATTCAAGGAGAGCTGGCTCTGAGACACATTTCAGCTCCCTAACCTCCACTATGGACTTCAAATCTGAGAATTCTCAGATCCACACAAATTACAGCACAGTATTTGCATATAAGCTAGATAAAATATTTTAAATGATCTCTAGATTGTTTATAAGAATTCGATATAAATGCATCATAACTGGTACTTACACCACACTGTTTAGGAAATAATGAGAAAGAAAACACATGTATTCAGGACAGATTCATTTTTTAATTACTTGGATATCTTTGATCCAGGATTGATTGAATTTGTAGTTACAAATCTCTTGGATACGGATATCTAAATGCTTTTCAGAAATACCACTTTACTGAAAACTAAATATTAAAGCAAGTTACCATGACCACATATGACCATAATATTTAAGTACATGAATGTTGTTGACTTAATATATATCTATTGCAAATCCGTACTAGGTACTTGTTATCTTTAACTGGTATTTATGCCAATAATTAGTAACTGAATAAATTTAGATTGTACATTCTACGCTGTTAAGTACTGAGCCATGGAAAGCAATTGTCTAAAAAAGGAATATAAGACCGGCATATCATGACAAACCATGACAAAACATCACAGACAAGATAAAAATAGCATAATAGTAGGCACCACCTATATTTGACCATTCTGTTTGTGATCTGGGGTCTTACAATTATAAATGGGCTAAAGTAGATAATCCAGTGTCAGGGTTTAGACATATGCACAGATAAATGCAAAAGCTAAACATTTAGATGTGAGGAAGAATGCTTTGCCTGAAGGGACAAATTAAGGTAGCCAGGAACAAGAATTAAGCGTTAATCATAGAAATGTATGTCAGTGCTATCCTTTGCTACATGGCTTTAAGCTATGGGCTAATATTCAGAGAGGACTTTAAATGAACATGCTTAATTACTATAAATTGTTCAAAACCTCATTATTAGAAGATTCTTTAGCGCTTTAGCACTAAGACTAAATTTATCCTTATTAAAGGTAACAATTCTCATTTTACTTCTCTGGAACTCAATTATTAAGAAAGAAGACAGCCATTATCTTCTGTGTTACTAAATGAGAAGGCAATGGGGAAGATGGTGCCCCGAGTTCTAAGTCCGGGCTTTTCTTTTATAGCCCATCACTTTTCCTACCAGCTCTAACCTAGTTCCCACTGACAAGTAGAGCAAAGGAACTGCAAACGTACTTGGATAATTTAAGATAGGGGGAACTTATTGCTATAAATTACTTGAGTTCTTTCAAATTCTCTCAAACATGAAATATTTTTACTCTTTCATTTTTTTTTCTTAATCTTAGTGATTTCAGACAGGCTCATACATCTCTCTTTAAAGATAATGATTAACATGGACTCAACTAGGGAGAAATTGAATTATATAGTTAATAAAAACTAAAGCTTCAATCCATGCTAAGTGACAATGTAGCACCAGGGAAAATTAATTAATGCAATTTAGAGTGAAAGGAGTCATGTGTGTCAGGTCTGAATTTAGCCTTAGGATTCCCAATAAATTCCATTTCTTTTATGGCTAAATTTCTGAAATGTAAATTATTCAAAATCATGTCATTGCAGCCTAGAGTAGTAAGTAAACTTTTAAATATTTTAACTAGAGGAAATTTTAAATTGCTGGCAGTTTTGGTAGCAATTTTCTATAGTTTGAATGGTGAATTATCCCCAAAAGCCAATAGGTTAAAAAGCTTTGGTTCTCCAAGGTAATTCTCTTGGGAGGTAGTGGAACCTGTTGAAGAATGAGGCATTATGGGTGGACTTTATGTTACTCTGGCATGCCCTTAAAGGGATACACAATAAACTTTGGAGTTTGTCCCACCACACATCCCACCATTACCATCAACAACCCAACCAGAAGCCCAAGGAAACTAAATAGTCCACTTGATCATGTTTGACTAGAACCCCCAAATTAAAACTGTAAGCCAAGCTTAAATCAGCCTTTTCTCATTTTGTGTTAATTATATCAGGTAGTTGATCCTACAAATGCTCTTGATTCTGACCAAGAGTGATCATTTGGGGTGAAAAAAATGTTAAAATGGGATCCATTAATTGATTTTGGGTTTTTTTTATGTTTTCTTTTTGTTTGTTTGTTTTTCAAGACAGGGTTTCTCTGTATTGCTTTGGAGCCTGTCCTGGAACTCGCTCTGTAGATCAGGCTGTCCTTGAACTCACAGAGATCTGCCTGCCTCTGCCTCCCGAGTGCTGGGATTAAAGGTGTATGCCACCAATGCCTGGCTCATTAATTGCTTTTAATAGACTTAAAGATTCTCAAAATACCCAAAACATTGACTATTGAGAAAGGATTATTAGTAAATATATCATTGTGCATCATTTTAGAGCTAAAACTGGATTAATTGTCCAAGGATTAAACTTATTAAGCATAGAAAATAGTCATCTACAGACAAAATAAATCCTAGTGTATTTTCCTAGATTAATTTGTGTGAATTACATAAGCTGATATAATATGGCTAATAGTATTCCCTGTTTAAATGGTAATGAATGCTGAGCACAGAAAATATTATGGTGTGATATATGATTTTCTTTGTCACTCTTTACTCTGCAAGTCACAAAGTCATTGTAATTTTTAAATACAACTTCAGTTTTGTCCAGTCAACTGACCTTTGTGGGAAGAGCACTGGCAACAGCAGAAAATTATTCCACAGCCTGACACTGTTGGTGCTGGGACACCTCTAAAGCCATCTAGATAAATTCAGGAGCTTGACTCATTGGACAACTCCCTGGAGATAACTATAAAAATTATTATGATCCTTCTGACTTTAGATATAGCTTTAAATATTTTAAGGCAATTAGGAGGCTCCCTGCTCGTCCTCTAGAACCCAAATTGTTGCAAATTTTTTCAGATAAACTCTGTTTTAGACTGTGAAGCTAACCTGGACATACATTCAGGATACTACTAAATCAAGGATCCATATTTTAATGAAAATCTTCGGTGTTTGCTTGGAGAACTGTGAAAGTTCCTGTACAAGAAGACTAGATCTCATACAATTTCTTCTGTCTCCAAAAGGAAACTAGCTGGTCACCTTGGTATTCTGTCACTCATGTTATCTTTACAATAGCTTATGTGCAAAGTTCAAATGGTACCACCATATTTTTATACAGTTTTCAATTTTGTGATGACTATAGTTCAGTGTCTGCCTTGCTTGCAGCTCTGAAAAAGCATTTTCATGGTGAGTTACTTGGCTCTTCCTTTCTCCAAGACATCTCAAGTCGCTTATGATACTCTTAAGGCAGTCAATGTTATGAAATTAAAAAATAAAAGCAGATTGTAAGATGGTGACACCTTTGTTTAGGAAAAATGAACAAAACAAGAATTGAGGTAAGTGCACCCTTTAAAAAAGATCCCAAAGCAGTTTGGGATCAATGCTGCTGTGGTGTCAGTATGGTACCAAAATAAACTCTCAAGCCTACCACCCACTTCCCTACTTTCATCTATTTATTGATGCAGCAAAATGATTTAATTCTTTATTTCCTCCCTGTCTGTACCCTCAATTTATACCCCTGTCTCCTGTCAAACTTCTCAAGAGACTATCTATCCCCATCTTCCTAAAGGAGATTAAGAATTTAATGTTACTAAAAAATTAATGATGAGCCATATTTTTAAATGCTTCTTAACATTTCCTTTTGAATTGTGATCTTTTCATTAGCATCCTCTTGGCCTAGTCATGATAAAAAAAAAAAATGCAGAGAGTTCTTTGGAAGTGATCCAAATGAAATAAATACATATACTTGAAGGTGTTTTATTTAGACTTAGAGGTTTATTTATATGTGTCTCCACAAATTCTTAGTAGTATTGATCTATGCACTAGCCAGGATAAAACAAATCAAGATAGAAATCATACCACTTAAAAATAATTCTCTCATGAGAATCAAGTACACCTAAAATATCCCTAAAAGCATCTTCATCCAAATGCATGGCAAATATAACCACGACAAATGCAGGGTACAGTGTATTTCAGGACAGACTTGGCATAGCTCCTGAGAGGACATGTCAAGGTCTTCCCTGTTGCTGGGAGTGCTTCTAAAATCGCACTTGGAAATTTTTTAAGTTAATGGAGTATATCATATCTTCACTGTTTAAGAAACCTATTATATTCTTCTTTAAAATCCTTTATGATATTGAATATATGGATTTACATTTATTATATTTATTTGTGTATGTTCATGCATGCATGCACATATACACACACATGTAGACAGACATACATGGCACGTGTTTGCATGCTTCAGCATATGTGTGGCAGTCAGAAGACAACTTATGGAAGTTGGCTCTCTTCTTCTACCATGGGGATCCCAGGGATCAAATTCATGTTGTCAGGCTCTGAAACATGCAGCTTTGCTGAGTCATTTAGCTAGCACCCAAATATGGTAGATTGATTGATAGGTTATAATTGATAGGCAAGTCAGAGAATTTCCTTGGTTGCAGCAAGGTAGAGCAGAGGAGACTTAACATCAGACAGTATTTTTTGAAATCTTATTTCTTCCATAAAAAAAAAAATATAACGTGATACAGGTATATAGAATATATTTCATTTTCTTCTTCTGTTAAATACGGATAGCAATTTATACATGCAAATGTATCATGGGCTAGCCAACGAACACATACATTTTATTGTATTTTCTTTCTGTGACACATATTGCTACATATTTAGCAACAAGTCAAAGAATTTAAACAAGCCATGAGGCACCCTTTTCTCCTTGAAAACAAAAAGATGTCTAGGTATTTTACAGAGATATCTTGTTAACTAGCATTTCCTTTTGTCTCCAGCTAAATCTTTTCTTAATAAGTGGGGGGGGGATGACTATGTAGTCTGTGATCAATAACACAAACTTTTGATTCATCTCCAGCTTCCCATTGAGAGCTATTTCCCCATGAATCAAAGCTTTCCAGAAATTGAAATAAATGTTGAAAAGGACATAAAACCTTATTAGTAGCTCTGATAACAAATTTAACAAGCAGGTACTTTGAACTAGGAATCAAATGAGATCATCCTCCACAGTCAAGCATATTGACCAGTTAAAGTCTTTGGAATAAAACACTGGTTCTCTACAAGTCAGAATTTCCGGCCTTGGGAAAACGACAGCAGCAATTGGAGACTGGCTGCACTTATGGGAAGGCTATGACTGGCAGTAATGACCGTGAACTATTGAGAAGGACACTCAGTGTTCCTTACATAACCTTTCAATGTCTTTAAACCCCTCTGTGCCTCCATGCTGACTCAAACTCCTCACAAATGTGCTTTTAAAATGGTGGGATGGTAGCCGTCAGGTGAGTGTTTAAATGGCAGCAACACGTCTGGAAATAGCTAACCTGTTCTCTGCCTAACTGAGCCCCTAGAGAGAATGTAGATCACTTTTCAAAGCTTTTACAGAAGAAAAGAAACAGTCACAAGATGGGGAAAGATGCCTGTGGGGAGGGAACAAATGGTAAAGCGAGCAAACGGCAGGGACAGCTGATAGAGAGGTTTCACAGCCCCGAAACCATAATGCCCGGAGAAGTTGGCCTTTCATTGTTGGAACCAGCTGCAGAAATCCTGCCTCTGGTATCTGCTCGAGACTGTGGGAAACAAATGAAATTCAGACGCCATTCACGGTCGATTATTCTAATTTTGAAAGCCAGAAAAACTGAGATATTAAACCTGGAGGTTCAATTAACTTTACTATGGTACTAAAATTTCTTTACAGAATTCGTTCTTTTTTCCTTTTTTTCCTTAGTCATCCCCTTCCTTTCTCCTGGTCCCTCTGACTTTGCTCTCTTAACTCTGTTCTCCAGCTGAGAGTTACTTCGTATTTCAGCATAACCAGTGCCTACATAGTCTGTAATCCTTAATTCTATTTAAAAAAAAAAAAAAAAAAAAAAAAAAAAAAGGAAAGGAAAGAAAGAAAGGAAGAAATGCTACTTGCAACAGCATCTACCATTGTTACTAATTTAAATAAACAAATACCAGGCATAACATGGTGACCTTGAAGGGAAAACTAAACAAGAAAAACTCATTGCAAAAGGCAACCTGAAGTATACATTCAAATGAAGGGGATTGTTTGGATTATTTATGTGTGTCCAGAGCAATTCCACTAAAAACACTTCTGAAGCAACGTTGGTATAAAAATTGGAGCCCCCTGTTAGATAACAGAAAACTTTTTCTGATCTACAAAAGTGGTCAAGATATAACATTTTAAGAAATAAAATTATGGCCTTTGCTGGCACATGGACATGTTAAAATTTTCACACAAGGACTAATAAGAAAACCTAATGGCTTTGGACTTTAGATACTTTATATTAAATCTTTAGTGAATGCAGCCTAATAGGACAAACATTGGTTTTTTGCTTTTGTTTTTGGGGTTTTTTTTGTTTGCTTGTTTGTTTGTTTGTTTTTTTGGTTGCTGCTAAACACTATTTTTTAGGAATCCATTTATCCTAGGACTTTCCTTATATGCTTTCTAGCTTAGTGTTTGTAACATTTCCCATGCTAACAACTATGTTTAAAATCTGTACTCCAAGAACTAAAGATAAAAACGAGGAACTGGAATTAACCTTAGCTTATGGTATCATGTTGAAGCAATCGAGGAAAATCCAAACATTATCCATAGTTTAAAAATCTAGAAAAAAAAAAGTAGCACAGATGTTTATTTAATGTTCCATCAACATCTTTTAAGTACATCATCTAAAAGAATGAATCACATTTTCAGACTCGTGGTTGGTAGTATGAACTTCCCCATGCTTTGGGCTGCATCCCTACAGAATGGGGGTTTCATTAAATTAGTTAAATAAGACCATTTAACTAATTAGACCATTTTCTACTCTCTCAAAATGATATTTGGTCAGCTACATCTTCTTGTCTTAAACTTAAAATCATAAATTCACTAGCAGGAAGTTGTAAGAATGTTTTAGGGTTTCTTAGAATTGCTATTCATGTATAGATTTTGGCTTTGTGATACATGACAGTGTTTTCATATATTCTAAACCTTATACATTAGTTATAAGTAAAGGTTCATTAAGAATGTAATGATTGCTTTGAAATTCAATCTACTACACTATCCTGGCTCCAATATCCTCTCCTAATTACAATGCATTATTCTTCTTGGGGTTCCTCAACTTTCTCAATCTTAAAGAATAAATGTATAAAGATTCTTGATGCACACATTTTAATTTCAAGGAGTATTACATCTTTGGGTCTGATGTATTTGCTTGCCATCCACCTAATGTTGACAACAGAGTAATGTTTTTTTGGTTTGAAAGGAAATTTGACTCGATCACCATTCTGTTCTGAAAATACAGGAGGCAATGATCCTAGTCTCACTATTGCGGTTTAATGAGGGTCAGGATAAACAAATAGGCCGCAAAGATGTTTATTCAGGGAGAAATAACTCACAACATAGACAGATGAACACCAGCAGGTTCCTGGTCCCAAGGATGCCTCCGGATGTACTCCTGCCCCCTTGCTGCAAGCAAGAGAGCTCTCCGAGCCCCCTCCTCTGCCTTTTCCCCCAGGTCACGTCAGGCCCTGTCTCCACCCCCAATGAGCATGGTTTAAGCCACAGGTGCAGACAAGGTGAATATCTCACTAAAGTCCCACCATGAGTAACTCAAGAGAAGAGTCTACAAATTATTTCTTGCACCTGTCACACTGCCCATAATGGCAATTAATGTAGTCTTCACATGAGTCTGGCCATCTCTTCTGCACAGTCAACTCAAGAGCAGAACTGTTAATGTAGTGTCTCTAGATCACTGGTGGAGAGTGCAAACAGGTAGTCAAATAATGGGCTACACAATCAGCCTATCACCGATTAAAACTCTTTCAATAAGCCAGAATGCCTTGACTAGGCATTTATATGTTCCCGAAACAATTTCATAGTGTTCCATTTTGAAAAATCCAAGTCATGATTATAATGCTACAGTGAAGTTGTCACAGCTCTCAAATTTTGATTATTCTAATCTGTTGTACTTAAAATGCCTTCCCCCCCAGGCTGAGGAGCTATGTAAGCACTGCCATTCTGTCTCAAAACATCCCTCAGCATCATACTTTCTCAAGTTCTATGCATGGACTATCCTGTGTGAATCTGTCTTTGTAGGACTACAATTGGATTCAGCGGATTTGCCTCCAGTGCGTACCTGAGAAGGGGAGTGTGGACTAAGAAAGGGCAAGTTAAAACGCTTAAGAAAAAGACAAAGACACAGGATAGAGTGAATACTGAACATGCCAAGATTATTCTTCACCATTCTTAAATACCTTAACCAAAAGGGGAACATGGTATAAACAGATTTTTTTCCTCAATTCTCCAAGGATTCGGTAACCACACCTCATACCAAATCTGTTGTTATTTAGATAAGACACCCAAGGCCAAGATCAAACATTTTACTGTAGCCACGCCTTAAACCTTAGTTCTTGGGACTTACTAAGGACAGTTTTGAACTCTCTGACCTTCAGCCAAGATAAAGTGGAGCCACCTTTATGGGCCCTGACACTGTCTAATTCATGTTGCATATATATATATCCTCAAAGAGAAAATAAACCCTGTAATGTCAGATATACTACTTTACCAGTACGTTGTAGTAGCCTAGTAGAGTGACTTGGGTATAGCATAAGAGGAATTATGTTGCAGTACTATGGATTAAACCAAGGACCTAACTCATACCTAACACATACTAGAACAGAGCTCTACTACTGAGTTACATAATCAGGCCTTAGTTTAAAACATGAAGTCATACGGTATTTTAGTCTTGTCTTGAATTTTCAATATAATTCAGATAGACCTTTGACTCATGATCCTCTTGCTGCAAGATCTTAGTGGAATATGCTCATGTGCCTGCATATCCAGAAAATAATAGTTCTAATAACCATAATGATAACCATAAACTGCAATAATTAGAAAAAAATTCCATTTCCATCATTTCTGATATTAAATAGGGTACTCAGAAAAGGAAGATATTGGGGTTTCTTATTTATTTCAGAAGTAAAGGATTATGGAAAACTATAAATTCAAAATAAGATCTCTAATTTTTCCTGCACTTCTTAACTCTTATCCTCCACATCTCAGCCTGTAATATAAGTTCTGAAGAGCCTACTATCATAACAGTCAAACTCTTCTTCAAATGCCATTTACTGGGAAAGAAAGGTTTAGCTTTCTATTCAAATACTGAAATGCCATTGGTATCATTTTCTCATTTACTTGTCAACATTTTTTAATCAAATGCTCATTATTTGTTCAGCAATTAAGCTTCTTGCATTGACCTGAATACATAAAGGCCCTGTCAGGAACAAAGTTTTTGTGTTAATAACAGCTTTTATATAACACATCGGCCCTTGTTTTTTTAAAAATGACATGACAAATAATGGGGTCCTTACATATGAACTTTTGAAGACAGTTACTAAGACAGGTGAATAAATATACTAATATAAACATTTCTGTCACTACTCTCATCTAAGCATATAATTTTGAAAGATTTTCTTGGATTTAGACATTTACATATGTTAAATTTCTGAGTTGATTTGACTTATTTTTTTCTGGATTATGAAAATTTGTTTTGTGGTGTTCTGCCTTCTACTGTGCTATCAAGACTTGTTCAATGTGTCAGAAGTCATAATTTTGAGCTCAACTTACAAAATGCACAGTTATTACACATGAAGCAAATTACATTCAGGAATTGCTACTGTAACTAAAATAGAATTCCCGAGAGATCTACAGACTGTTTTACAGAAAAGAATTTATAATTTGTGGTTGAAACACTGAAAACATTGAACTTCCACACAGAGAATCTTTAAACCTCACCCCTCACCACTGACCACTTAGGTTCAAGGACTGGCTTGGAAGAAACAGCAGAATGAAGTACCAGCAAGAGGGTGGGAGGATGCTGTGAAATGGTCTCTTAGGACATGATGATAGCTGTGCTTACTTGCACAGGACCTCCCAGATCAAGCCAGCCAAATTCCAGCTTAGATAATGTAAAGGATCTCCTTCCCACACCGTAGTGAGGGGTTATTCATGGTTCATATTTGCTGGGGAAAAGAGTATCATTCCTAAGTTTAGAATGGTAGAATTTCCATGCTTTGTGAATGGTCCCACACTCATGCACAGAGCTAACTTGGTTTATTTTAAAGAAGGGAACAAGAGAGAAAGAGATTTCTTAGTACTCTATGTAAAATAGTGTAGTACTTTCTTTTCTATTCATACTATTTACTTATTGAATATATTTTTCTTTAATATTTAAAGCAAAATACAGAAGTATTTTTTTAAGTTTTTATTGGTTCTCTATGGATTTCACGCTATGCATTATGATCCCATTCATTCCCCATCCCTTCATATCTGTTCTCTGCCCCTGAAACCTCCCCAAACACCATTTTAAAAAAAAAGTAAAATTTAAAAGAAAAGAAAAAAAAATCTCTCCATGTAAGCTTCAGTGAGAAGCTTAACCCATACATCTTTACTTGCAAGTGCTCACCAAAATGAGTCATTGGTCTGGTTTGAGGCCTCTGGCTTTTGCTGGGCCCTCACTGGGACTCCTCTTGGACATCCTGCAGATGCCCTGTGCCATGCAGTATCTGTAGCTTTGGATTGTCAGGACCATCCCCTTCATGTGCTCTAGCCAGCAGATCATAGATGGGGTGGATGTTAAGGTGGGCTGACTCGTAGCCCTGGTTTGGGGCCTGGGTAGTAGTTAGGTTGGTTAGCTGCCCACTCTCCTTCCCTCATCTTCATCACCAGGGTGAGATCTCTAGCACTGCCCCAGCAAGTTCACCCTATGCAAAAAGCAACAATGGGATAGGCCAACTCACTGGCACCTACACCAGCAGGGCCTTGCCTGTGTTGCCCAGACAAGGTACAGGGGCCACTCTCCTGACGCTGCAGCTGGTAAAGGGCAGAACCAGCCCTCCCTCTCATGCCCCAGAAGCCAGTTCTCCAGCCTGTTATAGGTGGCAGGGGGCAAGAAGAGGAGGGCCTCTTTCCCTCACCCTCATTACCACAGGGCAGATGAGAGGTGGGGCAGGTCCTCCCCCACTCACATCCTGGGACAGGCTCACACCTCCCACCCACCACTCCCATCAACAGGGTCAGGTATACTTGTCTGCTATGTGGATGTGGTGGTGTGGGCAAAGAAAAGATTCCCTTCCTCTCTTCACCTGCCTGGCAGGAGAGGTGACCCTGCCCCGCCCCCCACCAACTGAAGCACTTGGGAGAGCATAAGTGTTTTCAATTTATTTAAATATTTTTTGTGCGACTCTTCCCCGCCAAATTCATCACTTACAAAGGCAGGAACATTGTGGTTGGCACAGAGTAGACCCTTGATCGTATTTTAATGTTACTTAATTAATTATCTATTTACTTGATAAAATAAATTTTGATTTATTTTGATAAATAAAATTTGATTAATAATTTCTGATAAATATAAAATTTTGATAAATAAAACACTGCAGATGATCTAACTTGAAAACTAAGACAGTCTAGAAACTATGAAAGAATCTAAACTCATCAAAAAATTGGCAATACTAAAGACATCTATAGAAAATAGTGAAATGTTGGAAATTCAAAATACTTTGGTATTTGGTTGGAATTTAAGAAAGATGCCTAATGAGAGAGACAGAGAGAAAGACAGAAAGACAGAGAGGAAGAAGAATAAAAAGAAAAAGGAGGAGGAGGAGGAAAAGGACGAGGAGGAAGAAGAGGAGGAGGAGGAGGAGGAGGAGGAGGAGGAGGAGGAGGAGAAGAAGAAGAAGAAGAAGAAGAAGAAGAAGAAGAAGAAGAAGAAGAAGAAGAAGAAGAAGAAGAAGAAGAAAAGCAATATGAAAGAAAATAAAATAAGACCTTAATCCCCGAAGTGGAATTCCTGACTATCAGAAGCTCCTTAACTAATATAATTGGGAAAGTAGAGAAAAGAAGATGCAATGCAAGAATAATTCCAAGAAGGGAATGAGGGCCTCAGAACTGAAAGCCCACTAAAGGCTCTAAAGCTAAAGGTAAAAGAAATCTACCATGAATAGACCCTACATAACTCCAGAAACTAAAGCAAAAAGTGTATTTCTATGTTATTATGCCTCAAAAATATAAAATATGGTATTATAAATATATGTATGAGTACTTAGAAATTCTGAATCTAAAAACTTAAGTATGTTAATTCACAATGATGTTCATTATCTATGGGAAAAAGAGAGTAATATAATATTTAAAATATAAAGGAAGCATAATGAATTTGCATATGTTTTAATTTAAAAGTTACTTCAGACAAATGCAATCTAAAGACTGAAAGACTTGGGGAGTATATATCATGCTGCTATGACACCATTTTATTCATGCTTTGGTGTGTATATTTTCTAACTTAAGACAAACGGATGAAAGTGGCAAAAAATGAAAATAGGGCACATAAAAATTTCAGGAAGAAAAATTATATCAGCACTTCATTTGTTGGAGAAAATGCTCTATACTTATGCTTAATGGAAGAAAAATCATAATATTGACCTATGTGACATGTAAAATATTTGAAAATATGTAAGTATAAATGGATGTTTGTAGTGTGTTAACTTTCCATTACAACACATACCTTAGGAAACCAGCTTGTTAAAATGAAATGCTTATTTTAACCTGTAGTCTTGGAGGTTCATAATTTCTTGGTTCCAGTGCTTTTGAAGCTATGTTATGGTAACCTCTCATTGTGGGGTGTGAGTGGTGGAGTAAAGTTACATACACTATAGTCAGGATGCAGAAAGGGAAAGAAGGGACCAGTGTCTCCTCAAGGCACGCCCAGAATGACAAGAAGAACCCCCGTTAGAACTCACATCTTCAATTTCTCCCCACTTTTTGATAGCACCAACTTGGGCACTAAGCCTTTAGTACCATTTAATCTCAGATCCAATCCACAGAATGTGCTACTGTCTATCCACTTTGTCAATTTCAAAAACCCTTTATATTTCCATCATGATTTAATATTTTTCTAATTCTGTTTATCAGTTAAATTCTGCAGAACTGTAGTTCAGAAGAAGGTTCACACATTAGCTCATTACAAATTAGCACATGCTCAAGTCTGTGTGAACTTTCCAAGCATTTTCCTCACCTTAGTTGATTTATTTGTTTCTCTAATGAAACTAGCTATTAAGCAAATGTTTCCTGATTTCATTTTTGATATAAGAATTTTTAACTGGAAAGTATTGAAGAAATGCCCACACATCCTAAGAGGAAAATGACCTTCAAACAAGAAGTATATCCAGCTAAAATATTAATTAATATAGAAGGACCCAAAAGAGCACATTGGACTTAAAATCGTTCACCTATTCTTAAGGAAGCAAGAAAGGATGTACTCTGCATAATGAAAGAAGAAACCGAACAAGAAAAAGACATGACAAATGTTGAAGAGAAATTACTCTTGACACTTAAATTTAAAATGGCAAGATAGATTGTACTTGAACTACTGCAGTAGGGAAGAGAAACTTCAGTTGAACTGACATCAGCTCAAAGTTAAGTAGACCTACAAGGCTATTCAGTTCTTGAATAAAGGCCTAAATAATGTTGGCCACTTTATAATTGGGAAGACAAATTGAACTCAACACTATCTAGACAAGGAGTAGGTAATTATAAAAGAGAGTGAACAAATGGAAAAATAATAGAAAATAGTAGAAAAGGAGATGAGTCAATGAGATCAGTCCATCTGTGTTTGTCACTTACCAGTTATCCTTAGCAGCTCACTATGTTCTCATGAAAGATTAAACAGAAGGGCCATTGTCCTTGACAACCACATTTCAAAAATTTGATTCTCTCTAAAAATGACCACTGGCAAGTGGGAAACTTACACCTGGAAAGCAATGGGTGAAATTATAATTGCAAAATTTCTAAAGTTAAACCTCTAAGAAAAGATAGCTCAGAGCCTGTCAAAACAGTGTCCTGTCTAGGTATTAGTCCAGATGGTGGAGTCATTAAGGTCATCTTGGACAGTTACAAGAAATTGGGCATCTTACCAAATTGGTCAGTGATGTGTTATCTCCAGTTCTGTGTATCAAAGGAATAAGCTTCAAGGAGCATTTTAGAAGAGGGAGCAGAAACATTGTAAGAGCCAGAGGAGCAGAGACTCTGTGTGAGATTGTAATGTGAGAAGCAACACCCATAAAGTGTCACCAATTGCCAAAACATGGTCTGAACAGGAACAACACCAACTCACATGCCAAAGTATATGAGAAAGTCCCTAGGGCTCAACTGTACATAAAGAATTAGAGGCAAATAAGTAAAGCTTGGAAAGGGAGAAGTCTTCACCAGAAAAGAGCACACCGATTGGTTGTGAAGGGCTGTGGTGGTTCGAATAGGCATGGCCTCCATAGACATGTGTTTAAATGATTGGCCCATAGAAAGTGGCACGATTGGGAGGTGTGCCATTGTTGGAGTAGATGTGGCCTTGTTGAAGGAAGTGTGTCACTGTGGAGGTGGGCTTTGAGTTCTCAAATGCTCAAACTATACCAAGTGTGGGACACAATTCCTTGTTTCTGCTGCATGAGAATCAAGATGTAGAACTCTCAGCTCCTTCTCCAATGTCTGCATTGCACACTGTCATGCTTTCCACCAAGAATATAAGGTACCAAACCTCTAAAACTGTAAGCCAGCCCCAATTAAATGGTTTTCCCTGTACTTATATTTTTCAAGACAGGGTTTCTCTTTGATATTTTTCCTTTATAAGAGGTGCTGAGGTCATGGTGTCTCTTCACTGTAACAGAAACCCTAACTAAGACAGATGCCAGTCAGCCCTGAAAATACACATGCAAGTAACATTGTATACATTGTATACAATGATAAGGTTTATTTAGGAATATATGTATACACAGAAATTTATGCAATAACTTTTAATGAAAGGAGAGGTCATGAGTTGAAAGAAAGCAGGGAAGGGTATGTTGTAGAGTTTGTAAGGAAGAAAGACAAAGAAGAAATATTACAGTTATAATTTCAAATATATTAAAACAAGAAAATGCATATATAGCCCATCCTACAATATTAATCTGATTCAAAATAATAATAAATGTATATGTATTAAATAATTGTATGGAGCCTGGGAGAATCTGAAACTATGGTTATTCCTTGTCTTAGGCCCTTGACAAAAGAGCTCATATATGAAAATGAATGAAATTATTCTACATGGGATATCATGGAGAAATTAATTTTAACTAGTCTTTATAATTCTATTGAATAGCTTAAAAGAACTATTAAGCAATATGAAGACCTTTTTGAAGTTATATATTAAATTTTATTTTTGAGATTATAATTATATTTTTCCCTTTCCTTTCCTCCCTTCAAAATCTCCCATATATATCTCCTAGTTATACTTACAACTCATGACTTCTTTTCTCACTAATTGTTATTTAATGCATATATGTATATACATATTTCTAAATATAATCTGCTTGGTTCATATAATTTTACTTATTTGAAAACTTTCAGAGGTGACCATTTGTCACCAGTCAGTAGATAGACTTTTGAATATACCAAAAATGTGATGGAATTAACAAAAAAAAGAAAACAGTGAAATCTCAAAATATTTGTGAATTAAACCACACATTTAAAAAATCATAAATCAACAAACACTGTATATAATATATATGTATACTATATATTATATATAAACCACATATATCCAAAATTTAAAGTAAATGAAAGTGAAAAAAAAGTTATTAGGAAAATCACTACTTATGAGGAAATTTATGACACTATGCTGTGAAGAAAGATGTCAAATCAACACCCTAATCTTTTTATTTAGCACATCAGTAAAGGAAGAGCAAATTATTTCCAAAATAAGAAAAAAAGAATTTTTTAGTGAGAAGAGAAATCAATAATGTTAAAACAGGAAATCCACAGAGAAAAGGAATACAGAAAAAAGCTGGCTCTTTGAAAATAATTAGTAAGCCTCTACATAATGTGTGTGTGTGTGTGTGTGTGTGTGTGTGTTTGTGTACTATATGTGTCTGTGTTTATAAAAGAATGAGAGAGAGCATGAGAGAGAACAAATGTTAATACCTGAAATGAACAGGAATATTACTATAAATTATCTATGGACAATAAACAGAGAAGCCATAATGTAATGCTATTGATAATTCTGCATCCACATATTAAATTTCCAAGTTAAACTCATTAAATGATAAAGAACTTCGGTAGTCCTACATCTATTAAAGAAAATTAAATCAATAACAACTTTTCAAGGCAAGAAACACCAAACCCAAATGGGATCACTGGTGAATTTATCCAAATATGTAAGGAAAAATGTATACCAATTTGCTTTCACCTCTTGCAGATGGTAAGATCAGAGAATATACTTTCCTCCTTCATTTTACAAGGCTAGCTAACATCACCTAAATACCAAATTCAATGACATTGCGAGAAGGCTCTACCATGTCAACATAGCTACAGGGATCAATAATGAAATACTAACAAATCAATTCTAATAATAAATAAAAAGAATTATATACCATGATCAAGAGTAAATTATCTTAGTAGTATAATGCTGATTCAATATTTAAAATGATTTAACATAATACATCCTATCCATGCACTTATTGAGAAAGCTTCCCATCAGAATGAAGACTGTCCCAATATTCATTTCAGGAAACCTAGCTTAGGAGGTAGTTTCCATGGAAGCAACATAAGTTAGGTCTCCCTAGCATTGATGTGCACTTCTTTGGCTTTATATACCACACAAAGCAGGAGTGGGGGTGGATAGGACTAAGTCCTAGATGGTGTGTTGTACAGTCTCTGGATCTTTGCTGTATATACTTTCTACTTAAATTGATCCTTACAATTCCGGCAACATTTCTAAACTAGGCTGAGTTCTTTAGGCAGCAGATGACCAATTATGTGCTTCCTCCAGTCCATCCTAACTAAATTTCACTTTGTAGCACACGTCTAGAGCATGTTTACAAGGCTGAAAAAGCAAAATCACATTATCATATCAGAAAAAAAGATTGGCAACACCCAACACTTATTCCTGATTTACATAAAAAAAATAATATACAAATTAGGAACAGAGTGGGACTCTACTAAATAGAGTGTATCTAAAAATACCTACAGCTAATATCATTTTCTCCATAAAAGTGAAATTAGAGCCCTCCTCCTAAGACCAGACAGAAGCCAAGCTCACCTGCCCATTCATGCTAGCAATGTGAAAATACACATCTTTCAAAGGGGCTAAAGAGCAGTTTATTTTGAGTGACCATTAACTGGGACTATAAGTTTAGATTATCCCGCATTGTAGGTTTAGATTACCCCATATTCTATGTTCCAATACTGTAACAGTTTAATGAAGTTTCTGTACTAACAGAGTAAAGAAACTCATAGATCAAGGTCAGTTATAAATACATGAGTAGGCAAGTAGGCAAGTTACAGCAAAGAAGAAGAAAAAGAGAAATATTTGCTGTAGGCACTGGACTCTCTGGATAAAATTCTTAGTTTTTTTGGTTGGTGAAAACTAGAAGCCCTGCCTATAGATTCCAAAAAGACTTACTTTAAAAGTCATGAGAATGTTGGTAGTGTCATTTATTCCTTGTATACGAATGGACTTTGGAAGCCCATTCCACATATAGGGATACTCCCTCACCTAGACACATGGGGGAGAGCCTAGGTCCTGCTCCAAATGATATGACAGACTTTGAAGACTCCCATGAAAGGCCTCACCCTTTTTGGGGAGCATAAAGGGGATGCGATAGGGGTTTGTGAAGGGAACAGAGAAGGACAGGAGGGTGCAGGAATTAATATGTAAAACAGGCTTGTTTTCTATTTTAAATTTTAAAAACTATATAATAGACAAAAAAGAAAAAAGTCATGAGGATGATGGGTAATATACAGAGTGGCCAATAGGTGGCTATTAAAGAGGTTAAAGACCTCTTTAACCTCTAAAATTTCTCTAAAATCTTGGTCTAAAGACCAAGATAATTTGTATTGAACCTTAGCCTCCCAACTCTCTGTAATCATTGAAGTTCTTATTAGCCAATCAGCTTCGGAGGTGTAACTACCTCTCAGGAAGTTTGGTTCACACACCTGAGCATTGTATTGGAATGTCTAGTCAAGGTATTATGATCACTATGTAATGAAGCTATGCAGAAAGGGAAGGCAAAATAACACTGTCTTTGTTCACAGATGGCATGTCATCTTTATACAAAATAAAGTTCATCAAAACTCCTAGTACTATACAGCTATAAAATGCTTGCCAGAAAGTACACAAAAATCACTTGCTTTCCTATATGTTAACAATTAACAAATGGAATTTGAAGTTAAAAGCAAAATACAATTTTCAGTAGTACTATAATAAACTGTTAAAAAAACATTGTAACAAAGTGTAGATCAGATAAATATGAGGAAAAGTATAGAATTTGTGGGAAACCCAGAGAACTAAATAACTGGAAAGATAAACCATGTTCATTGATATGAAGATTCCAGATGTTTAGGTGTCCGTTCTTTCTAACTATCCACAGATTCAAAGATCTCAACATTATAAATGTAATTTTGTGGATATTATTAAATAAATTCTAAAATGTTTTCCAAGAGGCAAATATCCAGAAAAGGCCACGCATTATTTAAGAAGAATGACCAAATTTGAAGATGAACTCGTTTTGAATTTTGGATT
Organism: Cricetiscus sungorus; assembly: GCA_030556225.1. Taxonomy (NCBI): domain Eukaryota; kingdom Metazoa; phylum Chordata; class Mammalia; order Rodentia; family Cricetidae; genus Cricetiscus; species Cricetiscus sungorus. The sequence goes on from JANBXA010000731.1 coordinate 15,913,980, forward strand.
TATTATAAGGCTGCATTGATCAAGGCAGTGCAGTGCTAATGAAAGAATACATGGAAAATCAGTGGAACAAAGCGGACAGCTTAACAGACTCGGATAAATATGGGCATTTGACTTTTGACAAAGGAATAGAGAATATGTAATGAAAAGATCAACCATTTTTGGCAAATGGAGATAGAGCAACTGGGCATCCATATGTAAAATAACCAAAATCTAAAGACTTGGCAACACTAAATGCTGATAAGGACATGTAGCAACAGGGACCAGCATTCACTACTCAGGAGATCTCAATATAGTAAAGCCACTTGGAAGACAATGCAGTAGTTTCTTGGAAAAATACATGTGCCTTTACCCGGCAATAATGCTCTCCAGTATTTACTCAAATAGTTGAAATCTTATGTCCATATTAACGCTGCACAATGAATATTTATAACAAACTTATTCATAATTGCCCAAACTCTTAAGTCAGCCAAGAAGTCATTCAGTGTAGTGAATAGACAAAACAACTGTGATTTACACAGACAATGAAAGTGCTATTTAATATTAAGACGTCAGCTACCGGGTCATGATAGAACAAACTTAAATGTGCAGTGTTAAGTAAAGGACGCCACTTTGAAAAATCCTCATATAGTGTGATTGCAATGATGCGGAAATCTTCAAGAAATGAAACAGAGCAGCTTCTATCAGTTAGGAAGATGACAGGGACGGTATGTGAAGCAAAGAGAAACACTAAGGCAAGGAAATGATTCTCTGTGATACCAGGGTATCAGGTTTGTGTCACTGCTCATTTTCTAAGGCCAGACACTATGTATCAAGATTGAACACAATGAAAAATAGAAACTTTGCATGGCAATAATGTTCAATGTAGGTTCACAGACTGCAACAAATCTAACATTCTGGCCTAGAATGTTCACAGGAGGAAGATTATGAATTTGAGAGGGGAAAAGTGCACTTTCGGCTCATTTTTTTCTCTGAACCTAAAACTACTTCAAAAACATAAAGTATGTTTTTTGATGGGAAGAAATTATTAACTCCTGGAAGAAATGTTATATAAGAAAGAAATTGCTCTCATAATTCACAACTCAGCTCAGCCATAAAAATATTTATATGGTCATAAATTTTATACTATTGATTTAATCAAATTTTAGAGAAAATTATGCAGAATTGTCAAAAATAGAGGAGCCCGTGACCTAAGGACTCTCATTCATACCTTCTAGAGGAATATGTAGATAAAAAGTTTAATGATGATGTAATAATATAGATGGGGCATAATATGTATAAAATGAAAAGAATACCTTAAGAAACAATTTCAAACAAATGAATATGATTTTTTTCAATAACGTACTTTGAAACGGCAGAAACTATAGACAAACAATGCTATTTTGGTTACTAATTTATAGGAATTATGATTTTTAAGCTACATGTTAATAGTGGGCAATGAAATAGGCAATGCAAAACAAAGAAATGAAAAGTAGTGCCTGTCATTCATGCAGTCTGGTTCTGATGATTCTTAGCTATCAGAGTTTAGCATTATAGGTTGAACTGTGCCCCTTCCAAATTTATATATTGCAATCCCAATTGTACCACCAAATGAGAATTTACTTGGAAATACAGTACTTAGGTGTAAACAGTTAAGATGATTTCAGTCCATGAAGTTTTAAATAAATATGAATGAATTGCCATGAAGTTTTAAATAACTATGGATGAATTGCTAGTATAGAGGGAGGGTTTTAACACAGTCCATAAAATAGATATTCTGAGAAATGAGAGCAGAGACATGGTTGCAAAAAAGAGCCAAATACTACCATTATGTCATCAAAGTCTTGGACAAATATTGTCCTTTGGTGACCAGAAGAAATCATCTTGACTGTACCTTGAGGGCAGACAGAGCTGCTCGAACTACATACCAATAAATTTATCAATTTCTGAAGCCATGCTGATTATACAACTCTGCTACAATAGTCCTGAAGAAAGAGCACATGAAGTACATTAGCGATAAGAACTAGGCCAGCATTATGTCTCAGCTGGTAAGGTGCTTGCCTTGTAAGAATGAAAACCCATATCTGATTCTTACAATCTACACAAAAAAGGAAGGCATACTCTCTGGCCAGTCTGTCGAATCTAACCCCACATCTCAGGTAAAACACTTTAAATTTGGAGGGAAATCAAAAGTACCATCCAAACATATTGCAAATATATTAAACAGTGTGGCTGCATGGCAGGTAAAGGTGCATATTTCCTGGAAGGTGAGAACTGGCTCCTGCAAATCACACACACACACATACACACACACACACACACACACACACACACACACACACACACAATAGACAGACAGATTTTCACTTATTGCCAACATGACGGAGCTGACTGAGTGAGCTGAGGTATTCCTGTTTTAGCTTCCTAGACACCTTCATCTATTGTATCCATTGCCTCTTATATTTTAGCTATGATTTCTCTCCTCTCCTCCTTTTCTATCAGTTTTTAGAACATAAAGTAATAAAGTAATAAATTAATGCTGCTGATCATAGGAGGTCTACTGCACATACTCTGACATAAAGTCATGTCAATGCCTTTATGTAGTTCTTGGAAAGTTGTGGAGACCAATTGCACTGTTCTGCTGAGAGTTACCAAGGGAGAAGGGATTTCACAGCAGACGTCCTGACAGACCCTGCTTAATGAGATAATCAACAACCAGATTCTCCTCATCATGGTCTGTGCCCTAGTTTCTGTCTGAAAATAATGATCACCCAGACAAACTCATCTATAATTGTTTACTAACTTTAGTTTTATATGAGAAATAAGTCTTGCCACAAATGATGGGGAGCAATAAGGCAAATAGACAGTTTTTCAGTTTTGTAAAGTCCTCTCTCCCATCCTTCCCAATGGAGCCTCATCTCTGGGGATGATTTCCTGTGAGAGAGGGAGACTACTGAGATCCTGAGCTGACTGCATTAAAGAACCTTAGCTATCAGAGACCACACTGTGTTATTTCTGAACTGTGTAGGCCTGGTTACCCTCACCTCTTCTGCTTGCTCTAATTGCCATTTTAAGCCATTTTCTTCATCCTGCTCATCCCTGGTGATTCCTCTGATTTTCTTAGGTAATCAAATATCTAGTGAGGAATACTGAGAAAGAAGCATAACACATTATTCCTTTTTCATAGAGACAACCTACCCATTGCTCAGATTCTGGCTCTGTTACAACCAGATCAATGATGTGACAGATTTCCTGTTCCTTGAATAAGAACCCATCTGAAGTCACTGCCATTCCCTAAATGGTCTCTTTTACAAACGGAAGTAGCTGACCAGGGATGCTGATGCACATCTTTAACCTCAGCTCTTGGAGGAAGAAGCAGGTGGATCTCCATACATTATGAATTTCAAAAGAGTTAATGGATAACAATTAAAACCATGGGATTTCATTGATTATTAATAAGAAAGCTGTTAAACATGAACTTTAGGCAATTCGCCATTCAGAACCTTCTAAATTAAACCTCATGTTATCATTTGAAACATAATAATAAGGAAGAGAGCAATATAAGTACTTGCCTTGCATGGACACATATACCCATTATGCATGCATGTGACACTTTAACGTGGGTGGGTGGGGTTGGGTGAAACTGGAGGGGGAAGAGGAAAGGGAAAAGGAATGTATTGCTTAGCACAGCATAGAGAAATTACTTTGGGGGCAAACACAGTATCACTTAATTTACATAGGGTCTCCATACATTCTAAGCCACGTCTGGTGTATACATCCAACCCCAAGCCAGCCAGAGCTACACAGTTAGAAGTCGTTTCAAAATAAAATGGAAGTGGCTTTCCAGCACTCTAATAAGATACTCAAGTTTCACTCAAAGTTAATGCCCTGCCCCCTCCATCGGAAAGACCTGTATGGCCTCCTGTCTTCATAACCATGCATTTCCTAATAGCAATTATTGTTCTCACTCCTCTGGGCGTGAATAGCAAAAGAGAAGACTCAAAGGGTCAGGGAAGGTGTCTAGGCACCAACAAGACTTTTGGAGGAATATCAAACTGAATTGCTCATGATACAGTGTTGGGCATTTCAGAAACACTACCTTGCATTAAGTACCTCAGCAGCAGGCATATGACTACCAGTTTACCTGCTCTAGTTTTTCATATTACTTCTCTCTCTTCAAAACAAGGATGACCCCAACTAACAATCTAAGCAGTAGTGGAGAGGCTACCGTAAATGTCCTTCCCCAATAATTAGATTGGTGACTACTTTATAAACCATCCTAGAGCCTTCATCCAGTAGGTGATAGAAACAGAAGCAGACACCCACAGCTAAGCACTGAGCCAAACTCCTGGAATCCAGTTGCAGAGAGGGAGGAGTGATGAGCAAGGGGGTCAAACCAGGCCTAAGAAACCCACAGAGACAGCTGACCTGAACAAGAGGGAGTTCATGGACCCCAGACTGGTAGCTGGGAAAACAATAAAGGGCTGACCCAGAACCTCTGAATATAGGTGTTAGTTAGAAGGACTGGGCAGTCTATGGGGCCTCTAGTAGTGGATCAGTATTTATCCCTAGTGTATGAGTGGATTTTGGGAGCCTATTCTACATAGAGCGATACTCTCTCAGCCTAGACACATGCAGGAGGGCTTAGGCCCTGCTCCAAAGAATATGACAGACTTTGAAGATTCCCCATGGAAGGCCTCACCCTCCTTGGGGAGCAGAAAGGGGAATGGGGGTTTGGGGGGTGGAGGAAAGAGGGGAGGCAAGGAAGATGAGGGAACTGGGATTGATATGTAAAACAAGCTTGTTTCAAATTTAAATAAAAATATTATCAAATAAAAATAAAAATTGGGAATATGAAACAGTAGAGATTCAGCTGTTATGGCCCTGCTAGCAAAATTTATGTTCTTCTTGGAAAGCCATGGGAAACAGCCACAGTTATTTCTCTCATGATAGACCATAAATTTTTCCCAAAGTTCTTTACTTTGTACCCATTTTCTGTAGCTATTTGCCTCCCAAAAGAAATCATCATTTTTTTTTTTGGTTTGGCCACTTAGCAGGTGACTTTGACTGCAGGCTTATTATGGGTGAGTTGGTTGCAAGCTCTGTGTCTCCAAGTTTCCAAGAAATTCTTTTTATTTGTTTTTTATTTATTTATTTAATTTTAAAACAATATTACTTTACATACCAATCCAAGTTCCCTCTGCCTCCTGTCCTCCTGCTCCAGCCACCTTCTCCCCACTCTGCCCCTTATCCACTCCTCAGAGAAGGTGAGGCCTCCCATGGGGAACCAGCAAAGGCACTTGAGACAGGATCAAGATCCTTGATATCTAGGTTGAGCAAGGTGTCCCTGTTAGTGTTCGGGCATCTGTCCTGGTGGGCGTTGGGATTCTGACAGGATACACCCTCAGCTGCAGCCACTAAGAGCAGCACCTGTGCACATTCGCTGTTCCCTTTAGAAAGGGCCCTGCCTACCTCCCATCCCTCTCTCTCTCTCTCTCTCTCTCTCTCTCTCTCTCTCTCTCTCTCTCTCTCTCTCTCTCTGTTTCTCTCTCACACACACACACTCTGCCCCCTCTTTCCTTCTCCTCCTCTCTCCTGCTGCTCCTGCTGCTGTGGAAACCCATCTCTCCTCTTCCCTTTCCCCCTTTTATGATCCCTTTCCCTAATAAAAACAAACAAACAAACAAGCAAACAAACAAACAAACAAACTGTGCTTGAACCCTGTCACAATGGTCTTTCTCTGGAGCACAGCTTTTCTTAAATTACAGCAATCTCTGCATAGAGAATGAGCTCCAAAAAGCCAAGGAATTCTTAACGCTTTTCTCCACCGCCTCGGGAACAAGAGATATCCTCTTCCATCTTTCTCTGATCACTACATGGAAGACAGTGACACCATAGCACACTTTTCTCCAGTAGGCTCCTCCTTTCAGAATCCGAGTTCTTCAGCTATGACTTAATCCTTAGGATTTTCACTGTGAGTCAGTAGCTCAAGGTCAGAAAACAAAGATGAAATGGCCTATACCGGCTCAGCCTAGGAGATGAGCACTTGAATCTGGAGTAAGGCTGGTTTGCTCCTATAGCTCCATACCACCCACATGCAAGGAAGACAGTTCCCACATTGATCACCTCCCCACCCCCACCCCCACCCCCACCGTGACTTGCTGAGAAATGGAAGGTGTTAGGTGCATTCCCTGTACCTTCTTTCTGTTTGTTTGCCATTGATACCCATTTATCAGTGTGCGTAACCAACCAATTACTTTGTGTACCAGCCAGTTCATGTATAGAGCTGCAAGCTAACTATCCCTATCCTGTAAGAATTTTCTGATCTTTTCTAAGAAATGTTATGAGCAAATTCACAACAGACATTAAAAGATTGAAGATAATGATTGGCTGAAACAGTTTCCCTCTCCATATTCAAGACTATGCATTTTATTCAGAGAGCTGTCTTTTAATATAAAGGACGTGAGCTTCTTCAAACTTTGTTATCTGCAGGGTCCTGGAACCAATTGCATGTGGACAGACAGGACCAACTTTAGCAGAAAAGGGAAAAAACAAGTAATAGTGTATTGTACTATGGAAAGTTCTTTTAAAATCCTACCATTAGCTTCAACATTAAGGTAAATGTAGTCTAATTGAAATTCAGTGTGGAAAACTAAAATGTTTGAAAAATAAATATTTTGAGAGAAAAGAAGTGAATAAGATTTATGGTAACACTAATTTCACCCAGTTATGTAGTTTCAAGTCCCCAAATGGGTTCAATACTACAGTTATTGTAAATCATTGGTATTTCCAAAAACAATAATTTAACTGATAGCATTATGGTCAGTCAAGCCTTCAGAAGTAGTATTTACATGCACGTAATAACTGTTTCTTTAAGTACCTATAACATATTTTAGGAGATGGGGAGGGACCTACATGTTCAAACAGAAAACACAAATAAGTCCATCCCAAATAAACTAATATTTACAGTTTTTCTCATCCTTCCAAATTGCCTCCTTGCAGGAAACAGACCTTATCCTGACATTTAATATTTCAATGCACCGATCTTGGTGGATGGAGAATGGACCAGGATGTATGGTGACATCTGTGACACCTGCCCCAGACTGGGCCCCAGAAGACCATCGATACATCACTGTCTCAGGGTGTTTTCTGGAGTACCAATACATAGAAGTGGCTCATAGTTCCCTCCAGATCATCCTCGCAGTGAGTGTTGACAACTAACCCCTCTAGTGCTTCTGCGATTGTTTCCTTCTGGGCAAACTCAATGCTCATGGATTCTATGTTGAATGTGTGTGGCTTCTGGCTTTTCCAATTAATGTCATTTATAACAGGAATTTGCTGTGTTAAATCAAGTCTTCCCAAATCTGTGTATACTGATTTTCATCAGCAATTGACAAAGAGGCTTTTATGCCATCCAGTCATAAAGATTTGATTAGTTTCAATTGTGGTAGACTTTTCTCAAGATTGTAAAGGAAACCTTGGATAGTTTTCACACCTCACGATCTTCCTGCCTAAGAAGAAAGATTTCAATATATGCATTTTTTTTTCTTGACGTTCCTTTTGGATGAAGTGCTAGCACAAATTATTTCTTCTATTTGCCTGGCACCTTCATTCTCCCTATATTTCCAAGATCTATCATTTTTATAGTCTTTCCTTTTTCAGAACAATTCATACTTTAGGTTCTACCCCTAGACTTCATGTCCCAATATTTTATGTTGTGAAAATAAATCACCCTCATTTTATTAGAAGGTAATGAAGTTACAAACATCAAATTTGTGCCACAAATGCTTAAGTTATACAGACAAATTCTTTGCATTATTAGAACAAAGAGACAAATAAAAACAACTTTTCCTGAAGAAACTTAGAAAACCTAACTATGTAATTCTGTAAGTTTTAGAAAGTTTACAGCTTTGTTGTACATGAATTTAGGTGTTTATGTGAGCTCCTAAAACACTCACACACACACAGAGATATATGTATATTTATATATATATATATGTATATGTATATCTTAGGTTCCATGTAGACCTGTAATTGATATGCACAACCTTAAATTTTTTTGTTCTTTTTTTTGTTTCTCCAGCTAATTACTTTGAGGGTTGTATTAATTCGCAAGTTAATAATAAGAAATAAGTTATATGTAAAATAATATCAATGTGTCTAGATTTAAGAAAAAAAGCTTTTTCATCATGATTATTATAGCTGGATGTGGTGGCACATGCCTTTATTTCCAGCACTCAGGAGGCAGAAACAATTAGATCTCCGTGACTTCAAAGCCTTTCTGGTCTATAGAGTGAGCTCTAGGACAGCCAGTGCCAAATAAAGACATCCTGTCTCAGAAACAAATAAAAACAAGAGCAAAACAAAAAGATATTATGATATATATAGTTAAGATAATCTGAATGTATTGTGCCAGTAAACATTTTATAAACCTCTGTAATGAAAAATTTAAAGACTTAATTCTTAGCCAAGAATAAGAATGTGGCTGTAGTCTGCATACTTGGGAGGCTGATAAAGAATTTTTTAATTCAAGGCAACTCTGGGCTATATCCATAGACAACATCACAAAAATCAAACACAAAAACACTTCCTGTGTGTCAGCTTGTATTTCTGTTGGAGGCACTAGTAGTCATATAAGAAACAAGGCTAATGGAACCACCTTCTGCCCAGTGGTCAGAAAATGCCATGCCTGCGATCAAAATAGACATAGCGGATCGCATTGGCACGCCCCTGATCAGAAGGAAGACCTCTTGTTGCAGTTCACTGACTCCTAGTCCCAAAGAAAGAACTAGAAATCTTTGCAGAGAAGCCTAATATCTAGAAAATCTGAGTTGTGTTCGTCTTTGAAGTATTATCATTTTTAACCCAACTTAGATGAGCTCTCTTGGAGCTACCATACTAGGCGCTAAAGACGCTTCATTGAGCAATGAAGGAAGGTTCTTTACCTGAGGAACCATGGAAGCAGAGATGGGGCTTGTAAATCGGCTATAAAGAAATCACTGAAGTGTGAGGAGATCACAGGTGCAGAATACAGAAAGAGAAGGTGAGAGACAGGCTAAATATAGGAGAGAAATATCTACATCTTCTGAGAGGAAGGGTAGTTTTTTTCCAAAACTTCAGTCGCCACCTCTTCTCTTTTTTAGATCATTTTATGGTTCTAATCATGGAAATATTCATTGTGATGGCACCAAGAATACTTAGAATACGGCTAGATTGCATAACACTAGAGGGTATCCAGCAGTCAGTCTGTTTTGTCTAAGAAACTTCACGAAGGTCTTTTGATCTTCAGGAGTCCTGGCTTTCAGGGATCCTGTCCTCAAAGACAAACCAGGCCAGCTTAGGAAGAGTTTCAGTAAATGTTAAGCAGGTAAGGTTCTGGGTAACAAAGCATGGAGTGTCCTCGCTTTCATATGTCCAATCCAAGACACATCTTCACTGAAGGTCTTTTTTGAAAGTTTCAAACTTTGAAACTCTTTATTTTGTTTATTGGGAAGTAGAGGTAAGCAGTCTAGATGAATTTCATGGTTACTTCATTTGCCAATCTATTAAAAAGTAGTTTTGCATGAGAAAGTAAAATACTGCTGGAATTAAGAGACATAAAATATCTAAACACAGACACATTACAAAGGGGATTTAAACAAAATACACCCTCAAAAACATCATTTTTACTGAACCTACAATTTTCCAAACTTCCACCTATGTCTCAAAGATTATACGAAGATGTAAATTATGTGCATGGATAGATACATATGATCATTTTTAGAAAAGTATTTGAATGTGTGTTGTGTGTGTATGTAACTTAGCTACAGTTTTATTAAACCTATGTAAGATGTTTGAATGTAGAAAATTTCTGCATAAATAAATTTGGATATAGATGTATATGTCAAGGGTGGCATACTATCCATATAAAAATATGTTACACAGTAAACCAACATTTAACAACTCAGTGCACAGTATACACAGTACGCAGTACACACAGTACATAGTGCACAGTACACAACATACTCAGTGCACAGCATACACATTACATAGTGCACAGTATGCACAGTACACAGCATACTCAGTGCACAGCATACACTTTACATAGTACACAATATACACAGTACACAGCATACTCAGTTCACAGCATACACATTACACAGTACACAGCATACACAGTGCACAGTACACACAGTATATGGTATACACAGTACACACTATATATAGTACACAGTATGCACACTGCACAGTACACAGCATACACAATATACACAGTACACTGCATACTCAGTGCACAGCATACACATTGCATAGTGCACAGTATACACAGTACACAGTATATGCAGTGCACAGTACACACAAGGCATAAGCACACACAGTACACACAGTGCACAGCATACACAGTATACGTAGGACACATCATACTCAGTGCACAGCATACACGGTGTACACAGTACACAGTATACACAGTGCACAGTACACACACTACACACAATGCACACAGTACACAGTACACACAGTGCAGAGAAGACAGAACATCTTTAAGCAGATGTGACTGGATTCTCGTTCCACCTCCAGAACTGCCTCCGAACGGAGGGGTGGCATCCAATCCTTACCTGTCCTTTTCACTTGTTCCTCCTCTGAGGACAGCCGTGCTTATTTCGCAGTGCTGACTGTGGCATACCTGAGAATAGTTAGGAAGTACATAATTAAGTTCTGTATACTTTCTGCCTTTGGGCTTTCTGTTGTTTAGCCAGCCTTGGGCTAAAAAGTGTCTGCTGTTCCCCTAAGGGCTTGTCTTGAACAATTTTCTCTGCCTTAAGAACACGTTTTCCTCTGGTCATTATGATCACCCTTGCTGCAATGATGAACGAATGAAATTCTGTCTCGCATATCTGTTCCTCCTTTATGAATCACCTTCAGATAATCAAATATTCAGTTCTGTTCAGTGTAGTAAACAGTTCCTGGTGAATGACCCTGTTGGTTTCTAGAAAAAAAACAGAGAGATATGGATTTCTCTACTTGAGGATGTCACAAAAAAATGGAAATAGGTTCTTGATGGTACAAACTTGGTACAGTCAGAAAACATTGGAGATGTGGTAAGAATGTATTGTATGCAATTTGGGGCATAATCTTTGCTTCTTACTCTCATCCTGCATTCTGCAAAGTCAGCTAAACTGTCTCTCTTGTTTGCATCCGTCTTTGAAGCTGGCCCCCAGGATGCCTGGTTCAAGTCTGCTTCCATAAATGGCTGCTTTCCCAATAGCTGCTCTTAATTAATTCCAAATCTCTCTGGCTTTTACTTTGTCATGGCTCAGCCTTTCTTTCACAGATTTCCGAACCCCCAAATGCTTATTACCCCATTGTGTTTTCTGCCATTCAACTCCTGCCTTATTTTGGAAGTGGCATTCTCAAAACCCACATTTGCATTACACACATAGATATCTCCCATCTATGGCCAAAGGAAGCCAAGTATAATACTAATCATACAGCCTCCAGCCAAGCAGAAAACCCTGATGATGAGCCAGGTGTCAATCTTCCAGCTTCCTCAGCTTCTGTTGCATTCGAAAGATATACAGGCGTGTGCATTTTTAATAAAAAAGAAAGAAAGAAATGTTTTTCAAATTCCCACATTTGCAAAACACATTAACTAAGTGTTGGGAGAGGAAGAAGATCGGCCGGGAAACAGTGTTTTCATATTACAACAATTCTTAAGCACTGTGTGACTGATAATATAAAGATTAGAAAGCATGCTAGCATGAATATATGCTTTTGGCCATGTGACAGTCCTTCAAGGCAGCAGAACCTGTTAAAAGCCTTTGCTCGCATACATAGTTGGTTAAAAGAGAGTTGGTGGGGGAAATGGGAGGACCGGAGGGAGAGAGAACTGGGATTGGTATGTAAAATAAGATTGTTTTTAATTTAAATAAAATTTTACAAAAGAGAGTGGCCATGCTCCAATAGCAAGGAAGAGAAACAACTTTCAACATGAATGCTGTTACCATTGTCTGTCTGGGAAAAGAATCCCATGACTGATTAGCTGTCTCCCGGGGACAGAGGAGTTGGTGTCTATGCACATTAGCCTCACTCCTGTAAGCAACATGGTGGCTAAAACATTATAACATATACAAGTGTTACGGCAGGTTGTTCCTTCCCGCCAGCTCCATCCCACCTGCCGCCAGTCTAGGCCCACAGCCACACCAGCCCCAAATAACATTCAGAGACTCTGTATTTGATACAATCCTGTTGGCCAATTACCATTATTGTTTATGGGCTAGCTCTGCCTTAATTATTAACCCATTTCTACTTATCTAAGTATTTCCACGTGGTTGTCTTATCAGGGAGCCGCGGCAGGCGTCCTCCTTCTTTCAGGTCTACATCTCGACTCCTCCTTCCTACTTCCTCTTTCCTCCTGGTCTCCTAGCCCCGCCTATCTTGCTTTCTCATTGGCCACAGTGCTTTATTAACCAGTATGAGAAACATATCTACAGAATAACATCTCCCATCATACAAGTGTTATTTTAAGGAAAAGATTTGTTGTAATGACTCAAGTAACTATATTTGTTGAAATTATGTTAGAATTTAAAAAAAAAATCATTAGAAAGCAAAGCCAGATAATCACCATTTTTTTCCTCTAGCCACATCCAGTGAATCAATAATCCTAAATTTAATATAAACCTCACCAACCAAAATTGCTTGCCTTTGTTTTTTTTTTTTATTTCCTTTACATCCAACATACTTCTAAATTCATAGCTGCATGATTAATATTCTTTTAGGAGACTTGCATAGGATATTGGTAAAAATGTAAATAAGTCTAGTATTTCCCACACTCTTTAGAGGAGGCTTAGAAGCCATACACAAATTATCAGATTAAAATAAAGCAATTGTCAAGTCATACCCCTGTCAGTCACAAATCTTCCTTGGTCATAAAACTCTGTGCTTTGTATTGTACATGAAATCATTGTTCAACAGATTGTAGGTAAATAAATGTAATTTATTTCAGACAAATGAAATGCAGATACTCCCATTATTACAGGTTAATAATTTCTATTTGGCATTTATGGTACTCAGACTTGCCTAGTTTACAATTTTTGAACCACTTAGTCCAAGATTACTAGACTCTGTGCTGGGGGGCTTTGTGAGACCCGGCTTTTTGCTAATGTATACTGTACACACAGGCCAGTGGGGCTGTTGTTTTTGCTGCTCCTTATGTCCCCTTTAATTTTTTTTTTTTTTTTTTTGTTTTGTTTTGTTTTATTCGAAACAGGGTTTCTCTGTGTAGCTTTGGAGGTTGTCCTGGAACTCTCTCTGCAGACCAGGCTGGCCTCGAACTCACAGAGATCCGCCTGCCTCTGCCTCCGGAGTGCTGGGATTAAAGGCGTGTGCCACCAATGCCGGGCTGGAAACACTACCTTATATGGATTGGATAGGTAAAGATGTGGGTCCTAATGTTTATGCCACTAGGACATTGCTATGAAGTGTGTAGTGTCATGAGCTTGTTTGGCTTAAAAAGGATGGCTGAAGAGATGGGATGAGATGATTTGCATCTGAACTCTGCCATATTCAGAAGCCATGTGGTTTCATGGGGATATCCTGTTTTTATACTTATTTACATGGGGAAAATAAGACAAACATTTCCCTTTTTTCTTTTTCCTTTGTTTTTGTTTTTTTTTTTTGTTTTTTTTTTTTTTTTTTTGGTTTTTTTTTGTTTTTTTTTGTTTTTGTTTTTTTTTGTTTTTTTTGTTTTTTTGTTTTTTTTGTTTGTTTGTTTGTTTGTTTTTTCCGATGTCATTTTGAAAGAGTCTGACTCTGCAGCCCAGGCAGGCCTCATACTCCAGGCCATTCACCTACCGCAGCCTCCCAAGGACCAGGATTAGTCTTGAGCCATGACACATATGTAAACAGATTTACTGATACAAAAAGTAAATTTGATTTGTCTGATGTGTTTCAGAGTGAAAAATTATTTATCCACTTATAATTTTTTACAGGTTTTATAAACTAACCTAAACATATCTGTAGTGCTATAGTTTGATAAGAATAAAACAGAGCACATGACATTGTAAATTAACAAAACATTGTACTATATAAAATGGCACCAATGTAAAGTCAATAATCTTATAATGCTTTACAAACATTTTAATTTAATCAGGATCCGTGCCTTTGAGAGATTCTGGGGTATGATTAATAGTTGTTCATTAGATCTTTGTCATGTTTTTGATACATTTCCCAGAAATTGTTGCAAATTGAGCAATTTCCAGTTCTTTGCTTTCATTAAAGTAGAAAGAAAACCTAATAGATTTGCCAATTGGCAGGTTATTTGAAATGATTTTTGTGATAGAGAATGTGTAAATTGTGGCATGCAGCTTAGAATAAGTCTCATAAATTGGGTAACATCATCATACAAAATGTACTCACTACTTTGATATTTAAGAACAAGATTTTTCAGTGCTTACAAGTAAACACTATCCTAAAATATGAATCATGCTGGGCTGTCTCATTCTAGTACTAACAACAAATACATTTCAACTAAAAATTTAATTCACACTTAATAACTTCAATCCCTGTTTATTATAGACTGTGTTGTTTTGATCAGTTGTATAAAATTATAACTGTGACTATAACTCAAATGCAAATACATTTCAACATTAAGTTCTTATGAACTAAGAGAAAAAGTCACATTTAAATTTATGCACGTTAATATAACGTATAAAAGAAATTATGAATAGTTATGTTAATTCAATGCAAAGCAGTATGAGATAATGAGCAATGAAAATCAGATAAATACATTTTATTAGGACAAAATTCTATGAAAGTAAGGAAGTAGAACTGTACATTCACAAAGAACTCTCTAGAACCTACAAGCCTTCAAAACAGCCTGGGCTTTGTTTTTCATTTTCCACACAATATATTTTGATCACATTTTGCCCCTCCTCCAGATCTTCTATATCTGCCACATTCAACTTCATGTTCTTTCTCATTCTATTGACAAAAAGGGATACACACACACACATGCACACACACACGCGCATGCACGCACACACGCACGTGAATGCACGCATACACACCCACACTCACACTCACACGCACATGCACATACCAAAATCAAAACAAAACAAAATAAAAACATCACCAAACAAACATGGAGT
The DNA here is from genome assembly GCA_030556225.1 of Cricetiscus sungorus. Lineage (NCBI taxonomy): Eukaryota > Metazoa > Chordata > Mammalia > Rodentia > Cricetidae > Cricetiscus > Cricetiscus sungorus. The sequence continues at coordinate 15,929,081 of JANBXA010000731.1, forward strand.
CCATTTTGTGCTTCATTCTGTGCTGGTCACCTGCTGCTGAACATGACAGCTGCCTTTGACTATGGCCAATACACACAGAGTCACTCAATTGATAAAAACTGAGTTTTTCCTCTTTCAGTAGCTATTAATTGCAAATAGCTTTTGCCTATTTTCCTTTTTCTGTGCTGGTATTTTATCTGACAAACTTGTACTGGGCCAGCAATAGGGTCTTACCATCAGGCTGTGGAGGGCACCAATAGAATTGGCAGGAACTTATAATGTTCAGAGTGATGGTTCTAGGAGATAACCTTTGGCCAACAACAATAAATGGTGTACCTCATCCCCAGTACTGGAGGTTTTATTTAGTAGCATATGTTGTCTAATTCTTCATCATATATATATATGTATATATGTATGTATACATATGTATATATATGTATGTATGTATGTATGTATGTAGGTTTCATGTGGCTTTTCAAAAGGCCTTTATTGTTGCTTACTCTCCCCCATATTGTCCCCTCTGTACTGCTTTCTCCCCACCACCCCCATTTAATTCTCCTATTCTAGTTTACCCTTTATTCCTTTATAACACTGCATTCCATTTACCCTTCCTAGAAAGATCTCCTCCCACTGACTAGTCCCCTTCACTAACCACCTAATCTCTGTAGATATTGTGAATGACCTACCCATAACTAAAGCTTGAAAGCTAATGTTCATCTATAAGAAAAAATTAACATTTAACGTTTTTCTTTATGGATCTGGGTTACCTCACTCAGGATCATTGTTTCTAGATATACCAGTTCACTACAAATTTCAATTTTCTTAATAATTGAAGAATAATCCTTTGTGTGAATATACTATAATTCCATTACCTATTCATGAGTTGATGGACATCTAGATTGTTTCTGATTTCCATCTTTTATGAGCATGAATATGTCCAGCAATGAATAAGCACATATCTCTGTGGTGAGAGATAGAGTCCTCTGGGTAAATGCTCAAGAGTGGCGCATCGGGATTATCTTGTCCATCTAGTCAGCTTTTTAAGGAAGCACATGTATACTTCCACAGTGGCTTTTCAAGTCTCCACTCCCACAAGCAATGAGTAAGTGATCTGCTTGCCTCACACCCTTACAAGCATCTGCTGTTTTATTAATCTTGACATTCTAACTAGAGTAAGATGAAATCTTCAAAGAGTTCGATTTTGCAGATGGTTTAAGGATGTTGAACATGTTTAAATGTTTCTCAGTCATTTGTGTTTCATTTTGTGAGAACTTTCTATTGAATTCTAGATCACATTTTTAATTGTGTTGTTCATATTTTCCACTTCACATTCAGTTTTGTTTTTTCTGGGTTTTTTTCATATGTTTGTTTGTTTAGTCCTTTGTATATTCTATACATCTGTTTAATGTATAATAGGTAATTTTTTTTCCATTCTGTGGGCATCCTCTTTGCTAGAATGATGGTGGTGTCCTTTGCTGGAAGAAGCTTTTAAGTTTCCAAGGTCCTATTCATTAATTAATTGTCAGCCTTACATCCTTTACTATCAGGAAGTCCTTTCCTGTGCTAATGAATTCAAGGGCATCTTCTACTTTATTTTTCATCAGTTTGTGGTATCTTGTCTTATGTTGATGTGCTTGGTCCATTAGGATTGAATTTTGTGGGAGATGATATATGTGAATCTATTTTCATTCTACTATATCTAGCTATTCAGATTAACCAGCAACATTTATAGACAATGCTATCTTTCATTCAATGTGTGTATTTTTGGCTTCTGTTCCAAAAACCAGGTATCTGTAGGTATGTGGAATTGTGTCTGGGTATCTTCTGCAATGATTCCTGAGCCTTGGATTTAGGACTGATGTTACAGATATATTATTTGGGACTGAGATCCATACCCTCTGCGTTTTGGCCTCTTCTTGTTTCCTCTTATGATCTCTGTCTGTTGCAAAAAGAAGGTTCCTTAGAGTCATGAGAGCTACCCTTACCTGTGATTATAAGAGCATGTATTTATGAAGTAGTTAGGGATTATGGTAATTTAGTAAAATGTAACTTGTAGGTTCTCCTCCAAGGTCCATGACTTCACTGATACTGGGGAGGTGGCTAGTTTTCACTCCCAGGAGTGATTTCTGTCACATTAGTGGGGCTTAAATCCTCTTATAGAGCTGTTGGTCACTGCCAAGTTGTATGTAATGACAATACTGTACCTTTTGGGGTTTTGTATCATAAAGTATATCTTTATGAGTATCTGAATTTCCATGGTGTTTCTGGTACTTTCTCTCTTTTTACCTCTAATTGTGTGTGAGTGTGTGTGTGTGTGTGTGTGTGTGTGTGTGTGTGTGTGTGTTTGAGAGGAATAATCTCTAGATGCCTGTTAGTGCCATTTGATTATGATATTTTTAACTTCAGGGTTCATCTGTTTAGGTTTTGACTGGATGGACTATTTGTTGATAAATTAGAGTTACTGAAGTCACCCACTATCATAATATTTGAGCCAATATTTTATTTTAGCTGTAGCAATATCTCTTTCATGAACTTTGTGGTCCTTGCATTTGATGCATAGGTGTTTAGAACTGTAATGTCCTCTTCATGGTTTTTTTTTTCTTTAATGAGTATGCAGTGCCCTTCCCTATCTCTCCTGATTAGTTTTTGTTTGAAGACTCTGTGTCAGATATTAAAGTAGCTATGCCTGCTTGCTTTTTATTTCATTTGCTTGGACCACCATTTCCATCCTCTCACTCTAGAGTAATATCTTTCCTATCTATAACGTCTGTCCAATATCAAGGGTTAGTTATGTGTATTTCTTGAAGGCAGCAGAAAGATGAGTCCTATTTTCTAATCAAATCTGCTAGTCTATGTATTTCCATTGTGGTAATTGTAACTGGAATGTTGAGTGTTATTGTTGAGCAATCTTTATTAATCCCTGTTATTTTGTTGTGATTTTATTATTTTTATTATTGTTTTAGACTTCTTTTTGTTGATCATTCTAGAGTTTATTCCTGTGTCCTCTTTGGTGTGTTTAACTTTCTCTTCAGACCCAAATTTTCCTTCTAATAGAACTGAGTTTATAGACAGAAATAGGTTATGTATTTTTTCATCATGAAGTATTTTTCTTTCTCCTTTGACTGTTCTTTTACTAGGTATAGCACTCTAGGCTGGTATCTCCAACTTTGCAGAGCTTATACAGTATCTGTGTGGGCTTTTCTGAATTTAAAAGTTTCCACTGAAAAGTCAAGTGTTGTCTAATGAGCCTGTTCCTATATGTGGCTTAGTCTTTTTCCCCATGCAGTCTTTAATATTTTTTCTTTATTCGGTACACGTATTTTGATTATTATGTCACAGAAAATTTCTTTTCTGGTCTTGTCTACTTGGTGTTCTTGCACCTCTGTAGGCTTCTCTTTCTTTAGATTTGGGAAATTTTATTCTATGATTTTGTTAAAAATAATTGTATTTTTTAGTTGGGTTTCTTCTCCTTCCTTTGTATCTATTATTCATAGGTTAGGTCTTTTCATAGTGTTCTAAATATTCTGGATGTTTTGTGGCTGGCTGGTTTTAGATTTAACATTTTTTTTAACTGAGCCATCCATTTCTTTTTATATATATACGTATTATTTTTCTTATTTTATATATCGATCCCAGTTCCCTCTCCCTCCCTCCCATGCCCCCTGACCCCTCTCCCATCCCACCTGCCATCCCCCACCCCCACTCCACAGGGAAAGTGATTCCTTCCAGGAGGGATCATCAAAATTTGTCAAGTCATTTGGAGTAGGGCCTAGGCCCTTCCTCCTGCCTGTAGGTTAAGGAAGTGTCCCTCCATGGGGAATGTGCTCCAAATGTCCTTTCATGCACCAGGGATACATATTGGTTCCACTGTCAGAGATCCCTTAGACTGCTCAGGCCTAACTGAGACCCATGTTCAAGTGGTCCGGGTTGGTCCCATGCTGAATTCCCAGCTATCAGTCTAGGGATCCATGAGCTCCCCCTTGCTCAGGTCAGCTGTTTCTGTGGGTTTCTCCAGCCTGGTCTTGACCCCTTTGCTCATCACTCCTCCCTCTCTGCAACTTGATTCCAAAAGTCCAGTTCAGTGTTTACTGTGGGCATCTGCTTCAAGCCATCCGATTCTTCTATTGACTTCAAGACCTGAAATTCTCTCTTCCCCTTTGTTTAATCTGTTTTGAGGTTTCCTTTGAGGTTTTATTACTTTCTGAGCTTTTCATTTTTCATTTCATTCAAGTTTGGCTTTTCTTTTAGCAATTCTACTTCCTGTCAACTTTTATTTTCATAACTTTAATAGTTTTCATTATTTCATTCAATTTTTTTTGTTTTTATGGTCTTTTTTTGAGGCATGTATTCATATCCTCCTTAAGGTCCCTGAACATATTCATAGGTGTTGTTTTAAAGTCCTTGTCTTGTGCTTCAGCTAAACTGACTTCTCAGGAAAAATAAAATAGAAGTGCTGGTCTCTGGATAAGATGTATTGTCCTAGTTGTTCATGTTCAGGTTTTAGGGGTGAGGTCTGGCCTTCTGGAGTTATAAGGTCTGTGTTTTCTTGGCGTGGACATGTGGTGGTTTTGCCTCTGTTAGGTGTTCTGTTCTTTGACTGCTGTCATCCAATCTGTCAGGTTATGGACTAACAGATGGTGCTTTATTTTCAGTCTTGGAGCCCTTCTAGGATCCAGGGTTCATACTCTGACTGGTCTCAGATCCAAAACTCTGGTTAGAACTCTAGGTTCAGACTCTAAGCAGTCCTGCATCCGTCCAGAGGGAGAGCTGGGTGATGGGCAAGTAGACAGGGGAAGGGGAAAGACTCTGATAAGTAGTATTCGGTGTTCTCAATTCCATGGAGCATGGCAGAGATATAACTAAGGGTTTCTCAAGTTTGGCCACAGATGGCAGAAGGTCCCAAAGGAATGGAAATGGGCTAGAAGGAGGGGCTGGGGTGTGAATTGATGGGGGGACAAGAGGTATCCTAGAAAGAGAGGGTGAAGAAAGGCACAAATAAACTACTTGAGTTCCCACAAAGTGTAGTGGCTGTGGGACCCCTGGAAGCGAGTAGGTTTGCAGAAGGTGGTGAGTCCCCAAAAAATGGAGATGGGCTATGAGGAATGGCTGAGGACAGAACTGGAGAAAGAACCAGGGCATCTGGGTCTACACCATGAATGTCAGCTGAATTTCAGAGGATGGATGTAGGCTGAGAGGGTGGCTGTGCTTTCACATAAAAGACTCTAAGTTTCAAATACACTATTGGGCAGAGCAGTGTATCTCAGTGGTGGAGCTAGCATATCTGAATGACTGAAATTGATCCCCAACCCGATTTTTTAACATAAAATTTAAATTACATCAGATATATTTAAATAACAATAAAATAGATACACTTAAAATATATTATTTAGTGTGCCAATATGCGAAGGTCTTTTGCATCCAGGTAAACTAGACAATATTACCAAGAAAACATTTAGATTAACCATCATATACTCCACAGCAGTTTTTATAAAAACAGAATAAACAACTCTAGAGGTTGTATGAAACTATAATTTACCCTGAAATAATCAAAATAATCTTTAAAAGAACAAAACAACACATGTCATCTTCCTGTTTTTAAAATATATTAGAATATTATAGTGATTAAAATTGTGTTGTGCTGCCATAATAGCAAACAGAATGCATGCAGAAACAAATAGATGTATGATCCACAAGGATGCTATCTCAACTAATGGTGAAAATATATCAAGCAATAATCTCTAACATGCATGTGTTTAAGGTCATTTTTTTTTACTTGATGCTTTTCAGGCCATGTGTGAGAAGAAATGACCAATTCTCTAAAGCAGTTCTCAGTGTTGCCCTAAAATAGGCATTTCCAAGACCTAGTATACCTGTTTCTACAAACTTGAAGTTTAGTCTTGTGTGCTTGTCATCTTCAGAGTTTTGCCTAAACACACCAGTGACTTTCCTTCCTCTTCACAGCTAGTAAATCTAAAGCCCTGAATTTCCCAGAAACACGTGAAGTCCAGTCTGCAAAGCCAGTACCCTTCTACCACGATGGCAGCACAGCTCTATCAGGAGAGTGGGTTCTCTATGTAATACCTATATGGCCACACAGCCCTGTTCAAAGAAATTGCATCTCTGACATAAGGGTGGCCATAGAGCGTTGATTGTTTCATCCAGGTCAGACCTATGATAGGAATAGCTTGGTACCAATAAACCTTTGTATCTGTACTACATTCACTACATTTCAGTAGTAGGTGGCGATTTAGCACAGATCTGGAAATGAGAACTGAATCTTCAGACTTCTAGTCCAGTGTTAAAGATAAAAAAAAAAAAATAGTTTTATTCTTAAGACAAAACTCCCGCCTCCTTATAAGGGAAAATAGTCAGCATCCTTCTTTTCTCCCAATTCCAAAGAGCCAGCAGCTGCCATGCTAGCCCTTACTGTTCGACTTAAGTGCTGTGCTGGGCTCAGTTAGATATACCCACAGTTCTCGCTCCACTATTAGAAACGCTACAAGGTGGGGCTCAATTGTTAGAAGAACTTGTAGGACTGAGTACAGTCGTTATGTAACCCCAGAATGTTGGACTTAGTTATTAGATGTACTAGAAGGCAGGGTTCAGATGTTAGAAGTTCGACTATTTTGGCCAGGCTCAGCTGTCAGCTATTCCCGTTGGTACACACATCTGCACTGCTGGGCTGTACCCACAGTTGGTACATTCAGTTGGTACACATATCTACAATGGTGAACTAAAGGCAGAGGTTGAAATGAGTTCACCAGACCCAAGATAAATGATAAATGGGTGTTTTCTTGGGGAAAGCACTTACACGGGTAACAGTGAGGAACTGACACGGCCTTCCTGCCCCAGGAGATGCAGTCTCTGCCCTTATAATGCTCTCTGGGACCCAAGAGAGCCTGCACCGGCAGCTCCTCTACCTTAAAGGAGTCATGTCTACACCTGAAACCACACCCAAAGTGTGTGGCCACCACTACACGTTCACTGGCAGGGCAAGATGCCACTACACTGGACTCTTAGGTTTGCGTCTCCTGCTTTGTTCTCCTGGGACCTCAGAGACAGAGACTGTGTAAAGGCTGGCAACTCCGTCAACAAATAGGATTTGGTTTTTTTTTCAGCATCACCATACTTCATACAAATATTCAAAACACACAGGACAAAAGAAGCAAATATGAGTGTAAACAGGTAGTTCCCCAAAGGTTAGGAAAAGAAATAGAAAGAGAATCAGAAGACGTTCCCTGGAATAACCGTGTGTTCCAAACAGAATATAACAAAAGTTACGCAAACTAATTTTAGAGCACCAAGTGTACCACCCCTGAATATTATCAAATACTACTGGCTGGAATAAGAGTTAATTGGTGCCTTTCATTCATTTTGCTTACTGCTGTTGCGTTCTTTGAAACTAATGTGCCTGCAAACACACAGTCGAATGGTGCAAGAACTCCAATAGCCTTCGAAGACAAATTAAGTGCAAGAGGGGTTGTTTATTATTAATATTCTCTGGAGTTTCCTACTTGCAAATTGAGAAATTGAAGGTAAAATAGTCACAGTGTAAGACTACCCATCCTGAAATCTTACCACCAATTGTACAATAAAATACTTTGTAATTACGAACTAACTGTTACAAAAATTGGCTTGAGAATAAATAAAGGCAGCATCCTTTATTTTCTCCTTATCCCAGTTCCTTTGGGTACTATAAACTTTTCAGATTAACTCACAGTGATACGCAAAAAAACAAGGAACTCCTACCACGTTTGCCTTTTCCCCAGGTTCAAAGACCAATTACCACTTCGTCTCCAGCTTCACTAGCCTTCCTTGCTATTGCCAGCTATTACCAGCTGTATACAATAGCTGTTTCTGAATGCACTTGCCCTCTACATTCTTCATCTTCCTTATTAAAACATTTGGAAACAGAGAATAAGAATAGAAATATGTTTAAGATAGTGGTAAGGATTATAGACTGCAGCAAATCACAAATAATCATATCTTCTTAGTAGCATGAGGTTTAAGTCTTGATTGTATAGAGCGTATCATGCAATGAACTAAGTTCAGATCCTATTTCTTATACTTTATAACCAAAAAAATGGTTTCAGAACTAAATTAGTTGTACCAAATTATAGGTATCTCCAAAATAAGCAATCATATTAGTATCAATCAAAGCATAGTATTTTGTGGAAATCATTGCAAGTTGTTGGCCTGGAATAGCAGATTACCATCTTCATTTGTAATGTACAATATTATTTAGGATGCCATTCTAGTTCTAATCAAATAGTATAATACAGGACTCTTAGACATAAGTATTTCATGGCATTTTTCTCTTCTCTGGATTGTCTAAATATAGTGGTAGGGAAACATAGAAAGATGTGTTCCTGTTTTTTGAATAAGAGCAATGAATTCTCAAAGGAAGGATATAAACATGATTTGTACTGACAGCCATAATGTGAAAGATAATTTATTGTTTGGCATGCTATACTTGAGAGAAAAGGAATAAAAATATGGGCAAATACACTAAAGCAAAATAATGTTTACACAGTGGAAAGGAACCATCTGTGATATTCTGTCTGTATCTTTCACTTTTATCAGTCTTATAAATAGGACTTAAACTGTTGTCAGCCCACACATCCTTATGCTCGGGAAGATACATGATTGCTGGGCCTGGCCGCTTTCACCCGTTTTTCTTCTCGGGTCATTATAGCTGCAGGCTTTCTGACTCTGCTCTTTTAGCCTCTAACATCTGCCTCTACCCTCACCAATCATGTTAAATTCATTTCAAGCAAAGAGTCCAAGTCAGGCTCACAATTGTAGGCACTAATAAGTTTATAACTCAGTCTTGTCTTTCTTACTGTGCAGTAACTGGATTCTACCCAGGAGACAACTGCCACATGGGTGTCTGAGTTAAGACCTGTGTCATATCTGATTCCCAAGTCCTGATGTTGCAAGCTGTGCATGACTACAGGGATTGGTCTAAATGGGGTGGTGAGGGAATGAAGAAAACACGGAAATGTGGACAGATGCACAGAAAATCGGGTGTTTGGTAGTCTGAAGAAGCCACTGCACCCCCGAAACTTACCTTGTTAATTGTTATATAGAGTTGAACAGGAAGGTGGGCTTCATACATCAGAACAAGGAGGTGGGGGTAATATACACAGCTGACAAAGAGGAAGGTTTGGTTACTCTCTGTAGGAAAGCAGTCTTCATGCTATAAACAACTGTGGAAAGAAAGCTCTGGTGATGTTTTCTGCACACCTTATCAACATCCACACACTGATCAGAGGAAGGCTTTGCCGTTTTCCATAGGTCTAAGACACTGGAGTCCTTGACATGGCTGTGTTCATGTCAAACAGTGTGCATTCATTCAAGACTTCGGTTGCTTCCCACGATGATAGGAAGCCCAGAGAGCCACAGCTCCAAGGTATTTCCAGTCCCTTTATCTCCTTACATCCAGAAACGTATGCATCTCTCTGTTCTCTTTCAGTGAGTCTCAACAATGCCATGTCTTAAGCTTGGCTAGTTCATTTTCAACACATTATAAGTATTTATTTTTTCTTTTTTCTCTTACTATTCAATGCCTTCTTCTGCCCATTTGTCTTATTCACCATCCCTCTTCTAACATTTTCTACAACTTCATAAAGTTCTTCATCATAGGGGCATAGAGAAGACTCCCATCTTTTAAATCTATAAACACACAATTCACATGTACTATAATTTAATGTTACCATATTAGTCAGATGCCATTTTTATTGATTCATCACTATTACATAACCCATGGCACCTTGAAAACTGGCTTTAACTGGAATTGTGCACTGAGGTAAAGAGAAGTTCAATGACGATGATTCACTTACCTGTTTCTTTTGAGCAACACACTTACTTCTCAAGAGTGTTAGTGTTGCTTACACATCACAAAATTAAAGGAACGGTTATCAAAGGAAGCTCATTGTTAGGAAATTAGGTGGCCAAAACTGCTGGGATCCTTGCTCCAAACTCGATTTAAACAGTGTTTTAAAGTCAAGTCTCTTCGATGGATAAGGTACATTTGTCTTCACCTGCTTAGAGCTAGAAAGAGTGTCACAGTCTTTGGGTCTCTGGACAGTAACTGCTGAGGACATTGAGCTGGGTCACTGGAGCAGTAGGGGTGAGTCAACCTTTTTGCTCTACTTTCTGCAGCCTTGGTTCTTGTGAAGCAACGATGTATATGGTGTGTATGCACATCCTACAGGAGTGTGGGTCAGCAACAGCGTGGCCGATATAATCGCTGCTCTATAGAGAGTAAGGCATGATGAGGACGCAGCAGCAAGAGTCACTAGATGGTAAGGTCCAAATGTGAAGAGCATGGAGGTGTGTGACTATGGAGCACGATGCATAGGATGACAGCAAAGGCTGTGGCCTCCACCTCAGTTCTGACCACCTCTCACTAGACTGTAGTCAGCACCCATGGGTTACTTTCTCCCTATGTCTCTTTCCCTTTCTGCTCACTGTGATTTAAGTGTGTTTGCTTTGCTTTGCTTTGCTTTGCTTTGCTTTGCTTTGCTTTGCTTTGCTTTGCTTTGCTTTGCTTTGCTTTGCTTTGCTTTGCTCTTTTGAGATGGGTTTCTCTTGCAGCCCTGGCTGTCATGTCCTGTAGACCAGACTACACTCAAACTCACAGAGATCTGCTGCCTCTACCTTCCCAGTGTTGGGATTAAAGGTGTGTGTGCCACCACTGTCTGGCTAAATTATTTTTCTGAAATTTGGAATCCTGATCATATTGAATGTACCATATATATATATATATATATATATATATATATATATATATATATATCCCATGCACATATAGAATACATATGCAGCCAATAGCCATAGTTCCCACAATCATTAAAAGTGATCTGATTAGCAATCCATTCTTTAGGTTACATATTCCCTCTTATATTAATACTCTAATTGTTTTTCTATGCACTAAATTTTAGAAAGCCTTTAGTTACTGGGTTGCTAGAAGACAATGGGGCTTTTTAAAATATTTTTATAAAATAATTCTTAGTTTATATTTTACTTAATAATTCTCTAGATTTGAAAATCTGTTTTTATCAGAATCCCATTGATTCTTTTAGTTTTTATTTTTCAATAGCAAGAAATACCTTGCCAAAAGTTGCTTGGCATGAAATTACAGTTGTCAATCTTGCCTTTGTAACAATTACCTCATATAAATCCTTACCTTGGGGGAGGTTTATTGTTTTGAGACTCGCCTAATGAGAAATGACTAGAGTAATATTAATGGGTAATGTAAATCTCATGTGTCATTATTTTGAACATAGTGTGTAAGATGGCTTACATATCAATTATTGGGTTGTGTTCAACAACTGTGAGGTAAGCGGAGTTACCCTTCAGTGCTCTGCCAGTATGAGTGGAAAACCATTTGATCATGCAAGTTATTAAAGAAAAAATCATTAGAAGCTCTATTTAAATAATCTAGGTGAACATTTACCTGGATTCATCTGTTTTATTTTGCTTCTGTGATGTGTTATTGATTTTTTTTTTTTTCATTTCAGCCTCATGTGCTTACAGATGTTAATCTGCAGAGCAGCTCAATTCTTCTCCCAACAAAGGCAGTTTGTAGCGTGGCTTTGCTTCTCTGTGACCCAGTCGAGGGGTTCTGATGACAGATACTCTGCTTGTCAGCTTTGCTTCATGACTCTAAAGAAAATGAAACTTAGCAGAAGCTGAGCCGCAAGCACTCCCTGGGCCTCTTATTTGGGTCTTTTCATGCGGGGTTTGGCAGAGGTCTTAGTCGTTCGTCATGTGGTTTCACCAACACAAAGAAGAGAGCGGTTGTACTTTTCGGTACCATTCTGGAGACTGCTACAACACAAAGTAAACAAACAATATATTTTTAGGGCACCACCTGCAGCCAGCAGCTGTACCAAGCAGAGCAGAACTACGAACGATGTGATTTGTCCCATTTAACATGAAGCCTGAGGTTTTAGGCGAAAGGGAGGAGAACGATCTACGTACACAACCCACACATTGCAATTTAAACTAGCTGATTTTTTTCTTTTTAGGTGAGAACTGAAGTATTATTATAGCTCTTCTCTTTTCCCACCCCTTGACCTCTACTTGAAAACATTTCTATTATTGGGGTTTTAACTGTTAACTGGGGGAAGTCGTTTTTCTCACCAGTAAACTTCCTTTCTCATTCAAGGGCAATTTTGTCTCATAGCAATCTATACTTAAACGCCAACGTCTGCTATATCTAGGCTGGATATAAAATGATGTCTGGCATTTACGTGAGCCAATGACATGGGTACAGAAACTCATGCACTTGGCTTACATAAGTCTTTCTTCTTATCCATAGCCTTCATTTATTTCTGTTCTTCAGGATCTGTTTCTTGAAATGTGAGGCAAAAGTTCTGGATCTTCTGAAAGCTTCAACTCATGCTTAATTGACAATCTGTTTCTTCACTAACCCTTTCCTTCCCAGGCAGAAAATCTGTGTAGCTCACCTTGTTAAAATCCCACAGTAGCTAAATTGCCTGATGCTTAGAATCTTGAGGCTGGCATGCAGAATATTTTAAGCACACTTTTTTTTTCTCAGTTTAAAAAATGACTTCATTTCTCTCTCTCTCTCTCTCTCTCTCTCTCTCTCTCTCTCTCTCTCTCTCTCTCTCTCTCTCTGCCTCTCTGTTTCTGTCTCTGTATCTCTCTCACCGTCACAAATAGGTCTTTCTTATCACTATTTTAAATCTAGATTTTAAGCAAATTCTTGGGCTAATAGTCCACGTATTCATCAGCTTATTCAACTTTAGCTCCTGTCTTGTCACTGGTAGATTTTACAGAACTACCACCTTCACCATGGAGCTCCATGGGTTTTCTCAATTCAATCGTGAGTTCTTTGGCAGCTTTACTTTTCTAATGGTGACATCATGACGAAGGTAAACGGACTGGCAAGACTTTTCAATGTCTTTTCCCATGCTGTCTGAAATCGATTTATTAACTACTTCCTTCAAGTCCATTTGTCTGCCTGTTCCGTCATCTTCTTCCAGATCTGGATGAACCTGTTGATGCTGCATGTAGGACATTTTGTGAATCTGATTGTTGCGTTTTCTGAGTGAAATCAACACAGAATAGGTGGACCAAATAACCATCTGTTGTCTTGACAACAATATGAGCATGGATCACAGTCTGCCACTTTTTGACAATGGGATACATTTTGTCTCGGTAAGATTCACACCGTGGAAGTTAGTTAGACAGGTTTTGATATCAACATTCCGAGTAATTAGCCTGAATTTCCTAAATGCAAGTTCATAGTTCTGCAGATCAGCACTCTGACTTCAAATATATAACCCGTAGGCCACCAGATGTGATTTTGGTTTCTTAAGTCCTTATGACTAGCATTAGTCAAAAGTTACTAATATTGAATGTACTCAGAGCTTTCACACCATACCAATGCTTCTTAGAAAACAAACCAGCCACTTCCTCCTTGGCTCCCTTTCTGCTTCTTTTCTTCTGGCATTTGTCCTTGACCACTGTGGTGCTGCTGAGAGAGAAAAAAAAATCCTTGTTTTCTTAATGACTGTTAATTCCAGCCCCAGAAACCAAAGTTACCATTCAGCTTTACTAGGTGAATAATATATATGTATTATGTTAATCTGTGGGAAATCCAGGTACCTACAAATTGCAATTACTTAAACACGGAGGACAGTTGGCTTTAACATTAAATGGGGTATCAAATACTACACAATATTTTGTTTTATCTCAGCAGTGAACACTATTTTTTAAAAAGATAGAGAACTGTTCTAAATATTTATAAAGCATGGTAGGTAGAATGTCATTCTTAATGCCTATACCAGTGACCAGATTCTTATTATGAAGAAGAACAATCCAATGACCATCTTTTTGTGCCTCATTAACAGCCTTTATCCATACTTACAGATATTTCTCTAAAACCCTGAGAACTTAGATGAAAGAAGCACAAGTCTGCACCGATGCATGTCTCTAGCTAATGGAGGATATCAAGTCTGTAAGCCAGGAAGGGAAGCTGCTTCCATTATCTTTACTTTCATCATCATAGTGATGGTCCTTATGAATATGAAGCATGAAATATTCCCCGCCAAAGTTGTCTACAGTCATGCTTAATGTGGGACCTGCTTCTATCTTCTTCACCTTTTGATGGCATTAACAAGAATCTTCAAGCAACAGCTCGTATGCATTATTTTGCTAAATTATTTTCGCTTCTGAATTCTGTCAATCAATCATATTTCTTCTTTCCAATATTTAACTCTTGGCAGTGTTTTTAGCTCTGTGGGTTGAGTTTTTGGAAGAAGGAAGAGAAGAAAAGAAGACCATTAGGCAGAATGTCTCTCTGCTTGATAAAAGGAACAGACAGGATGGTTGGGCTTAAATGAGAACCTTTCGCAGAGCTTGTACTCTTTGGAACTCTCTGACATCCCTTTGCTGTCTCTGGCTCTCCTGAGTATATTGTTTTGTTCCCTTGCCGGTATCACTTCAAATGCTTCCTTTCTGAGTTGTAATTCTTATGCCACACTCAGCTTATGTGTTGAAGCCCATTAGTGAACTTGTCAATTCAATTATTGCATTCTTCAGTTCCCATTTTTGCTTGGTTCCTTTTTTGTATTTTCATTTCTTTGTAAATATTCTCATTTGGCTCACATATAATGCTTCTGAGATGTTAAGTTTATTTATGATGCCTATTTTGAATTATTTGCCAGATACTTTGTATAGCATCATGCCCTTAGGGTCAGTTTCTGTAGGTACCTTTTGTTCATGTGCCATGGCATCTTGTTTCTCTGTATACCTTGTAACTTTCAGCCTATGAATTTTAAAACATAGAAACTTTGCCCAAACACCAAGAACTGGTATTGTACAAGGAAAGATCTATTCCAAATAGCCTGCTGCATCAAGATTAGAGAATCTCCTTAAACATCTTCTGTGCATGTGCCTTCATTGTTCTGCTTGGATATTTGCAAATGATAGGAATTTGGCAGTTGCTCTATGAATAAATAGCCCATACTTTTTTGTTCCCTTGAGATGTGTCCATAACACTGCAGGTTATCTGACGTTGTCACAAACTGCTCAGCTCTCCTTTATTACCAGAAGCCACTAGAGTGTGTCTGTTCCCATAGATACTACAAATCACCCACTCCCCAACATGATTATTATACAAACTCAAATTCTTTCTCTCCCCATGGAAAAGCTGGGAGTTCTAAGTGTGTTGCCCTCTAATTCTGTTCTGGGCCAGAGGAAGGACTGTGTTGGGTATGTATAGAATGTTCCAAACCACCATCACTTGTTTTCAGTGGACCTGTGCTTGGCGCTGCTTGATGTCAATCCAGAAATACAGACAAGACAGAAGCCATTCTTTTAAGGAGTTCACCAAAACATCTGAATAAGTACAATCTAGTTTCAGTCATCTCTTCCTTTCCCTCAGAGAAGCCAGCAGCTGGAAGCTTTCCCCAATCACGCTACTCACTTCACTGAAAGTCAGGAACAGACTATGGTTGAAAACCAGGAATTTTCCTAGTGTTTTGATGCAGCCAGTTCTGCATTCAAACACAGCACAGAAGTCTTTCAACTGCTTTCTGGATTTCTAACAAAGGAGATTGTTTCATGGAATGCTGAATAATTGCCTGCATGGGGTAAAGAGGGCCTGGGACTTTGAATTCTACACTCTTAATAATGCCCCTTCTCTTAATTCATATGTGAGATAAATAACGAAGAGAAATTGAAAGTATTCATTTCTTAAGCTGCATCAGCGCCATTTGTTGTTGTGAGAGAAGCAGGTAGGGTTATTGTGGAGAAAGGAGGAGTAGATTTGAGGCTTTTACCAAAAAGTTAAGAAATTCAAGGTAATGGATGCTGAAACAGTATTTAAATTGGTTTTAATCAATAGTAAAAACCAGTGGCCTCCTCAGTACCAATGAACACATGATATCATTGCTTATTCATTTGGTGGCTCATGCTGAGCCACCAAAAACATCTTTACTTTATTTTTCTATCAGATAATAGTGCTTGTTCCTTTTACTGTAGTGAAGATCCTCCCATAATAATTTATTTATGAGTAATTAAAACCCAAAATGAATGGCAGTCTAAGCTGGGGCTTTAAAGAACAAATGAAAGGTGTTGTTCACCAATTATAGATGTTTCACCTTAAAAATTTCCTGGAGACTGTGTAAGAAGTGTTGCTTCATCTGACTTTATAGAAGGAGAAAGAAGTAAATGTTGTTCCAGTTGATGGTACCTTGATGAGAGTATATATTAAACGTTGGTCTATCAAAAATCAGCATAAATCAGAGAATGGAATTTATATCTAGTATTAATTTAAAAGAGAACTCAAACTTGCTATTCATACAGCCACTCAGAATTGCTCAGGACCTTCTAGCAAGAGCACTCCAACCTGTTCATCTCAGAATTTTTTTTTTCATCTATCTTTAAGATCCAACAAAGTACACTGGCATCAATGTCAGATTTCATAGCAAAGTTTTCAGTTTTGCTTCTGAGTGGCATTTAACTGTCAAGAGGCTCACCCTGAAAGAACAAACTGAAATATGTTCATTATTTCAAATAGGAAATGCATGCTTGCAAAACAAAAAAACAAAACAAAAAATCACCCATGCAAGTAGACAGAGGAGTTACAGAGCAGCCAACGGTTTCAAATATTTATTTTTCTTGTTTTTAGTTAACACTTTCATAGGAAGATACATAGAATTTTTATAGAATGAATTTCTCAATTGTGTGGAAATAGAACTGTAGTAAATTTTACAATGACTGCCTCTTTCCTTATAAGTATAGTAAGATAGTTACCTTTAATTAGTACTGGTAATAAAACAAAATGAGAAATAAAGCAAACTAACAATTAGGCATGATTTAAATACACTCTAACTTGGACTTACTCTTAAAAAGCAAGCTAAAATAATTAGCTTAGTAGTGTTATAGAAGAAGCTCTATTAGATAATCCCATTAAGACTATTACTTTCAAGAGTCAAAATTCCGGAACAGACCATAAAAACCATTTAACATAATTTCTGTTTTGTTGACAAGGGGTCAAGATCAGAATCATAAGCAAGTTTCCCCATGATACATTCAAACATTTCTTCTTTTTACAGAGAAAGAAATAATATATTTAGGCTATGTTATGGCTTTGTCTAACCAAGGCCTGTTGGCTGTTGAAAAAGTTGATGGTGGGTAGTATTTGCTTTTGTAAGCTACACGTTTTCCCCTTCAGTTTTCCATTTTAACCTTAGTCCTAAATTTCATTTTACCTCATGTGTTTTTCCAAAGGACTTAATGGGCGGAAGACCTTCACAGCCCTTGACACCCACTTCTGCCTTCCAGGAATGGATTTGTTTTAGTGAATGTCTGTACTAGATTACTATAAGCCCACTGCCACATTTGAAAACATAAGCTAGCCAATGAAAAGGTTTAATTTATTACCTCTATTTGGGAAAACCATTTCCAAATCAATACAGGAGCCTAGAATAAACAAAAGTCTTCAGAACAAACAAGAATGAATTTTGATAGAAGAATATTGCAGGGGCAGGAAATGAGGATGTGGTTTCTGGCAAGGGGAGAATATTTTTAAATACTCTAATTTTTGTGATTATAATTTCATCATTTCCCCCTTCCCTTTCCTCCATCCAAATCCTCCCATGCATCCCTCCTTGCTCTCTTTCAAATTTATGCCATCCTTTTCTTTAATTGTTGTTACATATATATGTGCATACATGCACGTGGGTTCCTAAATTCTTACCTGTACCCTGCATATGTTTCTAAAGCCATTGGATACAGAGTAACCAATTGGTGTGCTCCCCACTCAGGAAGAATGCTTTAAAAACATTCTCGTATCCCATGCATGTGGCCTACTACTTTTGTGACCAACTTTCCTTTACACTCGGGAGCGTTGCAAGGCAGTTATGTTATGTGCATCGCTATCACCAATTCCCGTTGGAATTCAGGCTGTCAAACACATTTCAAAAGCTCTTGCATTAAATAATGCTCATTTACTAAAATGAGACTGAGAATGAGGCTTGTGGTGGAAGTTCTTATGAAGCCTGGATGACAAGCAGCTGTTCTGGCCAATAGAAATCAGCCATGAAATGTCAGCTACACCAGGGTTTGTCCTCGCTTTTCTTCTGTTTCCTGTCTACACACCCTCTTTTCTCCAGGATAAATGCTCTTATCTGCACCAGTAATCGCTAAAATGGGGCTTTTCTATCTCTGTAATGTCAGCAACTGAAAAACGGATGCCTTTTCTCCAAAATAAACACAACTCTGGATGTATTCAAATAACAGGTTTGGGGATTGCTGATCTTGTTAAGGCTTGTCTCCTCTGAAAGGCGTTCTGTATGCATGCACTGCAAATAGATGGACACTTATGACACCCAGAGCTGAGTCTGCCACAGGAATCTGACACATTCAATGTTTAGTGTTCACTTGTGTGACTTTCAAACCAAGAGCTGACACTGGGAATTCTGAGTCCACTGAAGGGTTTGTCTGTACCTAGGGGATGACAGAGTTTACTCTGTAACCAAGGGCAGAAGACAAGAGCCTCAAACCCTGTCCAGCTTGCTAAGACTACGCTTAGCAACAGGGAAATCTGTCTGAACCCTTTATGTCCTTTTCCAGAGAGGCAGGACCACAACACGCAATTACATTGTACATCCTTCTGCCGCTGGAACACCATGTCTCCTACTGCATTTTGTTTGTCCTATTTTTTAGTTTAATTTTTTTTATTTTATTCATTCTACCAATTTCATCATTACCCTAATTTTGGACGCTTTTCTTCTTTACTATTGGGGAAAAAAATGAAACTTCATATAACATATTCTGGTGGCACTTTTATTCTCCGACAGTGCCCACCCCCCCTCTCATCTTCTTGTCAAGCTTTATGAAACAGACACAAAAATAACGAAAAGAAACAATAACAAAAATAAAAATAAAACCCACAATAATTAGAAACCAAAATATACAAGCAAAAGACCGATAAGAGGGAAAAATGCCCAAACAAAGACATATGAAACAAAACATATACAAAAATACCATTGAGTTCATTTTGTAGTGGCCATCTACTGCTGGGCAAAGGGCCTTAACTGAAGTATGGTTAATATACTCAGTGAGACTCCTTTGGAAAGACTTTTTTTATTTGCAAACAGGCATCAATTGCAGATAGCTTCTAGGTTAGGGGTGGGGGCTACTGTCATTTCCCCTTCTCATCACTGAAGTCCCATCTGACGTGACTGTGCAGCCCTGCACATGATGCCACAGTCTCTGTGAGTTCATATGTTCATCAATCTTGTCGTGTCTGGAGGACACTGTTTCCTTGGAGTCATCCATCACCTTGCATAATGTTTCTGCCTTCTCTTCCTCCTAAATCCCTGGTCCCTGAGTGGAGGGGTTTGATGAAGAGATCCCATTTAGGACTGAATGTTCCAAAATCTCTCTCACTCTCTGCTCATTGTCCAGATGTAGGTCTCTGTGTTAGTTCTTATCTACGTCAAGAAGAAGTTTCTCTGATGATGGCTGAGCAGAGAGGCACTGGTTTGAGTCCCAGCACAGTATGGCCACAAGAAGTCCCAAGTAGAAAGTATTTCTGGGTATCTGTGGCAGACAAAAAGGAATGGAGATGGGCTAAAGGGATTTTACTGAATTTTGTAATTAAAGAACATGAGTCTATGCAAGAAACAGATAGAGAGCCTGGAGAGGTAAGTTAAAAGAGGACTCAAATTCAGTTCCCAACACCCACACCAGGTGGCTCATAACTACCTATAATTCTACCTCCAGGTGATCCCACACCCTCTTCCGGTCTCTGTAGGCACCTACATTCAAATGTACATAGCTCAGTTTACACACACACACACACACACACACACACACACACACACACACACACACACACACAAAGATTTTAAGAAATGTTGTAAATGGAGTTCCAAGTGGAGTTCTCTGGACTACTACTTTTATTTTCAGTAATAGAGATCTTAGAACAAGATCAACAAAGATCTGCTGCCATATTTATTTAAAGGCACAGGTCAGTTCTCAGCCTGTCAGATGCCAGTGTTCCGTTGGCTACTCTTGGAGCCTCACCTGAACAATGGTCCCATCACCACAGAATTTTTTTTTACCAAGATCCTGGTATATAGGCCTCATTGCTATTGAATCTTTCTTGTCCCTCCTCCCCTACACCACTGATGCTATCTGTAAATGCTAGAAGATCAATTATGGAGGGATCCAGAGGAAGAAAATGCAAATGGAACTCTTTAACACATCAATTAGTGAAGCTGTATGTTTTCTTGGCAAGCTAGTAGCCTGCATCATTGCCTTGTTTGAAAGACATTTCCGTGATTACTAGAAAAACTAAAGAAATCTAAGATTCACCTGGTCTGACCACTCATTAGGCCACTTTATCCAGCAGATGTTTTAGAGTGTTCTGTCAGCTTTTCTCTTGTTATTGTTGTTATTGTTAACAACTTGACAGAGGAAAATGTTCCTTGGGGTCAAAGTTTTATAGACACACCTAAGTGTGTGCTTTAATAAGCTACAATCTTCTCTACACCATGAGGCTGACAATCAAGATTAGCTATATAATATATTCATTTATAACATTTAAATACAAACACGAAGCTTACCTGTAGCGGGTCATCTTTCAGCCTTTCTTTTGTGTGTTTGCTCAGTCTTCCACCTTTCATCGCATAGATATTTCACTGTGTGGTGGGCAAATACATCAAAAGCTGTCTATTGAGGCATGGCCATTTACAGTCTTGCTCAAAAAAGTATTTACTCATCATGGCGCTCAGAAATGCACCACATTATTTGTTCTTAAGTGCATTATTGTTTCCTTGTTAACCCTTCAGAATGGTATAATTTGAAAAGCAATTCTTTTTTCTCTCAAGTATTGACTTTGTCCCCATATACCTGAGACAACACTTACTGACTGACCTGTGTCACCCCTGTCATAGTGTCTGACTCTGTGTTTATTCTGGCCTTTCAGCTCTGTTCCACAGATCTGCTTGGTTATTCTTGTGTTTATCCCTGACCACTACATGTACTACAGCTTTGTAATACCTTTTGGGTTTATTATTAATCTATAGCTAACATAAGCATTATTGGGTTTCTTCATGATATTTTCATATTTATCGTTATGTTTATTCTAATTCACTCCCATTGGACTTCCTTTTCCACCCTTGTCCAGTTCCCTTCCTTCAACCAAATAGTATTCCCTTCAGCTACCATGTCACATACCTTCCAGCACGTTCTCTTGGTCCCCTCCCATTCCCTTTGAACAGCTTCCTCTCCTCACTTAGATCATGCTCTCTTCTTTAAATATAGCTTCTGCATGTGAAAGAAAACATATTATTTTATCTCAGTCTAGCATCATTAGCTAAATACAATTATATTAACTTCCATCAATTTTTTCTGCAATTGTCATAATTTAATTCTTTGTGTCTGAATAATAATCCACTTTGTTTATATATAACATTTTCTTCATTGATTCATCTGTTGAAGGATACTGATGCCACTTCCATAACTTACTACTTTTATAGCGTCATAGGTTCTTATGGTAAATGCTTGGGAGTTGTAAAGCTGGGTTGTATGTTAGTTACAGTTTTAATTTATGGAAGCCTCCGTATTTATATTCATGGGGCATCACTCGTTTATATCCCTTCCAGAAATGTGTGAACGGTCCTTGAACAACGCAGCTTCACCAGCATTTGTTATTGTTTGTTTTTGATGATGGCTCATATGAAAGGATGATACAAATTTCCATGTAATTTTAACTTGCATTTTACTGATGGCTAAGGATTGTGGGGTTTTTAGTGTGCTTGTCAGCTATCTGTGATTCATCTTTTCTAAAGTGCTGTTCATTTCATTTTGTTATTTATGGATTGAATTATTTGAGGCCCTGTTTACTTTCAAGCTCTTTATACATTCTGTATATTAATCCATTATCAGTTATACAGCTAGCAAAGATTGTCTTTCATGCTATAGGCTTTCTCTTCACTTTTTAATTTTCTTTGTGGTACAAAAGAGTCCTAATTTCATGAAATACCATATATCAATTATTTCAATTATTCCCTGAAATATAAAGTCATTTTTAGAATGCATATATGACTTATCAAAGTTAAGTCAAGAGAATATAGAAAATCCAGTCTTGTAAAAAGCAATTAGACTAACATAGTAATGAGAGTTCTCCCAATTACAAAAGAAAAAAGAAAACAGAAGCCCAGGACCAGATGGACTCACTCCTAAATTCTACCACATAGTTAAAGACGAATTAAGGTCAATCCCCTTCAAATTGTTGTATAAAATATGAAGATATGAAACCTTATCAAACTTGTTTGTAAAGCCAGTATTAAGCTAATTCCAAACACAAAAGAAAATTAATACCAATATCTATCTTAAAATGGATACAAATATTCTCAATAAAATAATTGCAAATGGAATTCATTGTTGAAAAACATACACTGTCACCAAATTGACTTCATTCCAGAGATGGAAGAATAGTTTAGTTTGTGCAGATCAATAAATGTAATACATGGCATAAATATACACAGAAATCATGATTGTGCCAGTAGATGCACAAAAGTGTTTGGTGAAGATCAACAACCTTCCTTATTAAAGTAGCTAAAGAAATTATGAATAGAAGGACCACACTCAATACAATACAGATACACACAAAGAAAATGTGGCCATGCTTCAGTGAGTATATGTGCAGCACAAATCGGACTTGGTGTACATTTTTCTTTCTTTGAGGAGGTTGCAGGTGTGAGAGGGTAGACCTGGTAGGAAAGGAAAGCAAGCATGATCAGGGTGCATTGTATAAAATTCCCAAAGAATTAATAAAGATACTAAGGTGGAGGAAAATTTTATAGCCAGAATTACATTAAGTGCGGGATAATGACAAGCACTTTCTCTAAAGGTGTGCATTCTCTCCTCTTATCTATATAGTGCCTGGAGTCTTTGCAGTACAGTAACTGAAGAGAAAGAAAAATATCCAAATCAGAGAAGAAAAAGTGAATATCTGTCTTTGCATAAAATACCATAAAAGGGTGTCCAGAAAACTCTTAAATTTGAAATATAAGAAGTTCTCATTCCTTGAATAATTTCAGAATTATTCTCCTTTTCTTATTCATATATTAAATATGGTAGTATTTAATGAAATTGTTACTTTGTACATAAAGTGTAACATGTTGCTTTCTATAATTTTGTGACTATCAATTTATATTTACTATCAACACTTTTGCTGATAGTTAAACTACACTAATGTCTTAAAAACCACTGGAGTATATTTCTTTTTTTTTTCCATACATAGAAAAACACATGTAACATGGGCAATTTCAGATACAAACACAAAAAGATGAGAAAAGTAAATGGAAATTTGTTATGTGACTTTTCACATTTTGTAATTATTTTAAATTCTTTAATATTTGGGTGAAAGACATGTCCTAATTTGCTTTTATTAGTGGCTTTCCATACAGCTTACCTTGTGTCCTTAACAAAACTATATTCTTAATATAGTAAGTTATCAATATAGTAAAATTAGGAGTTCTCTTAACAACAAACAGAATGGTTTCTATTCCCCCAGATACCTTAAATTTCTATTTAAGGTCTATTTTGTCTATTTTCAACCCTGTTTTAGTTCATTTTTACTTTTTTTGCTTTAAATATTTGTGAAATATGATTGTTAGTGTTCTATTCTCTCTCTTTATAATCACCTTTAACAATAATTTACTAGATATACATTATGGGTGGATGGTTATTATTCTTAAGTATATTTATTTAGTTTTCCCACCATCTTCTAACATGATAAGTTGGCTATACATCTGGTTTTTATTGCTTGGAAACAACATATCTATTCCTTCACAATCTTGGAATTTTCCTCTTTAAAATTCTTAAATATTTTATTATACATAAATTTCAAAAATGATAACTACTCTGTAAAACCCACACATTGTTGTGGCTACTATTTATTCCATGGCTAGTGGTTACCTTGCACCAATGGAATTGCTTATTAAAAATTCTTTTTACCAGTAGTTCTCTTAAATGAAGCTTCTATTTTGTTGTATGCCGGAATAGCAGTTTGGTGTTTCATCAGCCTAACTGCTATCAGGCTTGTGGTTCAAATCCAGCCATGATTTTAAAATGTAGCTAACATGCACAACATCAATTTTTATGGTGTTCCTGTTTCATAGGTTACTTATGGTTTGTAGTCAAGATGCCATTTACATATCTATTTATCTATCTATCTATCTCATGCCTACTCTCGACTGTTTATTTAATCTGGTTTTTAGAATCGCATTCCCTCCAGTAAACTCTCTTTAATAAACACCCAAATTCTTCCTACTAGACAGCATATTTCATTCTCATTTTTCCAAAGATGAAAATTTTTCTCTCTACTACTTTAGTAGCCATCCTTTGCTTTGGTTTTAAAATTTTATCTTGTAGGCTGGTGGCATTGCTCAGCAGGTAGGCCCTTGAGGTTAAACCTGATAATCCAAGTCTAATCCCCAGAGCCACATGATGGGAGGAGGGAACCATTTCCCTCAAGATGCTCTCTGATCACACGCACATACCATAGCCCTCAATGAAAAAAAATGTAAAAATGTGGAAGATTAAAACTCTAACTTGTTCCTAATTGAACTTTCCTTTCTAGAACCACATATGATTTTTATTCTCATTACATTTTACCAAGTTCATGTGTTGTTTGTTTCATTCACCCCCCTTTACCAAAAACCTCGTGTGAGTTATGATGGTGATTTTGATGGAAATTGTTTTTAAAATGCAATACATTTTGGTCATTTATCAAATGGTAATATATATATATATGTCATCTTTTTAACAAATTGCTCTTAAGGCCAGGAATGGTGGTGCCCAGCTATCATTTCAGTTCAAGGGGTGAGGCAAGAGGGCGGTGATTTGAAGTCAGCTTGGTACACAATATTGAGATCCTGTGTCAAAAAGATGAATAAATAAACCCAATATATTGACTTCTAGCCAGATATAAAATGAATGTTCAGCCCACTTTCCCCATTTGTCTCTTTGAACTTGAGGAGAAAACTACAAGGCTCTAAGTGCCCCCATCTCTGAAAAATGAATACTAGCACATCTCTTCAAATTAACTTAAGCTCATCGAATATTTTTGTATTATTTAGCATTATTATTTATTATATGAAATATTTCAGAATATTAGTAATAGTAGTTTTAAAATTACAATCTATGTCTATTAAGCATGTAGCGTAGTACATGGTAAATGCTATCAGATGTATAGCAAAATGTTTTGAAATGGGACAGTAATCTCACAACCTACTGAAAATATGTTAGAATGTTCCTCTTATGTTCCCTGGCCATGATGGTCAGAAATTTTATGTTCTTATGTATATTGCTTCTATTCTTGTCTGTTCTTTTGTTGCAAGATGATTACTCATTCCTTTTTGTCATTGTTGCTTAAGCTGACTCATGTGAAAACTTTTCACTTTTTCTTCTCTGATTCTACATGTTTTGCAATTCTAGTTTTTAATGAGTAGGAAAACTGAGCACATAAGAATTATAAAATAGTATCAATGGCTTATTTTTAAGTCAAAATACAAGGGCCTTAGCCAGGAACAGCAAACATAGAATTGGTGGTACATTTCAAGTATTCAAGGTATTCTTGCTTCCTGCTGGTTTATGGCCATGTTCTAAATCATGGCTTTGGTTAAGAAAATATAAGAAGTATACATTTGTCTTTTGTTAGCTCTGAAAACCTCCATTTTGTTTCAGCTACTTGATAGTTGAGGCTATGTGATGATCCAATCCTAATATCCAATCCTATAAATTTTACAAATTATATAGTAACTCTACCATCCATGCCCTGTTTTATTAATGTTGCAAAAATGTAATCCAGAACTTAATTTATAAATGTATTGCTAAGACCAACTGCTAAATGGAATTTCTTCAAACATCTTGCATGTATCCTAAGAATAGTCTCATCTTTGAGATAAATTATACCATCTGTCTTCTTCATTTGAAGTAAATGTTATGGTTTTTATAAATACAGCTCAGAGTATAGATTATATGTTATTCAAATTTTGAAATTTAATCAATAATATAATAGTTTGATGTACTGTGTTATATTTTAATTACAATTTTAGCTAAATATCCTTTTCTTATGCTTGTTATAGAATTATAAAGTATTCAAACAGAGAAATTTTTAAACATTGTGCCATTCTTGTTTCGTTTCTGGCTTCTCAAAAATATGTATAGTGGGTTTCTTTTGTTACAATATATGGGAATAAAGAGTAGATACAGAGATACATAGGATAAGAAAACATCTATAATTGGATACCACAAAGAACACACTTGTTTCCTTTCCATGTCAGAAAACTGTGTTCTTGTTTCTGGTTATTCTATCATTCTCTGTACCCTTACCTATAAACAGATGGAAAAACAGAAATAGAAATAAATTTGACCCCAAATGAAGCAAACAAACCTGCAGGAAGAGTCACAGTGTAAAAGAACAGAAGAAGAGAATTAGCAAAGGAAAAGGGAGGTTGTGTGTGCGCGCTCTGTGTGTGTGTGTGTGTGTGTGTGTGTGTGTGTGTGTGTGTGTGTGAAGACAAGACAACACATTGGAACATGATGCACTTACTTTTTTATAGAGGCCAAGACTCATCTCCAATTCCCAAAGCATTTATATACACGTGTAAATTCAAGACTTTCTCAACAATATAAAATGATTGATGATACACTCAGAGGAAAGGGTGAATAGACTTCAAGGACAAATTATCATGAAATAACTTATCAGTAAATGGAAGCCAGAGAATGGTAATCACAGGGTGAACAGCATCCAATGAGGCAGGAGTAACCACAGGATCATAAGCCACAAGCATTAAACTGTTCTTGGAAATATGATACTGCCACTATATTCCTGAAAGTGGTCATAGTATTAATACTTTCAACCACTCCTCATGTATAAATAAGGATCACAATATTTACTGGGTACATAAACATGAAAAATCTTTTATTAACTGAAATTTTGACATTTGGATGATGAAACATAAAGCTGGAAAATGCCAGTTTCGGGAACTCACAACCATTGCCTATTCAAGTACTCATAGAGAGTTCTCACATAGAAAATCATAGTCATTGCCTACACAGGAACTCAAAGCTAATATTTAAACAGGAATTTATAACCAATGCCTTCACAGCACTCACACAAATCCCAACACAATAATTTGTAGCCAAGATCAATGTAAGAGCTCATAGCCAATACCAGTACAGGAAACCACAGCCAATGTCTGTATAACAACTTCCAACCAATTCTCACACAGGATCTCACAACCAAAACAGGAAGTCACGGCCAATTCTTATTCAGGAAGTCACAGCAATGCCTATGTAGGAAGTCACAGCAAGTTCTATACAGGAATTCACCAAGGCCTATACAAGAGTTCACAGCCATGACATATCTCAGTGTCAACTTGGTATTATGTCTGGAAAGAACTATTTAAGCAAAACAACATTTCAAGTTACTTCAATCCAGAAAGAAAATGCTCATATTTATGATAAGATGTAAGCAGAAATTTGCCAGACTTCAATGTTCTTCCTATTGATTTATTTCAAAGGGGGTACAAATCAATGATCTCTAATATTAGGGCTGTTATGTTCTCATTTAAAATCAGTGCCGCATCTCATAAAAGAATTAAGGCTCGATAAAATAGTGTTCTTTCAAAATTGTCTAAGAGATTAGTGAGTCTTCCCCCACTGCAGGCACAGAAAATCCAGCTAGAATGGATTACCACTGCTTCATTCAAGTCCTGATCTCAAAGTGAAACCCCATCAGCTGAGGAAGTGGCTCCCGCAGAGCCATCCTGCATGCTTGCTTCCCTGTGGGTGGCGATAAGCTTTGACTGTGCGGCCAGCATATGCCATGATGAGTTTTCACCTAAGAGAAGAGACACTGTTCTCAGACCAAGTTTAGGCACAATTTCTCACCCATCCTCTAACTCAAACACATTTTGGAACAAACAGAGATAAGTACTTGACAGATGAAATATAGCCTTTGCCAAAACGAGAAGAGCCATCAGTGGAAACTCGTCATTCAGTCCTGTAGTTACTTGCCATTAGTGGGACAAGGGTCATCCATTCCTGGTCCCTTTAATGTAGCCAGAGAGAACAGAAACCTCAGTACCCAGGGCTACTAGCTAAGCCTAAGTGATCCATCCACTGGGGATGTTTAATGAGACTTTGCATCCTCGTGTGTGTGTGTGTGTGTGTGTGTGTGTGTGTGTGTGTGTGTGTGTTATATTAACAATGATGGGATTTTGAGGGTTTTGTTGTTGTTGTTACTGTTTTGTTGTTGTTTGTGAGGTTTTCACCTTTTCTGTCTTCTCACACTGTTCATATATGTCTCCCATACACGAAGAAGATGCCCTTTTTGCTCATAGTTTACTGAAGAGAAGTGTTTGACAATGCATCTACCAAGCACAAAGCTGATGAAACACTCAGAGGGAAAGGAATTTCATGTGAAGCAGAATCTTCTGGAAGGGTTGGACAGCAGCATCACCCTTTCTAACCAGCCTCCTGGCCAGCTGCTTGACCAGTATGCAAGCACCAGATTGTGTCAACCCCATATACCTTATATCAACCTGGAATCTTCAGAAAGCCACATGGCAAAACTAACTCCCATCCCATATTATCTTCCAATCATCATATCTTTTCATGGCTCAGATCCCTTAGAATGATGAGCTATGGTTTTTGTTTGTTTGTTTTGTCTTTTTTTTTTTTTTTTTTTGCTGTTGTTGTTGCTTATCTATTTACTTATTTTACATCCTGGCAACAGGTTCCCCTCCCTCCTCTCCTCCAAGCACCCCCAGACACAATTACTTTCTTCTACTCCCACCCCCAAACCACTCCTCCTCCATTTCTGTTTAGGAAAGGGCAGGTGTCACATGAGTATCAACAAAACATGGCACATCATGTTGCAGTAAGCCTAAGCAACTCCTCGTGTATTGAGGCTGGACAAGGTGACCCAGTGTGGGGAGTATGGCCCCCCAAAACAATAAAAGAGTAGAAGAAAGCCCTAGTTCCCACTTTTAAGACTCCCACAGGAGGACCAAGCTATACAACTGTAACATATATGAGAGTGCCTAGGTCAATCCTATGAATGCTCTTCCTTTGTAGGTTCAATCTCTGTGAGTCCAGATGAGTTGATTCTGTGAGTTTTCTCGTGGTTTCCTTGACCCTCTGGCTCCTACAATCCTTTCTCTCCTTCATCTGTAGTATTCCCTGAGCCCTGCCTAATGTTTGGCTGTTTCCATCAGTTGCTGGGTGAAGCTTCTCTGATAAAGATTAGTGTAGGCACCAATCTGGTCATAGGAGATGGCTAGTTTAAGTTACATATCCACAATTGCTAGGATTCCTAGGCAGAATCATCCTTGTAGATTCCTAGGATATTCCCTGGTAGGGTTTTACTGGACTCCGAAAAGCCCCTCCTTCCCAGTAGTCTCTTTCATTACTCTCACTGTCTATCTCCCAACCACAACCTGATGGCTCATGTTCCCATCCCCACCTGCCCTCAATTCACTCATGAAATCTCTTCTATTTCCCTTCCCAGGGACCCTCCACCATGAAGCCTCCTTGTTACCTGGTCTCTCTGTGTCTGTGTATTGTAGCATTAGTATCCTTTATTTTATAGCTAATATTTACTTATGAGTGAGTACATGCCATGTTTGTCTTTCTCAGTCTGGGTTACCTCACTCAGGATGACTATCTTCTAGTTCCATCCATTTGTTATGGAATATTAGTTTAAGACATGTTACATTTGTTTATGCCATGTGATACTTGTTTAATGATGCAAAGATATGTTGTATTCTTTTATGTTGCATTTATTTAACTCTGTAAAGCTGTGTTACTTTGTCTGCCTAAAACACCTGACTGTTATAATAAAGAGATGAATGTTCAATAGCCAGGCAGGAGAGAGAAATAAGTGGGGCTGTGTGGTCAGAGAGAATAGAGAGGAGAAAAAATTTAGGGAAGAGAGCTAGAAGCTAGAAAAGAAGGAGAGGAGGATTCCATGGGGGGCAGCCACACAGCCACACAGCTAGCCACAGAATAAGAAGGAAAGAAAGATATATAGAATAAAGAAAGATTTAAAAAAAAAAAACCCCAAGAGACAAAAAAACGTAGTTGAAGAGAAACAGGATAATTTAAGTTAGAAAAGCTGTCTAGAAACAATCCAAACTAAGGCTAGACATTTATAAATAAAATAAATACTTGTATTTATTTGGGAGCTGGGTGATAGGCCCCAACAAGGAACAAAAAAATGTAAATCCATTTGCCTTCAAATTTCTTTGTGACTTTGTTTTCAATAGCTGAGTAACACTCCGTTGTGCAAATGTAGAACATTTTCTTTATCCTTTCCTCCACTGAGGAACATCTGAGTTGTTTCCAGGTTCTGGCTATTATGAATAAAGCTGCTATGAGCACAGTTGAGCAGGAGTCCTTGTGGTATGATTGAGCATCCTTTGGGTATATGACTGAGAGTTGTACAACTGGATCTTGTGATGATTTTATTCCTAGTTTTCTGAGAAACCACGACACCGACTTCCACAGTGGTTGTACAAGTTTGCACTCCCACTAACAATGGAGGAGTGTTCCCCTTGCTCTACATCCTTTCCAACATGAGCTCTCTGCTGTGCTTTTTATCTTAGCCATTCTGAGGAGTGTAAGATGGAATCTCAGAGTAGTTTTGATTTGCATTTCCCGATGGCTGAGGATGTTGAACATCTCCTTAAGTGTCTCTGACATTTGAAATGCTTCTATTGAGAGTTCCCTGTTTAGATCTGCATGTTTTAATTGTACTATTTGGTTTGTTGCTATCTAGCTTCTTGAGTTCTTTAAATACTTTGGAAATCAGTCCTCTGTCAGATATGGGGTTGGTGCAGATCTTTTCCCATTGTGTAGGCTGCCATTTTGTTCCATTGGCAATGACATTAGCCTTGCCCAAACTTAGAATTTCATAAGGTCCCATTCATTAATTGTTGATCTTAGTGTCTGTACTATTGGTGTTCTCAGGAAGTTGTCTCCTGTGTGAATGCATTCCAGATTATTTCCCACTTTCTCTTCTGTCGGGTTCAGTGTAACTGGATTCATGTTGAGGCCTTTTGTACACTTGAACTTGAGTTTTGTGCAGAGCAAAAGATATGGCTCTATCTGCAGTTTTCTAGTCTTTAGCATCCAGTTAGACCAGCACCATTTGTTGAAGATGTTTTCTTTTTTCCATTCTTTAATTTTGTCTTCTTTGTCAAAAATCAGTCGTCCATAGGTATGAAGATTTACATCTGGGTCTTCAATTTAATTCCATTGACTCGCCTCTCTGTTTTTAATTTGGGTTTTATTACTGTAGCTCTATAGGAGAGCTTGGAGTCATGGATGGTGATGCCTCCAGAAGTTCCTTTATTGTACAGGGTTGTTTTAGCTGTCCTGGATTTTGTTGTTGTTTTTCCATATGAAGTTGAGTATTCTTCTTCCAAGGTCTGTAAATAATTGTGTTGGGATTTTAATGGGGGTTGAATTAAATCTGTCAATTGTTGTGGTAAAATGGCCATTTTAACTATGCTAATCCTTCCAATTCATGAGCATGGAAGATCTTTCCATCTTGTTATCTTCTTCTATGTCTTTCTTCAAATACTTGAAGTTCTTGTTATGCAGGTCTTCTACTTGCTTGATTAGAGTCATATCAAGATATTTTGTGTTATTTGAGGCTGTTTTAAAGGGTGTTGATTTTCTAATTTCTTTGGAAAGGAAGAAGTCAGTCAGAGTATCATTATTTGCAGGTTATATGATATTATACATAAGCAACTCCCCCCCAAAAAAAAACTGTCAGGGAACTCCTATACCTGATAAACACTTTAGCCAAGTAGCTGGATACAATATTAACTAAGAAAAAAATCAGGAGCTCTCCTCTGCACCAATGATAAATGAGCTGAGAAAGAAAGCATGAGCTTCATAATATAGCATTACTAGATACAAGACATGGCTTTGACATTCACCAGATTTTTGCATTTGATTATGTTCTAACCACCATTCTCATCCATTTAAAGAAAATGTGGTTCCTTATTAATGAAACTGCTTTGATTATCCACATGCAGATATACGGCCTTGCGCTTATTCAAATCTTAAGATTTGCTTTGGTTTGTTTTTCCAGTGCTGCTCCTTACTCTGGAGTGCTTCCCACCTAGCTTTAGCTCCATGATTCATCTTAAATTGAGACCTGTTTCTAATGTCCCATGGCTGTTTCATCACAGGTCACCACATATCTGAGTAGTGTGACAGCTTTTATCACAATCATACTGAGACCACTGCCTCCCTTTTCTGTTCTGTCAATACAGATATTAGGGTTACTTTTCCTCCTATCTCTGCTCATATTGGGATGTGGCTTCCTTCTGCTGGTCATACCTGATTCAAATATTAAAAAAGCATCATCTATTCATTCCAAGTTGCTCTCCCAAATTTTCACTGTGTCTGATTAAGTTGTTGGTTTAAATGATAGGAAAGAAGGATGGAAGTAGGGAAAGAAAGAAGTGCTGGAGGATGGTGGGGAGAAGGAAAAGAGGAAAGAAAACAAATTAGTATATAACTTCATATTTCTTTTTAAATGATATTAAATGATATGACATTGCTTTCCAAATTGCAATATGGGAAACATTTATTCCACAAGTGATATTAGATTTGCCTTTTCCTCTGCATGTATGTGTGTGTGTGTGTGTGTGTGTGTGTGTGTGTGTGTGTGTGTTATGGTCAGAGTGTTCAAATATCCTGTATCACTTTTCCCAAGAGGCCTTTGAAATTACCCTTTCGTCTCTATTGACCAGATGGCAATCTCGGCTCTAATCACAACACTTCTGAACCACGTCAGCTTCATCTCCATTTAACCTCCCTGCTCTCACCCGTCTCCTTTTCCAATCAGCACAAAATACTGCTGCCAAAACCAGGTTTGTTCATGACACTCCTCAAACCCTGCCTTTGCTCCCTGTCACTGATATATTAAATTCAAATTCTTTACAATTGATTTTTCTGGCATTTTTGGATGAGTATTTTTTTTCCCTTGGAGTTCAGACAAACTGAGGTCAATGGCTGTCTGTGCTGTTTCCACCTCTGCAACCGCAGTGTCAGATTGTGTGATGATTGGTTCCCACATTGATTTAAACTTGAAATTTCTCTCTTCTCTTTTCTTCTGAGTTTACTCTATAAATACTTCTCCAGGAAATCAGCTTTGACCAAATAAGGATCCAGAAAAGTTGTGCATTTAATATTTCATTACAAAAGTTTGATGTATTTGATTTTTCCACTCCAAGATTTTACCTACATTGGTGCGAAGTGAAGCCTTAGCCAACTACAACATCACACAACAAAGAAATGAAGGCTTAGACCAATCGTATGAAAATAAATTCAGTGTGCCTTATAATGGTTTCTTTATTAAATATGGGCTGTGAAGAAATACAGCATTTCTCTTTCTACCCTCTTCCTGCTCCTTTCTGATATATTGTGAACCAATACATACAGCAAAGTGCAGTTACTTTTTGTATTTACATATTCAGGGGTGTGATGTTTAGATAAAACTGAACATAATTATGTCTTTATCTTTTTTAAGGATTTATAATCCTTAAAAAAACCACCTTGTCTATAAAATACATGGCTACATTTATACATTTTGCCTTTGTTTAGGAATAACAGGTTTAAATCCATGCTAACTAGTAAGCTTCAATACATTAATTCATCAAACTATTATATCACTTGCTTTTTAAAACTACTTTCATGATCAATATAAATAGATTTGAATTAATAAACAAACTTTATCTTGCTACTTTTTTCTCAAATATCTATGTAAATTACCTCAGGGCTTATAGATGTCAAAGTAGTCTTTGAAAAAGATTTCTCAGAGAGGAACTATTTGTTTTTCCAAAATATAATAATCCAAAAATAAATATAGTTTCATGTAAAATAGATGAGGTAAAATATTTTAATAGCTTTTGTCTTATAGAAACTGAGAAGTTAATGAATGCAATGTTGACTACCGTGATGAAGCATATACTAATCATTAAGAAGAAGTCAGTTATATAGTATAGGTTCCTGTATTAATAGCAATAAATCTATATGTTTAATGTAGGAGATGTTATTTTGGTATTAAATAGCAAACTATAATTTGTAGCACTTAGCATAATGTGAACTCATCACAGTTCTTCACGTTGCAATGCCATGTTTTAACAAATTTTGATCTGCTGTGGTTGAGAAATAGCTCATCAGTTGAAAGCAACTGTGCTCTTGCAGAGGACTTAGGTTAGGTTTCCAGCATCCACATGGCAACTCATAACCATGAGCATCTCCAACAATATGCATCCTTCCCTCCAGAATATACTCTAGGTTTAAAAAAAAAAAATAGAGGCAGGTTAACCAAGTATCTCAAGATGGGGACAGAAACCAGGCTACAGAAAGAAAGCCCAACCACTAAACATCTACCTCTCCCTAGGGAGATGAGGGACAGTGGAGGAAGGAGGCAGAAGTAGTTCCAGTGAGGACAAAAGAAGAATCCTGCCAGGAGAGACCATTGCATTCCAGAGTGCTGCTGTGAGCATGTTTTGTTTCCTTCCTTATTCCCTGTTAATTGTACACTTTCTCCTAAAGGCTACAGGAAAGCACACAGGACCCCCCCCAAGGAAGCAGGTGATAGAAACCCACTCATGTCAGCCGTACCTATTTTCTATTTTTTTTTTATAAATAGCATTGTCAGTAACTCTAAGCAATTCCAGTAAATCTCTTTTTCATGTACTCTGTCCTGCCATTCCAAGATATGCTGCAGGCATTTGTTTAAAAGCATGTGTCTGTCTTATAAGGGACACTGATATACCAGTTTGTGCAATGTCACCCACAAAGTACTGTCCTGGCACATGTGGCGAGTAAGAGGAGTGGCCAAGGCTCACTCCTGCAGCCACTAAAATACAGCCATTGCAATCAAGAGCTCTACAAAGCAGTGCTCTGTTCTTCCATCCATTACCTATGTGCCCCATCCTTTCAGCTCTGTATCAGTGACAGAGGCAGTGTTATTTACCAACTGGAACTAACAGCAGTAAATTAGCACCAGCTGATGAGACATTTACCCAGTGAACTTTATGTCCCCCATTGAATCCATTTTTTGTTGCTGTCCCTGCATTGCAACATGACTTCCCTAGAAAGCGCATCTCCCTGCAGTTCCTGTGTTGGAAGCAGACAACAGCTTGAAGACAGCAGCTGCTCCTGAACAAAGCAGGTAGAGGGGCAAGAAAGCATGCTGGATCCCTAGCAATGAGAACATCATGACATAATTACAGTAAGTCTCCCAAGTGACCTGTACACATTCTGGTGCCATATGGTTATTTTCAGTACGGGAAATACGTAGCCAGAAGCCAAACTTCAATCTAGCCATTTTCCACCCAATTTCTGATAGCATGAAATTGTTTTTTTTTTTTTTATCCAGGAAATTAACATGAGTATGTATTGGCTGGGAAAAGACTATCTTTGTACAGCTAATCAAATGTGCCAGGATCTTTAATATATTTGTATTAAATACATATTATTTTATATTAGCCAAAAAATAATAAATAGATGAATAGAAGTTTTGCTTCTTTGGTTGTATAGTTGTTGAAGTTGTTCTTTGAGCTCCAGTGGAAACTGGATGAAGTGTGGGTATTGCAAAGAGAAGGAGCAAAAAACTCATGGGTTGGAAAACACAGTTCAGTTAATTAGATGACAGTGTTCTAGCTTAATCCTTGGTTAGTTACTCAATAGATTTCTAATCTGGTGGCTCATTTTCCATCTAATATTCAGACTCTAGGTTTTAATTCCTAATTTGGTTCATAGTGTGAAGCATCTATCACTTTTTCATATTTGCAGTTAGAAATACATGTGATTTTGTTTATCAAAACATGCCAACATGGTAAGAATTACTAGTTTCTTTTGTTTTAATTAAAAATAGGTTCTTCCCTCAATCAATACATCCTGACCACAGGCTGTTGGGCCTCAAGACAACTCTGGGTTAGTAGGCATTTGATTGTTATTGAGGGCACGTAGTCTAACTTCCCTAACATATGTCTGTAAGAATCACAGAAATTCTTCTGTTCTATAAAGCAGGCAGTACAGTCTCTATTGTTCATTAGATCAGTAAAGGATCCATTTCCCAACACATTTGCACATTTGCTTTTGGAAGAACTTTGGGTTTCACATTCAAACTCCTGCATCCCACACAATGGTGCTTCCCAAGGGATTCTTTTTTTCTTTGTTTTTCTTTCTTTCTTTTTTTTTTTTTTTTTATTTACAGCATCACTCATCACAAGACGTCCCAGGGGATCTTAAAGAAAAGTCAGGTGCATCCTGCTTTTTGTCTAGGGGAGTTTAAACTGTAGGCACTAGAGGGAGTCCTGTGATGAAAAAGCAATTAGTTTCTTGAGTCTAGGGTGCCATTTAGAATTTTGAAGCTACTATGCTTCATCATAAAATTGACCTTTTTAAATTTTTATGTCAGAAATTTCCACTAAAAGTGTTCACATTAAAAAAAAAAAAAGTGAGGCTTCTGGGAAAATATGAAAGGCTTGAAAAGGAGCCATGAAAGGCTATGATGCCCTGAAAAAAAGCTGAAATCAGCTCCGTTTGAATATAAAACACCAGGCCATGAAATAGCCGGTGCTTAATTTTTTAAATAATTGGTGTCATTAAGTAACATAACAATGACATAGAAACACCAGTCCTGCGTAAGAAGTAGGCTGGCAGTGCATCTTAGATTTGCAGCCAACGTGCAGTCTTGCAAGATAATTGCTTTGCTCTCTAGAACAGAGGTCCTTTTCTCATTACCTTGGATTGTCATTCCTATGCTGTAATCATCTTAATGTGATTGTAATTTATGTACTGTATTTTTCAATGCTGTATCAGATTTGCCATTTTAATTTCCCTGCCCAACGCCAGTGATTTAGTAGAGGAGAAATGTCATTGTCAATAGAGAAAAGAAGGGGGAGTCATTTAGGAGCAGGAGAGTTAACACAGAAGGTCACCATACTCGTTTACGTAGTCCATAGGGCTGTCTCTGCCAAGAATAACACAGGTTTTGCTTCGGGAGCATGTAAGAGACAGTGTAGGAAAAAGGTTGAAGGTTAAATTACCTGGTTTCCAGTCTTAGAAATTGTATTGTTAGCTGTAGAGCCTTGAACAAATCATTTAACCATTTGTTGTTTGTTGTGTTTTGTTTTGTTTTTTATCTTCCCTGTCTGTAAAATGGAATGAGAATCTTGTTAATGGAGATTATATACCCATTTGTGAACTCATTGGCTTAAAGCAACAACTTATTAAGTGTTCCTGATCTTTCTAGTGGTTCTGGGTTAAAGGGCTCAGTCAGGTAGCAGCAGAGCCTGCAGCCGGAATAAGCTGGGATAAGGCATGCAAGAAAGCATCTTCTCATGAGTGGGGGATGCTATCTGCTCAGTAACTCTCAGTGGGAAAGTGAGTCAGAAGCTGGCTGCCAAGGTGAACTTGAGGAGCCACCCCCAAAACTCTCTTCCTGGTGATCCCACAGGAGGTGTCAACATTTCTAGAACCCCAGGCTTTGCAGCTCTGGAGATCAGAAACCTGACCTCATCCTGGAAAGGGTCTGAAAGATGACAGTATAAAAGAACATGTGAGATGAGAGATGTCATTACAATCTATCAAATGCAGTGTCTACCTCAAGATTTGTGGAGGGACAATCAAAGTTAATAATATTTGGCCCATACTTACAATCCTACTTGGTCACTCATCAAATGTTAGCATTTAGTATTGCCTTGCAGAGCCTGGGACACTCTTCTCTGCCTCCTGGTCCCCTTGTCCCCTATGTAAAAATATCATTATACATATATACATAATGTATGTATTTATGTATGTGTATATATATATTTATGAAATTTCAAAATTAGCAGGTTTTCTCGGCATATGTAATCTCTTAAAGACAAGAAAAATAAGCATTTATCAATTTATTCTGCAGGTTTTGGTGAATGTGTGATTTTCTCTGCTTGTCTTCCGTTTATTGGTTGTTGAAATATATCTCATGTAAAAGTGCTTCTGTATCTGGGTTAGTCCCAGAGACCCTTTCTTCGTGCAATTTCTTTAGCTTGCTGCTGTCCCTATGAAGACTGCTTAGGACATGGGAAAAGTCATATGGCACGGGTCACTTCCAATTCTGTAGAAAGTCTTTACAGGGAGGCGAAAAGATCATCATGGTTCAAAGAGTCAAAATGCTGCTCAAAGCTACACGTAGAATTTTTATTTTGAATATCAAAATTCTGGGGAAATACTTGATTTAGAATGTAAAAACATACAACCAAAACCCTCAAAGAGAAGTGAGGATAAAGTGCAGTTTCATCGGTACTCTATAAACAAAAGGGAAGTTTTACCTTTCCTTTTCCCACTGTGATAACTAAGCACCCTGAGTGGCCAGCAGGATTCTTTTCATCCAACAAATACTAAAAGAAGTACATATTTGTAAGATTGATTCATTGACAGGTTTTGAATTCCACATTTTGTTTGCTGGGACACACCTCATTCTTAGTATTCTAGCTAACCTATTCCAACTTTTTAATCCTTGTTCTATGAATGAATATTACCAGAGTTAGATTACAAATAAAGTGAGTTCAATGGAAATCATAAGACAAAATAATCTATGCATTAATTAGCTTGAAAGAAACTCACCAAGATGTGGGAAGAACAATTAAAATATACTTCCCTAAAAACTGATTAGCATTGACTACATTAACTCAAGCATTTTGGATTTTTTCTTTATTTTTGAGAAGTATGCACCCACAAGTGTCTTCTCTCTAGTTTCTCAGTTTCCACTAGTGCTCCAGGTTAAAAGCAAACAAAAAAGCGTAAGATTTTAAATGAAGCTCCATGTATGAAAGATGATAATTTTGCCACTTCCATCATTTACCTGCAAACCTCATTATTTCATTTTCCTTTACACCTGAATAATACTCTACTGTGTATAAGCACCACATTTTTCTTTCAAACTGTACTGCAGAGCAATATATAAATGGAATGATACTGGCACAAAAAACAAACACAGGTCAATGAAATAGAATTGAAGATCCAATTCACTGGGCAATATTTAACAGACAGAAACAAATATACTTGAGTATTACTACATATACACATTTTCTTGTATGTCAATATACACAACAAAAGTGACCAAACAGACATGGGAATCATTCTGTAATGCATTATAATAATTTTAGAATATATAATTTTTATTTTCCATAGAGATGAATATATCACATTTTTAATTTCTCAAAAATCCCAACCTCATAAATCATGGATATAAAAGTTCAACTCCTTTTCCTGTGACACATTTGCACTTAAGATGCTTAAGGACAGACACAGAAAGACTAGTAATGACTTGAATGAGTATCAAGCAATGGGAATTGCCTTAGTGGGTCTCCTGTCTGAGAAACCAGAGCAGCCAAAAAAAGTCATGCCAATACTCTTCATTTTCTTCCACAATAGCATTTCTTTAAAAACAGGATTTTAGAAAAGCATCAAGAGAAGGAAGTATGTAGCCACAAATACATGGAGGGAGGGGGAGAGGAGGAAATAATTTTATGAGGCTTATCTTTCATAGTCATTACACTGCCATCCCCTATCCTCAGTGCTACTTCTGCCATTTTCCCATTAACTCAGCTTTTTAGCTTCCTGAGAATGGTGGAATATAAAATTTCTAAAGCTAAGCTGATGTCACAAATGCCATTTACATCAGTCATCATATCTCTGTGCCCCAAAGACAGACTTGCCTTAGTGATTTTTAAATGCTAACATGGCATTGAGAAGATAGGGGAACCATTTCAACGCCATGTGGGTAGTTTTCCAAATTACATATACCTCTTAAAATGTGTGTCTTCATAAAGTCAAACTTGGCTCACCACTTTACTTGTATAACATTTTTATTTGAAAGTGAATTAAAGGTAAGTTCTGTGGGCTTAGAAGTCATCTTGAGCTCGCATGCAAATGAGACAGACAGAACAAATGTTGCATGCAAGAAAAGGACTGCTTGTTTGCATCATTTTACTGATGTATTTAAATTGATACTTTTTCCCAGCACTGTATGTCAGGAAAGTCATAAACCTTTCTTAAATTCATTATCACCAAATGACAAAAACTGCAATCTGGAACAAGGCAATGATTGTTCAAGATTGATTCTGGCTGACTTTGCTGTGGGGGTCTTTTAATCAGATAAGTCACATACTCCAAAGACAGAAGTGGCTACAGTAAGGAATATATTCCATCTCCCAAACCTCAGCTGCCATCATTATCTGTAAACCAAGTGTAGGTTACCATGTTGCTTCCTTCTCTGTCTTGGGCACCTTTGGAAGTTGTTGACCTCAGATGAGTTTGTATAGTAGAAAAATCTGTTATTTTGTTGGCTTCTTTAATACAAATAGTCATTCAGTTTCCAATGATTCTTTAACAACTACAACAACCCATGGATGCAGCTGTCCTTTAGTCTGGTGTGCCACAGAAGAGGGGGAAGATCCCAGAAGATTACAGCAGCTTGATGATGGCTCCTCTGGCAGGAGTGGAGATAATAAAGAGTACATGTGTTCAGCTGAGGAGTGTGGTGGTAATTGTACAGCTCTACTATCATCGTAAACAGATAAGCTATCACTCAAGAATACATATGGGATACTGTTGAGGATAGTAAAAACAATACATAGATACCCCTGCTAGCATGGAATATTCCACAAAAATCCTGAAGTATATAGTTATCCAATGTAATGTGAGAAAAAAGACACAAAAAGGCATTTTCTTTATTTAAATTTCATGCAATGTATTTTTATTATATCCTTCCCATTCCACAACTTTTCCCAAGTCTTCTGTGCCTCCCCTTCAGACTTCATGTTCTCTCTCTCTCTCTCTCTCTCTCTCTCTCTCTCTCTCTCTCTCTCTCTGAGTGTGTGTGTGTGCATGCCTGTGTCCTTCCTGCCCTCCCTCCCTCTCTATGTCAAAAATACAAAGCACAACAAAATTTCCCCAAAAAGAAAAAAATGGAGTTCATTTTTGTGTTATCAAACTACTCCTGGGAATGGGGCTGCCCTGGAGTGTAGTAGATTTAATGAGTGATACTCACTGGAGAAACTTGATTTTCTCTTTCCTATCAGGTATCAAATTCAAACATTCACACAGCTTCTTGGTTTGAGATGGGACTTTGTCTGGCTTAAAGCGGTACTGTCCTATGTGTGCTGCTGCGGTTTTTGTGAGTACATATGTATGTGTATCAGTCCTATTATGTCTGGAAGAAGCTGTTTCCTGACAGTCAACCACCACTTCTGCTTCTTCTGCCTCATCTTCTGCTTACATCCTCAAGTCTTGAGGAGAGGGTTTTGATAATGACATGCATTTAAGATTGAGTGTTCCTAATTCTCTCACTCCCTGTACATGGTCCAGTTGTGAGTCTCTGTGTTAATTACCATCTA
Source organism: Cricetiscus sungorus (assembly GCA_030556225.1). Taxonomy (NCBI): domain Eukaryota; kingdom Metazoa; phylum Chordata; class Mammalia; order Rodentia; family Cricetidae; genus Cricetiscus; species Cricetiscus sungorus. Next base: position 15,970,543 of record JANBXA010000731.1, read on the forward strand.
CTAAAAGTAGAGGCTTCTCTGATGTGAGCTGATTCAATGCTCTATTCTATAGATAGATATAGTAATATATTATTAAGAATCATTATATCACTATGTTTCTTTAACAAAATAATAGTAGTAGAGGATTTCCCTTAGGCCATGAACTATCCAGTCACAGGTTCTTGGCCACTTAAGCAATGTCATGCATGCATGTAGTGGGCCTTAAATATGATCATAAGGTGGTTGATTACTCCAATAATATTTGTGCCAGTGTATCTTTCAGGAAGAATGCTCTTGTAGGTCACAGAGTTTGTAGCTTAGTGATACTGACGATCACCATTCTCTTCTTGTAGTATGCAAAGTACCTTCCAGAATAATGACAAAACTAAAAAGATAAAACAGAAAAACTCAAAGTATAGCTGTAAGAAAATGTGGATGCATTAACAAACCCACATATACCCACTATTATTGCTGATAACTATAACATCTAAAGAGAGATTCATGATAAGATAGCAAGATAAGCTCTGACCCCCACCGCTGGTCCTCTGCTGGACTTCCGGGCCTGGCCAAAGATCCACCTATCCCAGCAGGACCATCCTGAATCCCTGCCAGACGGATCTTTGAAACCCATCGCAGGGACCCTGCTGAAGAGTTCCAGACCCCAGCCAGAGATCTGCCTATCCCTGCCAGACTACCCTGAATCCCCACCTGCATGATCTCTAATGCCCCTCCTCACCCGGGCCCCAGCAAGAAATGCCCTATCCCTACAGAACCATCCTAAGTCCCTGACTGCTGGACTTTGACCCCCATCACCACTCTTCTGCTGGAGGGCTTCTGCTGGAGCCTGATCTTTGACTCCCATCACCGGGCCCCTGCCTGAAGAGAGAACTCCTAGAGAGCTTGTACTACCCAGAGCTACAGACATCAAACTTCTGACCCACCTAAGCCCATGGGGAAAGTAGCATAGAGAGAGAGACAGACCCCACCTGCACCCACTGGAAGAAGCGATGGGAAGACGGCAATACAAGGCAACACTTAACAACAGAAAGACAAGCAAGACACCACCAGAAGCTAGGGACTCTGTACCAACTAGACTTGAACACCCCAAAGCAGATGAAGCAGAAGAGAACGACTTAAAACATATCTTCATAAAAAAAAATGATAGAGGCACTCAAAGACGATATGAGAAAACCCCTTAAAGAAATGGAAGAAAAAACAAACATTGGAAAAAATGAACAAATATCTTAATGAAAGTAAGAAAAGCCAAGCAAAAAACAAACAAGCAAAGGAAACAGTTCAATGCTTGAAAACTGAAATAAAGACAATAAAGAAAACACAAACTGAAGGAATACTGGAAATAAAAAACTGGGTAAATGATCAAAAACTACAGACACAAGCATAAGCACCAGAATACAAGAGATGGAAGAGAGAATCACAAGTGCTGAAGATAAACTAGAGGAAATAGATTCATCGACCAAAGAAAATCTTAAATCCAACAAATCCTTAACATAAAACATCCAGGAAATGTGGGACACCATGAAAAGGACAGACCTAAAAATAATAGGCATAGAAGAAGGCAAAGAAGCCCAGCTCAAAGGTGCAGAAAACATATTCAACAAAATCATTGAGGAAAAATTTCCCAATCTGAAGAAGGACATGCCCATGAAAGTGCAAGAAGCATACTGAACACCAAATAGACTGGACCAAAGAAAAAAGACCTCTCAACACATAATAATCAAAACACCTAACATACAGAATAAAAAAAGAATATTAACAGCAGCTAAGGAAAAAGCCCAGGTAACATATAAAGGCAGGCATATCAAAATTACACCTGACTTCTCCATGGAAACTCTTAAAGCCAGAAGGTCCTGGATAGATGTTTTATAAGTACTAAGAGTCCACAGATGCCAGCCCAGGCTACTATACCCAGAAAAACTCTCAATCACTATAGATGGATAAAACAAGATATTTAATGACAAAGCCAGATTTTCACAATACATATCTACAAATCCAGCCCTACAGAAAGTTCTGGAAGACAATCTCCAGGCCAAGGAAGTTAACTATGCTCACAAAGACATAGGCAATAGATAATCCCACTTCACCAGAACCCAAGGGTAAAGCAGGGAAAATATATTCACAATACCACCGCCATCAACAAATCTAAAGCAAACAAACATTAACAATCAATGGTCCTTACTTTCCCTCAACATTAATGGTCTTAACTCACCTATAAAAAGACACAGGCTAACAGAATTGATAAAAAGACAGAATTGATCCTTCTGATGCATACAAGAAACATATCTAAGCTTCAAAGACAGACATTACCTCAGGGTAAAGGGTTGGGAAAAGATCTTCCAATCAAATGGACCCAAAAAGCAAGCAGGTGTGACTATCCTACTATCTAACGAGTTAGACTTCAAACCAAAATCAATCAAAACAGATAAAGGCAGTCATTTTGTAATCATCACAGGAGAGATCCATCAAAACAAAGTCTCAATTCTGAACATCTATGCCCCAAATACAAAGGCACCCACATTCATAAAAGAAATGCTACTAAAACTCAAAGCTTATAAAACTCACAAACTTATAGTGGGACACTTCAACACCCCACTCTCACTGCTAGACAGGACCACCAGTCAGAAACTTAACAAAGAAACAAAAGAACTAACAGAAGTTTTATCTCAATTGGGTTTAACAGATATCTATAAAACATTCCAGCCAAACACAAAAGAATATGCCTTCTTCTCTGCTCCACATGGAACCTTCTCTAAAATTGACCACATACGAGGCAACATAACAAACCTCAACAGATACAAAAAAAAAAAATTGGAATAGTGCCCTGTATCTTATCAGACCACCATGCTTTAAAGTTGGAATACAACAACAACACAAATCGCAGAACCCCTACAAACTCATGGGAAATGAACAATGCACAATCACACCATGCATGGGTCAAAAAAGAAATAAAGAAATAAATTAAGAACTTCCTAAAATTCAACGAGAATGAGGACACAACATATCCGAACTTATGGGACACCTTGAAAGCAGTGCCATGAGGGAAGTTCGTTGCACTAAGTGCCCATATGAAGAAAACGGAGGATAATCACATTAGAGAATTAACAGTGCAACTGAAAGCCTTAGAAGAAAAAGAAGCAAACTCACCCTGAAGGAGTAGACATCAGGAAATAATCAATTTGAGGGCTGAAATCAATAAAGTTGAAACCAGGAAGACAATACAAAAAAATCAATGCACAAAGAGTTGGTTTTTCCAGAAAATCAACAGGATAGACAAACTTTTATCCAAACTAACCAAAAAGCAGAGAAAGAACATATAAATTAACAAAATAAGAAACGAAAAGAGGGACATAACAACGGACACTGAGGCGATCCAGACAATTTTCAGGTCATACTTTGAAAACCTGTACTCCACAAAATTTGAAAATTCTAAGGAAATGGACAAATTTCTGAATAAATATCATCCACCGAAATTAAATCAAAAACATGTAAACAACTTAAATAGACCAATAACCCCTAATGAAATAGAAGCAGTCATCGAAAGCCTTCCAACCAAAAAAAGCCCCAGGCCAGATGGCTTCAGTGCAGAATTCTACCAGAAATTCAAGGAAGAGCTAATTCCAATACTACTCAAATTGTTCCACACAATAGAGACAAAAGGCACAATACCAAACTCTTTCTACGAGGCCAGAGTAACCTTGGTACCCAAGCCTCACAAAGATACAACCAAGAAAGAAAGCTACAGATCAATATCCCTGATGAACATCGACGCAAAAAATATTCAATAAAATACTGGCAAACCGAATCCAAGAATACACCAGAGAAATCATTCACCATGACCAAGTAGGCTTCATTCCTTTACAATCGCCACAAACAACATAAATATCTTGGGGGGTAGTGCTCACCAAACAAGTGAAAGATCTATATAATAAGAAATATGAGTCTTTAAAGAAAGAAATTAAAGAAAATACCAGAAAATGGAAAGATCTCCCAGGCTCTTTGGATAGGTGGGATAAACATAGTAAAAATGGCAATCTTGCCAAAAGCAATCTACAGATTCAATGCAATCCCCTTTAAAATACCAGCACAATTCTTCACCAACCTTGATAGGATAATAATCAACCTTATATAGAAAAACAAAAGACCTAGGATAGCCTAAACAACCCTATACAATAAAGAAACTTCAGGAGGCTTCACTATCCCTGACTTTAAGCTCTAGTACAGAGTTATAGCCCTGAAAACAGCCTGGTATTGGCACAAAAATAGACAAGTAGACCAATGGAATCAAATTGAAAATCCAGACATTAACCCACACACCTATGGATGCCTGATTTTTTACAAAACAGCTAAAAGTATACAATGGGAAGAGGAAAGCATCTTCAATAAATGGTACTAGCACAACTGGATGATGGTGTGTAGAAGACTGAAGATAGACCCACGTCTATCACCATGCACAAAACTAAAGTCCAAATGGATTAAAGACCTCAGTAAAATACTGGAAAACCGAATAAATCCAGCCACACTGAACTTCTTAGAATAGAAAGTGGGAAGTACCCTTGAATAAATTGGTACAGGAGACCACTTCCTGAACATAAGTCCAGTAGCACAGACATTGAGATCAACAATTAATAAATGGGACTTCCTAAAACTTAGAAGCTTCTGTAAGGCAAAGGACACAGTTAACAAGACCAAATGGCAGCCCACAGACTGTGAAAAGATCTTCACCAATCCTACATCTGACAGAGGGCTGACCTCCAAAATATACAAAGAACTCAAGAAACTAGTCAACAAAATACCAAATAACCCTATTAAAAAATGGAGTACAGAACTGAATAAAGAACTCTCAATAGAGGAAATCAAAAAAGCTGGAAGACACTTAAGAAAGTGCTCAACATCCTTAGCTATCAGGGAAATGCAATTCAAAACAACTTTGAGGTACCATCTTACTCCTGCCAGAATGGCTAAAATTAGAAACACCAATGACAACTTATGCTGGATAGGATGTGGAGAAAGGGAAACACTCCTCCACTGCTGGTGGGAGTGCAAACTTGTACAGCCATTTTGGAGATCAGTACAGCAGTTCCTCAGGAAAATGGGAGTTAGCTTACCACAGGAACTAGCAATCCCCCTCTTAGGTATATATCCAAATAATACACATCTATGCAACAAAGACATGTGCTCAACTATGTTCATAGCAACATTATTTGTAATAGCAAGAACCTGGAAGCAACCTAGATGTCCTTCTACTGAAGAATGGATAAAGGAGATGTGGCACATTTACACAATGGAATATTACTCTGTCAAAAGAAAAAAATGAAATCTTGAAATTTGCAGGCAAGTGGATGGAACTTGAAGAAACCATCCTGAATGAGGTAACCCAGTCACAAAAAGAGGAACATGGTATGTACTCACTCTCACATATTGATTTTAGACCTAAAGCAAGGAATCACCAGCCTATAATTCACACCGCCAGAGAAACTAGGACACAAGAAGGATTATAAGAGATTCATATAAGGTCCCTCACATAAGGGGAAAGGGATGAGATCTCCTGAGGATATGGAGAGTAGGGTGGGGGCAGTGAGTGGAGAGGGAACTAAGAGAAAGAGAAAGGGAGAAAGGGAGGAGAGAAAAGCACGTGGGACTAGGAGGATTGAATCAGGAGAGAAATAGATTAGAGGAGAGAGAGAGAGAGAGAGAGAGAGACAGACAGACAGACAGACAGACAGAGACAGAGACAAAGAGACAGAGAGAGACAGAGAGAGACAGAGAGACAGATAGCATAAAAGAGGGAGCCATTATAGATTTGAAGAGAAAACTGAATCTAGAGATATGTCCAGAGACCTACAAGACTGGCCCCAACTAACAATTTGAGCAACAGTGGAAAGGCACTTTGGGGTACCGAGCTAGAACAAATGCAAGAAGCAATGAAGAAAGGGAGGGACACGCAGTTACCCTTAACTTTGCTTCACCCTTGGGGAGTAAACTAAATGAGGCACGTCAAATATACTTTAGTAAGGATATAATTATGTCCTTACTATACATAAAAATTAGTTTTTCTGGACTAAATTGAGAACCTCAGTTGTTCAGGATAAGTTGGGGTGCTATCTCAGTCTGTGCTTTGGCTTAGGGTAGTAATTGGGGAGTCACAAAAATTATTTAGAGAGAGAGGGAGGGAGGGAGTGAGGCAGGGAGGGAGAGAGGGAAGAAGGGAAGGAGGTAGGGAGGGATGGAACATAAAAGAGGGAGCCATTATTGGTTTGAAGAGTAAACTGAACCTAAAGAAAGGTCTAGAGACCTACAAGACTGACTCCAAGTAACAATTTGAGCAACCGTGGAAAGGCTACCATAGATGCCCTTCCCTGATAGTGAGATCATCAACTAAATTATCCACCATCATGGAGCCCTCATCTAGTACCTGTTGGAAACAGAAGCAAACACCCATAACCAAACACTGAGCCAAACTGGAATCCAGATGCAGAGAGGGAGGACAAGACCAGGCTGCAGAAACACATAGAGACAGCTGACCTGAACAAGGAGGAGCTAATGGGCCCCCAGACTGATAGCTGGGAATCCAGCATGGGACTGACTCAGACCCCCTGAACATGGGTCTCAGCTAGAAGGCCTGAGCACTCTAAGGGACCTCAGACAGTGGAATCAGGATGTATCCCTGGTGCATAAAAGGACTTTGGAAGCACACCCTCCTTGGAGGGATACTCTCTTAACCTAGAAACAGGAGAGAAGGCCTAGTTCCTACTCCAAATGACTTGACAGATTTAGATGACCACACCAGGATGGCATCACCCTACATGTGGAGTGGGGGAGGGGATGGGAGGAGAGGGGGACATGAGAGTTTGGAAGAGAGGGAAAGGGGGAGGGAGGGAAGGGAGGGAGAGGGAATTAGAATCTATATGTTAAATAAAAATAAAAAATAAAAAAGATGGCAAAGATAAAAGGATGGTAGCTGTGAGAACCATGATGATGGGGTGATGGTGGAGCCCCTGGTCCGTAAATTCCTATACACAACAATTATGTTTGTTTTGTCTGTTGGGTAGCTCATTATGGTTCTTAAAGGAATATTAATATTAATCTGAATCATAGTAAATAATAACTGTGTTGAAAATACCTGAACTTAGGACTTATTTTATTTCTTCTGTGCCTATCAGGCATGCACACACTTTTAATATTTGGACACATCACTTTCCCTTGCTCTATACCTGCAGTTGGGTTACAAGAATAACACAAAACACTCACACTGCTTTGAGTAATTGCATGGTTTTGTTTTGGGCTACATTTATGGTTATTCCCAGAGACATACAGCCAGCCCAAAGTAGAACACCTGATTGTTAATATTTTTAGCCTGACTTTAGGGATGGAAAATGATGCTTAGGTGGCTCATTAGACAAAGTTATACAGTCAAATCAAAGGATGGTGATATCTTAACCACTTTGCTATAACTTGAAACGCACTGAGCTATCTTCCGTCCCAGCTTAAATCAAAGTACATGGAAACTTCATTGTCCTGTGGAGTGTCGGGGGAGAAAGTGGGTAATAGAGTGTCTAGACAAACAAAATTGAGAAAACTAGATAATATGACAAGTTAAAAAGGATATAAACTGAGAGAAATGGAGCAAAGAATAAGGGTTATTGGAAAGCAGAGGAAAGGGAATCTTGAGATGTAGAAATGGTTAAATAGAAGGCATGAGGGAGTGAGCAGCACATAGTTTCCTGTGCCTCTGTCCCTTTACCTGAGAGACATGAGTTCCCAACCAAAATGCAATAAATGGATTAAAGAATGTTGTTTTCTTTTTCCATACTTGGTTTTATTTTAAGAAGTCCTGTTTATCAAGCAGAATAGTATTGCATAATAGAAGGAAGATCAGATTTTTCATATATAGATGAGCACTGAGTCTTAGAACTCGGAGTACTTTTTTGATATCACTTATATTCAGCATATTCTCCTTTGTCTTATAAGTAAATGGAAGAAATACAGGGAGTAAAATCAGTGTGTTGAATGACAGAATGAGCATTTAAAATAATAATTACAGTGTAGTGTATATTTTGGAATGTCCTTATATAATATATTGAGCATTGCAAAGAAAGAGTTTATATAGCTTGTTCATCTTCAGAGAATCCAGGGGCATAAGTTCACTACAATCCTTACCACATCAGAACAGGTAAGATTAAATTCTTTGTGTCTGTTTATAGGTATTAAACAGAAGTGAAAAGGTTCAAATCCACATTCCTTCTTTTATCACCACAATAAATTGTTCCTACATGTTTCCTAAGAAAGCCTGAAATGTCTTCCTTCTGGTCTGAACTATAGTGGAGTTTGGTGTCTACAATTAAACACAGATGACAAGAAAAGCACTCATAGATTTTTCATTGAGGAAAATACCAAGATGTGTTAGCAATGTTCAGAAACTTCCAAGTAAAGACAAAGTTGCATTCAAAGTCTAATAACGTTGAACAATGAAGGAAGGCCCAGCCCATGGCTTTATATCATGATACCCTCTTGTGGTGAAATCACAAAATAGAAATATATCCAAAGAACTAAGGCAATAAAAGGTTTTCAGAGCTCGCATGCATGAAGTCTCATAACTCTATGCAGGGGCAGGGAAGAGAGCTCAGTCAGTAAAGCTTCATTGCAAACATAGGGACCTGATTTTGTTCCTCCAAAGCCCAGATATTAAAGAGCCAGGCATGGGGGCATGCACTTATAATCTCATCCGTGGATGGAGATGAAAGAATTCCTGGGGCTCAGGCAGCCAGTCTGGCATATTTGATGAGTTCAAGGCAATTAAGAGACACTACTCCCAAAAATAGGGTGGACAGCTCCTGAGGAACCACAACCAAAGCTGTCCTCAGGCCTTCACACATGCACACACACACACACACACACACACACACACACACACACACGAGCACACACATGCATGATTTACTCTGTGTTATTCCACGGGTAAAAGGATAAATGAAAGAGGTGAGATTTTATTCATAATTTCAATAATTAAAATCATGCAAAATATAAAAAGCAAGTACCCTATAGAAGGATAAAGTCAAGAGGCTATGGCTTGCCTACATTTCAGAGATCCCAGGGGGAATATCAGAGTGTTTGTTTGTTTGTTTGTTTGTTTGTGTTGCTTACCTAGAAACTTTAAAGTTAACTTGGACAAAGTTAGATGTTCCTAAGACTGGGTTAGGTATATTGTACTTAAGACTGCATTCTAGTTGTGTCTTTTGTCCTTGGAATGGATATCTGATCCAAACAAAGTTGTCCCTTCCTTCTAGATATCTTTCTGTGAAGCCCATCTGTTCTTTAACTTACAAATATTAAGATCTAAACTATTTAAACACTAAAATGGAAGGGACTAAATAAAGCTAAGCCTCTTGCTTTCCTTTTAAAACATGAGTGTTAGCAATAGAGTCATAAGCACAGCCATGAGTATTCAACCAGAGGTAGCTATTTGATGGATAAATCAATTTGCAGGAATATATTAAATGATTAATGAATCTGTCATATCAGCCAGGACACTTGCTAATTGTTTTCAAGGTTCCAATAAATGTAATGGCAATTAATTGCAGCTGCTGTAATCCACTTCTCTTTGGAGCTGACATGGAAGTCTAAATTCCATTTTTCACTAGTGAAAAGCCTTTTGTCTATTCTTGGGCTTTCTCCACACTTACCTGATATAGGAAGACAATGTTTGTGTTTGGCAGGATTCGGTTTATTAATGGCTATAAATTCAAAGCCTTCACAGCTATCCCTGTGAAGGTGAAGGATGTTTCTCAAGCTGCCTTGATAAGAAACCAGAGTGCTTACAAATCTCATTTTCATCTGAATACAGTATATTGTGTTTCCCCGAGGCAGGCCTTGATGTCACAAAAACAATTTCAGGCAGATTGGTAGGGTTATTCCCTTCTGGATCTCTAGCATCTGACAGGAGTTCAGAGTGGAGATCCTACTCTCTGGAGACTGGAAACTTCATGAAGCAGATGGGACCTGACAGGCTATTTCCAAGACACAGAAGTTCTAAAACAGGAAGCAGGTATGCATGACCAAGCAATGGGAGGTTCCTCATTTAAACTAGGAGAGACAGTGCCCGGGAAAGGCAGACAGCATTTGCTGTGTCAGAGTACTTTTGCCATCTGTCCCAGGAACTGAAGATTGAATTATTTGGAGTGGTGAGCACCTAGGAAATAGAATTCATTTGACTAATAACCCAATAGGGACAGGGTAGTAATGCAGTAAGCTTGCTGTGTAGAAGAGGATCTGTGCTCTAACTCCCAGAACTCCAAGAAAGGAAGAAAGGAAGAAAGAAAGAAAGGAAGAAAGAAGAAAGAAAGAAAGAAAGAAAGAAAGAAAGAAAGAAAGGGGGAAAGGAGGGAGGGAGAGATGGAGGAAGAAAAGAAAGAAAGAGGGAAGGAAGGAATGAAGGAAGGAAGGCAAAGGAAAAGGAAAGAAAATGTGGACTTAGTGGTGAACACTTTTAATGCCTCTGCCGGGGAGGCAGAGACAACTAGATTGCTGAGGCTTATTGGTCAACCAGAATGGCATACATAGTGAGCTCCAAGAAAATGAGAGACTCTGCCTCTTAAAAACAAAAAAAAAAAAAAACAAAGAACAACAGCTAAGGCTGTCCTCTGCATGTGCACGTACACGTGCATGCGTGCACACACACACACCACTATAAATGACATCAACTCTGAAATAGAACACGATATACTTCTTTTCATTAATCCCTTGAAGCACTTCATGCATGGAATATTCTAGAAAAGCTACAAGTTTTCTCTTGTAGCTAAACTACTCATGCTACTTTCCTAATTTGTAGCTGCCGAAAGTGAAAATCTGCTAGGGCATCCACACCATGTTTCCCAACAAGGGTACCATACATCAGGGGGTTCATGGCCTACCAACCTTCCTACAGCCACTAGCACCATCACTAAGTGAGACACGCACCTCCACAAGGCCATCTGTATTCCTAGAGGTTTTTACACTGCCAACCTATCCATCCCCCTTACTGTTTCTTCTGAGCCTCAGCAGGCTGCCACCTGGTTTCCTTCTCCTTATCTTGATCTCCTTGCTCTTCATCTTCCCATCAGTGTATACAAACCAAAGGGAAAGTAAAACCTTTAGATTCCAGGTGATGCTAATACTCTACTACTAAATATTAAATAAGAAAGTTGTTGGAGGGGTGCACCAGCAATCAGCACACTGCTCATCTCTCCAGTCCAGAATGGGAGCACTGTATAAATAGGAACCTTTGCTTAGGCTATTCCTTCACTCTTTCTTATCAAGTTGATAAATTTGCTTTATGTCCTTTCCTTTCATAGAAATAGGCTCTGGACCCATAGGTGTTTTTTTTTCATGGTGAAGATTTTCCCTTTATTTTTTATGATAATATTTTTATTTAAATTTAGAACAAGCTTGTTTTACATGTTAATCCCAGTTCCCTCACCCTCCTGTGCTCTGCTCTCCCTCTCCCAACCCCCATCCCATCCCCTTTCTGCTCCCCAGGGAGGGTAAGGCCTTCCATGGGGGATCTTCAAAGTCTGTCATATCTTTTGGAGCAGGGCTCAGGCCCTTCCCCATGTGTCTAGGCTGAGGGAGTATCCCTCCATGTGGAATGGGCTCCCAAAGTTCATTTGTATACTAGAGATAAATACTGATCCACTACCAGAGGCCCCATAGATTTCCCAGTCCTCCTAACAAACACCCATGTTCAGGGAATTTGGGTCAGTCCTATGCTGTCAGACTGGAGACCTTGAACTCCTCCTTATACAGGTCAGCTGTTTCTGTAGGTTTCTCCAGCCTGGTCTTGACCCCTTTGCTCCTCACTCCTCTCTTTCTGCAACTGGATTCCAGGAGTTCAGCTCAGTGTTTATCTGGGGGTGTCTGATTCTGTTTCCATCAGCTTCTGCATGAAGGCTCTAGGATGGAAGCCGTAGATAAACTATGCTAACAACAAATACTCTAACATACAACAATTACACAAGCACTAAAAACTCCAGCTATCTGCACCTTAAAATCATGGGTTACATTATGATGAGGCTTCAGGAGCCTGGTATAAGATGATGAGTTCTGAGTCCAGCCTGTAGCCATTGTGCTGTGGCTTAGAAATAACAAACAGTATGATTTCCATCTTAGATCCCTTTAGTTGTGATATTCACTTTACAGAAGCAGACAGGGAATCAAAGAGAGGCTATATAAATGGGAATAGTAAGGGACTCCTGCCCCAAGATATGGCATGGAAAAACTTAAGATGGTCAGAGTCTGAGAATGCCAGTTGAGATCACAGGATAGTAGATATACATGCAAGGCAAGCACATACCCTTGCTCAATATCAGATAAACAGTGACACAACGGATAACATGCTATCCCCCCTCAAATGCCTATTAGTGCCATATGTCACTGAGTTTAAAAAAATATCAGTACATTGTCTACATCTCCACCATCATCTGGCCCCTGTGATGCCTTTGACCACCTCTTGAGTATGAATAGCATCTCAGTTTGAGCTCAGCACCTACTCTACCCTCTGCCTAGTCCTGTCTTCCCTTGACTGGTCCATATGGTTTCACATCTCACCTCCTGCTTTATTATTCATTATGACATCTATGCTATCAAGCATAGCACATATTTTACCAATATTTTATTAATTGTAATGGTTTGTTGTCATTTTTTCTAACTAGAGGATAAACTTCATGGGGCGGGCTCTGGAAGTTTTGTCTGCTTTTCTTCTCTAAATTCTCAATACCAAGGACAGGTTCTGGCTTGTGGCAGTCCTTCCATGAATAATGAATGGATGGATGAAGAAACTAATGAAGCAAAGGAGTGCTAACATATATAAGGGTTTCTCGGCAAGTGCATGTTTCTTACAATGTATGCCTTAAACAGCATTCCTCGCTGTAAAAAGAACAAGCTCTAGATCCACTGTGCCTGCACACAAGAACCTTTAGGAATTGGGCTGTTACTTTTTCATTATTTGTACACGACTGTATGTTCTGCTAATGGGATTTTTTTTTAAAAAAAATCTTTCAGGGTTCTCACTGGAATTTTTGTGATAACTTATGAAGAATTTCTTCATAAATTGCAATAGTAGGAAATGTTAATTACTCTTCATGTGTGTCACTTTCTCTAATGATACATTTTCCCTGTGGCTTAAAACTGTTTTTATGTTTTTCCAACTTTATCTAAAAAACCATATCAAGGTCCTAGTGCCCCTCCACACTTACAACCTCTCCAACTCCAACCATAATTTCTATAGCTTAGAATGAGAAGGAATGGGAAGTGGGAAATCAACCCATTACAGCCACCTTAGAGCTGGATCCCTGTTCCCTCACATTCATGCTTCTAGGGAACTTGGTTCCAATGCAGGCCCTGGTGGACATGGGATCAGTGGGAAAGGCTCCAGAGTCACTGGACAGAGCTGGTTCAGTCTCAGCAGTCCAGCTGCCTGAGTTACTTGTACCAGATGGCCCATCATGGGCAGAAGACAAGGACACCATACTTATATCTCTCCATGAGCGGGAAGCTGGCTTCTCACTGAGCACTGACTGGTATAATAGAGAGTTCATAGGCTCTTGATGGTCAGATGTAAACATGTGTGGGACACACAGGTCAGTGGTCCTGTTAAGCAACCTGATATAGATCTTGCCATTTGGGTAGAAGATTTAGTCAGGAGGTAGACTGTGAGGGGAAGACAGGCTCTTCGAAGTAAGTGTTTCATGAGAAACAGACCTCCAGCATAGGAGTTTTGCTAGGGGACTGAGGGTGACCTGCAGGTAGGCAAGGCCCTCCTAGCTGGAGAGACCTTAGTGACAACTAGTGCCATCCTTTTAAACAGGAAGATTTTCAGTGTTGCAGCTCATAATTTCATTCTCCAGTGCATGTGTCCTGCAGCCATCTTCCTCATCTCTTTGGGTGATATTTGTTGGTATGGACCCCAGCTGTGGCAGCTGGGGTCCTGGCAAGGCCTGAGATATCTACCTTTGCTCACAAGTCCTTGTGATACCAGCTGCAATACGTGCTTACTGCTAGCTACCCTGATTACCTCCATTGAGCCTTAAAAACATCTTTTGATACTGAAAATGAACATGTAAAATATCTACTGAATTCCACAGCTACTACTCATAATAATGTGAAGCCCTCATAAAAGCCAGATAGATACTGATCTTTGAACCCCAGAGATACAGCTCAATGTGATTATTGCATTGATCATAGCTCAAAATTTGAATTCAAATTCAAACAATTGTTACAGGTATTCAAGAGGAATTATCACAACCTTTCAAAAACAATCCCAGAATGATAATGCCAGTAACTATGGTAATGATAAGCATAGAGTACCATGAACCTCCATTGAAAAGAATAGCATGACTTCTGCCACGTCATCTGTAAAAGCAAATATCTATGGCCATTGAGTAAGATGGCTCACAAGTAAAAGATCTTGCCTCCAAGCTCAATGACTAGAGTTTAATCCCAAGGACCCACAAGGTGAAAGGAGAGAGCTAACACCCACAAGTTGTCTTTTGGCACATATACATATATGCATATATGTATATGTGCATGCATATGGTTCATTTGTGCTCGCGCACTACACACACACACACACACACACACACAAGAATGGAAAATTAAAACACAAATTAGTATTCTCAACTGGTGACAGTGGCTCAAACTACAGTAGGAGAATGTGTGAAAAGGAATTGAGAAGAAACAATGCTCTTAGAATTCTCGAAGAGGTGTGCTTCCCCAGAAAACAGGTCTGAATTACCTGAGGGCCTTGAGACCATCTATTCACTGTCTTAAATTGAAGAACAGAGGAGCACTATGACATTCAGTGACTGAATCATTTCACGGTGTCTTTTTTAACATCTTATAAGGCATAATTTGCATACTTAAAACTCATTCACTTCAGAGGCACAAACTGATTGTATTTTAGTGTATCCACAGTTGTGCAGCCATCAAACAATCCAAGTACAGCGTATTTTTACCACTTGGAGAAGAAGCCCAGTGCCTGTTACCAATTGTTTGCCATCTGCCCCTTCTCTCAACCCCCGATGACTACACAGATACCTTCTATCTCCATGGACATCCCTATGGCAAGTTCATAAAAGTGTAATCATAAAACACATAGCCATTTGCTCCAGCTTCTTTCCCTCAGCTTAATACTTTAATGATTTCTTTATGCTGTAGGCTACATGAGCACAAGGTTAATGTCTTATTCTTTCCATATATGTTGTCATATGCATGTCCTCATTTCCCACTTGTATTCTCTTATCAGTACCACAGCAGTGATCATTCACATGGCAAATTTAGCTCACTGTCCTTTTAATTCTCTTGTGAGAAATGTTCCCTCACTGAAGAAACTCACAAACCTTTGGCTATGGAGTCCAGGATTCAATCCTAATCTCGCCACACTTGGTATGTATTTTTTTTACATGTTTAGCCTTTCTTTATCTGCAATAATCTAACAGGGTACTCAAAGATGGCACTTAAGGGAAAACTCAATTTCCCAAGTCCTTTACCTTGTGTCAGAGCTATCTTTAAAAAGAAAAAAATATTTGGGATCATGGACTCTGTCACATGACAGCATCGCTGGGCTTCTGGGTTTGGCAATGTCTCTGTCTTTTTATTTTTTTTTTTTTATATTTTTTCTTATTTTACATATCGATCCCAGTTCCCTCTCCCTCCCATCATCCCATCCTCCCATGCCCTCCCATCCCCTCATCCCTCATCCACTTACCAGGGAGGATGAAGCCTTCTAGGAGGGATTATCAAAATCTGTCAAGTCATCTGGGGTAGGGCCTAGGCCCTCCCCTGTGTCTCTAGGCTAAGGGATTATCCCTTCATGAGGAATGTGCTCCCTAAGATCTTTCCTGCACGAAGGATATATCCTGGTTCCACTGTCAGAGGTCCCTTAGACTGCCCAGGCCTTCTAACCCACACCCATGTTCAGGGGGCCTGGGTCAGTCTTTTGCTGGTTTCCCAGCGATTAGTCTGGGTTCTATGAGCTCCCCTTGTTCAGGTCAGCTGTCTCTGTGGGTTTCTTCAGCATGGTCTTGACCCCTTTGTTCATCAATCCTCCCTTTCTGTAACTGGATTCCAGGAGTTCACCTCAGTGTTTTGCTATGAGTGTCTGTTTCTGCTTCCATCAGCTACTAGATGAAGGCTCTAGGATGGCTTATAAGGTAGTCATTAATCTCATCATCAGGGAAGGGCATTTAAGGTAGCCTCTCTACTATTGCTTAGATTGTTAGGGTCATCCTTGTAGATCTGTGGACATTTCCCTGGTGCCAGATTTCTCCTTAAATCAATAATGGCTCCTTCTATTATGGTATCTCTTTTTTTGTCCTCTTCTATTCTTCCCCTGAAACAATCTTCCTGCTCTCTCATGTCCTCTTCTCCCCTTCTCCTAACTCCCTCTTCCCCCACTGCCCACTGCCACCATGTCAGAACTATCTTAAGGATGTCTAGATGGGTCAATTCCTTCCCTGAGTCAATTTCAATAATTAAACAATATAGGCAACATTTAAATAATAAAAGGTAATAAACTGAAGAATAGAAAATCTGTTAATATTGAGGAAATTCAATCTTGCATGTCATTTTTGACAAATGAAAGTGATTTACTAGTAAAAAAAAAAGACTTAGATAATGAGCTTAAATGTAATTTTTATTGACGTTTACGTCTTGCTAATTTATCAGTACAAAGAGAAAAAAAAAAGGTCAGTGTGCTTCATAATCTGTCATCAGTCAAACAGACTTTTTTTTTTCAATAGCATTTGTAGGGAAAAATGGCTAATTTCCATTTTGTGTAAAAAATCAATTTTTATGTAGCAGTCTAGGTCCCGAGTTATTCCATAAAATTGAGATTTGCAGTGTTCAGCTGCTGACAGTGGTTCAAACTCTAATAGGAGAACACATGAAAAACATTTCTCTCTCTTTTCTGCCTACGGTACATTGAGTCTCCAGAGGGGGCAGATGTTTGGCAACACATTACTTATCGCTATGCAACTGTGTAAGAGTCTAAGTGGGAAATGCCTTGTGCAATCAGCAATGGCTTCTCCCTGAATTACTCCAACCAGGACGTGAATTAGCAAACCCTGTACCTTGAGAGAGGATTTGTTGACAAACTGTTCTCTACTTATGGGCGCCATGACTAGTGTGAAGTCTCAGAAGAGTATCACTTGTTGAAGCTATTCTTTTCTCTCCCTATGCTAAGCTTCTTCCCTTCCTAGAGAGCAAATGCCATTCATGGTTGGCCTATAACCAAACACTTCTTTTCATTAAACTAAACCTGTGACTTGACAGAAATTGGGAAGTCTGGGTGCACAGGCACCATGTTAATGCTGAGACTTAATTTCTGCTTGTTCATATTGTAATGGAATTTTTCCCTTAAGGATCATTCATCACTTTAAAAAAATTAGGCCAATTTGGAAATATAATTTGAATGTATAATTGAATTTGTCAGTTGATCTTAGCTTCTACAAGTTAATCAGCTGCCAGAGACCTAAAGAAGTTTTCCCACACATGCTTGGACTTGTGGGCAGCCAATCAAACCCTACAAAGAATATCAGATTTTTGTAGGATTCCTTGTTGATTCCATGTGCATTCTTTCTGTAGATAATGGAATCATTTTTCCAGCTCGTGACCAAGATTCATAGTGTCAGTCAAACTGAAGAGAAGAAAATAGCATAAATTTAGCTAAAATATTAGAAATGACAAATCAGGAAAATATGTTAACGGGAGTGGGAAAGAATGTTGTGTAATAAAGCAACACAAAGAGCATATGTCAGATTCTTCTGTAGAGACAAGTGGGAGGGGCACGAGGCAGGTTTCACAGAGATCAGCGTAAACTGTCGGGAAATTTTTGTCTTCTGTCTGGTTCACTGGGCTCATTAAGGTCCTCTTCTCCCTCCCAGCAATCAGCAAATGAGTTGACAGTTGTTTGTGTGTGCTTGTTTAATATTTGTTTGTTTTGGTAAGTATACGGGACACAGACCAATTAATTTTAAGTGACAGTAAATTAAGGGAAGAAAAATATAATGAAAATGGAAAATATCTGTATAATGTAGATTTAAATGTGTGAAAAATAAGCTTATTTGGACTCCTGAAATCTCTGAATTACTACCTTTCAAATATTGCTCGGCTATGTGTCAAGCACAGTTTGAAACTTTGAGTACAAATATGTGGTACCTTAAAATAACATTTGGGCTGCTGATATGGCTCAGTGAGGAAAGGCTCTTGTTGCTAAGCCTGACGATTTGAGTTTGGTTCCTAAGAACACATGGCAGAAGGAGATAACTGATTCCAACAAGTTGTCCTCTGATCTCCACAAACATGTACCATAGCTAAAGAGATCTCTCTCTGTCTCTCTCTGTCTCTCTGTCTCTCTCTCTGTCTCTCTTTCTCTCTCTCTCTCTGTGTGTGTGTGTGTGTGTGTGTGTGTGTGTGTGTGTGTGTGCATCTTCCTCTATCTCTGTCTCTCTGCCTCTGTCTCCCTATCTCTGTTATGGACACACACTAAATAGATAAATGTAATTTTAAAAAGCTTTATTTATAATACCATCTAGCCCTCCAAGTTGTAGTGCGATTGTAGGCATAGAGCCCACTTAGATTTTTCTCTACATAAAATAGGCTGGACGTTCACGTTACAGAATGGGTGCTAAAGGGAGAAAAGATAGGATCATTCAATGTGTGAAATGCTGGCTATGCACAAGTGAGTGTCTTCATTCAAATTCTAGAATCAATGTCAAGCCAGGCATTGCAACATGCATGTATAATCCCTGTATCCTCCAGGGTTGTAAAATCAGTGACAGGAAGGCCACGGAGACACTGGAAAGTTGCAGACCAGTTAGCCTGGATGTGCAGTGGTGAAAAATAGAAAAAAAAAGGCCCTGTCTCAAGTAAGTCAGAAGCAAGGACTATCACTCCCCTTTGGGCTGCACATGCCATTTCACATGTGCCGCACTCACACACATGCACATAAACAAACAAATAAATGTCAGAGGTACACTTTAGCACCACAACCCTGAGTATTGGGAGAACCAGGTATTCCATTTGTAAGTGAGAACTCTGGGATCTATAAATTCCCAAATGAGAGTTTCTCACGTGGGAAGAGACATAATGAAACCCAGATCTCAATATCGACATTTATATTCTTGACCCCCAGAAGTATCATGGGAAATACTAGCCAACATTTCATTCATGGAATCATGTCAACAGTTCATTTTGAGAATAGGTGTGCAGTGCGAGGATAATGCATCTTGTACATGTGGGGCTAGTAAACATTCTGTACTTCAGGGCTGATGGGGTTCAAGTAGAACAACTAAAGACTTTGAACTACAAGACCTTCCTATTTTCATTAGCAAATCATAGTAATGTGTGCAGTTGGAGTCCCTCAGGATTTCATCCAGCCCTCCTTCTCATGCCGTGTCTTGAATGTTTAAGAACATTAAATATAGTAGATGCCAGGTTTTCTTTGTGAATTACAAACTTTACTTATGTTTTATTATATTTCAGCATCTTGCATTATCAATGTTAATCCATCCATTTCATCTTCACCTTCAGTTTATAGTGTTTCAGTATTGTTCTATTCCCCCAGATAATTGTGTTTTGTTTTTTGTTTTGTTTTGTTTTGTTGTTTTTTGTTTTTTGTTTGTTTGTTTTTCTTATTCCTTCAAATTGCTGCCATACAGTTTGTTTGAGGAAGCAGAGGCACGAATGTCAGTGCCTTCGTGTGTGACAACGGTGACAGCAGTGACACTACCTTTTGTCAATTTTGGTAAAATACACATGACATGAAGCTAACCGCCTTAACTGTTACAAGTGTATCATTTAGTGTGTCAAGTACACTCCCACTGTTGTGCAGCCAAGTTTTCAACTCTTCATCTTCAAAATTGAAACAACCAAAACTCCATTAAGCAGCCATCCCTCCCAGCTCTCCCTCCAGCTGTTTCTACTTTCTGCGTTCCATGAGATCCCAGAGCAGCTGTCTTTATGTAGCTGCCTGATTTCTTTAACCCAATATCCTCAAGGTTAATCTATGCTGTAGCACATAAAAGAAAAGCCTTCTTTTTCTGATTCAAATAGCCTAGTCTCTTGACTTTTTCATTCGTAGACAGCCATTTGAGTAGCTTCTAAGTTTTTGTTATGATTTTAATGTCTATAAATGTCCCTGTTTAGGATCCTGATTTCAATTCTTCTGTGCATACACATCTATGTAGGACTATTCTCTTACAGGATAAGCTACACTGTTTATCATTCTCACCAACAGTGTGCCATGTCCCCCATTTTTCCACTTGGGGTGTGTGTGTGTGTGCATGTGTGTGTGTGTGTGTGTGTGTGTGTGTGTGTGTGTGTGTGTGTGTGTGTGTGTGTATGTGTGTGCCTAATAAGTATGAAGAAACAATTTACTTTAGAACTGCTATTTAGTCTTTCAAAGGCAATTTCTAATTATTTTTATATGTTTTAAATTAAAATATAATTACATCTCCCCCTCCTCTATTTTTAGCTGTTTTAGTGTATATTCACACATTCACACATGCATCTGTGTACATACGTGTGTGCATGTTTTAAATATCTCCTATTTATAAATATACAAGTTGCTCAATCTGCATAATGCTACTTTGTATATAATTTCAGTACCAAAAAATGGTATTGGTTAACTAATTTGGGCATTCTTCCCTATTTGAGGGCTCTTCCCTGTTGAAAACTATTTTCCCTGATTATAGCCTTCCTTGGTTACTTGTAGTTCCTTGTTTATGGTTGAGGCACCATGAGATTTCTCCCTTCCATGTTAATATATCTATTGGTGTCATTGTCTGGGTCTTGTTTAGGCAGCCATGTTGATGAAACTTCATGGATGTAGCTTCTCTGACGTTCCTAGGAATTACAGTCTTACAGCAAACTTTCTGCTCCTTCGGCTCTTACAATTGCCATGATCCCTGAGACATAGCCATAGGAGCTGTGTTGTAGATGTGTCTGTCAGAACTGGCACTATTTGGTAACTGGTTCTCTGCTTTTTGCTGGTTCAGGTTCTGTACTGGTCTCCATCTGTTATCCTGTGAACAAGAATAAATGTTTAGAGTGGAGTTAGGAATTGTGCTGGTTTAGTAGAGTGGTGGTTGTGGGATCTCCCTCAAGATGCACAACTTCATTAGGTCACTTCATATTAGAAATGTTCAGAGACCTGAGTCCACACTTCCAAAGGCTAGAAACTTAGATGATTGCATGGATGGCTTTGGGTATGTAACCCACCATAATGTATGGATAGGAAGAGAAATTGCTTCAAAGGAAAAAAGAAAATGCACAGCCATGTAGAGACAACATGCAGATCAAATGTTTGCTGTAGAAACTGTAATTTTCGAAAGTCTGGATGTCTAAGTTTTGATTATGTTGAATTATGTATAATTTTGTAAGCATGACTAAGTGTTTCTGACACACAATGACAGTTACCACTGTGGCCTGGATGTTCCTGTTATATGAAAATTATTTCAGATGAGGAGAGTACTCCAGTGTCAATAGACACACAATTAAAGAACAATTAAAACTAGAAGCATTTCAGTAACCTATATACAAGATTTTAGACAGCAGTCTTGAACTAGATCAGTGGTTCTTAACCTGTGGGTCCCAAAGCCTTTGGGGGAGGAGTCAAATGACCCTTTTCCCAGAAGTCACATATTGGCTATTGTGCATATCGAATATTTACATTGTAATTCATAACAGTAGCAAATTAACAGTTATGAAACAGCAATGAAAATAATTTTATGATTGGGGATCACCACAACATGAGGAACTGTATTAAAAGATTGCAGCAGTAGGAAGGTTGAAAAACGCTCTCCTGTAGTTAAGCACTGAGTGTCTACTTTCTGAAGATGAGCACATAGGTTGTGGGGTGGATCAGCGAAGGTGTAAGGCATCATTGAGTTTGCCTGCCGCCTGCCTCGTCACAGATGAACTTCACCTGTGGAATGATGCGCCACACCAGAGTGAGATCAAAGCACCCAGCACTTGGGACAGTGCGTGAGTGCACACGCCCAACACACAGTGTGTCCAGAAGGATACAAAGAAACACATCAGAGCCTCTCCCCGCATGTTCTCAATGTTTATTTGTGCATCTCGGATCATGAATCGTTATATATGTGAAAGCATGGCATAAAATGTTAGAAAGTAAATTCATTTTACCACCCTGAAGCTACATATCTGCCTGAGACCCCAAACACATCACTTCTCCAGCATATCAGAACTTACTTTGTTTCTTTAGACACAGCCTTGAAATCTCCTTACAAACTTTAAAAGATCCATGAATGCCATGGGAGCACAGTTTACTTATCAAATCACCTATCTCAGGACATCTGCGCTGTTTCCAACTTGTCACTATAACTATAATATTTGTGTATGCAGAACCACTCCTTGTCTTTGGCCTTCTTTGCAAAAATAAATCTTCACTAATGCATCCATTGGGGAAAATGATATATACATCTTCATGTTCTAAAACATACATCTAACTTGTAATATGCTATAGTAATTTTGCTGTCTTCGGTAAGTAAAAGAACCCATCTTGCTGTGGAAAAGAAAATAAGTCTGGGTGTTTAAGTTTTACTTGCGTGGAATGATGTACAGCTTTGCAATTGTGACTTAGTGCTTCAGCCACAGTAACAGCTCCCCCTGTGGTCTGGAGGCTTCCGGTGTCCTCATACCCCCAAATGAGCAACCCATTTTGCTCATTCAGTAAGTGGGTGAGTACCAGATATAAAATATAAGATTCATTGCTGTGATGGCAATTACTTTTATTTCTTCAAGTGTTTTTTTTTTAAAGCAAAAATAATCAGGCTTTACATTTGAGTTCTTTTGTGACTATTTAAGTATGCCATGCTGTTTGTTAGGTCGGCACTGTTTATTTCCTAGGGACTTAGACCTTAGCTTTTGGAGAAAGAATTTGCATGTTATGGAGAGAAGACTTTGAAAACAAAATTTAAAAATTGTCTCCAAAATGACAGAGAACAGAAGGAGCAGTCCAACAGGTCTCAAATCAGTTTTCCTTGTGAGTGAGAAATGGGTTTTCAAGCTCGAGTTATTCTCCTCGTAGCTGTGACAAAATACTTGAAGAAGAAGCAACTTTAAAGGAGAATGGGTTTACAGCATCTTACCATCAAAGGGGATCCAGTCCACCAAGGTGAGGAAGGTGTGATGGTTGGACCACACTGCCTCTGGCACCAGGAAGCAGAGAACGAACAAGAAGTGGCGCCACCTACAAACTTCAAGGTCCTCAGAGATTCATTGCCCTGGTGAGGCGCCACCTCTTAGTGTCACAACAGTTTTGTAAAACAGCACCGATTTCTGGAGACTAAATATTCAAACATACGAGCCTATGGGAGACAGTTCACATCCAAGCCATAACATGTAGCAAATAATTTTTAAAAAATAGAGTTCTGATGTTGATCATGCAGCTTCAAAATTGCATTTGCCTCATCTTGTAAAACTGACCCATGGCTTACAAAACACTGGGTGTCTCTCATCTGGTTTCCAGATGATCTATTTCCATAGCTCTGGGAGAGAAATTTTTTTGTGTGCTTCTGGAACCCTCTCCTCGTTTAGCAATTAATAAACATGTTAAGGGTTTTGATTTGCATCACTGCAGCATATAAACTAAATTACTTTTCATCTGCAAGTTTAATGCGGAATGATTCTTTGTGATAAAGTTTTGTTCTGTTCAGACATGAGTCACTGAACTGTGGAATCCAGTGAGCCAGCAAGCACCAGGGCAGCCAGGAATAGTGGCTGTTTTTATGTCACTCTAGCCAGGGAGCCTGCCTTCCGATGAGTTTTAAACACCAGTCTCCCCCATGGCGTTCAGAAACTTACGATAAATAATTTCTTATTAATAATATAATTTAAAATTTTTACATGTCGATCCCAGTTTCCTCTCCCTTCCTCCCTCCAACCCTCCAACAACCCTCCCTCCATCCCTTCTTCCCTCCCTCCCTCCCTCTTACCCTCTTTCCCCTGTGACATGCACCCTGGCCACCCTCCACTCCCATCCCCCCACCCCCATTCCACTTGTAGGGCTATGCTATCCAGGTTGGGTCATGTAAATCTGTCAAGTCATTTGAAATAGGGACTAGGACTTCTCTCCTGTCTCTAGGTTAAGGGGATATCCCTCCATGGGGGAATGTGTCCCCAAGGTCCTTTTGTGCACCAGAAATAGATCCTGTTTCTACTGTCTGATGTCCCCCAGACTGCTCAGTCCTTCTAGCTGAGACCCATGTTCAGGGGGTCTGAGTCAGTCCCATGCTGGATTCCCGTCTATCAGTCTGTGGGGGCCCATTAGCTCCTCCTTGTTCAGGTCAGCTGTCTTTGTGTGTTTCTGCAACCAGGTCTTGTCCACTCTCTCTGCATTTGGATTCTAGTTTGACTCAGTGTTTAGTTATGGGTGTTTGCTTCTGTTTCCATCAGCTACTACATGAGGGCTCCTTGATGGTGGATAATTTAGTTGATGATCTCACTATCAGGGAAGGACATTTATGGTAGCCTTTCCACGGTTGCTCAAAATGTTAGTTGGAGTCAATCTTGTAGGTCTCTAGGCCTTTCTTTAGGTTCAGTTTTCTCTTCAAACCAATAATGGATCCCTCTTTTATGTTCCCTCCCTCTCTCCCTTCCTGCCTCCCTCCCTCCCTCCTCCCCTCTCTCTCTCTAAATATTTTTTGTGACTCCCCAATTACTACCCTAAGCCAAGGCACAGACTGAGATAGCACCCCAAATTATCCTGAATAACTGAGGTTCTCAATTTAGTTCAGAAAAACTACTACTTTTTATGTATAGTAAGGATGGATATAATTATATCCTTACTAAAGTATATTTGACGTGCATCATTTAGTTTACTCCCCAAGGGTGAAGCAAAGTTAAGGGTAACTGCATGTCCCTCCCTTTCTTCATTGCTTCTTACGTTTGTCCTAGCTCGGTACCCCAAAGTGCAGCTCACATGGGAAAGTACTCCTCTAGATCTCACTGTGGGGAAATGAATATGCATACTCTCTCCTAGAATGGAGGAGAGGCTAGAGTTATTTTTAGTTTAAACAACGGCTACAATGTAATATGGAGGAAGGAAGACGTTCATTAATAAATGAATTAAGAATGTGATTTATTTTATTTATGTGGTATATCCCTATGGTTAGCATTCTTTGTTGCACTAAGACTCAAGCTCTAAGGGCAGGAATGAAGCAGGCACTGTTCAGTTCACATATTCCGCTTTGGTCCATTAACATCCCCACACCTCAATCTTGGACTGTTACCGCTGAATAACCTGCTCTATTTCCTCCAGCCTGGGAAGGGTGTGTTCCTTTTGAATCACTGTTTCATTCTCTGGGCTAAAAGAATTCTTTTAAAAGATTTTATATTTGGATTTTTCTCACTAAATCTACCATCGTACGTAACTCTTTTCCTTCCAGCTTTGACATAAGCACAAGCACCTTTTACAAATGAGCATCATGCTAGGTAGTTGTCGCACTGCCTGTATCGCCCATACCCACTGATGTACAAACTCTCCTCCTGGGTTATAGTTTTAAAACTGGAAATGTGGCATTGGCCCTTTGTCTCCTGCTGTCTTGAGGACTTTGGTTTGTGGAGGCTTTGCCACCTAAAACATCTCAATGTCCCTTTCTGTCTCCAGGGCTCTTTTAAAGACAGAAATGTTCCCGATATTTTACTGAGCTTCATGTACCAAGCTGCTTGTTACTCCAACCTAACCTGATGGTTAATATGCAGTTTTGACTTGAATGGATTTAGGAAACCTGAAAAATTAGTAATCTGGAGATTACCATGTGGGGGTGTCCAGAGAAACTGGAGAGGGAAAATCCTCCCATGGTTTGTGGTTCTGAGCTAAATGAAAAGGAAGGAAGGAGAGAAAGGAAGCTGATCGGCAACATGAATATTTTCTTGATTCCTAACTGTGGATGCAAAATGACCAGCTGTTTCCCCCTGCTGCTGCTACAGCTGGGACCACTTTCCCTCCTGTGACCACCTGTAGCCTCCAACCCTGAAACCAAAATAAACCTACCTTCTTGAAGTCACGTTTCATTTTCACAACAATAAGTAACTAATACGGAAATGTGGTGCCGCGGAGTACAGCTGTTTCTCTGATAAACCTAGCCTGTGCTTCATTGACCTTTGGATCTGCTTTTCCAGAACATCTTGGCCTGTAGGCTAGAGCAACTAAACTGCTGTAAGCAAATCTTCATGAGCTGTTCTGTTGAGAGTTTGGAACACGAGAATGCCAAGAGAAATTCAGACAGCGTGTTCCTGGTTTGAAAGGTTTCAGAGGGAGTCTACTCAAAATAACCTAGAGGCTATTTTCTGTTGCATTCTACCAAACAATCTGGGTGCTTTCTGCCTGTTGTCTTGAAAACTTCACCAAGGAACTGAAAAACAATGCACTAATTTGTTTGGTGGAAAAAGTGTCAAGACAGTTATCACACCAGGCTGTGTCACTGCTCCATTTGTGGTTCTTCTTCATATTTACAATAAGGAAAAGCAGGAGATGTGCAAAATGTGCAGTCCGTGAGGAAAGGGGCAAGGGTGAACTTAAAGTTGTAGGTAGGGCAGGTGCAGAGAAGCCAGCTATAAAAAAGACACCTCTTGCTCCTCGCGGAGACAATAAGAAAGTCTCCCGGAGGTCAATGGCCCAAGCTAAAGAGATTCCACTTTGTAAAAATGCAAATTCGCTTGAAAGTTACATTGAGAATACTACTGAATGAGGTGCCCTAGGAAACAACCATTTATGGAAAGAGTACAACAGCTGTCATAGAAGGGGGCCAGACAGCATCTCAAACTGGCAGCCAAAGTTGGTAGTCTCATCTACAGGATCCTGGTTTTGTTTCCTTGCAAGTAAGTGAGGGTGGAGTCATTCATCAAGGTGGCAGAAAGCCACTGAGGCCAGGCAATATGTGTCTTTGGTGGGTTCTCTACAAAGACACTCCAAGAAGCCATGGTGTAAAATCATAAAGGAAAACTCAAAGTTGCAATGGAGACCACAGTGTGCTGGAAATACCAGGAACATCAGATATCCACCAACTAAAGCTGCAGACAGAGTAGAACTACCCAAACAGAGATGCTATGTATATTATGGGTCAAACTAGAGAGATGCCCATGACCACTGGTGCCCATATGATGCGATCAGGGCCACAGTTGCCAGACATGTGATATGCTACAAAGGAATTTGATATCATTTTGTTATCATACCTACATGGTTTTACTTTTATACTGTTATTTACTTTATTTTACACTGTCATTAAATTAAAAAAAAAAAAGGCCAGTTTGGTCTGTTGGAAAATATGTGAAGAATTTTCATGATGACATTTTTCTTCCTTTATTCATCCATGGAAGACTTTCTCAGCATATTGATCCCTCTAGTTTTCCCTGCATGGTGTTCCAGAAAATGAGGGGTATTTGAATATTACCTCTGTGCTCTGAGGGAAGAGTAAAGTCAAGGACAAAGTTTCAAGAAAGAATAAAAGTATCATTAGTTCTAAATTCAGAAATTAGTTCTAATTCAGGTATTAGAACTCTTCTGGTTAGAACACATCTTTGAACTGACATGAATTTCTAATGAAGACGAAGAAGTTATCAACTGGGTCTAGCTTTTAAATCCTGAAGAATTGTTTCCTTCAGGGTAATTATTGCTGCATGCTCTTTGGGATGGGTGTGAGACTGTAGAGAACACAAAAGTCATGATGAAGTAGACCACAATGACAAGACTGTGTGGTTGGATGCCACCAAGCCATGCTTAGCTCAGCTTGAATGGAAATATGCTTTGCCAGCTAGTTCCCAGCCAAATTACTGATTTCCAGTCTATGCATATCATTCAGATATTCAGAATTCAGATGTAAACTAAAATTTCTTATTATTTTCCACCACCTCCCAATATAGCAATACTTGGTAGTTAGAGCATCAAAAACAGTTGATCCACACATTGTTAATTACTACACTGTAATTACTGAACAGCCATTACTTAAATTGACCCTCCTCACAAAGATAAACAATGTAATGAGTATAAGTTGAAATTGAAGCAAGATAAAATAAACTGAAATAAAACACAATAAATAATGATATAAAATATGTCAAAACTCAATTTTGATCTCTATTAGATCATCAGGGAATTTTTGACATTAAGGTGATAGTTAACTGTTAATTGACCACTTGTCTGACTCTAGAATGATCTCATAGATAAGCCTCAGGGCATGTCAGCAGGGTTTTGCTTGATTGTGTGCATTGAGATGGAAGAAGCAGCCAACTATGAGTGGCAGCATCCTCTGGCTGAGATCCTAGACTATGCACATTGAGAAAGAGTACTCATCAGTCCCTCTCTTCTTCACAATTATGGGATGCTTCTGGTTGCCGTTACTTTGTGTTCCCTGACATGAATGTATATACCCTAGAACTGTAATCCAAAATAAGCCCCTTTTATCATAGTAACAGAAAAAGGAACTAAGACAATATGTAGTTTTCTCTTGAAAATTAGTAGAGATAGATATAATGAAATAGGATTCACAGTATTTTTCTGTTCTCTTCAAAATTTTCATTTTATGACAGTGAATACTGTTGCATCAGAAATAATTTTGGTCACACAGAAATATATTCACATGTAAAATATTCAACAGAACTTTAAATTATCTCCATCCTAAAATTTGATAATATGGTTATAATAACAATAATAAATTGAAGTCAAAACACTTGTATCATCAAACAGAGCCAACACAATATATTATAGACTTAGTGCATTATTAACAGAGATAACTCCCCAAAGTCACTAATATGTTTGCTCAATTAAATTTAGTTTTCTTAGCAACCAGCTTGGTTTTGACTTTCCATTTGTATAGTTCTGTTACCAATTCTTTTTGTGTGTGTGTGTGTGTGTGTGTGTGGTATTTGTAAAGTTTAATCTGGGGTGGCTTCTGTTACATCACATATTAGTTATTTCCCAAATCCTTCAGTCTCTTGATGTGTAAATAGCATGAAAATTAAACTATTTTAACTTTTCATGAACTTAAAGCCTCACTGTGCCAAATTAGGAAGTTAAAATTAATAATAGTAAATGAATTTAGAAAAATAAAATGTTATTTAAAATAGATTTTAAAGCCTAAGGTTAAAAAAAAATTACATTTGTTCCTTGATGGGAGATGTGATTCTGTATATATGTTTCTCATACTGTTAATAAAGCCCTGTGGCCAATAGAAAACTAGATAGGTGGGGCTAGGAGACTAGGAGGAGGAAGAGGAAGTAGTAGATGGAGTCGAGATGTAGCCCGGGAAGGAGCAGGAAGCCTGCCGCGCGGCTCCCCGATAAGACGACCACGTGGAAATACTTAGATAAGTAGAAATGGGTTAATGATTAAGGCAGAGCTAGCCCATAAACAATAATGGTAACTGGCCAACAGGATTGTATCAAATACAGAGTCTCTGAGTGTTATTTGGGGCTGGCGCGGCTGTGGGCCCACGTGGTGGCAGGACCAGGAGGCCGGCGGGGAACCTGCAGTATCGGGGAGCCGCGCGGCAGGCTTCCTGCTCCTTCCCGGGCTACATCTCGACTCCACCTACTACTTCCTCTTCCTCCTCCTAGTCTCCTAGCCCCACCTATCTAGTTTTCTATTGGCCACAGGGCTTTATTAACAGTATGAGAAACATATATACAGAATCACATCTCCCATCAGTTCCTATCACTTATTTTGACAGTATGTACCTCTTTTAGGGAGATTGGTTTTTTGGGTTTTTTTTTTTCCTTTTTTTTTGAGACAGTTTCTCTGTGTCGCCCTAGTTGTACTGTAACTCACTTTATAAAGGAGGCTGCCCTTGAACTCATAGAGATCTACCTGCCTCTACCTCCCAAATGCTGGGATTAAAGGTGTGCACTACCAGAGCCCAGAATTTTTTAGAGACTATTTATTTATTGTGTAAACAATGTGTTCTGCCTGCACGTATGCTTGCATGATAGAAGAGGTCATCAGGCAGAAGAGAGCATCAGATCTCATTATAGATGTTTGTTAGCCATCCTGTAGTTGCTGGCAATTGGATTCAGGACCTCAGACATAGCAGCCAGTGCTCTTACACGCTGAACCATCTCTCCAACCCTATACCTACAACTCTTAAACCTCGTAAATTTGTCATGATAAGAACAACACATCATATCCAAATTCGATAGTGAAAATTTGTAATATCTTTAACAAGAAAATTTAACTGAATTGAAAAGGTAGAAAACAACTCCACTGACAGGGATGAGCAGAAATGCTTTTGACCTAAAGTGAAAATGTGTAATAATATTTATAACAAGAGAATCTAACTAAACTGAAAATGTACAGACAACTCCACTGACAGGGAGGAACAAAAGTGGTTCTGACCTAGAAAGCATTGAGAACGTGTAGAGCCAGTGAAACTGAAGGGAAAGAGAAGTTGCACGTAACCTGGGCTGCAGGTTAGCAATTCTAATCATGCTCCACATACACACTACAGTCAACCAATTAAGTAAATGGAGAGCTGATGACGAGAGCCAGATTTCTCACTGCTATAATGGGAGGTCAAACCGACAACAAAGGAAGGCTAGAATGACTCACATGCTAATCGGAGGGAGCTGGAGACATCAGTGTGACAATGACCTCATGTTTAACTCAAAATGTGTACTCAAAGCTACAGACTTAAATATGCATTATGTATGTACATGCATGTATGGCTTAGTGTGTGCACATAACATTTTTGTGCTCCTGAACAGAAATCCTAGAGCTATAGTGTCCTGATAACACTGAGAACACTACAGCTTACTCACCAGTAAAACTTACTAGGGATTCTTGAAGGATGGATGATACTAAGATGGAAGTGAGCAACACATAAAATAAACATAGAACATCTTATAATACTAGCAATAAAGGAAACATTCAAAACTATTCCACTTAGACTGACAAGATGGTTCAACAGGTAAAAGTGCCTGCTGCAAAGTCTGCAGACGTGAGTTCCATCTCTGGGACCCATTTATATAATGGAAGGAGACAGCTGAACCCTGTAAGTTGTCCTCTAACCTCTACATGATGCATGAATATACACGAAATAAAAAAATATGAAGTTTAAAAAGTCCTTTGGCTCATACAATAATAAAGGCCTATGAAAAAACAAAAGCCACAGCATACAACTAAAGACCATCTAACTTGGGCCAGGAAGCAAAATGGAAATATTTTATGGAACTAAATAATGTTGTGTTAAAATTAAGTCTTAATTTCCTACATTCGACATATAGGTTAAATCCCCTGAAAATCTCTTGGCTTTAACCTGTTTCTTGAGTCTGTTGGGATGTTACCTATCATTCCTATTATCATTGCAGCCTCAGATCTTGGCCCCTTACCTTCAGATTTATTTACAATTCAGTAGATTCTGAAAAGTGGTCCAGAGTCACCTAGTTAAGTGTTTCTCTTACTGCATTTCTTCTTTGCTTATAAAGTACTTTACTGGCTACATCACTTACAGTGGCCTTTCATAATAAGACCTCGATTGACTTTATCAATATTCCCTATAGTTTCTCTCCAAAAGAAACCAAGCATCCCATAAACCAGGACATAAGTGACCAATACCCTAGGAAACCTTCCATAAGATTACTTCTAATAGACTTGAACATACACTACAAGACCAAGCATTAGACACAAATAATAGATGTTCATGTATGGTGAAGAAAATTAATAGAAAGCAAACAACAGATGTAACCTACATCAAACTAAATGAATGGCATTAGGTAAATCCTGAAGGACAGATAATAGTTATGTTTATTATGAAACACGTTATCTTGTATTTAAAATGATCATTTACTTTACATATAAATGTATTTAATGCATTTCACTCTGAAGTTCTCTCGGGATTTTAGAAGACCGTACATGATGTTTTTAGAATCTCTGCAAAGTTCCCTCCATCTTTTTTTTTTTTTTAGAGAAAGGCTGAATGACATGACAAAACTGTTGACTAAACGGTGAGCCCATGCTAACATTCAGCATGTTTAAAATGTGGCTACAATTCTGTCTTTATTTCAGCTTAAGTTTTCTTCTGTATGTCACTCTCTGCTGAATTCAGTTTTCAAATTCTGAATTATCTTTTTCACTTTATTGTGGTGTTTATTGCTATCCTCTTTAAATTCATGTAGTTTTTGTTCCCACCTTTTTTTCTTTTATATTTGAGATTATAGTTTTGTCATTTCTAAATCCTTCCATATATCCCATCTTGATCTGCTTCAAATTCATGGCTTCATTTTCAAGAATTGCTGCTGCTATGTGTGCGATGTGTGTGTGTGTGTGTGTGTGTGTGTGTGTGTGTGTGTGTGTGTGTGTGTGTATGTGGTATGTGGTGTGTGGTGTGTGAGTGTGGTGTATGTGTGTAGTGTGTTTGTACGGTGTGTATGTGTGGTGTCTGTGTGTTCATGTGGTATATGCTTATGGTGTGTATACGCATGTGGTATATGTGTGTGCATGTGGTGTGTGAGTGTGGTGTGTGAGTGTGGTGCGTGTGTGGTGTGTGTTTGTGTGGTAAGTGCATATGGTGTGTGTGTGGTATTGTGTGCGTGTGGTATGTGTGTGTAGTGTGTGTGGTGTGTAAGTGTGTGGTGTGTGTGGTGTGTGTGTGCATGTGGTACATGTGTGTGCTTGTGATGTATATAGTGTGTTTGTGTGATGTATTTGTGGTGTGTGTGTGTGTGGTATGTGGGAATGTGTGTACATGTGGTATGTGTGGGGGGGGTGTTATCAGGGCTAACCATTTAGTACTGAACAGCCAATTGGTATGTGCTTCCCCAAGGAAGACTCTTTATCCCTATCTCAGCATTCTTTATTACCTGAAGTTCTTTGTGTAGGGTTGAACCCTCATGAGCTGCCCCCAGACCACTTTAGCATGTTTATTTTTTGTTATTGTCCTTGTTCAGCTCAAGTTTAGGCAGTTATGATGGTGTGCCTTTACGGGCACAACTTCTGATATTATTAAAAGTCAGTCTCATAGCAAACTCCCTGGTCCTCGGGTTCTCACAATCTTTTTGTCCCTTTTTCCATAATGTTCCCTGAACCTTATGTGTGTGAGTTGTTTTTCAGATGTGTCTCTTGGAACTGGCTCCACAACTCTGCATTTTAATTAGTTGTTGGTGTTTTTGAATGGTCTCTTTGTTACAAAGAAATTTTTTCACAATGAGGGTTAAGGGCTGCACATATCTGTGGGTGTAAGGACAAATATTAATAATGTAGTTAGGGATTATTGTGAATTAGCAAAGTGATAATTATTGATTCACCTCCAAGAACCATGACTTCATAAACCTGTCTTCTTTAAACTCCTTGAATTCTTCAATCATGTTTATTTCATGGTTGTTCATTTAAATTCTGTCTCCTGGGTTAATCCAAGTATTCCTCATGTTTTAGTCTAAAAAACATATTTTTTAGACTAATGGGTTTGGGGAGTAGATATTTTCATAGCTTTTGTTGTTGTTTTAGTGATGTAACCTGGGCGTATGAACTTCCTTTGTTGTTTGTGTGTTTGGTATGAGATTCTTGCCTACCTATGTTGAGTGGAAGTTTGCTACTTTTGCTGTTGTCCAAACTTAGCTAATTTCAGAATAGATTTGAAGAGTTGGTAGTCCGGCTCTTCAGAAATTCAGTATTGATTTTTTTTTTTAATTGGAGGGATAGGAGTGATTTCAAGTCAGTAGTAACTGAGCATACAAATATGTCTATCTGGTCTGGGGCACAATCTACACTACTTGAGTTAAGCTTGGAAGTACAAGAATAGAGTAAGATGGCATGTGTCTGGGTCACTTCCCAGACAAGGTAGGTGCACAGGCTGGATGTACTGACATAGGCTTCCTCAGAGTGTGCAGATACATGAACAAAATGTTTAAACAGGGAAATTATGTGAAGAAAACTGAACTTTTGCCTCTCCTTTAAAAGTGTTAAGATCTGTAACTCAAGAGTTTCCTTTCTACATTTATTCAGTGCAACCAGAGTGCTGCTTGGAACTGATCAATACAACTGGTAGTTTCCTTTCCTGCTTCCAGGAATTGGATTTTGAGACTTTTGTCTGTGTATCAGCTGCCAAGTATCAAAACCATATGCATATACATATGTCAATTTTCTGACTCCTCAGATATAAAATCAGTATAATTATACTAGCTGGTTGATGAGGAAATTAAATTATTTCTTCAAAGCTTTTTAGTCCTTAGTAATAACCTCCAAAAGCTTATTTGTTTAAAAAATTACTTTTGTTAGACTAGGGATTTAGTTCAAATAGCACTATGCTTACCTTACTTCTCGAAGCCATAAATTTGATTCCCAGCACATTACAAACCCTGAGTTTGTACTGACCCTGAGTGTCACAGACCTCTAAATCCAGTTCTTGAGAAGTGAAGGCAGGAATATTAGAAGTCCAAAGTCATCCTCAGCTATAGTGAGTTTGAGACCAGCCTGAGATGTATGACATCCCATCTCAAATGTAAAATAAAATAATGGTTTTGTTATTAATACAATAAAAGCAATGACATGTTAAGAAAAGCAAATAAATTTATATTCTTATGTACCATAGTGATGATTTTAATAGTATATGTGGTGCACAAAAGTGGTAAAAGGCCTAAACTTTATTCTTCTTATGAATTTGCCTTTGAAAATTCAGTGTCATGTCTTTCTAGTCACATGTTTATTTCATGTTATGTAGCCATGTCCTCCACAGGTGTTCTAAACATGGACACATAACAGTGAAACCAGTTTAGACCACCCCTGAGAGCCATGATTTCTAAATTTTATTGGTTAGTTAACATCATATAACTAGCTTCAAATTAGCCAGGGGAAAGAATTTACAGTAGAAATTAGTAAATTCTGCAACTCAGAGTGTTTTAAAGTAGTTCTTAGGAGGTCCAGTAAATGCTTTTCCAAACACCATCAGCCAGTCTTTGACTCTGGGTTTGTTTGTATGTTCTCTGTCAAGGAATTCATCCTCCTTGTTTGAACCCTCAATATATATATATATATATATCCAAATCAGGTACTTCCCTCCTTAAATGTCTCCCATGACATCAACATAGATAACTCAAATTCAATTACTGATATTGGTGTCTTAGGGACACCAAATTAAAGTATCCTAAATTAAGATATCTTAAAACAACCACAAAAAAATGTATTCCCTCAATGCTTTAGAGTTTAGATTTCTGATCATGTCAGTTATAATCCTCATGTCTATAACTGATCTCATGGCCTTACCTAATTTATAACAACCTTCCTCTACTACCCATTCTGTATTTCCTTCATCCTCAGCAAGCACCTCAGAAAGCCTTGGTTCTTTTCCTGGAAGGCAGACCCATACCTTCATTCCTAAAATGTCTGTACCTTTTGTCATCCTACCTGGATTGAGTTGTAGTAGTTTTCCATTGACTTAATCACAGGACATAAGACCAAGAGATGCTAATGGAACTCCCGCATTCCAGATATAATCTTGCTTGCTTCCATTGTGGAGAAGCAATTCATATCCCCCCCAGTAACCTAGATCAATCACCCCTCATAACACGGTTATTCCCTTCTTAGCTCAAAGTAGCCAGAGGATGGGGGTTCTGAACTTATAGTTCAATGGAATGCCTGTTGTATTTTGTGGCAGGAACGTTCCCTGCTCTGGAACCAAAACTTCTAGGCACCCAAAATGTAAGGTACTAGAGAAAGGAAGCAAAACTTTTCCTACTGGGTCACAAGGGGTGACAGTGAGTGGAACCATTCCCTTTTCCACTCCTTGATTCCAGGACCCATAAATCATAGCTATGGGAGAAACAGCAGTATATATCAAATGCTGATAGTATGTATCAAAGCCTCTACTGCCTTCTGGAGAACCCTGTCCCAGCCCTCCAGGCAACTACCACCAAATGGAAACTGTGTCTTTGAGAGGCTATCGCATCCTTCTAACAGGCCAGCTGCTTCAGGATGGTGAACAGCATGGTAAGACCAGTGGATTCCATGAGCATGATGAGCCCACTGTTGTGGTCTGAGTGTGAAGTGACTGCCTTAGTCAGGAGCAATGCTGTGTGGAAGGCCAGGATGATGGATTTCGGGGTTTTTGTTTGGTTGGTTCGTTCGTTCATTTTTTGTTTTGTTTTGTTTTCTGAATTGCCACAGTTTATTTTTTGCCACTCTTATATACCATAACCAAAAAGTGGAACACAGTATCATGTATATGGAACAAACAGACTTTTCTTCCTCACTCATTCCAAGGGGTCAGTAACCACACCTTAATTCTAACTTCCTGTTCCCTACACTTGAGGTCAGGAGTAGCCACACCTCAGATTCAACTTCCCCTTCCTTAGCCTTGAGGTTAGGAGTAGACACACCTCAGATCCAGGTGTGTTGTTACTTAGACTAAGACAGCCAAAACATCCTTCTGTAGCCACACCTTTGACCTTTAGGTCTTGTAACTTGCTGACAGCTTTGAACTCTGTCCTTGTGCCAGGATGAAGTGCAGCCATCTTTATGGGCACCCACAAATTCCCCCTTCTTGATATAATTAAAAAATACCTGTGCTTCTGCTACAGGACAGGTGACTGTGTCTGTCTTAGGTAGTATTCTTCAACCTTCCAGCCTTACCTGTCATGGGAAGCACACATTTCACCATGTGTGTCCTGCTTTAGGAAGCTTGGAGGTAAAAAGACTTTACCCGTCTCTGACTAAAACATTTTGTAATTTCATGAATGGTAGTTTTGGCATAAGCATTACATGCTGGAAAGAAAAATTCATAACCAGTTAGGTACATATTTTAGTAAAGAGAAAGTGTTGCCTTCTCCACAAAGGAAGTGGGCCAATGTAATCAACCTTCCACCAGGTTGCTGACTGGTCATGCCTTAGAATGGTGTTATATCTGGAGCTCAATGTTAGCCTCTGATGTTGGCAGATTTGACACCCAGCAGCAGGTGTAGAATGGGCCAGCACTGATGAGTAGAGTTCATGTTGTCCTGCACATGCATAATCTCCATCTCCATTGCCACTTTATTGATAGTCCCATTGATAATGACAAGGATGGCTGAGGGAGGAGGCTAACTATCCACATAATGAGTCATACTATTTTTTGATTATTAAACTACTTTGTTGAAGTGATCTTTTGATGAGCATTTACATGGGAGACATGTATTTTCCCATCCCTTGCTCATCCAGAGAGATCTAGAATATACTTTTCCCCAAATATCTAATCGTGACTTTTCCAAGTCCCTCACTATCAAGCCAAACCATTGGCTACAGCCCATGAATTAGTAAACAATCACACATCTGGTAATTTCTCCTTTCAAGCAAAAATGTATGACTGTATATACTTTCCAAAGTTCTACTCACTGTGAAGATTTCCCTTCACCAATATCTTTTAGGTTTATCCCAGTAAGGGAATATAATACTGTAGCTGTCCACTTCCAGATAGTGCTGCATAGAGTGCAGAACTGTCAGTAAACCAGGCCACAGGCATTTGTCCATGCATTTCTTTATGTAACTTGCTTGCACCCTCAGAACCTGCTCAGGCCAGTTATATATATATACCACTTCTATTTGATAATAGGTGACTACTGAGTATATACTACTTTATAGCTCGGTGGGTCAAATAATACCCATGGTGGGCAGCTCAGGTTACATAGGAACTTAGTGAACCACTGTCAACTATTCTGTTTCCACTAAGGCCCCATAGCAGGTTAGAGTTGTATCTCAAAGGGAGAATAGCTGTCTGCAGATGATGGTAATGCCTTGCTCCAAATCCCAGTTTCCTGTTATCACCAATAGGGGCCTGCCAAATGCTCCAAACAATATTGCTGTCTGTCACTGACACCTCGGAAACCTTCAGGTCTACTAAATCATATGGTCCAAGTGGTAAAGCATCCTATATTGCAGCCTGGACCTGCGGAAGAGCCTCCTCCTGTTTGAGGCCCCACTCAAAGAGAGCAGCATTCTGATACACTTGATATATGGACTGGAGAAAACACCCGAGTAGGAAATGCACTGTCTCTGGAATTCACATAGGCCCAATAAATGCTGCATTTTTTTCTTGGTGGAGGGAGGAAACAGATATGAAAACTTATCCTTCACCTTAGAAGGAGCATCTCCTCATGTCCTACACCACTGGACTCCTAAAATTTCACTAAGTATAAGGCCCTCAATTTTTTGTTGAAATTATTTCCCATCTTCTTGTACATTTAGGTCCAAGGTGGTTGCTACCCTTTGCTCTCTTAATCCGATCAACATAATGTCAACAACACAGTAGAGCAGTGTGATAATTTATGAAAGAGACAAATGATCAAGATTCCTTCAAGTTCAGTTATGACACAGTGCTGGAAACTTGAGGTAAAACTGTAATGCTAAAGTTGGCCTTGCTAACTGAAAGCATATTTCCTCTAGTTGTCCTTATAGGCATCTTCCAAGAAAAAAGACATTTGCTAGATCAATAGCTGCATACCGTGCACCAGGAGATGTGTTAATCTGCTCAAGTAAGGACACCACATCTAGAGTAGAGTCACTACTTAATTAAGTTTGTGGTAGTCAATGTCATTCTTCTTAATCCATCTGTCTTTGGCACAGGCCAAATAGGAAAGTTAAAGAGAGATGAGGTGGTGTTACGTGCAGATTTTTACCTGCCAGCCTGGTCCCAGTCTTTGTTCCTCCCCACCGGCCACCTGGTCCTGCCGCCACACAAGCCCCAATAACACTCAGAGACTCTGTATTTGATACAATCCTGTTGGCCAGTTACTATTCTTGTTTACGGGCTAGCTCTGTCTTAATTATTAACCCATTTCTACTTATCTAAGTATTTCCACGTGGTCATCTTAGCGGCAGGCCGG
Organism: Cricetiscus sungorus; assembly: GCA_030556225.1. Taxonomy (NCBI): domain Eukaryota; kingdom Metazoa; phylum Chordata; class Mammalia; order Rodentia; family Cricetidae; genus Cricetiscus; species Cricetiscus sungorus. The sequence continues at coordinate 16,009,369 of JANBXA010000731.1, forward strand.
CATCTGCTCTCTTTCGGCTCTCCATCTTGACTCCTCCTTACTACTTCCTCCTTCCTCCTCCTAGTCTCCTAGCCCTGCCTACCTTGCTTTCCCATTGGGCACAGTGCTTTATTCATTAACCAGTATGAGAAACATATTTACAGAATAACAGCTCCCATCAAGGTGGAACCTACCATCACTGTCATCTTTCAAGTCCGGATAGTGGTACTAATTTCTGCAATTCCTCAAGGGATATATGTTTTTGAATCACTCCCCTGGCAGAGGCAACTCCAAAGGCTTCCATTTAGCCTTTTCAACCATTATAGCCCTCACTCCACAGGTCAAGGAAGCAGTGTGAGGTTTCTGCCAACTTCTAAGTTTGTCTATCCCAATTACACATTCTGGAAACAGAACAAGTTCGGAGACCCACGGGACCCACTGTGAATCTCATGTCAGTCAAAATGCCATTAATCACCTGACCTCCATAAACTTTTACTTTAACTGTAAGGCCACTGTGTTTCTTGGCATACCCCAGAATCAGCATCAATTCACAACCAATATACAGTAGACCTAAAAAAGTCTGATTTTCACTTTAACCCCGTGTACAGTTATCCCTGTAAAGGACCATAGATCCCTCTGTGGAAGGACAAAAACAAGAGCAATAATAATACTCAGAGGTATTTTTCAAGGTCCATCTCCAGGGAAATCTGACTGTCCCTTGATTCAAGATGTTCTGGTACTGCAAACTGTAGCACTGAGAATTTTTCTGCATATACATACAAACAAAAATGAGGTAGGTGGTTTATCTGTTTCCCACCTGGAAGCCTTGTGACTTAGCCAGTACCAAAGGTCCAAATGAGTCATGCCACCACAAATCTCGCTTTGCCTATGCTGCCTTTGGAAACTCAGTGTTGCCACCAGGCTCCTGATACTCTGGGTCTCAGTTAAACCCATCACATTTAATTCATCCAACTGAGAAACAGCATCTCTAACTGTAAGGTCTGACATAAGGTAAAGCACACTGATAAAGTTCTTCAAAGTGCTGGTGCCGCTATCACCATTTTGGAATTAGTGAATGGCATTTCTTCTGGACCTTCCCATGTGGAGGATTAGGGTTTATATAGCATAGTCACTCTAGCATTGTGGTTTCCCTAAGCCAAAAACTCCCTTCATTATTCCTAAGCCAAGTGATATCAGGGATCTCCAGCTCAGTAGGCCACATTTTATTAGTTGGCTTCAACTTTGTAGACCAGGTTGGCGTCAAACTGAGAGACCTGCCTGCTTCTGCATCCTGAGTTCTGGGATTAAAGACATGTACCACCACAATGGTCCCTATCAATCAAACAAACATTTAACACTGTACTTAACTGTGTAAGCTTCCATGTTAAACCTAGAATCTCTAGTCAGCTTATCAATAAACTCAGTGTAATCTAGTTTTATACTTCTATCATTATCCCACATCCTTAAAATCCATTCCCACATATATCCTCCATATTTCTGCTTGAATGAATTAGCAAATTCTTTAAGCTCTTTAGAAGTATAGCAAACATCCTCATAGACTAAACATTTTAGCTTCCCTCTAGGTACCTGCTTAGTCTTAACTCTGCTTATAAGTCTAGTGGTGACTATTAGAGTGTCCAGAGGAGCATCAGAATTATGTTACTTAGCATTCCTTCAGGGAATTTACTGCTGGTTTGGCAGACAAGGAGACATTAATTGTCTCAGGTGGTAGGGGCTGGGAAACATCCTCTGCTAAGAATTTAGAGGCTACTTCCTTGGGTGAGATTAAACCCATGATAATCTCAGTGACCAAAATCAACAGCCTCAGTGAGGTCCTCCCACACACTTCCATTCCTTAACAATCAGTGCCCTTGCTTTTAGCGCTGACATTCTCTGGAGATGTGATTTGAATTTCTAGTGTAACTCAGCCAATCTTTTAATGAGAGCTTCTGTTTGATTTTAGCTACTTGAGCTCTGTGGCTACTGGAGAGAAGACTCTAGTCCAGGGAATACTTAGAAACCTTTAGACTCTTTATGCATATCTGGAGCTGGTTAATTGTTTCACTGTTCATTTTTGCTCCTTTGCAGTTGTGCCCTGTGATGCTAGGAGTTGGTGTTTATCACAGTGCTTATTCTCTACCTTTGTCACGATATCCCAAGATACTAGAAGTCAGTTAATTATAGTCCTAAACTTATTATTTTCTGTTGATGATTTATCTGAAAGTGCTAAAAGCAACAAGACAGCACCATTATTTACCTTATTTCCCCACAAATTGTCAAAAATTTTATGTGCATAATCATTAAATTCTTTAGACTATGAAGCAAGCTTTTCAAATATTTCTAACCATGGGCTTTTGGTGTTTTCTATTCTACCAGAAGAAATTTCAGTAACTGTGGGTGTAGTCTAGTTGCCAAGCCTACTCCATATATTTAACAAATTCATCTTTACAATCTATTTCCCTAGAACCACTTTCGGTAATACAATATGTATTAGTCAGGGTTTTCTAGAGGAAGATAACTGACACAATAATATACTATATACATTTAAAAAATATATATATATATATATAATCCTTCTCTCTCCCCCTCCCTCCTCCTTCTCTCTCTCTCTGGAGTAAATTGTTACAGTGGCTTACTATTGCGGTTTAATAAGGGTCAGGATAAACAAATAGGCCGAAAGATGTTTATTCAGGGAGAAACAACTCACAACACAGACAGATGAACAAAGCAGTTGGAACCGGATCCTCCTCTCTCCGTGTACCACCAGAAAGAGAGCATTCCCTGCCTCCACTCAGACCTAGTTACACAGGTCACTTCCGCCCCTGGCTCCACCCTTCAATGGGTGTGGTCAGTGCCATAGAAGCAGACAAAGTGAATATCCCACTACAGCCTACTAGATAGCACAACAAGGAATATTTACCAATGGAAAGTCCAAGAATCTGGTAGTTACTTATTACGTGTTCGGTTGACAAGACTGGATGTTTCAATTGATCTTCAGTATTCATCAGAATCCTGAAGATGTAGGATCTAATGCCAGTGAAAGGCTAAACTTACCAGCATCACTGAGGGCACACAGGCAAAGAGCCAAAGCTCCTTAGTCCTTGTCCTTTGTATAAGCTTCCAACAGAAAGCGAAGTCCAGATTTGAGGTGAATCTTCCCACCTCTAAAGATCAAGATTTGGGGTGGAATGTCTCGCCTCAAACAATTAAGGGAAATCCCTCACAGATGTTTTAGTTGATTACAGACATAGTCAAGTTGACAACCTGAAACAACCATCACAATTGCTGTGGCTTTTCCTGTAGCTGCACAACTCCAATCTCTTTTCCTGTTATCCATGTGACCTCTCCGATTGACGGTGTCAAAATTTCCTTCTTTATAGGCTATCAGTTACAGCAGATTTGCCCCCCCCCCCGGCCTAAATACCTCATTTTCACTATCAAACACAGACTAAATCCAAGCAAGACCGTGTCCTTAAGGACTTGGATATGAAGAATTCAAACTATCTTTTAGAGGACATAGTTCTACCTATGGCCAATCCTGAAACCAAACTTTCCTCAAATGATCTTGTCTTGTAGGCTGATTCTTTCAGATTGGAATCCGTGGTGACATTTCCAAAAGCAGACTTGATTGTGATTGAGTATTGCCTTCATTCATTTGTCAGATTCTATGAATCCGTTTTCTGGGTTATACTCAGTAACTATGTAATAATTTTCCAAAGGTCTGACCATCTGTTATGTTCAATTTTCACTCCAGGGCAAACTATGTGTGTTTGCATCCTGAACAAAAATCCTCAGGGCCCGCTCATTGCCTGGAGAATAAAAACTTAAATGTTTTCAGGCAACAGAATGAGACTTTCTCTCAAAAACAAAATATTTAATTCTAAATTATACATCAACGTTTTGGCTTCTCCTCTGTATTTTTCAAATTTACTCAACAATACCTTTGCTTACCAATAAATGTAGTGAAACCAATGGTGGAAAACGTTGCCCTAAACATAGATGCTGACTCCCAAGCTACTTTACTGTGGAGCACAGGACCATTTGGTGGGTTACTTTCTCCTGGGATCCCTTCCTTCACATGAAACTATAAACATTTTAAAGCTAGGACTTCATTACTCTACTCCTACACATGTCCTCATTTTTGGTACTTCATAGATAATTACTGATTTTGACATTAAGTTTGTTTTCAAGAAAATGTTAGTGGGAGATTAAACAGGTGTTACTGAAATTAAAACTTGAATGACCATATGGGCTATCACAACTAGTATACAATGACATGCTTGAATACTGGTGAGCTGCAACAAGTAGAAATTTTTAAAAATAAAATTAAAAATAGTCATGGCTAATCATTAGTTGTTTGTTAAATATTTATTTGTTCTGGTGTGTGCCTACTGTGTTAAATAATAAGAATGTGACATGTGCACACTCTCAATTATCTGTGGAGAAGCTCCGAATGTATGTACAAATATACATAAAATGTGCAAAAATATGCCTATATATAGATGTGTATGTGTGGGTTATATAGAACGAGAATGAGGAAGGTTTGAGTTTGTTTGTTTTTTATGAAAAATAGATATATTTATCTTCTTTGTGAACTCAATGCACTTGCTACACAGCACTCTGAAATACATGCAAATAAAATTTATAAAAGGTAAAATCAGATCAAAATTGTTCTGTTAGATAGTATTGCCATTTTTGAGGGAACAGACTCGTGAGATTTACATCCTGTTTGTTCCCTCATGTAGGAAAACTGCACAAACATTTGACTGTGATTTAAAAAAAAAAAGAAATCCCTTTCAAGTTGAAAAATGGTCCAGTTGAAAAATGAACACAAGCATATGATTCCTTTGTAATGGGCTAAGCCCAACTCTAAAAGCACAGTAAGGACATATTTTAGAAGGCATAATTTAGGATAGAATTTCAGAGATATACCAAAAGTGAAAATGATTACAAATATACTATACAGAAAATATATAGGTAGAATGCATATATATACAGAATATACAGATAATATATGCATATATATACATATATGCAAACATATATCAACTATGAAAATGTGAGGATTACATGCCATATTATAGCAAAGAAAGATCATATGTAACCAACTTAACAGACACAGGAAGGAGATCTACAGCATTTCACCACCTTTTGGTCCTATACATAAATAAATACAGAGGAAATTCACCTGTGTATGTCAGGAACTTGATTTGGGGTGCTTAGACTCCATTGTCAGCTAGATAGGATTTAAAATACCAAGACACTGTCATTTAGTTTAATTGCTAAGCATTTTTTTGCCTGTCTTTTCACAATGGCTCACATTGGAAGACTCTTGTCAGGGTTTCCCTCAACTGCATATCAACAATTCAGGTTAGCCCTGCCCACAAATTTGGTTGACATTTATGCAAATGTTTAACTGTGCAATGTGCACTCTACAAAATGCCTGGCATCTCTGTTAATCTGGATGTCCTTTAGCAGTTATTTGTTCTTGCTTTTCTGCTATCTCAGCTCCACTCAGTTTTGGTCCAGTCTTTAAGGGAGAACCAATGCCTAATTTTCAGAGCCCAGTGCAAAGTGAAAATATGGGGTTTCTTGCCTAAAGATTGTTAAGACTCTTAAAACAACACTAGTACCTTATATCCAGGCACTGGTCCCTTCTGAGAATGAAATCTTGTGAATTACAAATCAAGAAGCCAACCCTCCCTGTAAGAGTGAAAGAAAAAATTCACTACTATTGAGGCATCTGGCAATGACAGAACAGCTTTCAATCTAAGTATAGTCTAATGTTCAGAAGCTATTGATCAACGATGCATCCTCTCACAAATGTATGTCCCCAACCCGATTACCCTAAAATCTGGAGTGCTATTTTTTTTGGCTATTTGCTATACATTAAAACATAAACATAATTCCATGTGCTTTTCTACTCTAAAACTTTTCTTCTAACTTTTGTTTATTTTGAAGCAGTATCTATGGATAGCTGCTTGCATAGAACAGATACCCATTATAACACTTCTATTAAAATTCCACCAGAACTATACACAACAAGCTAAAGGATCTAAACCAAGCTCGTGATTTTACTGAGGAGCAGGCAGAGGTGGAAACTCACACAAAGTTGTAGAAGAACACAGGGAGTTGCTAACATACCCCAAAAGTCATTTTACTTCTACTCAGGTTGCAACGTTTTTGGAAGGGTGTCCATCTGTCATGTGAGGCTGGCAGGTTTCTCATCCATGAACTCTTATCTTTTTTATTATCACTGGGCTTAGACACAGGGAGAGGCAAACACCATAGTTCACTCTGCAGTTAGGAAGTGAGCAACACATTTTGCTAAGAAATAGCATAGATACATAAAAAATATGAAAAAGAACTCATGATCTTCAGAAATGTAATCTAAACATAAAAAACAAGCAATCCAGTAAAGCTAAATATAACTGTATATTAGGAAAATATAGGAAACCTTTTATGGGTGTCTTAGGGCATTTTATTGCAGTAATAAAGCAACATAACCAAAAAGCAGCTTGGGAAGGAATGAGTGCATTACAGCTTACAGCTCTCATCATACTCCATCACTGAGGGAACTGGTAGAAACCTGGAAGCAGGAACTGAAGTAGAAGACATAGAGGGATGCTGCTTACTGGCTTTCTCTCATGGCTTGCTCAGCATGCTCTAACACAAGTCAGAACAGCTTGGCAAGGCTTGCATGGCCACAGTGAGCTGGCTCTTCCCACATCCATCATTAATCATGAAAGTGTCCCCACAGAACTTGCCCACAGGTAATCTGATCAAGGCACTTACTCAATCGAGATCCTTTTCCCAGAAAACTCGAGCTTGTCACGTTAACAAAGCAACAGCCAGGACCATGAGGGAAAACAGAGGATGTGATATCAACTAGACAGGACCTTATGGGCTCCCAAAGAAAAAGAAAGGCACACCAAGTATGTGATGGAGGTGGCAAATTGACCGGAGGCAAGAAGAGGAGAGCTAGCATTTTCCCATTGATAGTAAGACTATGAGGGACTCCATTCAGCTTAAAAGTGCTTTGCAAACAAGCAGATTGGCAAAGCTTTGAAAACACACAGAATCTCTGTGTGGTATTTCAAAACAGTCAAAGAAAAGGTTTCTATAACACACACGTCTAATTCTCAAGTCACCCACAAAATTGCCACCTTCCGTTCTCGCTGGAGAAGAGCCAAACACATTAAACTTGTAAGATTCAATGGAAGTGTGGAAGGACACTTTCACAACTCTCTCTTTTCAAAGATTCTGAAATTGTTAGAACTGTGTAGAAATATATAAGGAAGGGTAACTAAGAGGTGCCCACCTGAGGGAAAAAAGTCTCATTTTCACCTGTAACCCACATTTATAACAGCAGCAACCAATTGTGTGAGTCTAACAGCATGATAGATTTTCAGTTACAGTAGTCTACCCCATCAGCCTAGGATAGTTGCCCCTCTGCCAGACAGGATCTTCAAATGTAGGTTAGCTAGAAAGCGATTATACTATGTCATCTTGCCATGGTTAAAAATAAACTCTAGTGACTTAGAACTTCATACAGTTTGCTGAATGTGTGTGTGTGTGTGTGTGTGTGTGTGTGTGTGTGTGTGTGTGTGTATTTGAGTTAAATAAGCCATCTCTCAGGTCAAAACCCAATGACATTGTAAAGGCACAAGAAATAACAATGTATATAAATATATATAACTTCCTGATCCTTAGGAGTATATGAGGTAATAAACCTTCAAGGGAATTGGTAACAATGAATTCAATGTGATTTAGATTCAGTCTAAGAGGAATAATGGGTGAGAGGCATGTTGTCTAACTTGAGGGAAATCCTGTGCAAGAATCCTGGTCTCACATATATGTTCGTTTGTATTCTTCAGTATGTGGCCAACTATCATCACATTTTGAATATATAAAAATTTTAAAACAATATTGAACAATGAGCAGTGTTTAAATGACCTTGCTCTTTGACAAAATGTCTGTAATTTTAAAAGCTTCATCATATAAGCAACCCAATAAAGCCAAGAGAATAGGACTGTGCTTCTTTTGCTTAGATAATAAACCGTAATACAGAATACTAAAAAATGCTTTTAAGAAAAGATAATTTTAATGTTCCTCTTTCCTATGTGACAAAACAAAACTATAACATCACTTATAAATATGGTCTTTTTCTCACTAAAAATAAAAACCTGATGGAAAGTACTGCTTCTGAGGCAGCATCTATCACTAGCTTGGAGAACATCAATTTTACTGTTTAGATTATCTAGTCAGCTAACTCCAGGAATTCTCCTCTGTCTCCCTAGTGCTGGGGAAGTTCATGCCATTACACTGGGCTTGTCTCTGTGGGTTCTGAAGATAGAACTTAGACACTCATACTTTACCAAATGAGCTTTACTCTACCCCAGGAAAAGTCCCTTCTTTTGGCAGTTTCATAAATATAAACAATGTATAATGATTGTAACCTTTCTGAATTCCTAAAGATCTCTATCTATTACAAACTCTCTTTGAGGCATAAAATTGAACAGTCTCTACAATACAGCATCAACATAAGACCTGAAAGATTATTATGTGGGAAAATGATTTATAACATAGCACACATTATTCATATGAGGAATTATTGTATTTCTTTATAATAATTAATGATTTATTCTCCAATAAATTTTAACCTAAAAAAAAAGCCTATTATTTTTAGCTATACTCCATCTTTAAATTGACTTGGTGAAGTCTCTTTTTTTGTCTTTGTGCGCTTCATGTGATTCAAATTATGAACACGTTGTACAAAATGATTTGCACCTTCCCAGGAGTGATATTCTTCAGACAGTGGCATTCAAAGTTTGCCCAGGTATAGTTTCACACAAATGATTTAAAGGCGTGCATGTGTTACCCAGGTACACTCTACCCTTCATACGTAATTAGGAAGCTAACTTTAGTGGTGGAGCATTGACTACACGTATATGTCTGAACCGATTAGCTTGAGGCCAGCATCTCTTGCACACTATGAGTACAGTTGAAATTAGCTAGGGCTGCACATGTTATTCCCTTCCCAGCACACCTCTGGGGTCCTGGCAATGGTGGTAGAAGTTATACACATAGTTGTCTGGGTAGAAAGAATGAAAACAATTGTAGAGGCACCATATGTATCTTGAAGGTTGGTTGAGCTTGCAGAATTTTCACCTAGATCACAAAGGAGATTACAAAATAATCACTTTAAGAAATAGACACCGGAGCTAGAATTTCTTTTAAAACAACATGTTTCAAGGTTGTAAAGGAGTCTGGATCTTCCTTCTGCCCTGTAGGCCAGAAGGGTGGATCTCAGGGTGAGAGAGCACGATGTCCCTGGAGTCAGTGGAAGTGCTGGGTGCGAGCAAAGCAAAGGGGTGTGAAAATGCCTTGTAGGCTTGGACATGCTCCTGGAGCTCTGACTACTCTGAGATACAAGACTTAACGTGACAGTTAATGGTGGGTGCTTCCACGTAGAGTCTATTTCTTTTTCTTTTTTCCTAGTGAGGACATCTAATGAGGCATTCATTTTCATGTCAGTTGTCCTGCAGTTTTCTTTTCCATGATCTCACATGTCCAACAAATACTTAGTAAGGGTCAAGTGTTGCTTGAGGCCTAAGCAACACAGCAGAGAACAGCACCTCGAGAATCTCAGAAGGGTGATGAGAAAGATTTGTGAGTCATTAACTGCTGTGACTAAATACCTGGCAAAAGTGAGGAAGAGTTCACCTTGGCTGCCAGTTCAAGAGCATGCCATCCAATGGTGTGGGGAAGGCGTGGTCCCAAGAGCACAGTGTCTGTGCACATTGGTTCTGCTGTTAGAAAGCAGAGAAACGACAGGAAGTGGGGCCAGGTATAAAACCCAACACCTGTTCCCATCAACCCAATTCACCCAGGGACTCTCTGGCTCCTAAAGCTTCCAGAACCTTCCAAAATGGTGTCTCCAGGTAGGAAAATGGTGTGAGATTTTCGAAGATGTGAAAGGACAGTGACAACATTTTTGATAGAATATTTTAGTGAGAGTACTCTAAATGATGTGGTCCTTGTTGGTACTGGTGGAAGGAAAAGCAAGTAGAAAGTTCTAAAGCATCCCTTATCTTGCCACTCTAAGAAACTATAATACAGTCAGAGTCTGGAAGTGAAGGGTGAATTCAGTGAAAAGATCAGTGGAAGGATAAAGACTCTGAAATAGACCTGTATTTGATGTAGTTATATAATATGAAAATGTTTAAAGAGTTTTAGGTCATTGTATAAAAAAGTGATAATCATCAGAAATGGAATTCCACAGAGTGACAGTTTCACAGCTATTAAAATAACTTAACTGAGAGAAACAAAGCAATAATAACATCAACAACAGCAAAACATGTTAGGTCAAAGCTATACAACAAGGGAAATGGTGAATTTGAAAGTTCTCGTTCTTCATATATCTTGGGGTGTGCTCCAAAAGAGAGAAAGCAAGAGATACTTGTAATGAGGAGTAACTGACTAATGATCCTAGTTACTAAGATAAACGCAATGTGAGGAGGAGTTGGAAGAAAGTCATTACTTTTCTGCTGAATATCTTCAATTTAGATATCTGCCGTATGACCAAGGAGGGATACTGAGGAGGTTGGTGGAGGTAAACACTAGAGCTTACAACTCATCAGTATTTAGCTATTGCTCACAATCGTGACATTTTAAAAATTATGCAAGTTTACTTTTCAGTTAATAGCCACTTAGAATTAATAGAAATATCAGTAGAAACTTTTTCTTGGATTTTATGGGAACAGTGACTCAGCATACCAACATGAATCACAGTGCTATACAGCATCTGGCTAACCCTCCTTAACTCTGTGACTACTCAGATGCAGAATGTGCAGATCCCTGATTAGAAACATGAAAGCAGGTGACAGCAGGACTTAGAAACTGAGCCTCCTCTCAACCTGAGGCAGAAGCAACTGAAGGCGGCCACCATTGCCTATAGCAATGTTGATTCTCTATTGTGTCCTTGGACCTCAATCTGGGGAGAGATGATAGGTTTTACTAATCCATCAGACCCTGTTCTGTTTATGTGCCTTTTGGTCTTTTTTATTATCCTAATTCACACGTGTTTTAACATGTCACTTTGATCCTCCTTAGAATACAAATCATAAGCATAAACATTTAGTAATGAAGCAAGTTGAGTCAACTAATAGGAAAGTGTAACTTTACCAACACAGAGCAATAGCCCAGTGAGATTCAGTCTCCCGTGCGATCAAGCAAGACAGCAAGCCAACAGCAAAAGAATGGAGTGTATATATTCTAAATGGGTCATTGCCAATGCTGCGCTGTTATCCTCATCAGTTCTTACCTTCTCATGCCAAGTCATACCAGCGAATGATACTTTCTCTGGATCCAGTGTGCTGCCTGCTCTGATTTTGCCATTTAAGTGGTGTGATGACGAGTGCTATGCTTCAATTTTAGTGAGGTTGAGGATATCCAGATAGCTAGTGGGCACACTTTGTTTCTGGGTATGTCTATAAGGGTATGTATACTCTGAACACATTAGCACTCACGGGAGTGAAGGAACAAAAAAAAAATGGCTCCTGTTGAGGAAGAGTGACATCAGCCAGTATAATGATGACCCAAAGAGAATAAACAGGCCAATAACAAGTTCTTTCTTTTAAAGCCATATCAGTCTTCTTCTGACCTTATGTCTCAGACATCTTGATTCTCCAGCTTTCCAATTCTAGAATGTAATTAAAAATGTGAACAGTTTCTCTGGTCCAAACTCTAGGACTTTCTACTCAGTGATGGCTTTCTTCACTCTTAAACATGCATTATCCATGCAGATAATAGATGGAGGTCCCCATGATTTTGTGAGTCAATTCTTATATTAAATACTACTTGTTTCCCTGGAGAACTCTTTATAATACAAGCATACTGTCTTGACTTTGCTTCAGTCATGAACATACTGATTCCTCCAGAAACAGCCTCCGTGTAGCAAGTTACACTTCAAGGGTAGGTTAGTATTTTTCTGCTTCCTGCCATTGCCTCGGGCAGCATCCCAGCCCTGCACCTGTATGTGCCTGCAGTTCTGCTTCCTGGATAATAGTAAGGATTTCAAGGCACAGAATTATTCCTCCATTAAAAAGATGATGAGTTTTCATAACATGAATAAGCTTTTCTTGATGCGATAATACAAAGTTGCAATCCTAATACTCAGGAGGTAGAGACAGGAAATGGGTCCACAAAGGACACAGAACATAGAGAAATCCTGTCTCTCAAAACATACATACATTAAATATGTATATATATATATATGTACATATATATATATCATTTATATGAACAACAGAAAAAATAATTCCTCCAAAATTCAGAAATATTGTCCTACCACCAGAAGGACAGCAATCTCATCATCACTTTTTTGCTGCTATATCTGACACTATTCTACATACATTATAGATAATCAATAATGGACAGCATGACATCATAAAGTCAGAGCCTAGTAGTTCAAAGTACAGGCTTAGGTGTCAGATCACCTGGGGCAGTGGGAGCTTTGCCCTTCACAAGCTTTGTGACCTCAGCCTGTTCCCTAACAGCTCAATAAATCAATGTGTGAGTCTGGACACGCAAATGGGACTTTGCCTCTGAAGATTTTTGTGAGGTCCAATAAGCCATTGCACAGATAAAAGGATATAGGAAGCCCTCAATATGTTTAGATGTTACTGATGAATTATTTAGCAATATATAATCTTATGTGGATGGCAGACTAAATCCCCCGTCTCCTCCATTACCTTCCCATTAAGGTTGGTGTACATGAGGTCCTATTTTGATTATACTCTTCTGTTTTTCCACTTTTGTGAATTCTGTGCCAGCATTGATCCAGGAAGGGTTGGGTTAGAGGTGTTGTGAAGTTCATGCCCTCAACTCCCCCAAGTGGGGCCTATTGTCTGCTTTTCATAGCTTTATGCTTTCTATTCAGATTTCCAGGTTCTCAAATCATCAATTTTGCAAGAGAAAACCAGAACCAAAAGATGCACTGAATTCACCAGAACAGACAAAAGGCATATGAGTTTGCCTTAGAAAACATGCAAATTTGTTAATCTGTTTAAATAAAAAACTATGCAGAAGACAAAGTAACTACAATCAGCTGGGATTCAATGTTAGAAAAATTGACACTAAAAAGCAAGTTACAGATAGAAATTTTTGACTCCTACTTTTTCCTGCTCTGGAGATGAACCCAAAATCTGAGCATAAGACTTACTTAGATTCACCATTCATAAGATTTAGGCAGATTAGCATGATGCACGAGGAAAAACCAGAAATACATATGTGGTTCTGCAGCAATACACTACACACCTCATGTGTAGATACATTCATATCCTCTGCCTTATTTTTACTGAGAGAGTGGTGGAGCAGTGTTTTACAATTAGATTATCTGAATGGCAGCGATTGCAAGAAACATTTTTGGGGGGGAGCGGGGTTCAAGACAGGGTTTCTCTGTATTGCTTTGGAGCCTGTCCTGGAACTTGTTCTATAGACCAGGCTGACCTCAAATTCATAGAAATCTGCCTGCCACTGACTCCCAATGGCTGGGATAAAAGATGTATGCCGCCAACTCCCGGCTCTACATGTAACATTTTAGTTCATTCAACTAATACCTCTTTCCTATTTCATCCAAATGACTTTAAACTTGTGGCTTCAAACATCTCCTGTTACTCTGTTAAAAATAAAAGTCATAAGATCAACATCTATTTTTTTTCTGAATTTCCTTCAAACATTGGGGTTGGAGAGAGATCTTGTTTTCACACGCACACACACACACACACACACACACACACACACACACACACACACACACAGAGTGACCATTGGATGGTTCCAGACAGATTGCCATTTGAAGCTAATTCCCCAGTCACTTAGAAAGCAAGAAGCATCACATCCATTCTTGTGTGCATTTGGGTTGTGTAGGTCCCCAGCAATTGATTAAATGAAGTTGCAAACCCCTTCTGCTAATTACCAAGGGTCACAACTGTAAAATACACAGATTTTAGCAGCAATGGTTTCCAGCTCATACTCCCATCACACCCTTCTGTGAGCATTGAAGAGTTAGATGCTGTCCATTTGGGAGCATAAAACCAAAGACTTTGCCAAGAAACATCCTAATTATGGAAAAGTGCGAACCATCGAGATGACGTCTCTTGCTACATACTGTTTTCCTGTAAAAGAGCAAATGTCTCACACAATTAACAGCAATACCATTCAACCCATAAAATACCCAGCTTGAGTGTCAGACATTTCCAAATTGCTGGAAATCTTGGTTTCTCTTCTGATTTTGTCTTCAATTTCATTTTCTTTGCATGATAAACTTGTAAAATGCAGCCATTGTAAAATAGATTCAATTATCACAAAATGATAAGGACATTTCCCAAAGGAAGGAATTTATTTAAAAATATATCAAATTAAGCAAGTGAATGAAAGAATATGTAAGTATCACATATTTAAAGTTAAAGTCTTTAAGAATGAACATATCAGTGTAGGTATACAAACAGGCATTCAATTTTTTCATCTGTCCAGGTGGGATTTTCAAGCCTAGGATTCAGTACCTAACATGACAGATTTCATATAAAATTAATTTAATATTTGATATATGTAGATATTTACAGATATTACAAATTTCACCAAATAGTCATATTTTGAACCACAAATATATAATAAATTCTGAAATAACTTTATTTTTCCAAAAAGAAGCTGAAATGAAAACTATGAAAAAATTAAATGCTTAATCAATGCTATAATTGCTTCATTGAATATTATTTTTAAAATACTTCCCTACATCTCAATATTCACCTCAGAAGAATCACAAAGACTAAAATAAAGAGAAATTCACAACCCCGAGTGCATTACATGCTATTGTCATTTCTTAGTTGTGCTTCTGTGTATTCTTTGTAAACTGGCTGATTTTGTGTGCAACTTGACACAAGCTAGAGTCATCAGAGAGAGGGGAGCCTCAGTTGAGGAAATGCCTCCAGAAGATCCAGCCATAATGCATTTTCTCAAGTAGAGCCCAGGCAATGGTGGGAGATGCCATCGCTGGGCTGGTGGTCCTATCTATAAGCAAGCAGGCTAAGCAAGCCAATAAGCAGGACCCATCCATGGCCTCTGCATCATCTCCTGCCTCCAGGATCCGGTCCTGTTTGAGTTTCCTGAATTCCTTCAATAATGAACAGCAGCATGAAAGTGTAAGCCAAATGAATCCTTTCCTCCCCAATTTATTTTTCATTGCAGCAATAGAAAACCTAAGACACTAACACCATTCCAAACATCAGAAAAATTTTTAGTGCACAAACCTGTGAAAATGTAGTCTTTCTAGTATATTGCCCAGTTTAATGCTACCACTATTATTACTGCTAACAATAATAATAATGTATGTTTAGATTCTCATTAATATTTTGTAGGAACAGAACACAAATCTAAGGCTTTGCATATGCTAGGCTAACACTCTAACAATAAGATATACCCCAGCCCTGCTCACTAATCCTACGACACTTATCTCAAATGAATAATTGTAATAATTAATAACTTAATGTCAATAGTAGGACTAAACATTGAGAGACATCTACAGGTGCAGGCATCAAAGAGAATGCCATGGAGAGGGAAAGCCATAACTGACATGCCATTGATTCCTAGTAGCCTCTTGTCAGAGTTCTGAACCAGGTAAATTGCAAAATTCTCTACTGTCAATCAATATTTGAGAATAAAGCAAACTTTTAAAAATCATATTAGTTCTAAAAAGAAGCGATATGATGCAAAACCGCTAGGTTTGGATATGATATGCCTCCATTTTTACAGTGGTATCCCTCAAGCCATGCAATAATAGACGTAACACAGATCAGGGTGTGAGCTAAAGTTTGGACTGATGACACTGTAATACCACACAAAAGAAAAAGTATCCTAATACACTATGAGGTTAAGGTGGAAGAAAGTCAATCTCCTTAATATTTGAAGAATGTTTACAAATGTCTTAAGAAAAAATAATATACAACATAAGATTGTTTTAAATTTAAATAAAAAATTAAAAGTATGGTTGAAACTAGAGAAAGCATTGAGGCCCAGTGGTTGAGAGTGTGTACTGCTTTTACATCCCCAGGAAACACATCAGGCCACTCACAACTGCCTATAACTCCAATTCCAGGATTTCTGACTCCCTCTTCCCGCTAAGGCTTCTGCATGCATACAACACAGATACACTCATGCAGACACACATATACTTAAAAGACTAAATAAGTTTCATATATATATATATATATGAATATATATATTCTTATTTTACATATTGATCCCAGTTCCCTCTCCCTCCCATGACCCCCGGCCCCCACTCCCATCCCATCCCCTCCCACTCCATAGGGAGGGTAATGTCTTCCAGGAGGGATCATCAAAATCTGTCAAGTCATTTGAAGTAAGCTCTAGACCCTCCCTCCTGTCTCTAGGCTAAGGGAGTATCCCTCCATGGGAAATGTGCTCCCAAAATCCTTTTGTGCACCAGGAATACATCCTGGTTCAACTGTCAGAGGTCCCTTAGACTGCCCAGGCCCTCTAACTGAGACCCATGTTCAGGGGGTCTGAGTCGATATAATGCTGGTTTCCCAGCTATCAGTCTCGGGGTTCATTAGCTCCTCCTTGTTCAGGTCAGCTGTCTCTATGGGTTTCTGCAGCCTGGTCTTGGACCCCTTTTCTTATCACTCCATCCATATATGAGAGTACATATCATGTTCCTCTTTTTGTGATTGGGTTACCTCACTCAGGATGATTTGAAGAAACCAGCAATTATCCCATTCTCTTTCTGCTCCCCAGGAAGGGTGAGGCCTTCCATGGGGAGTCTTCAAAGTCTGTCATATCATTTGGAGCAGGGCCTAGGCCCTCTCCAGTGTGTCTAGGCTGAAAGAATATCCCTCTATGTGGAATGGACTCCCAAAGTCCATTTGTACACTAGGGATAAGTACTGATCCACTACCAGAGACTCCATAAACTGCCCAGTCTTCCTAACTAACACCCACATTCAGGGAGTCTGGGTCAGTCCTATGCTGGTTTCCCAGCTGTCACACTGGAGTCCATGAGCTCCCCTTGTTCAGGTCAGCTGATTCTATGGGATTCTCCAGCTTGGTCTTGACCCCTGTGCTCATCACTCCTCCCTCTCTGCACCTGGATTCCAGGAGTTCGGCTCTGTGTTTAGCTGTGAGTATCTGTTTCTGCTTCCATCAGCTACTGGATAAAAGCTCTAGGATGGCATATAAGGTAGTCATCAATCTCATTATAGGGGAAGGGCATTTAAGGTAGCCTCTCCACTATTGCTTAGATTGTTAGCTGGGGTCATCCTTGTAGATCTCTAGACATTTCCCTAGTACAAAAGTTCTCTTAAAGCCTACGGCTCCCTCTATTATGATTTCTTTTCTTGCTGTCCTCTTTTCTTTCCCTGGGCATGAAGGAATTTTCATTTATTTTTAAACTTTAAAAAAAAATAAAAGCCCCTAAACTGAGAAGAACTTGTTTCAAACCACTCTTAATTTTCAATAATTTCAAGACCAAGAAACATTTAAAAAGCACTACACTTGGTTCAACTATGAATAAACTAAATAGTCTGGTGAGAGCTATTTAATCTCATTGCATCTCAGCTAGACTGTCCGTAAAAAAAAATTGAAACATATAATCTCCATGGGTCACCTTAACTTCTGTAATTATGTGATTCCAGATACATTTTAAAAGGCCAAATCCAAAGAAAACAAAGACTGGAGTATTAGTGAGAAGACTGATAACGTCTGCATTAAGCCTACCAGACAATTTTAGCTAAATATAAACCAATGCTACTGTGTATCTGTCTATAAACATGTTTTCCGAACCATCTGAACGTAATGTTGGACAGTTATTTCTCACAGTCTGGTACATAGCTGGAGGCACAGGCATTTCTTGGCTTCCCTTATCCATCTGTGATGCTCTCCTGGGATGTCCTTGTCTCTTGATAGAATCTCAAGTATTTGTTGCCCTTCATTGAGCCGTTGCAAAATGAGTTTATCAGAAACACTTTTTAATGATTTTGGAGGTTCTTTCAGCAATGACTTTGCAGCTATAATTAAGAAGTATATTAAGCCTCCTGTCAATTAACTGGTGTGAAAACCTGACTGTCCAGAGAAGCGGAATGTCCCCAGCTGTGCCTTATGAGAACATAACTTGTTGTGAGGTGCAGCACAGATGCCAGAGCTTTAGAGGTGCCAGGAGAAAGAGCCGTTGCCCCAGAGTGAGCTCAGCCAGCGAAGGTGCTGCTCCAACTGCTCAGAATTGCATGGAAATCTTCAACTGCTGGGATGAAGAGGTGCACAATCTTTCATTGTATTTGTTTTATTGCCTTATGATAGCTTCTCCAAAGAGCAACGCCAACAAGGCAAATGAATAAGGGGGGAACTTAGAGGCAGAAGGCATTTTCTTCCTCAGAAACATCTTGTACTTTACACAAGGTTTCGTGACACATGAAAACTTCAGGCCAAGGCAAAGGCTGAGACAGGAAAACCAGTGTTTCCTTCCTTCCTCCCTTCTTCCCTCCTTCCCTCCTTTTCTTCCTTCCTTCCTTCCTTTCTTCTTCCCTCCCTCCATCCATCCTTTCCTTCCTTCCTTCCTTTCTTCCTTTCTTTGTATCTTCCTCCTTCCCTCCATCCCTCCCTTCCTCTTACCCTTCCTTCTGTTTTCACCCAGCTTGTTCTTGGTACTTACTGTAAATGAACCCACTGCATGTCAAGCTAACATCAGTTGTCTTTGTCACCCACTTCACCATGACAGAAATTTTTTAAAAGAAAATCAAATATAGTGAAAATAATTTACCACTAAAATGAAGAAAACACAAAAAAATAGATGACCATTTTTATTATTTGATTTAACAAGCAAAGTTATTGTCTTCAACTGGCTGTCATAGTTTCTTACTATTTCTAACTCTTAACCTCGGGACACCTATTGTTGAAGATTAATAAGGCATAACTCATAAAAAAAAAGCATTCACCACACTACAGTTGTTGGTTTACACACCTCCAGAAGACTGAAAGTTCCTTAAGGATCCCTATCACTCAATACTTGAAGGTGTTCTGTAAATGTCTATTAGTGGATTAGAGAATTAGTGAATAAGTAAAGAAAATAAGCCTTTGGGCTGCTAACACCTACCTACAAGCTCAAGGTCAAGGAGACATCTGCTTTCTCACCCTTAGAAGCTACTTCCATCATCATCATTTGAGCCAACATATAGAATAGCATGCAGTCTCTCTAGTACACAGAATTTGCAAGGTAACAAGGAATTGTATTCAGAAGTAAAACTATTGTAGAGATCATACACATTGATTGCATGGGGAGAGAGGCCTCCTTGACTTAGAAGACTCAGGAGAATCAGGTATTATTGGGGGGCTTCAGGAGGAAGAGGAGTAAGTTGCTGAAGAATGGGGTATGAGTGTTTTGCTTTTTGTTTTGGTTGACAAGCTTGGGTTATGTAAGTCCTTACTGTACATGTCATATCTGATTTTAATCATACACACATTTAATTATATATAAGTATAAGATGATAAATGTTTTCCCCTAAAACTTCATTCAGAGGATATATTTTTTCTTTACTGATCATATGACCAAGATTATCTTAAGCTAGATAGGCCTTTTGCCTCCTGTACTAAGATATTTTCCAAAATAATTTGAATGGAAACTGATTACTAAAGCCTACTAGTAAGGAGTGATGTGTTCCCTTGTTTGAAGTGAGATGGATGGAGATGGTGGCCCAGGTTGCCAAAGGCACTGTTAGAACATGTATATAGGGCAATCAAGCAGAATACTGGGTTGCTAAACTTTCACTATGCTTGCCTACCTCACTGCCTATGTCAATTACTTGCCAGAAACAAGGAGGATAAAACACAAGACAGTCTGGGGACATCTCAGATGGTGAAAGCATTTGTACTTTCCTTGTCGAAGACCTGAGCTCTAGTCTCAATGCCCGCACCAGATGGCTCACAGTTACCTGCCACTCCAACTACATGGATCCAATGACTCTGGCCCCCTTGAGCCTCAGAAAACATGTGAACAAACCCACACTCTGCCATACACATATACACATAATTGTAAAGAAAATGAACCATTTGAAAAAGAGAGTCAGAGTTCAGGACACCTGCTGCAAGATACCTTCTAGATATCATAGGAAAGTTGCACCCATGAAATCTGAACAGTAATGGCTGCTGAAACAAACCCTGCATAATGGCAACACCATATGACATGCACACAGGATGGGTAAATAAATGGCTCCTGAGAAGGGCAGCATTAGTTTCCTCCAGGGATGAGCTTCCTTAACACATCTATGTACTTGTGAGCAGCACTAAATAAATGTGTGCTTGAGTGCTTACATGCCTCTGTGGTGTGTGTACGTGTGCATGCATGTGTGCGTGTGCATGCGTGCGTGTGTGCGTGCGTGCGTGCGTGCGTGCATGCGGGCGTGCGTGCGTGCGTGTGTGTGTGTGTGTGTGTGTGTGTGTGTGTGTGTGTGTGTGTGTAAAATAATCAAAGAAGACTAGGTCATGATGATTTCAGAAGGTATGATAGGGTAACACTGGAGAAAAACTGGACATGTATGGTTGAGAATTATATAAATGGAGTTCCCGTGTATGAAATTATTTAAAAATTAAGTAAAATACAAAAAAGGAAATTATAAAATTTCAAAATAAAGCTTGGACTTAGCCTCATGTTTCAAACTCATAAAATCACTGGGGTCCTGCATTTTCTGAACTTCTCTATTTTTATCGCTTTGGATTTATTGAAGATCTTAATTTCTTTTGCTTTCCCTTTTTTTTTTTTTTTTTTTGAATCATTAATTACTTCCCCAAGCTCTGATAGTAGTATTAAAAAAAGAAAGAAAGAAAATTAAGTGCACAAATGTCTTGCACTTTTATTGTGTCAAATTGCCATAGACATACTTTTTCAGACCAAAAACAAATGTCTCACAACTTCTGCTAGAACACTAACAGACTCTGACTAAATGGAGACGTCAGGGTTATATTCTTACCCGGTAGCCATATCATGTCCTAAAGGTGTGGGTCTTTCATTTCTTTATAACCAGCCAGCACTCAAGCAGCCTTCTCTTTAATGCACAGTAAGCATCAGGGTGAGTGACAGTTTTCAGAAAGATACTGGGATTGGGAGCAGAAAGCTAAGTTGGTGATTCTGCATATTCAGAAGCACTTTCATCAAAGGCTAAGGGGGATTTCAACAGCCTGATTGAACACAGTTAGAAATATTTGGAGAATTAATAGTGTCTAAGCAACCTGTATTTGCAAATTGTCCTGACACAAAGGAAAATCAGTCTTTCTGGTATCTTTAAGGGATGGTGTAATTTTACAATCGGGAGAAAGAGGGGGGGGGGGAAAGCTAGGCTTCCACACTCACACTGAAGCTAAGAGGCAAGACACTGGATTCCTTGAGGTTTAATAGGTAAAAGAGTAGATCCAGGTCCTAGAGAAAGGTTTACCCCCATGCTTTAAATTGTGGAGACATGTGTCCCAATAGAGTGTGTAGTTCTTTTTTTATGTATTGTATACTTACTGTTATCTGTTTACATTTCATACGTTATACATTTTCCATATGTAAGTCAAGAGTAAATGTACCAAGAAAAAGTAGCTCTGGGGCCTAGAGTCAGGAAGAACCTGTGTGTTTAAAGACTGCTCAAGCACAGAAGAATGGCAAAGCTCTGTTGGTCAGAGAATCTAATTTTATATTTTTCTGTAAAAGGATGATAGGCATGAGGGAGTTAATTCTTTAATAATTCTACTTTGCACCCTGCAACCCATCAGGTCTACCAACAAACAGAGTGAACTGAACTATCACCCCACACAAGGTGATTTTTTCCTCTCTCTCCTCCCTCTCTCTCTCTCTCTCTCTCTCTCTCTCTCTCTCTCTCTCTCTCTCTCCTTCTCCCTCCCTATTCTCTTTCTCTCTCTCTCTCTCTGTCTTTGTCTCTCCCTCTCACATGGGGAAGGGAGAAAGAAAGTGGGAGGGAAATGGACAAATGAACAAATAAAATTTTTATTGAATTTACTTAATTTTATTGAATTTACTGAATTATGAAAAATCTTATAAGTAAAAGAAATGGGTTAAAAGCAAACCTACCTATAAGTATATGCAGAACTATAAATTTACAGAAAATGTATGGTTCCATTCTTCCACTCACATCTTTCAATTAAAAGGCAAAGGCAGTCATAGTCTGCTACACAGGCAATGCCCTCCCAGTCCTCCTTACAAAAGGCAGCATAAAGAAGAGAAAGCTGAAACATAGCTCTCAAGAGAGCATGGCAATTAGCCTCAAGCATTCCCAGGAATAATTTATAAATGTTAATATTTCATGTCTCTTCCTTTTCATGCACTCACCAATCCTTGATTCTGTAATTCCCTAATACACATGATAGCTGTTGAGAAGTGAGATTTTCTTCTTCCTGTTCCCAAGGTACCTTCTTTTCTCCTTTCTTCCTTTCTTCTTTTCTTCTGTCCTTCCTCTCCCCTTCCTTTTCATCTTCTTCTTACCCTCTCTCTCTCCTTCTGTCTTACTCCCATGCTCTTTTTTGATTTACGTTCAATGTTGAGTTAATCAAAGTTTCTGGTTGTCTAAATTGTGTGTGTGTGTGTGTGTGTGTGTGTGTGTGTGTGTGTGTGTGTGTGTACGCACATGCATGCACATGCTTATATATTTGGGTGTGGAGGCTTATAACATCTTAACAGTTTTAATGGATAGCCATCAACAGTCTAACAATTTTCAGCATTTATGTAATAACTCCTTGGCTGTGCTTAGCAGGAGCTCCAGGTCTGCAGAGCCCATATATACATTCTTATGTTTCATGCAAGGCAGGTTAAACAAAGAACATATATCTAAGCATGCTCACCCTAAATTTAGGAACATGTCCTGCTTATGAAATAAGTGGATCCTAATTGTAAACACATTTATGAAATTACCTTGCAAAATTAATTCTGACATGCTGAAAACTGGTCTGGTCCATCATAGACCACACACAACAAAATGAAAAGGAAAGTACAACTGTTGGGTGACTTCTCCCTGTCTTTGCCTCTTGTCTCTTAACACCCATGTCCAAGCATCACTTTCAAATAGTTTTTCAGAAGAGTTTCAGTTGAAGAGGTCAGGTAAGGTTACATTCTGAACAGTAAGTCCAATTTCATCAGTGAAAAATTCTGTCTTACTTGTCATTTCTTGGTTAATTAAGCTGGCTATCTCCCTAGAGATCTTTCTTATATGAAATTGGAAACTGGCTTCATGTTAGTGACTGTAACAAAATGGATTTGAAAATGTAAAAGTTGCTAATCCTCTTTTAGAAGGGCAAGTGTTTTGTGTCACCTTGTCTGCTGAAGAAAATCTCTTTCTGAATGAAGGATGAAGTTTCACTAAACCGAGCACTCTGATTGTAAAACAGGTGCTACAATAATAGTGCTGCAGACAAAACCTCATTCAGTAATCTCTTAGCACAAAATTGTATCTAGCGAGACGAAAGCCCTAACAAGGATGTGACTTCTGTCACTTTAGCTTTTCATGCATGCCGTTTGCACTGAGATTTCTTCTCATATACCTCTTACCAGTTCAGCCCAGGGGAAGGTGGTTTATTACACTATTAGGGTCTGTATATGAACCACAATAGGCATAAAGCGTGGAAGGATCTACATCGTGAGTCAAGATACTTGCAGATAGCAGACTGCTCAAAGAAAGCAGCAGAAAGTAATTACATGGTCATGACAGAGTAAAGGAATGAGGTGCATAGCTGAACTCTGAAGCATTTAAATTACTTATTGTTTCCTTCTAGCTATAATTGAGGTTAATGGAGTAAATTAAATAAAACAATTCAGGACATATATCAGTAAACTCTTCCCATCTGTGAGCTGTTTAATCATATTGTCCTGATGGAAGATTTAGAAGCCTTATCTGTGTGGTTCATTCAAACAGGAAAATGCATATTAAAAATAGACTATAAAAGAAAACCTCCCACAAGGTCTCAACTCATGAATGACTGAGTATCATCTGATCTTTCTCAACTCTGATTTCCATGACTTTATTGCAGTGTGTTCCTCAAGGGCTTAATTTTTCAAACCTCTTGTTCAGTTACTTCTATGACATCCCTGGACCACTGTGCTCTGCAGTCACTGAGGTATTTGCTGAGAACACGGGCACCTAAAGTCGTTGGCAATGACTACAGTCAGTATTTATGTTTATAACTGCAGTTAATGTAAAACTCAATATAGCAAACCAAGTTCTGAAGGGTGCCACCAGCAAACAGAACTAATTGGCGGAGTAAATTCCTTGTCTCATTTGAATTCTCATCAGAGCCTTTAATTCATTAAATTAAAATTTATTGAGAATCCCATTTCCTGGTCACTGAGTAAACTGGAGATAAAATATGAACATGTTAAAGAATAATTTTCTAGCCCCTTTGGTGTACAATCTGAATAAAGACTCTTTATTTTGTCTGTTTCTCATTATGGTATCTAACTCAATGTTTGGCAAATGCATTTTACTGAATTAAACAATAAATATACACACCCAAGACTACAAGATTTGGTAGATACTCTCAATTCTCATAAATTCACTTTGTTTTTCTTTTAATGTACTATGCATTATGGTGGACTGGATCCCAAATTTCATTTTTCCCAAATTTTCAAGATGTCTGATGCATTTTGCACCCTGTTCATCCATACATGATCAGAAATCAAACCAATTCTATCCACTTAAGAAATTACAGTTTATCTGTGATGAGGAGACAGGACAGTGGTAAGAACTTTGAGCTAAGTTTAGATCAGCTTAGAGATGGACACCTTCTGTAGAAAGAAGCCCACTTCTCCAGGACACAATTCACATTTTCCAAAGCACCAAAGCCTGACCAACTGTAGTCATTAGAAGGTGATCGTTACTATAGAGGAGGGAAACCTGGACATGATTTTTTGTGTGTTGGCTTACCCAGAAATGAGCAATGTAGTGAGATATTCACCTTGTCCGCACCTGTGGCTTAGACCACGCCCATTGGGGGTGGAGATAGGGCCTGAGGTGACTTGGGGGAAAAGGCTAAGGAGGGATCCGAGGCTCTTGCTGGCGGGACACCAAGAGAAGATCCTGTGGAACCTGTTGGTGTTCATCTGTCTATGTTGTGAGTTATTTCTCCCTGAATAAACATCTATTCGACCTATTTGTTTCTCCTGGTCCTTATTAAACATCATTAGAGCTAAACTAATGAAAAGTGACTTTTTATCTTCAGAATATAAAATATCTAAATTAAATAGATACAAACACTTTTAAGCAACTAGTTCTCAAGTTTCGATGTTATTTGGAAGTCTCAGTGAGGTTAAGAACAAAATATCCCATACTTCAACATGAGTTGATACTTCAATAATATCCTATTCATTGACTACTTAACAACAAAATACTGCTGCCCTGTGAAATACCTTGTTGAAGGACAATAGAATACATGACAATAGTATGCATGAGAATAGAACAGTATAAATAAAAATATGACTACATCCTCTCTGAATTGCTTACTGAGGTCAATACAGTTCAGTAAATTAAACTGGTACAATAACAGTAAGATCATATCCTTAAATTTTCACTTATTGTGTTTCTAATCAATATAAGTCTAACACAGTGCTACTGTGGTAATTTTAAAAAGCAGCAGTGATTAAGAGGCCATGTGACAGAGCTTGGGTGAGGGTGGGGGTGGGGGGTTATTGGGAGAAAGTGAGTGGGAAAAGGATAGAGTGGAGACAGGCCACTGGGGACAAGAGCAGCATAATAAAGGAGAGAGAGAGAGAGAGAGAGAGAGAGAGAGAGAGAGAGAGAGAGAGAGAGAGAGAGAGAGAGAGAGAGAGGAGAGAGAGAAAGACAGAAATTGGAGGTGGGCAGGGTGCTTTTAAAGGGGCATGTAGAGAATTTGTGCAGGTGGTGCTTTTAGTGGCTGCAGCTCAGGGTGTATACTGTCAGGACCCCAAGAGCAGGCCAGTACAGATGTCTGAATACTAACAGCTACTGAATTAAATAGGTAACAAAACTGTTCAATTTCATATTCTAGAATGGTTGGGACAAGGCGGAACAGAATCTCTGTCTACAGTGTGTGTGTGTGTGTGTGAGTGTGTGTGTGATGTGTGTGTGTGTGTGTGTGTGTGTGTGTGTGTGTGTGTGTGTGTGGTAACAAGAAAAAAGACATGGATTTGAGGGAACAGGGGAAAGGATATATGGGAGGTTTTGGAGAAAAGAAAGGGAGAGAAAAAATTATGTAATTATATTCTTGAAAGTAAAGGGGAAAAAACTAGGAGGGGGGAATACAATTCACTTCACAACCAAACTCATGCAAGAGAAAAATATAGTCATAAGAACACATCATTCAAATTACATTGTGATAAATACAGTCAATTCTAAATGCTAGGTTTTGATAATTACAGCGAGTTTATGTTTTAGTTGGCTAGAGGATTGTCTATGAAATGCTGAACATCTTTTTTGTTGTTTTTTGTTTGTTTTGTTTTTGTTGATTGCCAATTATCCTACTTTATTACATCTCTATCAGATAAATGAAAATACTGCTTTGAATACACGGATGAGGTATCTAATATATCTTATATTCTCTTAAGCATTTTAACATTACCGTTGTTAAACTGAGTTGACAAAACAGCACACATTGGAAGTATAGAGTCTACCCTTGGACTTGTACTCAGGAAACAGACACATGAGGATCTGAGTTCAAATGCATCCCTGAATCATTACTGACATCCAAGCCAGGCTGAATAACAAACAACAAAATCTTAAGTGAAAATATGAAAAAATCAAGAACAACAACCCACAACCCTTTCATAGGACACCCTTACTTGAAAAGTAAGATCACACACTGACTGATATTTAAATAAGCAATAGACCACTTAGATGATGGGGGTACCATTCTATACATTACAGCTGAAAGATACTTAACACTAAGTAAAAACACAATAGAAGATGAACAAACGCTACAAAAGGATTGAAAGAACCAGTGGGTATGTGAATGTGCATTCTGGTTCCTGGGAACATTAGACTCTTGGATCTTGTAGCAGGAATTACAGGAAGTTGTCAAAAACTAGACTTTGGTCCTGGAAATGAGCATTATTTTTAAATGTCTCTGGCACTGTAAATATTTTAAAGCCTATTTATATCATTTTGAAGTCAGGAAATTGAGACAAACTCATATAAGAGAAAACCCCTATTTATGTAAATGATTGGTAAAGACTTTAGACGTCACAGTTGTCTTCAGCTTCCAGGAAAAAAAAAAGGCATGTTTCATTTATTTTCCATTGCAGCCTTGAAGGAAGTATATTACTTACCATGTTCACTCAAGAGTGATGGTGGAAATCAATGCAATGTGGTGTTTATTTTGCAACATTTGTGGTAGATGCTAAAGTGTGCTATGTGTCTGGTCATCTTTTTAACAAGAGACTCTTCATCAGAACTCTCCTTACTCATTATTGACCTGTTCAGATTTTTTTATTTCTTCTTGGTTCAGTTTTGGTATGCTGTGTGTTGCTAGAAATTCATGCATTTGTTTCCTGTGTTTTAAGTCTGTTCATTATAGTTATTCAGCGTGTCTTCATGATTCCTTTTATGTCCATGTCATTATTTTTTATGTACTTCTTCTCTTGATTTTTCTTAGTGTATTCTCCCTCTTTATTTTTAATCTGTACAAAGGTATGTCATTTTGTGTTCATCTAGTCAAAAAGACAAACTTTCAGTTGTGTGCATTTTTTATATTGTTCTTCTTCCTGTCTTTTTGTTTTAATCATTGTTATTTCCTCCCGTTGAAATGCAGAATTTCCTTCTAAAAGAGCACTGTCAACAGAACAGGCAAATAATATTGATAGGATAGTACAATTGCTGTTTTAAAACTGGGTAACTGTAATGGGCATCACTAATTCAAGCTACAAAGTTCATCACTAATAAGCTACTTCTTATTTACTACATTTACAAAAGTCATCAATAGTAATGACTTACAGCTTTCAAAATAATTCGATTACAGTAATTCTACCCATCAGTTGCATCATGTTGGTTCATCTTAGTTTCAGACACTCAGAAATCTTTTTCTAAAAAGCGGTCCATACACTGTAAGAGTCAAAGGAAGGTATGTTATTTTAAAACTGGAAAGAAATAACACCTACCCTTCAGAAGAAGTCTGCATATTACATACTGGCTTGGGCAGATGTCTGATTCCATTGCTCCTCTTTGCTACAGGAAACCTGCTTTAGGCTTTCACATTGACCACTAAACCATATATTTCTGTATTTATCATAGTTCTTTGAGTCAATACCTCTGAGCCTTCCTAGGCAGCTTCTTATCACTTGAAAGTTGACTATAAATGGATTCTTTTATTTAGGTTACACAGGAGTCCAAGCGGGCAGAAGGAAAGCAGGTGGAGAAAAGTAAAGCACACTAAGTAAAATTCTACCAACTAAATACTACTGGGGTAGGGAGGAGTATTTTTCCCCTCTTGATTTATATTGCTTTGAGGTGAAATTCAATCTATTTAATGAACTTATCAGCAGGATACCTAAATGCTCGCAACATTTTTGGCCCATCCTTTATTCAAGTTAGCTAGGAATAAAATCTAAATGTATTATCACTTAACCAACCCTCAGATCATATTTGTAAAGGCAAATGAAATGTCTGGGCTACTCGGAGCGTCTACATTAAGTGCAACCCCGGATCATTATTATTTTCAAAAATGTTTGTATCTCACTGAAACATATAACATTCTTTTCAAATGCCCTGTGCATAGGAAAATGCAAACATCGCATGTTGCATTGGAAAGCCTTATTCCTCATCCTTTCAGGGAGAAGTGAATAGCATGCTGAAATTCCAATGCCTTTATCAAATGAAACCCCTAGCTTTTCCATCAAAATGCAAAACATTCCTTAGTGATTTCTCTGCATTTACAGACAGGCTCAACAATCAAGAAGGAAGCATGTGTTTTGCTCTTTCTTGGCTCCTCTCAGTGCCTGGTTTTATCAAGCTTCTGCACAGTACTTCTGTCCTGAAAGATGCCTGTGTGACTTGGAAGCCATTCATAGAGTCACAGCGGATCCTCTTATGTCCCGCCAATTAAATTATCTCCTCCAGCTTTTATTCCTGCCAAAGAGGTTCAGACTGAGATAAAGCTAGACTCCTCTTAAGCTGTTTTTGAAATAGTGTGGAAGACCTTACAGAGGCTAGAAGCATGCAAAAGCAGAAATGTCTCTTTTCCCCAGCCTTTCCAGGATGTAAGTGAATTTCTTTGTAGATGCCTCCCATGGTACACCACCATGCTGACTTTCAAAACTGGAGAGTCCTCTTTAATCGCATGAAATTAAATTATAGCACTCCTCAAAACAAGGCAAATGTGAGGTACCACTGTCACTGTGCCCACTGAAGTAGAGTGCACTGTTGACAAGGGATCCTAAAATGGTCCTGTTAAGGACCTGTGGGAGCAGTAATTCACTACTTTATACAGTTATGAACCTGTCCTATTTGGCTACCCTACATATGAAAACATTATGTTTTTGTAAGATAACTATACATTTTATGTTTTTCATGTTTCATGCCCTAGCTCACCTCAGATGTTTCTCTCCCTATCAGATTGTTTTATTTGATATAAATAAGTAAGTTTTGTTTACTTTAAAGAGAAAACACAACAATTGAACTTTCAATTGATTTTTAATTTTTTAACTTAATGTTATTTTTATAAAACATATTCTGATGATGATTTCCTCTCCCTCATCTCCCAGCTCTTCTCCATCTCCCCACATTTCCAAATTCATGCCTTCTTTTTATCTCTTAAGGAAACAAACAGGCTAGTAAAATAAAAAAGACAATCAAGGATAAAGTAAAACAAACAAGCAAACAAAAACACCAAGGAAGAGCATAAAACAAAGACACACACACACATACCAATAAAAGCTCAAAATCAGAAACTAAAATACACAAGCAAAAGACCAGTAAAGCTAAAAAAAAAAAAATACACCATCAAAGTAATATGAGACAAAAATTAAAATCTCCAAAATACCACTGGAGTTAATTTTGTGTTAGCCACCTACTGCTGGGCATGGGGCCCACCTTGAAGTGTGGTTTGTATACCCAATGAGACTCCATTGGAGAATTTTTCCTTTGCAAGTAGTTTTTAATTGGAAATAGCTTCTCAGTTAGGGATGGGAACTAATGTTTAATTTCCCATCTCAGCACTAGGACCGCATCTGCTACTGTACATACTTTCACAATCCCTATGAGTTCATACATCTATTGAGTCTATTGATCACTATTGGAGGTAGAAGGTTTTGTAGCTTCGTTGGTGTTTACCTTTCTCATTTGGAAGTGTGGAAAGTACCTTCCTGTACCATGAACACTAATCTATAAGGGTGAGGGTTCTGGGTAGCCACTGGCTGGACTTCTCTATGTTCAATGGGTTGAGCAGGTGTCATCTTTAGCAATAGGACCTTACCATCAATTTGTGGAGAGTACCCAATAGCCTTGGCAAGAGCTAGACTTTTTTACAGATTCCTCTTGGGGTCTCTTTGGTAATATCAATTAGATATTACCCATTGCTAGTATTGGAAGCTTTATTTGCTGATGAGAGATGTCCACTTGAAGTTCCATCTACTCTGCTATCTGGCATTTTCATGTATATCTCTTCATACATGTACATATTTTAGAAGTTTCTGCTGCTTGGATTTTCATATGACCCCCTCAAATGCTGTTCCTCTCTGTATTCCCTCATTTCCCCTCTGCCCTCCACCTTCCCATTTATTCTGACCATTCCTGTACTCACCATAGTCCATCTGTGGCTATCCAGTCTATTCCCCCTTCTTAGGAAAATCCATCTCTCTCCCCTATTACCTTACATGGTAACTAACCTTCATGGTTACATAGCTTGTATCTTATTTATTGAAGACTTACTATATATATATATATATATATATATATATATATATATATGTCTTTATGAATCTGGGATACCTCACTCAGGATGATTTTTTTCTAGTTTCATCCATTTACCTGATAAATTAATAATTCCATTTTAATGGCTAAGTAATATTCCATTGTGTAAATGTACCACATTTTCTTTATCTCTTCATTCATTGATGGACATCTAGGTTATTTCCAATTTCTGGCTATTATGAATTGAGCAGCAATGATCATGGTTTAGAATGTGTCTCTAGTAGAACGAAGTGTCCTATGGGTGTATCCACAAAGAGTGCTATCTCTATGTCTTGAAGTAGACCAATTACCAGATTTCCTGAGGAACTATGACGCTTTCTTCCATAGAGGCTGTATGAGCTTTGATGTCAATCAACAATGGAGGAGTGTTTCCCTTACTCCACATCCTCACCAGCATGAGCTGTTCTTGTTATATTGGCCTTGTCCATTCTGACTAGGATAAAATGAAATCTCAAAATACTTTTGATTTGGATTTCCCTGATGACTAAGTATGTTCAACATTTCTTCAAGTGCCACTCAGCTTTGAGAATTCTGTTTAGATCTGTTCCAATTTTTTAAATTAAATTATTTGTTTTCTTGATGTCTGGTTTTTGAGTTCATTATACACTTTGGAGATTAGCCCTCTCAGATGTATAGTTGATAAAAAAAAATCTTTTCCCATTCTGGAGCCTGATGTGTTGCTGACATGATGGTGCCCTTTGCCATACAAAAGCTTTTCAGTTTCATGAGGTCTCGTTTATTAGTTATTGTTCTTAGTTCCTTTGCTCAATATGTTTCATTTTCATTTCTGTCAGATTCATTGTATCTGGATTTATGTTGAGGTCTCTGATCCATTTGGAGTTCTGTTTTGTTCAGGATGATAAGTATGGGTCTACTTGGATTCCTCTATGTGCAGCCATCCAGTTTCACCAGTACCATTTATTGAAGACACTGTCTTTTTTCAAATCTGTAATTCTGGCCTCTTTATCAAAACCAGTTGTCGATAGTTTTGTGGACTTACGTTTGGGTCTTCAACTTGATTCTGTTAATCAACATGTCTGTTTTTGTGCCAATACCATGCTGTTTTTATTACTATAGCCTCATAGTATAACTTAATATGGGAAATGGTGAGGCCTCCAGCAGATGATGATGATGATTCAGGGTGGTTTTGGCTATCCTAGGGATTGTTTTTTCATTTGTATCAGGAAGTTTTTCTTTCAATTTCTGTGAAGAATTGTGTTGAAATTTCGATAGGGATTGCATTGAATTTGTACATTGCTTTTAGTAGGATGGCCCAGTATCCTATTTATCTATGTTCATAAGAGAATTTAGTCTGTAATCTCTTTAAGTCTTTATGTGGTTAGGTATCAGAATAACTATGACCTCTTAAAAAAGAATAGGCACTGTTCTTTTTGTTTCTTTTTATGGGACAATTTGAGGAGAATTTGAGGTTAACTCTTCTTTGAAATTCTAGTAAAATTCTACATTATAGCCATCTAGCCCTTGGCCCTTTGGTGAAGGGAACGGGTTGGGAGACTTTTAATTACTACTTCTGTTTCACTAGTGGTTATAGGTCTGTTTGAATTGCTTGTCTCTTCTTGATTAACTTTGTTAGGTGGTATATATCAATAAAATTGTCAATTTTTTTTTTGCATTTTGCAATTTGATGAAGTACAGTTTTTTTTTAAGTAGATCCTTATGACTCTCTGGATTTCTAAGTATTATATCTGCTTTTTGTCTCTAATTTTGTTAATTTGGATATTCTGTCTCCACCTTTTAGGTAATTTGGCTAAGGGGTTGCCAATGTTACTGAATTTCTGAAAGAACCAAATCTTTGTGTCATTGATTCTTTATATCTGCTTCTTTGTTAGTTTTGCTTTTTTTGATATCATCCCTGAGTTTGATTTTTTTTTTACCATCTACTACTTTTGGATACTATTTCTTCTTTTTGGGCCAAAGCTTTCAGACATACTGTTAAGTTACTAATAGGATATCTCTTCATGTTTCTTTATGCAGGCACTTACTGCTATGAACATACCTCTTAGAACCACCTTCATATTTTCTCATGAGTTTGGAGATATTGGGTTTTCATTTTCATTCAATCCTCTTTCATTTCTTTTTTAACTTTTATCTTAACCCTGAATTTTTCATTCAGTGGTAAGTTTTTCAGCTTCCATGAGTTTGTAAGCCATCTGTGGTCAGCAGATTTCCAGGGAGTGCCTGCTCCGTCTGTTTGCTTGGTTGTGGTCAACCTCTTCAGATGAAGTCATCCTGCTAGTTCCTTCAATAGAGCTACATTTGTAAATAGACACTGTTTAAATTTGACTTTATTATGGAATGTCTTTCTTTTTCCATCAATTGTGATTGATAGTTTTTGCTGGGTATAGAAGTCTGGGATTGGTCTATGTTCTTAGAGTTTGTAGAACATCTGGCCAGGCTTTTGTGGATTTTAGTCTCCGTCAAGAAGTTGGATGTTTCTCTGTTGGATCTGCCTTTAAATATTTTTTCTTTGTCCTATACAATTAATATATTGATTATTATGTGTTATGTGGAATTTATTTTCTAGACCATTCTACATGGCTTTGTGTATGCTTATTGTACCTTGATTAGGCATCTCCTTCTTTATGTTAGGGAAAGTTTCTTCTCTAATTTTGTGGAAAATATTTTTTGTGCCTTTGACCTGGATTTATTCTCTTTCCTCTATTCCTAATATTCATAGATTTGGTATGTTCACATTGTCCCAGATTTTCTGGATATTTTGTACCTGAATTTCTTTTCTTTCTTTCTCTTCTTTCTTCCTGTTTTTATTTTAGATTTAACCCGCTCTTTTCCTGCAGTAAAGAATGTTGTGACTGGCTGAGAGTGAGAATAGAAACACCATAACAAAGGACAGTGTGATTTACCTGCCTGAGTCCCTGCCAGGTGTGGCTGCTGAGGATCCTGAGTAGAAAGTGTTTACAGACACAAAATAATGGGGGAAGGGAGAGAAACTATGCACACTGCAAGGTTTAGTAGCATTTCCAGCAAATGTAGTGAATGTAGTGAGGGAGAGAGAGGAAAGGCCTACGTAACCTGTCTGCTACTGAGCTGGGGAGGGAACTGGAGACATTTAAGTGATAGACAAGGAGACTGGAAACCACCTAGCTGAGGCCAGGTGTGGCCACTGGAGATTCCAAGTCGAAAGGCTTTTCATTGGTTTTTGTATTGGCACCTACGGCACCAGCTTGACACAAGGACCAGCTGCTAACTTGAGCTCTAGGCATGCTTTACAGGACATAACTTGTTTAAATGCCTCGTAGGACTGTTGGGAATGATGAGATGAGTGTTGCACTTGGCTCCAAATAAGAGAAAAGGAACTTATAGCTGTCTTGTAGGTGTGAGCCTAAGAAAATGTGGTGGGGGTAGGTACAAGGCCATTCTAACAGACTACCCTCTACTAGAACAAATCTGTCTCCAACTTGTGTCTCCCATGCCTCCTCTCCAAGACCCACTAGCAGTGTTGTCAGAAAGCCTGTGTTATTGCCTTCTGCTTCTGCTTCTGCAGAGACCATCCTTCTAATCCCCAATGTGCCAATTCTCCTGCTTTGCAAGAGGCTTCACAACTAGAAACAAAGTTGCTCAGGCTGCTGTGACTGCAGAAGTGCATGTGGCCTTTCATCAGCCCCTGAAAATGTCTCAACTTGATGACACGCATTCCCGCAGAGTACAGTCTTAATATGAGGAAAACAAGGAGTCTTTGCCTTAATTGTGGAGGATTTGGTTCACGTTTTGATAGTTTTGGAGTATTTCCTCTAATAGTCTAACCTCCCTCCAACACCCCCCCCAAAAAAAAACCACTCAGCCCTAGGACAGTGCAGAGAGATCACAAGCTGAGCCCCTTAGCTTATCAAGCAGAGCTTGAACTCACAGATATACTTACTACTGTGTATGATAGTCTGTTGGCTCTTTTAGACTTCCTCCTTTAGTCTTTTCTCTGGACACTTTGGAACTTCATACACATGTATACATACCATACTCCTGAATTTGGAAGAATTTTACAAAGAAATTTTGGTAGCCCCAGGTTTTTGCCCACTCTCCCATTTTCTGGCAGGTCTGAGCTCCCGCTTTGATCCCTGAGGCCACTAAGTCTATGAGTTTTTGACTCATGGTTGATCAATAATGGATTTACCTGTTTATTTTTTAGCTATTGTACTTGATAGATTTTGTCAACTGGACACAAATATAGACATACACGGGAAGAGTGACCCTCAATCAAGGAATTGCTCTCATCATATTGTCCCGAGAGCACGTCTGTGTGAATTTCCTTGATTAGTGATTGAAATGGGAGGGTACAGTCCACTGTGGGTCATGCCACCTTTGTGCAGATAGTTCTGCATTACATAAGAAAGCAAACCGACATTACATAAGAAAACAAACCGAGTAAGCATGGGTAAGGGTAAGCAGCTTTTTCAAGGTTTGTGACTCTGCTTGAGTTCCAGCCCTGACTTCACTGAGCAATGGACTTGTAAGCCCAATAAACCCTTTCCTCCCCAAGCTGGTTTTGGTCAGTGTTTTATCACAGCAGCAGAACATAACTGGGAGCACTATTGATTTCTTAGCCACTGGTATTTTGCTTGTGTCTCCCAGTAGATATAAGTTCGGTAAGAAGACAGTCTCATCAAGCGCCACTGTATATTAGAGTAAGAGGTCACATCTAGCATACAATAGTTTCTTAGCAGATAGTGATGTATCAATACTTTACATTGTGCCATGTAATAGTTGGTTTTGTTTACTTAACATTATAATCACTTAAATTCTTGCCCAGACATGAACAATAAAAAACACACTAAAAGTACATTTATGTTCCCATTCTACAGCTATAATGAAAGTCTCTACAGCATTTAAAATTAAAAAAAGGTCTATCATTTAGATGAAAGGGGATGTTTAAAGTCTATGTAATTTCTATTATTCTATGTGGTCTATGATAATGCATGGAGTGTGAGTACAACAATCTGAGTGAAATTAATTAATAAGCTTCTAGAACTGATCTCACTGTAAAGGAAAGGATGGAGGAGTGCCCCCATCCTGTGAGAGTGGAGGTATAATGAGGTTTCTTGAGAGTGCAGTTATGTTCTTGCCTCTGCAGCAAGACACCAGAAAAATCTGTCTCCTTAGCAGCATTCGCCGGCCATTCTGCAAAACCTCTTCCTGCTGCTTGAGAGCCAAAGCTACAGGGTCTCCTTGCTGGGAAAGTAAGAAATTGCACTATCCTGATCCTACAGTGATTTTTAAGCCAAAACCTGCAATATTATAACCTTCTTACAAAACATTTTTATGTAGCTATAAATAGATACCAGTAAACCAAATATACCAATCCTTCTCAAATATTTCCTAGATATAATAATGTCAAATTACTCTTTCTGCAAGCTTTTCCTACCTAGATTTTTTTATGTGACCTTCCCTACTTACCAGTAGTGTTCTTACTTCATGATAGATTAAATCAGAATTTATGCTTCTGTTACAAGGGTGTGTAGAAATATTGATGCAAATGGCATTTTACCTTGTTGCATTCACAAAGCTGTTCTAGACGCTCACAGACACTGAAAAATATTTCATTCTGTCACCCCCTCAAAAATATTTTGTGCTGGTTATAACATCACATTTTCCCTCTCATTCAAAAGCAACAATCCATAGTCACACATTGTCTCTTTTTTCAAGGTATAGTTTCTAGATTGAGTGTCTGACATTTGTAATCAATTGCTTCATTTAACTCAGGTCGATTGTAAACAGTAGTCATTCATTTGGAAGGCTGTGAGCAACCTGTGGTTTTGTTACATCTACAACACTTTAAAAAAAGTTTTCTTTCCCTCTCCTGATACTATAGTTGTCTGGGAAAGGCACACAGTGAGACACAATGATAAGAAAGGCTACAGCTGCCATTGGTGGTCAGGTATCAATCCAGATGAGTAAAACAAGCCTTCAGAAAAGACGTCCTACACTCTCTAAATGTTTTTGTCCTTCCAACCATCTGCTTTCTTTCTCCTCATCATTCATAGAGGGAAGAGTGATAGTTTTTTAAATGTCTGTTTACTGTCTTGAATGCCGATTTATTAGACTTCTATTCTTTATATCTGGGGGCAGAAATATGAACTAGATTGGAAGATTATTAAAGAGGTTGATGGGAGATGTCATTCTGTAAATATGTTTCTCTTATTGGTTAATGAATAAAGCACTGTTGGCCAATAGGAAAGCAAGATAGGCGGGGCTAGGAGACAAGGAGGATTCTGGAAGTAGTAGGGAGGAGATTCAAGATGGAGGACGGACAGAGAAGAACACCAGCCCCTGTCTCCGGTGAGATAAGACCATGTGGAAGTACTTAATAGAGATGGGTTAATAACTAAGACAGAGCTAGCAGATAAGAAACCAGTAACAGGCCAACATAATTATATCGAATACAGCATCTCTGTGTGTTATTTGATGCTGGTGAGGTGGCACAGGGACAAGAACAGGCACAACTACAGGGAAAAACCTACTTCTAACAAGAGGTTCAGCATTTTTCTTCTTCCTATGATGAAAATTGGCTTCATTGTTGCAAACAATGCACCAAAAGACAGTCCCCATGTTCATCTTATCTATGGTTCTGATTGGGGCATATTAATCAGTGAATAAATTGAACTGCATTTGAATCGCTTGCCTTTACTAGAGTAATTACAGTTGATTGATGAGTCTACCTGAAAACTTTGAAGCCTATTTACCCTCTAATATCAAACCTTTAATCATAAACCAAATGTAAAGATTCTTGAGTGGGGAAGATTATACACAGTCTTCCATGCAACATGGTCTCTAGGTATTTTCATTTTAGTTGCAAATTGGGAAAAGGTAAGAAAATATATATATATTGTACTGTGCCTTCTTCTATATAATTTTGTACTGTGCCTTCTTCTGGCTATTCATGAGTTAATCCTCCTTTAATAGCTTCAATTTGGTTGAAGGCAGGTAGCAGACCTCCCTAGAGATAGCTTCTGTCAGCTCTTTAGTAGCTCCCTCTCTCTCCCAAGAGAGCAGTCAGAGCAATGGGGATTTGAAAAATAAGTGTACATATTTACTTCAGCAGCCTAATAGGGAAACATGAAGAAGCTAAATATGTTCTTTGACAAACACAAAGGCATCGAGTTTTAAGGATAAAAATGACTAATAATGCAATGTAAGACCAACACTGCCTGTGTATAAATTCAGTTCCAGCCCTTCTGCTGAACTCAGCCTCCATGGTATCAGTCTTTCCCTAGGGAATCTCCTCCGCTTGTCTTTTTGTTCTCCATTCACAGCTTCAAATTTTTTTAGTCTTTCAGGCAAGGGGCTGGTAAAACTTCACTAATGGCTAAGCAAAACCCTTATCACGTATCTGTGAATAAAATACTGAAAATCACTAAATCTCTGTCCCCTTTTGCAAGAGTCTGACCTCCTGAAGAAAGATGTTAAGGGGTTTGGCTTACACATTTCAAGAAGCCAGCATCTGTTATTTTAACTGTCTCTGCAAGTCATCCATCAGGATTCCACGGTATAATTTCCAAACTTTAATTTCTTCCTGCTATTTTCCTCCTTTTTACTGACAAAAGCCAGACTTCCCCTAGTAACTGTTCACTAATTCTCATATTTTACTTCTATGATGGGCCTGGTGAAGTCCACCGTGAGATTCCCAAGGCCTCCAGGGGGCTGATTTGGGCTTCACCTTAGCCCAAGATCCTTACTTATTCTCTGCTTGTTCTTTCCATTAGGACTGTCTTCCTCATCATGCACTAAATCATCCCTATGACAAAATGGTACTATATCAGCAAGTCTATAGGTCATCCTTTTGCCACATCTGGAGAAAGATAAAGAGGAGTGAGTGTTTAGGAAAACACAGAATAAAAATTCTAGGAAAGACTATCCTCACCCTTAGTCCCAACTGCTGACAGGATAAAGATTGTGTTTTTAAACTTCTCATATTTTCATAGACTCTGATTAAGATCCTTATTACAATAGTAACTTGGAAATTCTAGAAACAAAGGAAGGAAGGAAGGAAGGAAGGAAGGAAGGAAGGAAGGAAGGAAGGAAGGAAAAGAAAGAGCAAACTTTCAACTTTC
Organism: Cricetiscus sungorus; assembly: GCA_030556225.1. Classification (NCBI taxonomy): domain Eukaryota; kingdom Metazoa; phylum Chordata; class Mammalia; order Rodentia; family Cricetidae; genus Cricetiscus; species Cricetiscus sungorus. The sequence continues at coordinate 16,048,420 of JANBXA010000731.1, forward strand.
TCCTAGTAAGACCAAACACACAGATGCTTCATATCAAAAAACACACATTTATTAAGGGCAGTTTATGTAACCTGTGCCTCCAAAGTAGCTTTTAAATGTGTGGTGTATTTTATCTAATTTAGGCTATGTTTAAAAGATAATTGATGTTATTTACAGAAATGTAAGTTTTGAGATTGTTTGAAATTTACTAAAAGTACCTCCAGTTTAATGTTCGTATGAGAATCCTGGGTATGTGAGTTAGCGGCTCTCTGATTCTTGTACCTTCTCTTGTGCTCTTTTCCTTCTGTTGGTTTGTCTTGTCCAACTTTGATTGATTTTGTCTTATATTTTATTTTGTCATATTTTTTTTAAAGTTAATTAATTAATTAATTAGATCCTAACCACTAGGGTAAAGGTTGATCACTGAGCTGTCATTTATACCTGCTGGAAGAGGGAAAATCAGTTTTCTCCAGTGGAATGACACTGGGTCTATCAACCTCTCCACAGCAGGCTTCATGTTCAGGAGCAGCTGACCAACATATAATGGACTCCACAGGCCTTGTTTGTTTGTTTTGTCTTCTTTTTGTTGTGTCTGTGAGCTTTTATTTGGTTACAATTTGGTGGATTTTTATTGTTTTTGTTTGTTTTTTCTTTTTGCCAGTTGTTTTGTTTTCTTGATTTGGGGGGAAATTTTGTTGTTGTATTGGATTTTTGTTTGTTCTGAGAAAGAATTTAAAGTTGGGTGGGAGAATTTGAAGAAAGAGAATAATATGATCAAAATATTTTTAAATTTAAAAATTGCTTTAAATAACAAAATATATAATAAAAATACTTTAAAAGTATCTTACTGTGAGTAAGCTCTTCCAAACAGATTATCTAATAACTGAATAAAGGTTTATATTCTAATATGACTTTAATATATCCTAATATTATGTTTTTAGTAACAACTTGATCATTAGAAGACTGAGTAATACTGTAATTCTGTATCTACAGATGTATACATAGACACACAGGTACATATACATAAAGTTGATGTGACATATATGTGTATGCATATGTCTGTGTGCCCATTACAAAAATAATTGAGATTTCTCTTTTATCATTGAAAAGGTTATAAAAGATAATTTGTTCAAGAAACATACATAAAATATGTAATATTCAGCCGGTGTTGATGGTGCACACCTTTAATCTCAGCACTCAGGAGGCAGAGACAAATGGATCTCTGTGAGTTTGAGGCCAGCCTGGTCTTCAGAACGAGTTTCAGGAAAAACTCCAAAGCAACACAGAGAAACCCTATCTTGAAAAAAAAAATATGTAATATACTCCAAAATGGTGCTTTATATGCAGATTTTGGACACATTTTGTCAGATAGATGACAGTCACATAGATACATATATTGATAGATAGACAGATGATAGACACACAGATGGTAGATAATAAAAAGATAATAGGTGATAGGTAAGAATATCAACAGACAATAGGTAGATAGAGTCATAACAGCAGAAGACTATAGAATAGGTAGAAGAATTATGACTGGTTTCTATTTCTCTTTCTGCTTTTTTTCCTATGGTATGCATAGAATAATTTTTGAAATGAATAAACTTCTAAGAAAGCTTTGTCGTTTAAGTAAGGATGGCCAGCAAAGACTGAGGAGAGTGCTTACAAGAAGTGGAAAAGTTCCTTAGGCAAGTGCAATGGTTTCTTTGTCTGGCAATAGTAGGGGCGGGGGCTTCAGATGTCAGTGGAACTGTTAGGGAGAGTGGCCCTTATGAACATCTACAAGTGGTTCTGACGCGCTAAAACATAGAGAGCCCTGAAAATAAAAGTTGTATGACAGGCAAAAGGCACATTTTGAAATGCCACATATGCCAAGTAAAAGAGTTCAACTTTTGGACTGCAGGAATGTGTAGAGCATTTCCAAAAGGAGGACTGGCATAATAGGGTTGCATTTTTGACAGCAATCATCCTGGCAACACTGCGGGAAATGATTGACAGTCTATTACAAAACTTACTGCAAGCCATGGTCAGGTCTCTACTGTGGTAGTCAAGGTGCTGGAAAAGAGAGACTCGAGTTTATAGACCCCGGATAGGTAGAAACTGGACTTGGTAGGGCAGAGGCATAGATACAGGCTACATCTGGGTCTACAGTTCTGAATAAAGCAGCAGAACAGATTATGATGTTATTGTCTGTGACCAGAAGCAAGAGAGAAACGCAGCATTGAAGGAAGGAGGACTCGGTGCTAAAGAGAACGAACACAAAGTATCCTCAGCTCACCCAAGGGTGGCTTCCCAGTGGGAAGCTGCAACAGTAGAGTCTGGAGCATTGCGGGGAGATGCCAGCTGCAGGCAGGCGTCTGGGAATGTTCTTCCCACTTTAATGACAGTTCCCTACTTGTTCTCCACATGCCTTCTATCCCACCACTCAGAGAGACTTGTGTTCATCTATCTCTCTCCATTAACATTCTTCTCACTAAAATGTCTGCAGGACCCTGAGTTTTTAAAGACTGGAAGTTTTAGAATGAATTTGGAAATATGTAAAGTGAGAATTGGCATCATAATTGCATCATGATTTGTTAAAAAGTACGAGCCCAAGAAGATACTGTTATTCCTACCTGGTAAGAGGAGAACAAGACTAACTCTAGTTGATATGAAAATATCAGCTCCGAGGACTTGTCAATGATATTGAATCTTACACCAAGACAAATACAATAAAATCTGAACATTTTCTGTGGATTAAACATCGTGAAAGTCATCAGGTGTCTTTAACTATCTGTCATAGCATAGAAGAAATTGTATAAGACCATTTCTCAGAATTATGGGATAAAAAGTATGTGAAGAGCGTGTATATAACAGGCCCTTCAAATAGCTTGGTCATTAATGGGAGGCGGTGGGAGAGAAAGGGAGTTTGGAAATGAGGGAGAAAGAAAGAGAAAGAGTGGGGAGAGAGACAAAGTTGGGATGGGAGGCATTATTGATTTTTATTTTAATTAAAAACAATCCTATTTCACATACCAATCCCAGTTGCCTCTCTCTCCCGTCCTCCCATTTCCCTCACCAACTCCCCATTCTACTCCCATTTACTCCTCAAGGAGGGTGAGGCCTCCCATGAAGGATCATCAAAGTGTGTCACATCATTTGGGGCAGGATGTAGGCAGCTACTGTTGTGGATAGCATCTAGGCTGAGAGATGCCTATCCCTCCACAAGGAATGGGCTCCCAAAGCCCATTCATGCACTAAGGATAAATATTGGTTCCACTGCCAGAGGCCCTATAAACTGTCCATGCCTCCCAACTGGCACCCACGTTCAGGGGGCCTAGTTTAGGCTCCTCAGCTGACAGACTGGGGTCCCTGAGATCCCACTTGCTCAGGTCAGCTGTTTCTGTGGGTTTCCCCAGCATGGTCTTGACTCCTTTACTCATCACTCCTCCCTCTCTATAACTGGATTCCAGCTTAGTTAGCTAAGCCCAGTGCTTAGCTGTGAATCTCTGCTTCTGCTTTCATCAGCTACTGGATGAAGGTTCTGTGATGGCATTTAAGGTAGTCATCAATCTCATTTTATAGGGGAAGGGAATTTAAGGTAGCCTCTTCACCATTACTTAGATTCTTAGTTAGAGTCATCCTTATGGGTCCCTGATGTATATGTACTCACTCATAAGTAGATATTAGACATAGAGCAAAAGATCCACAATCCCAGGGAAGCTAGGAAACAAGGAGGACCCCAAGAGAGACATACCCGAAAAGGAGAAAGGAGACAAGCTCTCCTGAGCAAATTGGGAGCATGGGGGGGAAGAGAAAGAAGAAAGGGAAGGAGAACATGATGGACCAGGAAGGTTGAGTTGGGGGAAGAAAAGAGAAGGAGAGCAAGGAAAGAGATACCTTAATAGTGGAAGCTGTTATGGGCTTAGTGAGAAGTCTGGCACTAGGGAAATCTCCAGTTTTGTTTTGATTTTAAAAAATAGGATTGTCTTCCTTGACTAGTAAATGATCAACTATGTCCCAGAAAAAACAGTTCACCTTGGAGAGGGATCTTAGCCTTTAGATTAGTCTTTAACTGGAGACCATTATGGAGAAACTTGAGAAATTTTTCTTTGAGTAAGATACCAAGACCATAATTTAGTTTATATCCAGTAATTCAAGAAGGACCAGATCCAGAAATTTACCACCAGTAGTGCCAAAATAACCGAGATCAAGCCTACAGTTAATTTTCAAAGCAAAATAAAGCCTCTTGTCTATGCCACAAGATTAAACTGCCATAGACAAAAGCAGCAGGGTTAGAGGTTCTGCAACTGCCAACAGAAGTAAGCTTTCAAATGTGATGATCAAGATGAGCCTTCTTAAGAGGGCGACACTTGAAAGAATTTAAATACAAGCTGTAAAGCTGAAGTGTGCCAGTGTGTTCAGGGCACAGCCAAGAAGCCAGTGTTAGAGAAGTGTTAATGAGGGAGACAGAGTTCAGGATCAGGTCAGAGAGACTATGGGGGAGGCACACGTGCTGATACTTTTAGAAGCCACTATAATGATGTTGACCTTGGCTCTCACTGGACTAGAGGATCACGGATGGTTTCAATAAAAGAGGGACATGGTCTTAGCTACATTTTCAAATGACCAGGCAGCTACTGTTGTGGATAGACTCAAAGGTCACAGGATTACAGCTCCCAGGTGAGAGAAATGGCTGCTTGAGTCTGGGGAGCAGAACAGGTCAGATTCCAGATGTATTTTGAAAATAAAATCCAGGGCATCCTCCTGATGCAATGAGTCTACAGTATGAGAAAAAGAAAATAGTAGAGAATGAATCCCAGGTTGGTATTTAAAGTATGGACTGATGATATGGCTGCCCCTTTAAACAGAGCCCTTAGGTGAAGTCAGACCTCAGTACAGATAGATATTAGAGAGGCAAGCCATGACTAGATCTGAAAGTTGAGGCATGGCATCATCTGGTGGGCAGTTGGACACACAAGCATGAAGCTCCAAGGACTTTGCTAGATTTTTTTTTTAAATTAAAGTCTCCAAGTCTGCAGAGGAAAAAAGAGAAATAGTTCATGCACTGGCAACCTTGACCTTTCAAGTTTCTAGCCTTGGATGTAACACATGGATGGAACACAGTCAATGTCAATAGAGGATAACTGGAACATTTTAAGTACCATCATCTTCCACAAGAAGATGCTCCTCCACTTCTTCTAAATGGAGTTTTGGAATATGGATTTATCAGTGGTTTGTGGAGGGAAATAAATTTGGAGACTTTAAGAAAGGTAGAAATGGACTCGGAGGTGAATTCTCTATACCCACCACTTTTCCCAAATGGCCAATGTGGCCAAGCCATTCTAAGCCCCCATGTGAAGTTGTCTTGGGCTGGAAAGAATCTGTGATCTCCTTGGAGGGACTTCAGCTTTCACTCATTCGATCAATACAAAACTACTCTTTTTTTTTTTTTACATTTATTTATTCTGTGTGTGTGTGTGCGTGCGTGCGTGCGTGCATGCGTGTGTGGTATATACACCCACATACCATAAATGTGGAGGTCAGAGGGAAACTCTTGGTAATAAGTTCTCTCCTTCTACTCTACTGGAATTGATGGTTGAATTCAGCACACTTCAGTAGCTTCCTGAAGTGGGTGTTCTCTTACCTCACCGATATGATAATGCATTTTACTTCTTCTGTACCACTTTATTTCTCTCTATTCTATTTTAATGTAGTCTCACTCTTATTATACCTCCTAATTTTAGCACATTTTCCTATTATATTAAATTTCAAAACATAAAACTCCCTAGTCTACTTTTCTATACCTCCAACAGAAGTTAGATATCAAGTCTCAAATTATAATCCCTTGAGACTGCTCATTATTCGTGGATTTTGTGTCACAGAGTTGTGTGTTTTTTTTCCTGAATTAAATTAGTTCTAATAAGTTCAAGAAGTCTACCTTGGACTTCTACTGTCATGGACCTGTATACTATTTTATATAACATTTGTTTCATCTAATCTGTAGGTATGAAATTAAGACTCAAGTCTTAAGTGTTCCACTAAATTGTCAATAATAAATTTAAACATTTGATGCAAGACTGAAACATTTACCTATAGTGAAATAAATATATCACTATATGGTCAGATTTTTAAGAGAATCTACTGGTTCTAAATTTCAATAAATTCTGTAAAGCTCAGAAGCTATGCTTTGTGTATTTATCCTTAACTACTTTGCTATCCAGCTACGTGTCATGGGAGACCCTTCACTGGGTGAAGAGCCCCGGTCAGTCTACACTAACTGAGCCTTTGCATCCTAAACCATTGGCACAGTGGGATAGGGGCCCAGGGCATAGGCTGTGCAGTGAACCAGACCAGACTCACTCATGAGTCACTGCTTATTAGCAGGTGACTGTTGTGAAGCCTTGGCACTTCCATCTGTCCCAGATCTCTCACCTCTACAGAGGACATAATTATACCTATTTCATGAAGTGGCTGTGAGGAATAAAGGGCTTTGCAGGTGAACACAGCCTCTCATACAAAAATATGAGCAGTTTTTATTCACTAGCACTCTGAGACTGAATGCATTCATCAGAGTGGAAGAGGAACATGGTTTACCTGCTTTCGAGGGAGCTATCAGGTTTGAGTATGGTACAGGCTAAAGAGAGCTGACATCACAGTTGTTGGAAATCATGGCTACCAAGAAAAGGATTGAGGAGTGTGCACCTGTGTAGCTTGTTGTTTTCCGGCCAGCCCGGGCCCGCCGCTGGTCTGGAGTGCTGGCCCCCAATAACACGCAGGAGACTCTATATTTGATACAATCCTATTGGCCAGTTACCATTATTGTTTATGGGCTAGCTCTGCCTTAATTATTAACCCATTTCTACTTATCTAAGTATTTCCACGTGGTCGTCTTATCAGGGAGCCGCGGCAGGCGTCCTGCTTCTTCCCTGGGCTACATCTCGACTCCTCCTTCCCACTTCCTCTTTCTTCCTTGTCTCCTAGCCCTGCCTATCTTGCTATCTCATTGGCCAAAGAGCTTTATTAACCAGTATGAGAAACATATATACAGAATAATATCTCCCATCACACCTGGTCATGTAAGTTGAGAGTTTTGAGTATAGGAAGTTTAAAACAACAGTTCCAACTTTGGAAAATCCATCTACACAGACAGGCTAGTCTTAGAAGAACTCAGTCACCCCTCAGAAAAGATCGTGGAAATCAGCACAGCACTGTCTCTCACTCAGCATCTCCTGCTTTAATAGAACCCTCATTCACACATGTATATGAAGGTGACATCTAGTAATGAGGTTTCAACAGTTTCCAAGTCATTGTGGTAAAGTGAGGAGACAGGATGTCATCAAGCCTCTCTCTTCTAGAAGAACAGTTTGAAATGATAGCATCTATAAAGATAAGAGGAGGAGGGCTGCCGACTGCTTTCTGTCCCCAAGAGTGCTAATGCTGTTCCTATACAAAGATTGTTCCTTTGTATCATTTTAATGTAATATAATAAGAAATATAATGTAATGGAAAACATACTTTCCTGGAATTAAAAGGTGGCATAGCAAGTCTCTGTGCACACTAATCTTGTGGTTTAATAACTGAAAATGTGATCTTATAGAATCTTGCTGCAATTTTAAAACAGTGCTATAAAATAATCCATGCATAAGGAGCCCACTCTTGGGCACGTCTTTTTGCTGTTATTTTTCACATCTCTACAAATTACCTTATCCTCTGTTCTCTCTTCCCTGCCCCTCTTTCTGCCTGTGCTGTTTCTTTAATGGAAACAAATCCATATTGTGCTCTCTTGATATTTTTTGAAAAGTGTCGAATAAGAAAACTTCAGGGATCTAGCAATTAGAGGAGAAAATTAGAAGCAATGATCCAGATGGAATTTAGTTTGACAAAAATATTAGAAAATTGGACCTCAGAAATACAACAAATATTCATAAAGAAAGAACATGTGAATACCTTTCACACGACTTAAAATTAGGAGGGAAAGAGAAAGCATTCTAATACTGTACTTAAAACTTGTCCTTTAGACAATGTTTCCAATAAAGTCCTCTGTTCTCAAACGCTGCACATTTAATGGAAAAGGGGAAAAAAAAAAAAACAGAAACGATCTGAGGCGATCAATACACACTGTATACAAAAAAGAAATTAAAATCCACCTTCTTCCTTGTGGGGATGTCTGAGTCAAGGCTTAATGTGACGGCATCTGGGGTGAGTGAGAAGAATGAGCGCTCTGGTTGTCTCTCCCAGAACTTCAAAGAGAATTTATAAAGAAAGCGCTGGGGCCACGTGGCTGAAGAAAGGGCGCTGTGAGCTCAGGTGAAGGAAGGGAAAGGCTCTGAAACACTAAGGTAAGGGATGGGGCAAGTTGCAGATGACAGCGAGGCTGCAGCATAGTGGCTGAGAAAGAAGCAGTAAAGAAGGAAATAGGTAAAAGCAAAAGACTAGTTTAAAAAAAAATCTTATTTTACATATGGATCCCAATTCTCTCTATCTCCCATTCTCCCATGACCTCCCCACACCCTCCCCATTCCATCCCATCCCCCATCCACTTTCCAGGGAAGGTGAGGCCTTCAATGAGGGATCATTAAAGCCAGTCAAATCATGTGGAGTAGGGCCCAGGCTCTCCCCCCGTGTCTCTAGGCTAAGGGAGTATCCCTCCATGGGGAATGTGCTCCTGAAGTCTGTTCGTGCACCAGGGATACACCCTGGTTCCATTGCCAGAGGTCCGACAGACTGCCCACTCCTCCTAACTGAGGCCCACATTCAGGGGGTCTGGGTCGGTCCTGTGCTGGTTTCCCAGCTATCAGTCTGGGGTCCATTAGCTCCCCCTTGTTCAGGTCAGCAGTTTCTGTGGGTTCCTCCAGCCTGGTCTTGACCCCTTTGCTCATCACTGCAACTGGGTTCCAGGAATTCTGTTCAATGTTCAGCTGTGGGTGTCCGCTTAAAAGACTAGTTCTTAAAAGACCCTTCAACCTAACACGAACCTATAAATTAGAGTCATTACTGGGGGGAGAGAGAACAAGGGGCATACAATTTGACTTATCTTTGGAATGGTGATATGAATTTCAGACTACAGATGATTGACAGGGATCAATTAATGTACTAGATGTTCCAAGTAGGAGTACTGGGTGAATTTTGTAAATGACAGGGAGGTCATAAGAGGTTGTGGGCAGGTTTACTATGAAAGTAATGTTAAAAAGCTGCTACTACCTTGGATAAGCAGAACAAAAGATGACTTAGAATTTTTTTTTTTTTAATCTGAACAACTGGATGAATTCTGAGATACAGAGATGAAGCACACTACAGAAAGAACAGATTGAAAAGGCATGGAATTGAACTCTATTTCCAGCCAAATTTTCAATTCTGTTTCCATGGCTTGTCTTTGCCTTCAGGAAGCCTCCATTTCTAAGTCCCACTCATATAAAACAATGTGGGCAGAAAAGCATTCCTGGAGTTTTAGTGAAATGAAGTGTGAAGAAGGTATATTTAATAAATATACCAAAACTGAAATTAAAATTGACCTTGGGAAACAGCAGCTTATATTATTGAAGAACTCACTGCTAATAACCCCTCTAATTATTTCAAGAGGCCCAGACTATTTCCACATCTCCAGGCTCCTACCTTATGACCCATAACTCCCATGGGTTGATGTTTCTTTGATGTTCTCATACCTAAGGCTGGAGTGATGACTCAGTGGTTAAGAGCACTGACTAGCCTTCCAGAAGTCCTGGATTCAATTCCCAGCACCCATATGATGGCTCATAACCATTTGTAATGGGATCTGATGCCCCCTACTGTATGGTACCCTCTTATTCTGTCATACAACATATATGTAAATAGAGAACTCATATACAAAAATAATAAATAAATCTTTAAAAATAGTCTCATTCCCTACCAAGTGAGCTAGTCCCTGATATTTCCATAAGAGAAGTTAAGATGCATATTTACTGAAATACCTGGAAAAGTGTTTACAGTACCAGTATTTATAGTAACTTTAATTTGGAGACAATTGCAATGTCCTTTATCAAATGGACAAAACACCAGACGTGGCATCATGGGAGATTTCCAAAGCAAAGGCCCCAATTAATGTTAACATTAGAAGAGCAGAAGTGCCTTCACGTTGACGTAATAGCAGATGATTTGACAACAGACACACAGCACAGCCCCTGCAACACCAGTGTGAAAAGGACTCTTCTAACAGATGATCAGATAACTGAGCTGGAAAAAGCTATGTGCTCATTTGCCCTTGTCACCTCACTTAACCACAAAACAATTGCCTCAAAAGAGTTTGCCTAAGTGATTTAACTACTGAAGCCCACATGGGCCCAACCAATTCCACCAAAAGAATGGCCCACTAAACTCAGGTCATGTCATTCATCCACAGAACAATAAGCAAAGGAATTGTTCCTTCAAGTCACTGGATTTTGGCTTATTTGGATTATTTTCTTATAGTTTTGGTTGTGAGCCCAGCTGCTTTTAACACATGAGCCATCTCTTCAGCCCTGAATTATTTTCTTACGTAACAAATGTCAACTGATATATGTATATTCACAAAGCACATATTCAGTTATAGGAACATCAATATGTTGAGTTAATCCCCACAGACTGTATTTTAGGTGAATGACACCAAGCACAAAACAGTGGAGTTCTGTTTTTATGAAGTTCAAGACACAGAAAAGTGGTCTCTGGTTATCAATATGAGAACAATAGTTACAGTAGGTAAGTGGGTAGTACGCGGTTTCAGGGAATAGAGACAAGGAAAAATCAATAGGGAATGGTCTTACATAGAATAAATACCACTGGGCCTCAAGATGTCCCAGAGGCATAAAGGTTCCTGCTGTTAAACCTGATACCCTGAGTTTGATCCCTGAATCCCCCATGATGGAAGGAAAGAACTAACAAGTTAACATTTGACCTCCTCGTGTTCATCACAGTATATGTGTGCCCACATGTATACACATGCACAATATAATAAATAAATACAAATTTAGAAGAAATTTTTAAAAGAAGTATTCCTGGAGCCTCAAAATTTTTTATAACCCAATTTGAGAATATGTACAAATAAGTAATAGTGAAAAGGAGTCAATAGTAGGTGAAGAGAGTGCTGTAAAGTCACAGAATGAAAAGTACATTCTGTGACTTCTAGTGTTTAGCAAATGCTTCCCTGAGAAGGGGACCTGTAATGTCACAGTCTTCATGAAGTCACTCATTGTGTGGTGCTCACTTTACTATAAAGAAACACCGTATGAAAAAAGCATGAGTATCTCAAAAACTATGAAAATGTTTCTTGGGTGAACTGTCAGGATTTTAATATAGAAGAAAAATGAGCCTTAGGTGTTGGGGATAAGAAGTTAGATTTGAATACTTTACTATCAATTCTCCTGAGCAAGAAAAACAGCTGCTAAGATTTCGTGTTCTTAGAACCACTCCTATGACTACCCACATAATCTGAAGCTTGAGCTGCTCATCAGTTGTAAGATGAAGGTAATTAGTGGTTCACCAATACATTTCTAATATGAGAAGGCTGCTCTGGACTCTAGATGTATGCACAAACAAGTCAGAGGAGGACTATAAAACCATGATGAGTTGGAACCACTGAAAGCAATCTGAGATGGTAATTAAATGAGGAGTGTGCTCCCCTCTACATCCCCCAGCTTTCCCTTGAGTGGCATTAAGCTACTTTGTGGTTTCTCGGAAGCCTGAACCATTTTGTTTCTTGCTGCTTTCAAAGCTCTGCTACCCCATAGCTCAGTTCTATTCTACGTATTTCAAATTTCTACACTGGAATGCTACATGAACTTAACTTTCGCTTCTCATATAAGTCCATCCCTGGTATTATCTCCTTGGAGTCTACGTCACACACTGGGTAAATTAACAGTGTTGGGTTCAGTTGGAAAAAATTTAGTCATGTTTTGGATCTGTAGAGATGAGTTCATATCCTCTGATAATTTTTCTAAGCTTTGGTTTTCTGATTTATAAATCATGAATAGTGATGGAAGTTGGTTATAATATAGAGCAACAGTTATAAAGATGTTAGTATGTGGTTAGGATACTATGAGGCCTTTTAATATATTTGAACATTCATCTCTTTCCTACTTCCCATATATCACCAGGATATAAAGGTTTGGTTATGTCATTTGTTGGTTTGAAGGATTTCAATTTAAAAAAAAAACAAAACTTGGATTACAGCTCAGCAGTGGAATGCCTAACATGTACAAGGCCCTCAGTTAAATCTCTAGCCCCATGTCCTTAGACTAAATCTCTAGCCCCACCCAAAACAGTAATAAAAGGAAATTATATAAACACGGTTGCAGATATTCTTAGCACTTTTTTCTAAATGACAAAAACCATTTCATCATTAGTTAATAATATCCTTCTGTGAGCAGGTGTTTCGCATCCTTTCTTTCACTTTTGTATAAATCGTGGATTTACTGAAGGTAATCTAAGAGACATAATGAATAGAGGGATGGTGTTAGGATGGCAGAATTTAGGATTGTGAGATGCTGGATTCACTCTAGCACTATGAGAGAAAAGGGACTGGCAGCAAAGAGAGAACGGGGGGGGGGGGGAGACAGAAAGAGAAAAAGGAAAGAGAGTAGGACGGGAAGAGAGAAAGGGAACTCAGAAATGGTGAGGGAAGATGCTAGTCCTAGCCAGGGTCTGACTCCACAGAGACCCACCCTAGCCAGGGCAAACCTCTGCAAGTGGGTAAAATTGATGGGCCTTGTAAGTGACACTTCGGTTCAGTTTTGTGTCGTTTGAAATTACTTCCTGCACAAAAATGGAATGCAAATTTGTGTTCTTCCCCAGATCACATCTTATTTGCCTTGGGGCCTGTCTTTGATGCTGCCTTCATTCAACTCCTCATCCCTGGCCTTAGACTGTTTCATGTGGTCCGCTACCACAGACAGCTTCATGGAGTGCTACACAAATACTTTCTATAGCTAGCGCATAAAGCCGAATTCGACAGATGTCACAATGAAGGAACCAGTTGTTGCAGAGTTTCTGCTAGCTGGATTTTTAAAACCCTAGGAATACATTTATGTTTACTCTAACATCTTGAGGCACATTTCCTCTCTAGCAGGTACATGTCAAGCTCCATCTTTTATCTTTAGCTCTGTTGCTTAGCACAGCAGGAGAGCTAGTCTTATTGACATTTTTATTTCATTAACAAATTACCTCCATTTTATTTAACTTGTAACTTGCTTTTTATAATTGTGAGTTTGCCATTTAATGTGTCTTCTGACACTACTATTTTGTCAAAAGAAGAAGTGCTTTCTTTTTATGAAAATTTATTAGAGTAGGGTAATTTTAGATGTTTCTTACATCCTACCAACCAGCCTAGATCAAGAATGCTGAGCTGGGTGAAGGCAGTCTATGATGGGAAAACCAAGATGTGTTCCTGCTGGTGGTCAGGCTGAAACACACCTAACCAGAGAGGGTGAGGTCAGATGTGTAACTGTCTGGTGATATTCGTTATTTTCCAGCCTGTATTTCTTACTCAGTTCCTGGTTCTGTAAATGGTCTACTAACTGGACATTAACTTATAGTCTAGAAGGTGAACACTAATATTTTCCAGATAAATTTCTGACATAGTAGCTGGGGTGGGTGGGGATTTACTTAGTGCCCTCAAATGAAACTGGAAGATACAACTTCTGTCTGCACAAAGAACATTGCCCTCATGCATACACACACAATTTTATGCATAATAGATAGCTCCTAAGATCAAATGAAATAGCCTGTTCATTATTCACGTTAGCTACATTTGGTTTTAAAGTTCTCTTAACATAGATAAAAAGCAGGATATTTATTAACCTATTATGATGAGAGGTGTTCACACTGTCCTTTTAGCAAATGCTAGTTTAACAATTTATTTGCATAGAATATATCTTATACTTCTTATTCCCAAATCACTACTGTAACCAGGAGGATTTATTTATATTAAAAGACCTGAAGTGATCACAGAATTCATCTGGGTTTTAATGTGTTTTTCAATAAGCAATCAAACATTAGTTTGCATAGGGAATTCCCTCACCATCACCATCCCCTTTATCAGCACCCAAATGTTTACTAATATTAGCACTTAGTTCTGTATTTCTGTCTCACTCCCCTTCTCATCATGGTCACAATCCTGTTAAGTATATATGTTAGTATAGTACCATTGAACATATTTAAACAAATAACATCTGCCTACCTGCAATCCCAGAAGAACACGGGGCTGTCCTTTGTTCTAGATACAGAAATTCCCTTCAGATAATGCAGATATCTGGAATCAGTTAGGATCCTTCATATAATTACATGTTATCATTAAATCACTATTCTTCCTCAAAAGTTGTAAAATGTCAAAAAAAAAATAGAACTTAAGGTGAGACATCTAAAACTTACCTGTTCAAACTCCTTTCCAGCCGGGCATTGGCGATACACACCTTTAATCCCAGCACTTGGGAGTCAGAGGCCGGTGGATCTCTATGAGTTCAAGGCCAGCCTGTTCCTGGTTCCAGGACAGGCTCCAAAGCTACAGAGAAGCCCTGTCTCGGGGGGGGGGGGGGGTGCTGCCTTCCAGTTTATACCTGATCTGTGTCTTGTTCTTTTTAGAGCCTGTGTCTTGAAGTGTGAGACAGGGTGCCACCTTCTCTATGCTGTTATCATGTCACCTCACTGACAATTTCCTTTGATTTTTGGGAGGGTGGGGGGTGGCTTCAAGACTGGATTTCTCTGTGTAACATCCCTGGCTGTCCTGGAACTTGTTCTGTAGACCAGGCTGGCCTCAAGCTCACAGAGATCTGCCTGCTTCTGCCTGGTGAGTGCTGGGATTAAAGGTGTGAGTCTCCAGGCCCTGCTTCTGACAATTTCTTGGAATTTACTTCTGGGCTATGAACTTGCAAGCGTGCCGCATGCTCCTTAACTCCTGGTTACTTCTGAAATACAGCAGAAATGTTAATACAGTTTTAGCACTCTCTTTCCCCAAAGGTTCGTAACTAGTGCCAGCTACTTTGGCATCAAGTATTCAAATACAAATTATCCTCTATCCTTCTCTTTGCAGCTATAGTTATATGTATGTTATTTAACTATAAAGATGAAATTTGCATGTAAAAGAATGGATCTGGAAAGCATCATATTGAATGTTACCCAAGCTCAGAAAGAAAAAAATCACATGATAACCCTAGCATGTGGATCTTTACTTTTAATGTTTATATATAGTAAATAGGAGTATGAGAGTATAAACTATTAAACTAGATAGGATGTCCCAAAAGGAGAATAAGTAGTGTTAAGATGGGGGGGGGGGAATCAAAGGACCATGTGTGAAAGCAGAAAAGAAGCTACTGAAGGTTCAAGAATATGAGGAGGGTACTTAGTTTTAATTATCAATTTGACAATTGATCTGAAAGGAGAGTTGTTTAGATCAGGTTGGCTTGTGAGCATGTCTATACCTAGTTGTCTTAATTCTCCATTAACTTAGGATAGTGTTTTACAACCTGTGGCTCAAAACACCTTTGCCAAACCTCTATGTCTAAATATATTTACAATGTGATTCATAACCATAGCAAAATTACAGTTATGAAGCAACAATGAAAATAATTTTATGGTTGGGGGTCACCACAACATGAGGAACTGCATTGAAGGGTCACAGCATTAGCAAGGTTGAGAACCAATGATTTAGGAAGACCCGTCCCATTGTGGGAGGCACCATTCCCTAGGTAATGAAGAAGAGAAGAGCACATTAGCAGAGGACATGCAAGCAAGGATACATTCAATTCTCTCTGCTCTTGACTGTGGATGGTATATGACTGAGTTTCTGCCCTAACTTCTCACCGAGGGACCTAGAATTATTAACTAGATAAACCCTTTTCTCCCCTAAGCTGCTCTTTGTTGAGGTATTTTAGTATAGCAACAACAATAACAAACAGAAATGTAACTAGAACAGAAACTAGTACTTAGGAAATTGTGGCAGTTGTTTTCTTTGTGCCTCTAGCTCTCAAATAAGTAACGGGAAGACTTATTAATTATGAAAGCTCTGCTTTAGCTTAAACTTGTCCCGCTAGCTCTTATAGTTTAAGTTAACCCAAATATTTTTATTAATGTATGTTCTACCATGGGACTTTTACCTCTCTCCCATTCTGTGTGTCTGACTCCTTGTGTGTCTCTATGATGTTCTCGCTCACTCACACCTAGAATCAACCTGAGTGCCTCTCTTTTTCCTGGAAGCCCCACCTGTCTCTCCTGCCTTGCTATTGGCCCATTCAGCTTTTTATTAAACCAATCACAGTGACACATCTTCGCACAGTGTAAACAAATATTCTGCAACAGGAAATGGGTTTGTCACTTTGATGAAATTCACCATATTATTTGAAGAAGGAAATGAAGGGTATTTGGAACTCTGGGTTGCAAATTCCACTGAACACCTTGGGCAGAGCTTAATGCACTGTTACAGTGGATTCTTGGGAGGAGATAATGCTCAAGTGTGGATATGGAAGACTCAGCTCATGGTGTTTCAGAGGCAAACAGGGACTTTAGCGAGAACTACACCAACGGCCATTTGTGTGATATATTGCCAAAGAATCCATATGTGTTGATCAAAAAAAAAAATCAGCTGTTCTCTATAAGATTCGACACTGCTGAGGTGAGATCTGTGCTTCACTGGAACAGTAGGAGAATCTTCATAGTCAGCACATAGAAACTGACTAAAGCTCAAGCTGGGAGCAAAACTTGGTAATGTTCTAAGAATCTTTCCTGTGGTACTGGCTTTGAAAGCATGAAAAATGGAAGGTTGAGGGTGTCATAGAGAATGTCAGTGGCATGGTACCTTGTAGAAGGATAAGAATCCCTGCAGGAAGGCTAGAAAGGAAAGGAAAGCTTTGGTTGCAATTGAGATGCCAGAATTTTGGAGCTAATAGGACCACTGGGGTGCCCACCAAAGACAGTGGCAAACGTGGGATACAGCTGGACTGGAAGGTAAATCTGGGAAGGTAGGGATACCCAATCCCTTTAGACTCTGTGTTAAGAGTGGGTCCCAGATGTTGGACTTTGATTTATACTTCTGGATTTCAGTTTCATCTTAGTATGACTGTTTTTACACTTTAGCTTTCCCCTTTTTGAACAAGAATTCTTAAGCATGTACTTTTCTTTATTATACTATAGGCACCCACATTAAGAGATTTTTGACCTTTCACAAAACTTCAGTCTTTGGAGTATTGGAATTTTTTAAGACTTTGGGAGCTTTGGGGAGTTAGACCATGTTTTATTTTTTATTTTGGGGGGACAAGAAATGGAAAGTTAAGCTATAAAGTAATGTGTTTGCAAACCAATTTGACAAAGGGTGGTGGTGCTGGTTAGTTTTAGCCAGCAACTTGACACAACCTAATACCATTTTAAAGGGAAATCTTTTTAAATAGATTTTTCCTGACTGAAATCAAATTTTAAGACTTTCCCCTTCCCTTTGGGAGGAAAGTCTTAATAAAAAATTATCTAGAGCCGACTGGCCTGTGAGCTTGTCTACGGGGGACTGTCTTGATTGTTCCTTGATGAAGGAAGACAATATGGGCAGTGTCATTCCCTAGACAGAGACTCCTGAATAATTGAAGAAAAAAACTAGCTTCGGTCAAGCAAATAAGAAAACAAAGACGCTTTTATTTTCTCTCTGCTCTTGACTGTAGGTATATTACTACCTGCTTGAGTTCTGCCTTCATTTCTCCTAAGTTGCTTTTAAATCAAGGGATTTATTGTAGCAGGAAAAAAATTGACTAGAATGGGAAAAAGAGAAGAAAAACAGGGAACAATCATCAAAACAAATTTTGTTTGGAAAAAAATGTCATAATGAAACCTAATATTTGTATTCTAGAAATAAAGAAAGGGATTGCTGTTTAGATATTACTGTTCCTATTGATACTACAGGCTATAGTTTCAGGAATCCCACCAATGAGATGATTCTATTTGTTACATTTTATGGTCATATCCACTTCTGCCCAACCCCAACCCCTTTGTCTCTAGCAACCAGCAGCCCATTCTAGATCTTATCATGTGATTTTATCATGTAACAAGTAGTATGGTCTAAGTATGTCAATCCATGGCAAAACTCTACCACCTGGGTGGCTAAGGCAGAAGGAGTTATAGTTCTAGGTCATCCTAGGCCATATAGTAAGGATATGTGTTTTAAAACAAGCAAACAAATACAAACATGGAACTAAAATGTAAAGTCTGCAGAGCTCGAGTCGGTTCAGTGGTTAAGAGCACTGGCTGCTCTGACAGAGGACCAGAGTTCAGTTCCCAGTATCCACCTAGGATGGCTCAGAGCCACCTGTAACTCTAGTTTCAGGGAATCTGACATCTTCTGGCCCCTGTAAACAAGGCAACTGCACTCACATGAATGTACACGTACATATAAATAAAAGTTAAAAAAATGTAATTTAAATAATATCAAATTTTTGAATTGACCTTTGTCCAAAATGCACAGTTCTTTGGGAATGTTTTCAAGTTGTTGCATAAATCAATAGTTCTTTCTGTGCTGTTCTGAATGGCATTTTATGGTGCAGGTGTACAAGCTGAACAATTTTTCCATGCACTGGGGACATCTGGATTATGCCTTCTTTTAACTACTGTGAGGAAGAGTCTGTGCAGTATGGTTTGGGCGTCTACACATCTATTCCTCTCTGAAGGAAATAGTTGTTTCCTTCAACAACCAGAGTATAGTCGTTGACTTAGAGCATACCCGCATCTGTGGTTTCTAAGAAACCATGTTTCCAGATTGGTACTGCATAAATATGTCCCTTCCTACTTTTAATTTTTTTTTTCCCCTTTGGTCTTCCAAACTTTGACTTTATATTATGCAAATTTGCTTTGAGTGACCCTTGTTAGAGTTTACTCCACTTTTGAATTTATAAGTTCGTGAGGGTTTTGTAAAGCAAATTTAGGAAGTTTTCACTCATTGTTTTGTGCAGATATCATCAGTACTGCTGCCATCTTCTTTACTTTTGTAAAGGCATGAGCTCTAGCCCTTGGTTACTATCCCGTGGGGTCTGACACTCTGTTCTGTGTTCACAGTTTTCCTCTCCTTCTCTGTTGCCCAAAGAGGTAGTCTCTGCCTCCTGTCATCAAACCTGAAGACTTTTTACCCTTGGGACCCTCCATTCTCCAGATGTTTTTTTTATTTTAGTAACTGCATTATTTTTCACTTGTAAATTTCCAGTTTTCCCACTTTGGTTCAGCCTCATAATTTCAGTTATGTTTTGAGAACTGCCTGGTTTGTTTGTTTATTTGTTTGTTTTGTTTTGTTTGTAAGTCATTATTGAAGTATTTAATGGATATTAATTTAAAATGCTTGTCAGATTCTCATTTTATGAGATGTTTTTAATGAAGTTTAATTCAAACATGGACATTTAGAATATCATGTCATGAGACTCTGGGTTTTAATTAAGGTTTCTGCTTTTGTTAATTCATTCCATAAAGTCTTGGTAGGGAGGAAGGAAAATGCTAGGTCATTTCTGTCAAGTGGTGCCAGAAGGTCCTGGATCATCATTTAGACTCCATGAAGATTCACATAGGAAGGGCTGTCATGGTGACTAAGAGGCAGTGAGTACTGGCTCCTCACTTTTGACATCACAGCTGAGATAGGTCAGATGACCTATCCTGCTCCTGGGTGGTTTTCACAGATGCTATAGCCCAGGATGGTCCTCATTAAAGTTGAGCATTGGTAAACAGCCACAAGTTCATACTGTTAACTCTGACATCACTCCAACAGGGAGCACTAGGGTGCTGAATTACTGTAGAGTGAGTCTAGCAATTGAGATTGCCTCACCTTCATGCACAGGAACAGCGGACTCCTCCTAACTCCTAGATGGAGATCTACAAGTCCTTGTTTGGCTTCTTGAACCCCATAACCTGGCCATGGATGAAGCATTTGTTCTTTGGTGGCTGAGGAAGGAGAATACAGTTATTTCTGTTTGTTTTTCCTGTGGCACCAGCTGAGAAAACTCTCTCCTGCTACCCTGACTCTTTCCTAGTCCTTTGGCAAAAGAGAATAGATTTCCTAAGAGCTTAAGACCCAGAGGCAGGTTACCCCAGAGACCTAAGATAGAATCAAACAAACAAAAAAAGTAAATGAAATGATTCCTAGTGATATTCTGCTATACTCATAGATTGTTGCCCAGCCCAAATATTATCAGAGAAGCTTTATCTAACAACTGATAGAAGCAGACACAGAGACCCACAGCCAAACATTAGGCAGAGCTTGGGAAATCCTGCGAAAGAAGAGGAAGAAGGATTGTAGGAGCCAGGAGGATCAAGAACACCAAAAGGAAACCCACAGAATCAACTAATTTGGGCTCACAGAGACTGAACTGTGTATGTCCCATGTAACCAAGGAGCCTGCATGGGACTGAGATTTATTTATTCTTATTTTATGTAGTTTGCCTTCATGTAAATTTGTGTAAGGTATGCACACCTAGTCCCTGTAGAAGCCAGAAAAAGATGTCCAATCCCCTGTAAGTAGAGTTACCCACAGTTGTAAGCCACCACCGTGTGGGTTCTGGGAATCTAAACAGGATCCTCTGCAAGGGCAGTCAGTGCTCCTAACTGATCTGTATCGCCAGCCCCAACCATTTCATTTTAACTACAGTAACTCAGATTTGTAACACTAACATGAGCTACTATCTTCCTCTTTGTGCCCAACTGCTTCTCTTCAAATGGTCAGAACGCCTTTGCCCTTGGCCCCTTTCCTCCCCTTTGAACATAATCAGTCTTCCCCTGTTCTTTTCTAAATGCTTCTTCCAAAATGTTGCCTCACTTGTCCTTTCCCCAATATATTCTTTTTCAAAGCCTTCCTGTGTCTCTGGGATTTCTTGTGAGCATGCCAGCCTACAATCTACTCTGGGAATGGCCTGCCATCTCTCAGGGGAATTAATATGCTAATCTTTTCTTGAGGAATGAGTGGATTACTTTAGGAGTTGGGTAAGGGGGAAAGAGTGTAAAGAATTAGCACTCTTGGTTGGCACAGTAGGGGAAATTACTTAAGGGACAGTAGAAAAAAAAAGACACAGGGGAATATAATGTTTTATTTTCCTGCAAACTACTAACAGCTTTCTACAGGACTGAGTTCTAGGTAGGTATAGTAGAAATGCAACTAAAATGCTGGGCATCACTTCAGGAGAGTTGTGGACCTTACCCAAAAAAAAAAAAAAAAGAAAAGAAAAGAAAAAAAGAAAAAAAAGGATACTTTCTCAAGGGCTGCCTCTTACACATGGAGAACAATTGGATACACACTGGAGCTCTGCAGATTGGACCCTGATCTGCCTACACAATGTCTAGTGCTCTAGGATGAGGTCCCTAAACTTTCATCATCAGAACTATGGGTAGCTGCCTTAACATTTACATAAATTTCCTGCTTCAAGTCTTCCTCTGGAAAAGCAACTTTTATTACTTGTCTTTTGCAAAAATATGTGTAAGTTGATCCAAGGGTGGTTGCAGGGATTAATGAGCCAATACATGGAAGCAACTCTACTGATTGTCACCTATATGGTTTTTTCCCTCCCAGCTACTTCTCAAATCCACTTCAAATGACAAATTCTACAAGATGGCAAATTCCTTAAGGCTAGGACTGTATCTAAAATAGTGGTTCTAACCAAGGGCAATTTTGCCCTTTAAACAGGACATATGGCAATGTCTGGAGACATTTTTGATAGTCTCAGCGGTTGGCTGTCTTTGTTGTAGAACAGTACTGTTTAAATGGTCACAGCTTCCACAGCAGAAAGCTGCCCAATCATAAATGCCAGTTGGCAACCCAGGGTTATTCTCTATGGTGGCTTAGGTAGCATTTAAGACATGCACGGAATTAGAAATATTGACGATTGTTAGAAACTCTCAGGCTACTACTAGAAAATTTTAGAAATTGCTAATGGAGAGTTAGAACTAAATTAGAAATATATAGATTTAGGAAAATTAGAAGACAGCAGAGGTTCTGAATCTGATGAATTGGGGAAGAGCACACTCACATTTGTATTTAGAGGTGACCAATTTAAAAGCTAAACTCCTCTGAATCAGC
This sequence comes from Cricetiscus sungorus, assembly GCA_030556225.1. Classification (NCBI taxonomy): domain Eukaryota; kingdom Metazoa; phylum Chordata; class Mammalia; order Rodentia; family Cricetidae; genus Cricetiscus; species Cricetiscus sungorus. The sequence continues at coordinate 16,070,402 of JANBXA010000731.1, forward strand.
AGGCTTTTATAATAGAATGCAACAGGGTTTACTTATGTATCCAAGGAGCTCCCCTGGTAATTAGAGAATGAAGCTGAATACAATTACAAGCTCACTGATGAGCAGGATGCAGGTCCTTAGCTGCATTCCAAGACAGTGCACTTAATAACTGAGAATCTAGCAGCGACACGTTAATGAGGGGTTTAAAGATGCACTGGCCCTGAATCGCAGAATTTGTCAATACTCATTACCTAGATTTTCATTTCAAAGTAATGAAGTGATAAGGAGGAATCAAAAGGAAAGTTTGTGATTGAGAAAAAATTGCTTTACAGCAAGTACTTAAAGCCTGAAATATAGATAAACCATTGATAAACCAGTTGTGGACAGCGCCCAAAGGACTTTTACAACATCACAGATCACTAACGAGCTAGGGCCAGACCCAAGGACAATGTGCGCATGAGATGGACCATTTGGAGAATAAAGCCTTCCCATGGCTCTTAGCAAATAAAAGATACAAAGGGTTAATGCAACCCCATGTAAATGCTCAAATCACCGGGTGACCTTTTTTTATTGTTGGGTTTTAAAATTGTGAAGGAAAGAGTTTATTTGGCTTATACTTCAAGATTAGCAGTCCATCTAATCTTGGGAGGGAAGCCTGGTTATGTACTCAAGCAAGAACAACAGAAATAATGGAGGAATGCTGCTTACTGGCTTGCTTCCAGGCTCATGCTGAACTATCCTCCTTATACATCCCAGCCCCACCTGTCTTAAGGATGATACCACCCATAGCAGGCCCTCCTGTACCAACTAGCCCCCACAAGACATGCACACAGGGCAATCTGATGGAGTTAGTCCTGCTACTGAGGTTCCTTCTTCTCAAGTGAGTCAAGTTAACAACTAAATGTAGACATCATAACAACAACACAATAATAATGGGTTTGGATAACTGAGTAGTCATCCCTAAAAACATTTATTTAAAAGAAACACAAAACAGAGTCATCAGGGTATATTTGTGTGTGTGTGTGTGTGTGTGTGTGTGTAATTAAAGAATAAAAATCCAACTATTTGAGAAGGAGGGGGCATGGGAGGGAATGAAGGGAGGGGAGGGAGGGGGAAGTACTATAATTTAATTAAAATAAGTTTTTTATGGGTCTTCTTGTGGTATTTCATATATTTAATGCATTATAATTTGTTTAAGTTTTTCTGTTTGTTAACAGATATTTTACATTTTAATTAAAGCAGGCTGCCTGCTTGTGATTTGTTTTTAAGGAAAAAAAAATAAATAACTTCATTGCTGAGGACTTTGTTAGGGACACAAGATAAGCCAGTTTATAGATAGTAAATATTCAGGTTTCTGCATCTGCCTCTTTTTCTAAATACTTGCAAGTGAATGATTATCACACAAAGCCAACTAGAGTACCTGGAGGTGATTCATCTCTAAACGTTTATTTTTTTGAAACCTTGTACCATATATATATATATCTCCTGAAAAGTTGCATGCCCATGCCCACGCTATGGAATGTATCTTTTGGGTCAGTTGTTTTATGTGCTGCTTTTAGGAATCAGCTTTCCCAACCTTTCTCATGAGACTCTCTTCTCCCACTGGGTCTTGGGGTCATCTTGTGTATTTGTGCAAATGTGTGAGGCTCAAGACCTTGAGTGGCCAATCCTATGTATGTCTTCCAAGCAAAGCCAATGAAATTTCTTCTAACCCAGGAACAGAATATGTTTGTTGGGTTTCCCTGAGGCCTTTGCCTGTCACAGAGTATTCCCCTTGATGCCTCTACATTTTTGGGTGGGAGGGAACAGGTGCTTCCTTTCTTCAGCATCTTTATCATCTGGTACTCATAAAATTCCTAAGCCAAAGGCTTGGCAAGGTCACTGGACATAGAGCAGGAAAACTCAAAATTTGAGGGGCAATGTCAGGAGGCAACAGCCAAATGATAATTAATCAAAATATTTCAAAGACAATAACAACCAAGACCAAAAAAAATTGTTTCAAAGTTTTAAAAGCAAACGAAATACTGACCAAAATGTCTTTAGAGATCTTAAGGAAACCAATCAAACCAAACCAAAATGCCCAGACCAAAATACTTTCAAAGCAAAGAAACAAACTAGATAACCTTAAACAAAATACTTTGAAAGCCTATGAAAAGGGGATCTCTCAAAGTAGTATCCTTCTTAGCCAGTCCAGAACAAACAAAATAGGCCACTGACCAAACCAAGGGAGTCTGGAACCCCAGAAATAACTCACCCACAACTCACTGAGGAAATAACACCAGATGGCCTGGATTCGATTGATCTGTGCAGACACTCCTTTCCATTCAGGCGCTTCCTCCAGTGAAGTCATTATCTGGGTTCCACACTGTGGTGCCATAACTGTCAACAGAAAACTACAGCCCTCATCTTAAAAGGAAGAAGAGATAGTTTACTCTGATGCTATTTTGAGTAACTCTGACCTAGGAACACAGATTTAGGTTACCCCAAATTCCTGTTGCTGTGTGAAAGCAATTTCAAAAGGGCTTTATGATTTCATAGAACATAGAGAGTCATTACTTAAAGCTAGTTTAAAATCCATTGGTGGGTGCATCGGAGAGGCAGGTCCACTGAGCCAGGGGAAACTTCTCTATAGACTCCAGATGCCATCTAATGAAACCCTTAGGTTTTGGATTGGTAGAAGACAGTTACCTGCTCAGCCAATGGATTCTAAAAAGTTACCTGTTGTCACAAGACGTTTAGAAAACAGAATGGGAGAAGGCCATAAATGACTGTTCTGCAGGGCCAGAACTTAGCCCAGCATAAGGTAATTAGGCTCTGGACTGGCAATGTTCCAATCTCTCCGCAGTCCTGAAATTCTAATCAGCCAATCAGTCTCTGCAGACACAGATTCCTGTCATGAGTTTTCATTCACAACTTGATGCAGCTTCCTTTCAGAGGTTTTCATTCACAGGGTCAGTACTCAGTCCAATGCCTGGCTGAAACATCACCATGATCACGGTTCTGAGAACATATGTTTTACTTGTGCATGCGTGTTGATTGCTATATTATTCACTATAGGCAAGATGAGGAATTAGCCTAGATGTCCATTCATAGACAAATGGATCAAAGAATGTGCTACATATACACAACACAATTTTATTCAGCAATAAAGAAGAATGAAATTGTGCCATTTTCAGAAAAGTAGATGGACCTGGTGATAAACAAGCTAAGTTTTTTAAGAGCCACTGAGAAAGAAAATGTTGTATATATTTTTTATCATGCAAAATCTACATAATATTTACATGAACATGTATAAACATAGATAAGCCATGAAAGTAAAAGGGCGTAGTGAGGAGAGAGGGAAGAGTTTTACAATGAAATGGAGAGGGAAATGAGGGAGAAAAATAAAATATCTCACATTTTCTCTTATTTATGTATGAAATCTAAAATTACATATATAATTATAGAGATATATTACATATACACACACACACACATCGAAATCAGAAGGGAGACCATTTGAAGGGAGAAAGGGAAACAGTAAGAGAAATAAGAGTAATGGTAGAGGGTATTAGGAGTATACAAAAGAACAGGGTACACGGATTAATATATATGAAAATAAAACCTCATAATGAATATCATTGTTTTGTGTAACAACACAACATAGAATTCCAGACACTTGGACTGCTTTTGCTAAAATACGCTTATCAGTAAATTATATGGTGTCCTCCTATCTGCTAAGAATTTAACTACATATTACTGATATGTAATTGTACAAAGCCATTATTCAGTCTTGAGGCTTAGATGCCAAATGACTGATGTCCTTTGTAGCCTCATGTTTCAAAGAGCAAGGACTCTGGTGACCACGGGGACCTTTCTGTGGGACTTTTCAGAAAAGTTGGTATGGTGCATGCGAGCCCAAGCTCAGAGTGTTCTGGCAATCACTCTTACTCACAGCTTTCCATCTCATTTACAACTCTGTAACATCATCCTAATGATGGTCAGGATGGGTTCCTACTACATGTTTCAGTAAGAGTTTCTCTTGTTTACAAGGCGCCCAGGCAAGACACAATGGAAACTCCTTGGAGTCTTTTTCTTCATGGTATTTTTCTGTAGTTGAGAAGAATTCAGTTTTAGAAACCTAGGTCCTGACTTCAAGAAAAGTCTGCTATAAAATGTAAGTGTTGAGCCCATTCTATGAATGGCCATAGTTCTTTTCCTGTCTTTGCACCTGAAATAATTGTTTCACGTTTACCTAGCAATTAGCAAATCACACATGTTAAATGCCAGAGAAAATGTATTTATCTACTAGGCAGATGGATACAGCTGGAGTCAAACATCCACAATAGAGTCAAGATCCAGCGACAAACCATGTAGGATGAGCAAGTGGGAACCTAACTGCTTGTCTTTGAAATGCTGCTCCCCCAGAGAGGTTGGATTCTGTGACCTTGGTGTGATGTCTAAAGCTTGTCTGTTTTGTTTCAGCTGGCGGGCTTCATCTACGCCTGTTACGTTGTGAAATGTATAACTGAAGAAGAAGACAGCTGTAAGTATTAAAGCTCCACTCTGTGCCTTTCAAGTTCAAAGCTTCCTTAGTGTTTCCTCCCCAGCTTCCCCCACTAGGAGACAATACCCCTCCATACCCCAGCAGAACAGGAAATAAGGCTTTGGTGCCCACCATGCTAAGCTAGTCTTCACGAAAGAATCAGCATATTAAAGAAACAGAGAGGCTCTCATTTTGAAAACATGCTTTTCCCCTTTCATTGAAAGGTATTTCAAAAATCTGTTCTTAGAACAATTCTAGTAGAGAATACAGATGGGAGATTAGAGACACAAGAGAATTCTAAATGCAGTTAGCTTGGCTATTTCCCTTCGCTACAGTTCAGTTATTGTGTATTGCTAATCAATCTGTTTCATCAAGGACTACGAATCTTATTAATAATTTGTAATAGTGCTTAAAGCTCTGCTAATAATTGAATTCCTAATGGAAATCAATTGCTATGGTAATGCTATGTATGCCATGATCTAAGATGGCATGACATAAAACGCTATGACATCTGATAATGACATTGTACTGGCATGACACGTTAAGATATGATGTGACATGGGGCGATCTGATAAGATAGATATATGATGCAACATGATCTGATATGGCATGACATGTTAAGAAATGACATGACATGATTGATATAAGACAATGATATGATATGATATGAATAATATGATATGATATGATATGATAGGACCCATGCTAAAACATTTTGAGGAGTGGAACAGAGCGTTGTTGGACACTTTGATAAAGGGAAAGGAGTGTCTGGGGGATTCCTAGATGTCTGTTAAGAGTGTATGAGTACATAAAATGCCTCTTAAAGGAAATAGAGTGGGGCATGATAGTTAGCTGAGTGTGGATAGGCTGCTTGGGGTGTAAGAGAAGACATCCAGTAAGTACTCATCGTATGCACAGGAGCTTTGTTCAGAGAATTCTGTCCTAAGTAAAAGTTTCACCAATATCATGTAAATCCAAGGAAACCAGACATCACAAATATCTTTTAGCAGGTGAAGCTTATGCCACAGCATCAAATAAAACATTACCCCAAAACTTCTAACAGTAATGTCTTTAATCTCTTTTGTTTTGTTATCTTCCCCATTTCTGCTTTGATTAATGGAGAGCATAAGAAGCTGTTTCCTGAACAAGTTTCTCGTGTGGTTCTGAGAACTTAAGGAAATTCTTGTCTGGCTTCCCTAGGCCATTGGCACTGAGCTTAGATGCTGATAGGCCCAGTGGACAGCCTATCCTTCAGGGCTTCTTATATACAGGAACAATTGGTGACTTCTCTAAGCTTGTTTGTGGTCATTTCCAGCAACCATCAGGAGGGTTCACAGAACAAAATGTCAGCTTCTTGCCACGTCCCTAACTAAAGACACTGCCTAGAAATCCAACTTCTAATAATCTTATGTAAAGAAAAGTTGAAATTGCTGCCCAACTTTGGGAAATTGTAAAGGAAATTACTTTGACCCTTAATTTTTATGAAAAACAAAAAAAAAGTGTCCTCTGAAAGCAAGCCTTGAAGAATTTAAAAGAGGTGTGATGTATCTGTTTGGAGCTACCTGCTTGCCAAACTAGTGAAGTCTACATCCCTAACAGGACAGTCTAGGTTCTGTACCTTGGTGAGAACACACTGTAGAGATGAGGCCGGGCTTCTGACTTCTGGCTGACCTGAAGCTGAGCATGCTCACAGACATGCTCATGAGTATACCCAGCCAATGAGTGTACCCAGCCAAAGTCAGAGGGAAGAGGCATCAACTTCTAAGGAACCAGGAACCAGGGACAAGAACACAAGTCAGATTCCATGAATAGGAAGAAGCAGAGGACGCTAGACTGCTCAACACAGGGGTGAGGAGAGGAAGGAAAAAAGGGAGAGAGAGAGAGAGAGAGAGAGAGAGAGAGAGAGAGAGAGAGAGAGAGAGAGTTGACTTTACGCCTCTGATCTTCCTGACTCCTCCTCCCAAGTGCTGAGATTGCAGTTGTGTCACCATGCCAGGTTTATGCAATGCTGTGGGTTGAGCTGAGGTCTCGTGTGTGCTAGGCGAGCACTGTACCTACTGAGCTACATAGTTAGCCTTACAATAGATGCATTAATGCAACATCTCTTTCTAGTGGAAAACCCCTGAATGTGGACGTCTCTGTATTCGACCCCATAGTCTAAACCAGAGCCACAGCCTGGCAAACGGGCAGACTGCATAAAGTCACAGCACACCACTGCCACCTGCTGTGCACACTAGGATATGACATCAGGTAGCATGATGAGGATGCTCTTCTGCTTTCTAAGAATCAGTGGGGCTGCCATGATAACTCGCCATATCATCAGGAGCTTAAACAACAGAAACTCATTTTCTCCCAGCTCTGGAGGCTGAACCCCCAAGATCAAGGTATTAGCCTGCACTTTATCCTGAGACCTCTCCTTGCCCTGTATGTGGTACCTTTTCAAATATCCTTACATGGCCTTTTCTCTATGCCTTCTTAAAAATTTCTGTCCAGTTGGACTGAAGCCTTGTCCTGGTGACCATATTTAACTTTAATTAGCCGTTTAAAGGCCATGCTCCAAAGCTACACACTGAATTTTAAGCTTCTAGTCATGAGTTGAAGGGCGGGGACACAATAAGGATATAACACACACACACACACAGGCACGCACGCACGCGCGCGCGCACTAGTACACACACATGCACATGCACATGCACATGAACACACGATGTATTTCTTGGACATATGACTATATTTATTGGGGCAAAATAGACCTAACCTCAGATGGGTACTTTGGGTGCTAATCTGTCCAGCATGGCTACCCTTTTTACTTCCATCAGGCAGGAAACCCAGCCAGCACCTCCATCTGGGATATCATCTGCTTTTAGATAACAAGTTCCACACCAGGAAAAACTAAAACCTTGAACTCCAGCTCAACAGTTCTACCTTAAACCAGGCACCCATTTGAGCATAGTGACGCTCACAACACACTTAGGTGTGTTTTCTCTGCCTTAAGAGAACAACAGGCTTCCTCCAGAAGAGCAAGCATCGTCCCTGTGGTCTTTGTGGCTGAGCCCTCCTATCTCTGGACATGCTGAGTTTTCTTTATAGCCCCACGTCTCCTCTATCCCCCTGTGTTAACCCTTGTTTACAAACTTCAGTAAAAGAAAATGTCAGAGATCCCTGGTCTTCGTGACTTTTATCCTATGCGTGGCTCTTTTCTCTTGCTTTGTTAGACCTCCCCTCTACTGCACAGCTGTGACCTGTACCACTTTAGTGACAGAGATAAAAATTTATCTCTATGTGTCATCTGCTATTAAAAAATCTCTATAGAACATATCATTAATCCATGACGGGGGGGGGGAGGCTTCAACATATGACTTCTCAATTTCCACTGCTGTTTTGTTTTTTAAAGTATTTTCATTAAAACAGAGAACAACTAAATGTTGGTCTCTTGCAAATACATCCATTTTTAAGTACCTTTTTCTTTTCTGCGCACATTTCCCCCATCTGTGAGTTGTTCTTTTATTTGAGGATTCAACCAATGGCAGATAGAAAATATCTGGGCGGTGCAGGAAGAGTGCCTTTGTGCCAAATACGTCTAGACTTTTTGTCCTCGTCAAAATTTCCCAAATAGTATAATATAGCAACTTTTATCACACAGAGAATTTGCAAAGCATTGGTTATTACAAATGATCTAGAGATGACTCTATATACACTGCATGGTGTGTGGTGTGTGTGTGTGTGTGTGTGTGTGTGTGTGTGTGTGTGTGTTGTATATAAACTTTATGTCAGTTTTTCTAGGCTACCTAAGCATCATCAAAAGTTCCCAAGAAGTATAGCAACTTTTATTGCTCAAAGCATTTCTACAGAATTGGGTGTTAGAATGATCTAGAGATGACTCCATCTACACTACATGGTGTATGTGTGTGTTATACATAAAGTCTATGTAAGTTTTTCTAGGGTACCTGAGCGTTTGCGAATTTTTGTATCCACAAGAAGGTCCTGGAATCCCCATGGTGACTGAGGGATGACGAGGGATGACTGCAGCTACCACCTTATCTAATAGAGATGCAATGTATTTCCAAATGTTATTCAATATTGAAATCACCTGGGAAAAAAGATGTGGAATGTCATTTAAAGATAATAACCTCAGGGACTTATTCTGAAAGCAATACTGGAAAATGAATTCCAGCTATTTAAATTTGGAGTTAGACATATACACATGCCCACCAACTAAACGCAAATGAATAAAAACCTGTCCTGAATTCTCTGTAGTCAAGTAGCCTAGGGACAGAAGTCACAATCGATTTATAGGATCTTCCCTTTAAAGAGAAAACCACAGAAAATTATTAACTGCTTCCAGGATAATAATTTTCTATTATTTTTGTTTGATTTTTCTTCTAAAGCCTGCTAGCCTACGCCATTTATCAAACTACATTCTTTATGTGTTGGGTATATTTCCAGCTATCCAGGACCATCAGGCTCGAAGGTAACTGCCTGGGCACAGTCACTTGCCATGCAGGGGATGTACATGGAGATACATACTGCCCTAAGAACATGATGCTTAATCTTGCTCATAAATGAATAGAGGTTTACTACAGAGAGCATAAAAATACAGACAAACAAAACAGTAAGAGGAGAGAATATCAAAATGGCCAGAGCTGAGTTCTGGTCTTCAGTTAACATTTTGGCATATCATATACTTCCTGGCTTTCATTCTGTCTTTTCTTCTTATCAATTGTCCTCCCTTTTTCTTTTCTCCTTCCCATGCTTCTTTGCTTCTTTTCTTACTGTCCGCCATGTTTCAAATGTGGTTGTTACCGATCATACTACACATTGCGTTTGGTAACCTGAGGTTTCTTGTTGCTTTACATCACTCCTCAAACATAACCTCAGAAGCAGTTCAGAAAAAAGTACAGTGATTGACAGGTGCAGTTGGGGAGGGGAAAAGGATAGTCTGTCTTATTTACAGAGTCATACCCAAACAACCCAATGAAAGATACATAGTTCGTGTATTATCATTTGGTCTTCTTTTTACAATTACACTCTTAGGGGCTTACCAAGTGAAATAAGCTTGTCTATATCTGCCTATTTCCAATCACCCCAAACTCACCTTTTTTCCTTCTCTCTGAGCATCATCACATATCATTAAAGGATAAACGTCCAGACTTTAAATGCCATTCACATGTAGCTGTGCTCTGCAGATCCTAGTGGGGTCACAGTGAGAGATGTCCCCTTCTTCCCTTCCCACCCTCCCAAGGGTGCTGCAGTTTCCTTAATATCCTTTCATTCTGCCTGAGATTTCTTTCCAATGATGATTTCTTCAAGCTCTGAAATGATAAGAAAAAAAAATCCTACCTATTGCTCTATTTCAACACCTAAATTTTATAAATCTCTAAAGATTAAATCACTGAACTTCCATAATACAGAGTATTGAAGCTGACTCTCCTCCGGATTAAAGCGTGTTTCGGTGCCCCTGTCTCGTTCCCCTGTGTCCTAGCATGGAGCATACCTCCACCTGGAGGAAGACTCGCTATGTTTTTGCGAAGTAAGAGGTTAACCATTTGGCATTCCGCAAATATTTCTGGGGATGTATGAAGGATGGCACAAAGATGTTACATCTTCTTAGACGTCAGTTGAAACGCTGAGTGCAATAAAGCACCCTTTGCCACTTTCGAAGCAAATAGATACGCGGGGGGGGGGGGGGCAGGATTTTGCCATAGGTAAAAATAAAAGATTGAATATGTGATCAACATGTGAGATGGATGAATACGCCGTGCCACCTGTGAGTCACGTGAGAGTTCCTTTCAGCGACAGCGTGGTCTCCTGCAGCAATGCCCGTCTCTTTCCACAGCCTCGCTAGTGCCGCTCTCCTCTCTTATTCTTGTATTGCTCCCTCCTGTGGTTACTTGGGAGAAACGCACCAGCTCGGTTTCTGAATTTGCATTTTTCAAATAAAAAGCGGAAGCCGATTCTCCAACAATCATTGCTTTTCTTCTCCCTTTTCTTGTATTATCTACTCTGTTTTGCTAGGTGGCTTCTCATTCACACGGACACTCGCTATATCCGTCTTTATGTAAATCTAATCTTTCCAAGTCAAAAATATGAGGGGGAGAGAAATGATTCCTTTTCTGTTGAGGCCTGGGCTTCTAAAGAATCACTATAGAGGCAACACTATTTAGATAAGCAGAGAAGATTTTTATCCTGGGCATACAAAGGAAGTAGCTCCTGCCGAAAGTTTCTCTGACACCAGGAACTTGAATGAGCTAGTAGAATGGGGCAATTGTTTTAATTAGCCTCAATAGAAAAGAGTGCATATGAATGGAAAGAGAAACATGATAGCATTGACAAAAAAGTCATTTGAAGAAAAAACCTTCCATTTGATCATTTCATACCTTCCAATACTGTGGACCCCTGTTGTAAAATTTTGTGTTCTCACAAAAAAAAAAAAAAAAAAAAAAAAAAAGCTTGTCTGGAAATCATAGAGCTAACCACTAGTTAATCATAGAGGCCAGTGGTGACACACACCTTTAATCCCAGCACTTGGGAGGACAAAGCAGGAGGAAGATGAGGAGTTCATGGCCGATCTGGGCTACATAAGTTTGAACCAGTCTAAAGTAGAAACAGAGCCAAGCAGTGGTGGCTCAGGTCTTTGACCGGCACTTGGGATCTGATACCTTTGATCCCAGCAAATGGGAGGTTCACGAATTTAACCCCAGAAATAGGAGATAAAGACAAGAATATAAGGCAGGTGGAGACAGGATCTTGACCCATTTAGTCTGAGGATTCCTAGAGACAGGATCTCCACCATTCAGTCTGAGATTTCATAGAGGTAAGAAGTTTGTGGCGGCTGCCTCCTATGATTCTCTGATCTTTCAGCTCTCACCCTAATATCTGACTAGGGGTTTTTATTGTTAAGACTAATTGGGATAGTTAGCGCTTCAGACCCAAGTCCACCTGTGATAAGTGCTTGTAACCTCATATAAATAAAGGCGCAGAAATAGCAGGAGTCAAGTTGCAGAAAAATAGACCTTTAGGCACCAGAATGTTATATACATGTTCATAAAGTTTCTTGGATGTTTTAGTCCCAGCTTTGAAGAACAAATGGCTAGCTAGCTTCGGGGACAGCCCTCTGGACCAGAGAAGTGCTGAGAAGATAATGGCCTTGACAGTTAGTCTTCTCATGAATGTTAACTGGTGACCACTGCACCAAATCCAGTTGATCTTTGCTTTGGAAGTGGTATGGAAGACAAAAAGGAGGATGATCTTAGCCATCTCCTTTTCTTTTTGTCATTTTTTAAATCTTTTTTTCTTTTTTATTTTTTATTTCACTTTATATTCTAACCACAGTCCTCCTTCCCACCCCTCCTCCCACTTCCCACCTCCTCCCACCCCCTTCACATCTCCCCAGCCCTCCCCCAGTCCACTCCTTCTCATGGGTAAGAGTTCCCATGAGGAGTCAACATAGTCTGGTACAATAGGTTGGGGCAGGGCCAGGCCCCTCTCCCTGAACATGGCATCCCACTATGGAACCAGACTGAGCTCCCAAAATCCAGTGGAAGAGAGGGAGGAGGGAATGAGTAAAGGAGGTCAAGATCATTATGGAGAAACATACAAAGAAAGCTGAACGAAGCTGGGGGAAACTCATGAACTCTAGCCTTCTCCTTCTTGACAGAAGGATGGAGATGTAATGGATCTCTGAGGCCCTATTAACAGACAAGTGTAATGAAAACAACTAAGTAGAGACACCTTGCATGTGGGCCCTGAAAGAATCCTTTGTCCCTGAGTGGGCTTGGAGGTAAGTCCTGGATCCCTGGTGACATTTAAAGACGGCCTCTGTAGCAAAGAATGCTGTGGGTGCCCTCTGCTACAATAGACTGGTACTGTGTGGTAAGGAATGAAAAAGAAACAAAGTTCAAGCTCACAGGAGGTACAGTTTGTTTAAATAATAGAAAGTAATTAGGCTGAAGACAAAAATCAGTGATGGCATTTTATAATTACGATTAATTTAAAGGTTAATTTCCTTTGGCGCAAAAATCTTATTTAAAACGTTTACCAGGAAAGGAAATTAGGATGTTACTATCAAGAGGTTTAGAGCACTTCTGGGAATCGTGTCTATTATCAGCTGGAAATGAGGTTAGGTCTATAGTTTAATATACATATATAGTTTATATATATGACACACACACAGTGGGGCAGAGTGAGAAATTTGCATTTGTTTGTTTGTTTGTATGTTTGTTTATAGGATTAATTATAAATGTTTCTAACAAAGAAGTCGAGTCTATACATGAACAATCCTGACACAAAAAGAAAATTGGATATGGCTTGCTGCCTTTGTAACTAATGAAGTTGATATTGAAAGAGTTCTCAAGAGTAGGGCTGCTAAGGAATGGCACAGGTGCACATCCGTACTCCAGCATCACTGAGAGAAAATGAATAGGAACAGGACTTCACTCTCCTCTCCTGGGCCCGGCATTGTTCATTGTTCTGTTTTCCCACTGAGAGCTGTCAGGCCGCAGGTTCCAGATGCTGTAAGAAATCATCCGTCTATATCCATGGGAGATTCCAGGGCCCTCCTATGATTTGTAGATACTGGACTTCTTTTACATAGTATGATGTGGTACTTGCAAATGCCATATACATAACTTCAATACACTGAATTATCATTATAATTCCTAACACAATGTGACACATAAATAGTTGTGGCATTGTATTTTGAGGAACTATTGACACCAAAAAAAAATATGTCTTTATATGTTCAGTACAAACATTATATTTTTTTCTAGTACTTTTAATGCATGTTTGCTTATATATATATGCATGTGGAATGGGGGGGATGATGGGTGTGTGTGTGTATGCATGAGAAAGATAGAGACAGACAGACCAAGAGATATAGATAAGCTCATCTTCCAGTAAATTTGCTTCATAACATCAGAGCATAATCATAACATCTAGCTAGAAATAACTAAATTTTGTATTTACTCCTTTAATGTTTCTATCACTCCCATTAGTGTGCAAACCAATCCCAGAAGCATGGAATTATGCAGAATCATGAAACTGTGAACTATATTAGCAATTACACACTTTAATTCCCTAGCTTTACAGTAGCAGAACGGGGCACTGGAGATGTATTGCTGGAAACGAAGTAAGAAAGGGGGTCAGTGAGACCAGGGGGGCAGAAGTGAAACCAGGGCTGGCATCTGTAGTTTTAAGTACAATTTCCCCATCACTCTGGTATCCCAGAGAGCTGCTTCTGAAGACTACGTATTGATCAGCCAGTCTGTGCACATTGCCAGGGATGAAGCAAGAAACAAACTGATATGAACTTTATTTTCATGATGTCTACATCCAACATACGATTTCCGATGTTAATAATAAGGCATGAGGAGAACTCAGACCAGGAGAGCTGGGGTACAAAGTGATACTCTGGCTGAAATTACAAGGATAAATCACAGAGACACATACAAATGAATAAAATAGACATGTCTTTTTTTTTTAGCAGAAAATTACTGTACCTAAGTTTCAGGTCCAAAATTCTACCATAGTTCATATGTAGATAATTTTACATGTATTCAATTAGCCTGAAATAGCTAAATTTCTTTCAATGTGCCTACATACCAATAAGAATGCTGGGTAACCACTGGCTAGCTTCTTGGCTGGAACTGTGAGCCCTGCCCTACCAGATGATCAGTTTAAGCTCTGGAGTTTTCTGGTTTTCCTTTCTAGACCTTGCAAGATAATATGATTATACAAACATTACAAGGTACAAGGCGAGGAATAGTTCTCTAATGGGTAATTATAGCATGTATATTTACATTTTATTTCTCTAACTATGCATACATTAATGTGTCCACCAATCTAATTAGAACTGTTGCATTTAAATGAGTTGTGCATTCTAAATATATCCTGGATGTCAGCTGAGAAGATAAGTCAAATCATGTCTAACTAGCTCATCTGTAACTTGCAATAACTGCTCCCTTCCATTTCTTTCTAAAAGGCGTGTCATATATAATTGAAAGCAATTCTAACAAGGGTGAACAAAACAAAGGCTGCGAGATCCAATCAATCCAAAAGGCAACCAAGCCCAGGCGCCTGGAAGATGAAGTTGGCTTAGATATGTCATGATAGTCTGTGTGCTTCTCCACATTTACAGAAAGTAGCAAAAATAACCGGATCCATCATTTTCTACACTTTTGTTTCTTCACTTGCTCAGCTCTTATCCAGGCTCCTGATCAACCCTCACATTGCTCCATGTTTTCACTGGGCAGGCTGCACTGGGTCAACCTTCATTACAATGGAGAAAACTTCTCTGCGACCACCATTCTGAGACTCTGCCTTGTGTAACTTCTCTTTGTCCTCATTCTCCGGCCTCTGACTTGGAGAAATCTCCCTCACTCATGCTTTGGAGCTTGGATGTTCTGATCATCCCTCCTTCTTTACACCTTCTTTCTCATCCCTCGCCTCCAGGGAGGGCAAACAAGCACTCTGGATGCACATCCTCACCTACATTTCTTTTTCACGCTTGGATTTGCAGCACCTGTGCCTGACTAAGTACCAATGCGGTTTCTCCATTTCTAATTATGGGTACTTGCCCATCACGGAGGCGTCACTAACTGGCTGCAAATGCATACTCAGCATGCCTGGCTGGCTGCTAGCTACTATTCAACAGGGCTGCACCCTTCTTACAGTGGTGTCTCACACTCTCCACAAGGCCTGCCCCTCATCTTTCCAGGCGTCCTAAGCCAAGTATTCAAACACAATCTGACTCTTTGGTCCTCTTCCCCAGACCCTCAACAATTCTGGCAAATTCTCTATCGTATGCTTGGAATGCTGCCCAAATCTGAAAGGAAGTGGTAAGCTTTTCTTGGCAGAGTACTTCATCCTCCACCATTCGACCTCCTGCCCAATCCAAGATATTTGGCTCTCACTGTGTTCTTGCCCACTTTCTCCTACGCCCTTGCTAAATATGCATAGACCATTAGTAAAATATGATAGTCCCAGACTCTCCTAGTCCTTATTGATAACAGGCAAGGTGATCTCTAAAAGTATTCAAAATATAAAAGTGCACTATGTAAGCTGCCTTTTGATAAATCTTCCTGCAGTCTGTCCCACAAGCTATTTTTCTATTTATAAGACTGGAGTCTTGATACATATGCCTCTGCCCCACGCCCAGGGTTATGCTGATGAGATCCATGTTTATATCATTCCATATAAAACTCCAGTAAATTCAGCTACAGTTTACATCTTTGAGCCTTATTTCTGTCTATTCATCTGGCCCTAAACATTATAAGTTTGTCAGGAAATAGTCAAAGTATCCATTTAAAGGATAACCCCAATCACTCCCCATGTATAAATATTTTACTTTAAAAAATGAAGATGGATTCTAACACCTATCCATTGTGTGTTTTTAATGTCTTACACAGGTGAGAAATCTGATACTCTCAATCCTGCAAAGCGAAAATTGTTAGACATCCCCAAGAGGGCAAAAGTAGTGCTTACATCTCAAGGGTAACCAAAAAGCCATCTATGTAACTTAAAACCTACTTAATAGAAGGAAACCCACGTTTTATACTATAAACGTAGCCATCTCCCCATGCATGGTGAGGTCATGGGCCCTAGAGGCACGTCTAGAGGGATGCCACTCTCTTAAGTCAGTTTTGTCCCTCATGGCATTCTAAATATTTATCTTTATACCCACAGATATGGCTCGAAACTATTTGCAGCACAGAAAGCCACAACTAGTTAAAATGCAGAGAGCCAACTATATTATATCCAATTCCAATTGATACATTTACAACAGAGCTCCAACACCTAAGGCTCATGGAACATTCCAGAAGAGGGATGAAGGATTGTGAGAGCCAGAGACACAGGATGTCTGCTACAACATAGTGTCTTCTGTATAAAACAGGGAATCTGGATCCATGAAATCTGAGCTCTGTGTGTGTGTGTGTGTGCGTGCGTGCGTGCGTGCGTGTGTGTGCAGCAGTAATTTTAAAAGAAGAGATCATAAATGTGAGGGCTTGTCCTTGGGACGAGTTGATGGGGGAGGAGGGGTGGAAATGATCTACAGTCAGTACTTATATATGAAATTCTCAAAAGAAGTTTTAGCTATATTTTAAAAGTAGAAGAAATTAAACCTCGAGGAAACACGATGTGCTTAGAGGTACTATATTGTAAATACATACTCTCTACACAGATCTTACCCTACGGAGCTCCCACTTCAGGCTACCCCTCAGCTTCTCTGGGTCATTTCACCTGGGGCCATTATTTATCCAAAGATACTAACACTGAGTTTGTGGTCTCAACAGAAAACCATGAGACGGTCTTAAAATTTGGTCTTTTTTCCAGACAGTGTTTCTCTGTGTAACAGTTCTGGCTGTCCTGGAACTGGATTTATAGGCCAGTCTGGCCTCACACTCACAGATCCACTTGCCTCTGCTGGGCTTAAAGACATGTGCCACCATCACCCAGCTTAAAGTTTTTTCCTTTTTGGTGTTTTGTTTGTTTGTTTTGTTTTGTGTTTTCATTTTTTTATATATTTATTATTTCTTCTTACTTTCTCTCCCTCCCATGGCCCCAACCCCATCTCCCATCCCATCTGTCCCCTCCCCCACTGCACAGGGAGGATGAGGCCTTCCAGGAGGGATCATCAAAATCTGTCAAGTCATTTGGAGTAGGGACTAGGCCTACCCCCTGCTTCTAGGCTAAGGCAGTATCCCTCCATGGGGAATGTGCTCCCAAAGTCCTTTTGTGCAGGGATATATCCTGGTTCCACTGTCAGAGGTACCATAGACTGCCCAGGCCTTCTAACTGAGACCCATGTTCAGGGGGTCTGAGTCGGTATAATGCTGGTTTCCCAGCTATCAGTCTGGGGATCCATGTATGGTACTTCACTTGCTGAGAATTAGGAAAAGACAGTTAAACATGTGCAAGTTGTATTTCGTTTTTATTAGCATTTAGAAACAAAAGCTTCAAGCGGTTATTCAAACAACTTGTAGCTAAATCCCCATTCTATTTATGATAACACTAAGGTTGTGCTTGCTTTTTATTTTCATTTAATTACATGTGGCAATGGCTTAACATTTTAAAAATCTGCTTCTAAGAAGCACATGAAAAGCAAGAGCCTAAGAAAGGACACTTGATGAACAATGGGAGTGGAGGGCGCTCTGAGTCAGTTCATGAGTTTCATTCCATCCTGTGTGTGTTCCTACTGGCTGGGAGCTCTTCATAGCACAACACTGCAGTGACCTTTCGGGCGATGACAAGATGACTATAGGGACTGTATTTTCTTAATCAGAATTCAAGAGGGGGGATTCAAAGTTAAAAATTCATTCAGGGATTTTAGCTAGAACACATCAAGTTCATACCATCAGTTTGAGTTGTTGCCACCAAGTAGGTCTGAGTGAGAGAAAGGAGAAAGGCCATTCTTTTCATGGTGTCCTGGGGTTAATTATGTTCTCAGTTCCTTTGTGCATCTGGATGTAAGTGCCCTTGAAATTCATACCTGCAGAGATAATGGACGCTCACCGTTTTCCAGGCCCACACATAATCTTTAATGCCCGTCAATGTGTTCTCCTAAATATTTAGGCTTCGCTTTCGGGAAACTGCCATTTTACATTTCCCTTCGTGGTTCTCTGCAGCTCTGTCTCCTGAAAAGAATATGTTGATTAGTGGCCTTGTCATTAATAACAGAGGGACAATTTTTTGCTACAATACCTCATGGCCAACATGTATTTTAAAAGGCAGTTTTAGTATGCTGGACTAAGTATTCATGATTTAGTTTAAAGAGAAGGGAGGCTCACAACAGGGAACAGACTTTAGCAAAGAGTATTTATTCAAGGTACATTTTTTCCCTAGATTTCTGCTATTATTTATGTCATTAAATCATGGTTATTAAATTGATATGGTACTTTTCTAATTTAAAATAATTACCTCTCCCTCTATGTCCCTCCCACCATAGGTCAGAATACAGATACACCCTCCTTGCAGGTAGAAAAACTAAGGCCACAGGAAAGCACCACAGAACTTGAAATAAAAGTCATATTCCTAGAAGGTTGTTGGACGGGATGGATGTGCTGGCATCTCTACTGTGAAGAAAGATGTGATGGGTGTGCCAATGTTCATATTCATTGAATTTTGTATACTAATTATGTGTAGTTTTGCATACGTTTTGTCCTAATCGAGCCATTGAAAAATTTATCTTCCTGGAACCAAACACAAATCCACCCAATGCTAAAGGTTTAATAAATTCAAATTTTGGCACATCTGTCCAGTTCTGCACCTCACCTTGGGGTCCTGTGAATGTTCAGTAAGAATAATGGTTTTCCCTCTATGTCGGATGGGCTCCCAAAGCCCATTCATATATTAGGGATAAATACTGATCCACTACCAGAGGCCCCATGGACTGCCCAGTCCCCCTAACTAACACCACATTCAGGGGGTCTGGGTCAGTCCTATGCTGTTTTCCTAGCTATCAGTCTAGGGTCCATGAGCTCCCCCTTGTTCAAGTCAGCTGATTCTGTGGGTTTCTCCAGCCTGCTCTTGACCCCTTTGCTCATCACTCCTCCCTCTCTGTAACTGGATTCCAGGAGTTCTGCTAGTGTTTAGCTACCTAGACACATGGAGGAGGGCCTAGGCCCTGCCCCAAATGATATGACAGACTTTGAAGACCCCCCCCATTGAAGGCCTCACCATCCCTGGGGAGCAGAAAGTGGATGAGCCGGGGTTTGGTAGGGGTGATAGGGGAGGATGGGAGGGTGAGGGAACTGGAATTGACATGTAAAACAACCTTGTTTCAAATTTAAATTAAAAAAAGAAAAAGAATAATGGTTTTCCCAGCAATCATCAATGTATGAAATACTAGGGTAGAGTCCAGTAGCAGAGGATCCTCTCACCTGTGTCATGCCAACACTAAAACGTGTCCTGACATCCTTCTTGCTGCCATGTCTCTTAGCCAAAGAAGGTGGAGTGGCAGCCTCTCCCTGATGGAATCCAAAAAGTCTATTTTGTTTGTATCTGAAAGATGTTCTCTTTATTATTGTTCAAGGCCTGATGAAGGGAAAGATGAAAGCGCTCAGTCAACTATGTCTTGAAATTTTGCTATCATCTTCCATGTTCTGATCAATTGCCTAATTTTCCTTTGTAGCCTAAAGTATATACAATCTATCCAGTAAATATGGATGGAGTGTCTTCCACAAGCCAAATGCTGTTGTGTGTTTTTAAGCTACTGGAGTAAAACGCACAGAACAGTCAGTCTCATACAGCTTACATTACAGTGATGGAGACAAACACAAAGAAACCAGCAGATTCCTACTATGTCAGGTGGTGACAGTTAAACAATGAAGCAAAGCGAAGCTGAATAAGAAGAGGGAAATCCATCACTCTAAGATCTTGCTTTACAATTGTTGTTTCCCTCTTCCTGCACCTGACATTCAGCTGTATCCCTCTTAATTTAAATACGGTATTTTGAAAAGGAAGCCAACCACTAACTCCCTAGATACATTTGCGTTGGTTCTGTGGGAACACAGCAATGTCGCACTAATCAACAGAAACCCCTTCCCATTCCAACACTTACTACCTCTTTGTCAATTTTCCTTGCAGCCAGTGACATCTTTCCCTCCTCGAACCCCTAATTTTGCTTCTGACCACAGTAATTTTTCTTTTTATTTTATTCATTTATTTTTTACATTCCAATCCCAGTTCCCCCTCCCTCCTCTCCTCCTGCTCCCCCCAGTCTCCCCACCTCCCATCTGCTCCTCAGAGAAGGTAAGGTATCCCCTAGGAAATCTACTAAGTCTGTCCCATCATCTCATTGAGGCGAGACCAAGGCACCTCTCCACCCCCACACCCCTGTGTCTAGGCTGGCAAGGTATCTCTCCATATAATATGGGCTCCACTAAGTCAGTTTGTGCATTAGTATTAGACCTTGGACCCACTGCCAGTGGCCTCATATATTGTCCAAGCCACACCATTGTCACCTATATTAAGGGAGTCTAGTTCAGTCTTATGCAGGTTTCTCATTTGTCAGACCTAAGTCAGTGATCTCTCACTAGCTCAGGTCACCTGATTCTGTGGGTTTCTAAATCATGGTCTTGACTCCTTTGTTCATATTTTTGCTCCTCCCTCACTTTGATTGTACTCCAGGAGCTTGGTCCATGGGTTAGTTGTGGATTTCTACATCTGCTTCCATCTGTTTTTAGAAGAAGGTTCTGATAAACTCAAGAAACTAGACATCAAATTATCAAATAATCCAATTTTAAAAATGGGGTATAGATCTCAACAGAGAATTCTCAACAGAACAATCTCAAATGGTAGAAAGACAATTAAGGAAATATTCAACATCCTTAGTCATAAGGGAAATGCAATTCAAAACCACTCTGAAATTCCATCTTACACAGATCAGAATGGCTAAAATCAAAAGAACCAATGACAGCTTATTCTGGAGAGGATGTGGAGAAAGGGGAACACTCCTCCATTGTAGTGGGGGTACAAACTTGTATAGCCACTGTGAAAATCAGTATGGAAATTTCTCAGAAAATTAGGGATCAACCTACCTCAAGCCCCAGCAATACCGCTGTTGGGAATATTCACACCACAAGGATATTTGCTCAACTATGTTCATAGCAACATTATTTATAATAACCATATCTTAGAAACAACCTAGATGCCCCTCAACTGAAGAATGAATAAAGAAACTACCTGGTGGTAAGAAACAATAACATTCTAAAATTCGAAGGCAAATGGACAGAACTAGAAAAAAAAATCCTGAGTCAGGTAACACAAAACCAGAAATACAAATATAGTATATACTCACTTACAAGTGGATACCAGACAGATACCAAGCAAAAGATACCCACCTTACAATCCTCAGTAATTTTTCTGTCTGCCTTTCACGTTTTTGTATTAAGGATTAAAATAGCATAGACAATTGCCGAGTTGCTATAAAGAAAACATCCTCTATCACTTTGAAAGCCCTCACTATAGTAGCCCCAGGCAGTAGGACCACAATACAAACCTGGTACATGAGTTAGCTTGTTAGAGTCCATTCCTAGGGTGGAATGCCATGCTCAGTCTTAATGCATGAGAGAGGAGCCTGGCCCTGCCCCAAACTATTGTGCCAGACTTTGTTGACTCCTCATAGGAGCCCTTACTCTCAAGGAGGAATGGACTGAGTGTGGGCTAGACGGGAGGTGAGAGGGGGTGGGAGGAGGCGGAGGCAAGGGAGTGGGAGGAGGTCAGGGAGGGAGAACTGTGGTTGGAATGTAAAATGAAATAAAAAAATTTTTAAATAGAAAAAAGAAAACCCTCACTATAATCAGAATCAGACAAGACACCACTGATAATAGGGACAACTTTTGGAAGAGAGGGCTGCTTGGATTCTTATTTGATGTACAAAAGTTTTTAGACACAAAGTACAGAACCTAAAACTTGAACTCTTGAACACTATTACCCATCGCCATATAAATATATATATATATATAAACAATGACACTTTATTAATAATTCACTGGTAAATACAAGCAATATAATTTCCAAGTCAGTTACTGTTGACTCCAGAATCTTCCTAGATTATTAGATTGGAGTTGGGAAGAAGACGAAAGGGAATTTTCTAAAAGGGACAGAGTAAAGACTGGAAAATTGAATAATAAAAGACGCATCTACAACTATTAGGTAACTTAGAGAACTCAAAAATTTTTAATGAATAATATACAAGGAAAACAAAAGGCTGAAGGTTTAGCTTTAATACAAAATGTAATGTTGTCCTTTTGATCACTTTTGGAAGCCTTAAAGGGATTTACTAGACAGGAATGATCAAGTAACAGTCATCAGGTACCAGTGTATGTAGGAAGAAAACAAAATGCCTGGCTTCAAATGCCATCCTCAGCTGGTTATTGCCTCGAGCAAAAAAAACCTGGCTATATTTTTTAAGGATAACTATTACTGCTTTATAAAGATAAGTGGTAAAAGCTGAGAAGATCTGAGCAACTATTCAGCAGTTAGAAATTGCCACAAATATGTTTTACTTTTTCTTTCAAGAACTGAGGAGACTTCTTATTGATAAAAGGTACTGTTTTTCTAAAAGATAAAAATGCAGATATAAATTATGGCCCAAATATCTACCTGCTGTCACAGTTACATGGAAAATATGGGTTAGATATTTCATAACTCCATCATTAATGCAAGTTTCAGATTGTGGATTAGCCTCTATGTGCTATCTGTTTAATATAATTGTTTTAGTCCAGGTGAGAAAGTTGCAGAACACAACACAATTAAAGCCAAATTAGAGTTAGCCACTCACAGTAGGCTAACACTATAGAAAGACTATTAGTGCTGAAACTCAGAAAGCAGCACTTATAAAGGCAAAAGCCACAATGGCATCATTGTCGGGTATAGGTCAGGAGAACCGGGTAATATTGGTTTGGGGTATACACTTAAGTATGTATTTTTGGTTGTGTGTTTGGGCCGTGCATGTGTTGCCAATGTCAGTGAGACTGTTCAGCGGAGCCAAGGGCTGAAAATCACATGAGCAGGCACAAAATGGATCAGGCTCATATCAAGACAAGATGGTGTCACCTTGGGCACTTAAATAATCATGTAAAAGAAATTTAAAGTAGGCCAATGTGCCATTAAGGTATTTTTTCTATTGTAGTCTTATTTTTCATTGTTTTTATTTTGGGTTATAACATAAATACATCATTTCTCCCACTTTGCTCACTCCAAATGCTGTCATCTACCAAACCCCATACTCTTTTTCAAAGTCATGGCATCTTCTTCTTTAATGGTTATTATTGAGATAGATACATAATACATACATACATACATACATACATACATACATACATAGACAGATGATACGTATGTGATATATAGATAGATAGATATAAAAATTCTTAAATACATAAATACATCCTGCTTAGTTTGTATGATGTTACAGTATACATTTTTTCAATCAATACAAATGGTTGACAATTTGGTGTTGGATAAACCATCAAAGTGCTCCCCTCTGAGGAAGACTTTTTCTCCCAGTCTCAACATTCCTTGGTTGCTTACAAGCAATCTAAAGACAAGGCCTTGTGATCTTTGGCCTCCGTGTTAGCATACCTATTGGTGTTATCCTTGTTCCGGTTCTGTTTAGGCAGCCATGTTGGTTAGACTTTTATGAATAACACTCCTGACATTCCTAAGAGACACAATCTCACAGCAAACTCACTGTTCCTCTGGCCTTTTCAAAGTTAAACTAGTCCACAAGTAATTCAACTTTTGAAATTCTCTTTATCCATGGCATCCCAAAGACACTTGCACATGGTTAAAAGAATAATCAGATTTACCTACTACATCAACAACCATAAACATAACTGTGTGATCCACTAGATCCATCTGATTCCTGTTCCTCCTCAGATCATATACAGAATTATCTAAACACTTAATGAGAATAACTTAGCAGAAATTGGTGGCACACAACTTCCAAGACTGCTGATCTCAGGCATGAATTTCAAGCAATATACAGTATAAAACATGTCCTCCATTCCTAATTTAAGTTTGCGTCCTCGTGTGTGAAATGATAAAAGTCCATCTTAGTTATATACAAAGCCTTTTCTTTTCTCAGAGATCAACCAATGTTGGAATGTCTACCATGCCCCTGTCTGCCTTTGGGGTCACAGTCATTCAGAGTGGGATGGTGTAATGAGACATGGAGAGCACAGTGGCAGAAGGTCAGGGGCTCGGGTGTTACTCTGTGTGCTCTCCAAATGAAAGCACTTCACTCTTTTTTTTATTATTACTCTTTTATAAAATGCTTGATTAGGTTTAGAAAATTATCTCAAATTTGGAATTTGTCCCACTCTAAATGAGAAAAAGAGAGTCTGCTTCAAACTGGAGGGAGAGGGTTTCCCAATCCTAAAATGAAATCCACTGTCATGCTATCACACACACACACACACACACACACACACACACACACACACATACACACCAACAAAACAGGATCTGGGGAGATAGCCCAGTCCGTGAATTATCTGGCCAGCAAGCATAAAGCCCTGAGTCTGCTCCCCAGCACCATTGTAAAAAGTCAGGGGGGAAGCACAAATAGACGTGGTAGTATACACGTCTGTCTCAGCACTGAGGAGGAAGTGTCAGATGGACCCTTAGGGTTCGATACTGGCAGCTTAGCTGAGTTTCAGACAAAACTGAGAGACATTGCCTCAAAAACCAGGGTGGAACGTGAATCAAGGAAAACTCCAAATCCATTTACACACATGTTCACATATGCACATGTGCACCTGTACAAACATGTGAACCAGTTTTCATACACAACAGAAATACACAGAAGAAACTTGAAGAGAAAGAAGTCAGTTGGAAAGTACTATATAAAGAGGGGCAGGACAATACAATAGATAAGTTCTGACACAAAACCTGGTGACAGGACCTCAAACCCGGGAGTCCACAGAAAGGCAAGGAGAGACTTAACACCATAAAGCTGTCTTCTGACCTCTATAGCGGTGCACAATGACATACAGATGCAAAATAGCATACAGATGCACACTCACGCATGCACGCACGCACGCACACACACACACAAATAAGACTGTAAGTAATGTGCTAAAAGATATATGCTTCCAGTTCTATGATATTTTGTAAAACAGTAAAATTATTGACATACAAAAAAGATCAGTTGCCACAGGGGCTAGGAAATAAGGATATTATATGGAGTATAGGGACATTTTTACACAATGGGGCTACTTTTTATACTATACTATATTTATACTATATATATTCAAAACCCATATATATTTTTCAAGACCAAGAGTGAGCCCTAGAGGAAGCTATTAGCTTCTGGTGTTAATGATACAGCAATGTAGGTTAATCAGTTGTTACTACTCTACAGCTCTGATGGGGAATATTAATATTGGGAGCTGTGAATATATGAATATGACAAAAAGGAGTATAATGAGTCCTACCCTATATCACACTAAAGAATAACATCCTTCATGAGGGGAAGATTTCCTACTGCCTAGACCTCATAGACTTAATGTTATCTCACTCTTTTTGCTGGACTTTCTATCTGTACTGCTGTAGGGTGTTAACAAGAAAACCAAAGGAAGACAACATAAGCCAATAGAATAAACTACTAGAAAAGTGAAGTTCTCTGAGTGAATTCTAATTTAGTCTCTATTTTCGTCTTTCTCTTTGCTGTAATCTCTTTGTAGGCCCTTTATAGTTTTTACCTCCTATCTCATGACACAGCCGCAATATGCGCACCTGAAGGCAAAGCAGAAGGCAAAGCCTAGCTTTTTCACAGACGTCTACTCCCTTCCTGTTTCGTTGTTGCTGTTGCTTGTTTGCTTGGTTGTTTCACCAAAGCTTGGTGCTATAAAGTAAGCATTTGTTATGCGTAATCCCAGCACTTGGGAGGCAAAGGCAGGCAGATTTCTGATTTTGAAGCTAGTCTGAGCTATAGAGGGAGTTCTGGGATACCCAGGATTACACAGATTAGTTCTGTCTCCAATATAAAAAAAAAAAATCCTGAAGATTCATAACTTAGACAGGAATGGCATAGTGATAGAATTATCTACATTCTTTGGTGTCAGAGACCAACGGAGCTAGGAATACTGCAAGACTGTGTGGACTCAACAGCTGGGGTCTATAATCAGGTAGAGGTATGTTCTCATATGTCTGGACATGGATAGCAGCATGGGCTAGGACCTCAGCTAAACAATGGGTTAAATATGTGTGTTCTTATCATTTTCTCCGTGTAAACTAGCTTGGGCTTCCTCATAGCATGGTGGCTATATGAAAAGAAAGCCCACCAAAGGAAAAAAGAAGAAAATAAATGACCCTTAATGATCTAGCTCTAAAATAACATAGCATCCTTGCTGCAAAACGCAAGCCTGCCCCAACACCTCTACCCAAGTTTGAGAGGAAATGATAGCAATCAAAATCATGGGATGGGAAGAGAACCAATATTACTTTGTAAGAACATGTGGTATAGGCAATGCTCTTTCAGCATTTTGGAAAATATCATCTGTCATAGTGATTCTTGTATTTGATTAGGTCTTTCACTTGATATCTGGGTATACAATGCATTTGAGTGATTAGTTAGACCTTGTTCCACATCTAACTTATTGTTTTAGATTATAATCCATATGATGGGATGGCAAGCATAGTTATGTTGAGTTAATTTGTGTAGTATTCAACTACAGCACTCTGTACTTGATCATTAGAATACATAATATTAATATGTTGCAACTGTGGACAAATACATGGAACTGACTATGGTTGTTTTTATGTTTTAACACGTGTAATGTGTTCCCCCAAACTCCTCCACTTTAACCAAAAGTTCATATTCCATCTTTAATGTGCAAGAGAAGTTTTATAAGTCCAATTATGTCTTTGTTACTTGATAAATGTGCAAAATATCCTGCAAAGTATAGAGAAAACTCTAAAGCAATAATTAAATATAATAGTTGAAGAAAAAAAATCACTACCTTGAAAAAACTATTTTTACTGCTCTTTGATTATTAGTTTTCACTTATTTGATTATTTTAAAGTTAATGTTAGTAATTTGTGAGGACCTTGATCATTCAATTCTGTATGTTCTGAAAAGTGAACTAACAAATGCAATTGTCCCTTTTCAGTTGACTTCATAGGTGGCTTTGATTCTTACGGATATCAAGGGCCTCAGAAGACATCTCACTTACAACTACAACCAATGTACATGTAAGTACCTGACTTGGAAAGTATCTTTCTAGCGTGTGAAAAGATAGTCAAGTAAATGTATAATGGCACAAAAAAATGCATGCAGCTTTCCCTTGGTTTTATATTTTCATTTTCTATGATTAATATTGTTTTAACTAGGGTGATTCTAAAACATTTTCTTCGTGTTTAAAAAATGACATCAAAAAAGGCCATCTTTAAAGTTTTCTTTAGTGTTATGTAAGTATCATCTACATGGCTCAAAGGCCTCTACTATATAACAATTCTTGGAATTAACTGAAGTGTGTATATTTTGAAAATATTCTAACAGTATAGGCAGTTACATGTAACTATACAAAACTCAGTATAGCCTCAGTTGATGCTGGTTGTGTTCATATTGTTGTTATTAACCCTCCATATTAGTCTTGAGTGTTCATGTAGATTATAAATGCTAGCTCACCCTAGTAATAGATACATATTCCAAAAAAACTCAAACTCTGAGCTGTACTTTATCAGTGTGGAGGTTAAAATGAAACTGGAGCACGAGGACTGAAGCTGATCAAAGCCTTAACTGTAGCGCTCGAGAGCACAGACAATCAGAGCCTGATTTTTATATCTGTGTTTAGGCAAATCCCCTTGGATAACAACTGATAGCAAATTCTATATCTCAGCATCAAGTGATATGCTGAATTGCAAGAGAAGATCAAAATAGAAAGTAAGCTTCCAATTCATTTTGAAATGTGAACTTCTCTTTGAAGATATGTGTTTGTTGTCGTTGTCCTCCACCATTAAGTCATTTACCTTTTAATAACTGCAGCATGTAGGATAATGAATGGAGTTTTGGGTGCTTCTACTCCAAACAGATTAATTTTCAAACACTCCTCATAAGTTTCTCTTTCGAAAGAGAATGATGTATGCATTGTGCCTGCCTTTTTCTATGTGCCCCTTGTAGTCTTCTGCAAGTGTTTGAATAGCACCGCTGATGTAAACAGTTTGCATCTGTTCAGAAGTCAAGCAATACCACATGCCATCCAAAGCATTATTACCTCTATAAACAGTAGATCACACATTCTTCCTTTATATCCCAAGCCACAGACTTCCAGCATCCATGAGTAACCACTGAGTTTTCCAATTCCATTATTCCTGAACTCTCATCCCATCCTACACATGGTTGCCAAATTAATATGCCTGAAGTCCTCCCTGCTGCCCTCCCTTTCCTTTCCAACAGCTCTCAGTAATTCCCTGAGTTCCTGGCCACAGCCTTACAAGACGGGCACAATGCTTTATTTAAATATCCACTCTTCAGTAGCTTGCATGCCCCCACTATAAGCATGTTGGATGGTGCTAGCCGCACACAATTCTGGGGTTCAAACTACTGAAGCTTTTAATTTGTTGGGAGTATAAGTGTTCTGGTAGCTTCCGCTTCCCTTAGTCACTTTTTTCCAAGAAAACTGAAACGTTTGTCTTCTCCAAAGATGGCATGTGTTTTTCCACTCCCCACATTCTTTCTTGAATAAGTATATTGTAATCAAACATATTGTTTCCAATCAAGCATTTCTAATTCTAATGTTAATCTTTAAACCAGAATATTAAAAAGATTATCTTTGTTAAGAATTAAATTCCCTAAGAACAAAACTTTCCCTAATTCTCCTAAATAGAAAACTTTGCCTGCCAAATAAACAAATTAGACATCGTTTTCCCCATCAATGCCTGAGAATGGCACAATTATAGGACAGATTTTAAGTCCCATTGCCCATGAATGTGTAGACATTTAATAGGACCTGTGTCTAGGGTGCTAGGAGTACTCAAGGCACATGAAAAATTACTAGTCAAAATTCTGCCTTCACCTCTTCCATAAAACATCCCTTAGAAAACATCACGTCACAGCATCCTGTGATTTTATTTTGTAAATGAGGAAATAGAGTCAAGAGAGAGGAAAACGAGATTCACCCAACCTGTTAGTGGTGCAGCTGAGAGCAGCCTGCACCTGTCCAGAGCCTCGTTTGATGTCTCTTCGATTTCTTAAATGGACTGTGAATCCAGCCTCCCATTTGCCCTCCCTGGTTCTATCACACTGGTTCACACAGATAATTTGACTGTCATATTTCCATACATGGGCCCTGCCCCCTTTCTCCGTCTCCCGTATCTCCTTTTGACTTTACACTATACGTGTTGAATGGAGAGCTTTACAACTATGCAACCCTCAAAGTCTGTCCTCTGAGAGCCATTACCTAGTGGGAACTTGTGAAAAATCAAACTTGATTCACCTATAAGCCTCATCCCTACTGAGAGGCAGAGCCCTGAGCACCTCCTCTGTCTTTGTCATTTGGAGTATACATTTTCATGTCAACTCACCGTAAATATGTCTTGTAAAGTAAGAGTAATTTAACACCATGGGCCAGTTCAAGCATCCTAGCAATATTATATAGCCACTGGAAATAAAAGCTGTTCTTTTAAAAGAAAACAAATACTAAAATGCAATTTAGAATTTTAGCTGTGGGATACATGCAACAAATCTGTAGCCTAGCTCTTGGATCAAGCCATGAAGTCACTGACAATAGGAACTCACAGTCACAGCCAATGTCCTCTTTATTTATAGTTCATTTGCATTGGTGCTCTTAGTTTATAATTCTTCAGTTATACAACCGTATAAAAGAAAGGTTCTCTCTCTACCTACCTACAGTTTGTCACACTCATACAAAATAAATTGACATGGGACAGAAATTCCCATGTCATCTCATTAACTTTCTAACAACGTTTTTCAATCCCAACTGACCTATGTTCCATGGTGCATATGGACATGATGGTGTCCCCTTCCTAATACAAATGTCCTGTGATGTACTAGACAGCATGCAAAAACCACTGCATCATTTTGGCAGCTGATGGCAGTCCACACTCATTTCATCTATTCGCTGAATGATCATAAGTGACCTCTATTGGTGACATGGCCCTGAGATATAAAAGGGAGACAAAAATTGTTTAAAACACACGTTGAGATGTTTCCTTTACTTCCCCAATCTTTTCCTTCATTTGCTCTTGTGTTTGGAGAAGCTAGGGTGGCAGCAATAAGCGTACAAGCATTCTCTCTTGATTACAAGCATCTTTTCTCTCTCTTAGGTCAAAATAACACAGATGACTTCTGTCTGTCAGTCCATGGACTTCTCAAATGACTTGTGCAGTGGTCTCCTGCCTTTTATGAAGAGAAAGAAGCAAATGAATTTACACACACACACACACACACACACACACACACACACATTACCAGACCAAACAGGAAGTTTCTACATAGATATGTGTGTGCAAACACACAAGTGCGAGTACACACACAGTCACACACACACACACACACACACACCATCACTATCACACACACATCAACTCCACTGGACCTCCTCTACCTGACTGAAAGTGAAAAATATGCAGGACATCCCACCCTGGATTTCCTTAATGCAGGGCATCCCACCCTGGATTTCCTTAATGCAGGGCATCCCACCCTGGATTTCCTTAATGCAGGCTCCCTTCTCCCAGGTCTTCGAAGGCGAGAAAGGAAACATGTTGTTGATGCCCTCTGCAGGCTGTGACTTACTCTCCGCAGCCCAACCTGTTGGCTCTGCGAGGTGCCAAGTTAACCCAGGCACACCAGTTTGAAACCCCATTTTCTGCACTCCATACCATACATCTTGATAGCACCACAGCTACTTAGGCAACATAACTGCAACAAAAAAAAAAAATAGACAAAACGTGCTGTGATGACCTTGTACCAAATCTGAAATGGCAGGTTGTTTTACCCTAAAGGCTATACTGTACTTACTTGCCTTAACCCACGTGAGTTGTGTGCCCAAGACTCTCAGTGCAGATGTCCCCCAGTCACTTCCTTTAGGCCAACACACTGCTATTAACTCTCAACAGTTTGACTCTGTCTCACATCAAGGAACAAGATGGAAACTCTCAGCAGCTCCAATGTGTCTGTGTAAGAACATGATGCTTTACCACTGAGCCACTTCGGTGGCCACAAAGAGACAAGACAGTGGCAACCACAGCCATCATCTTCATGTCTCTTAAACACGGTCTTCTGATATAGTTGGAGTGGAACCAAGTGAAATGTATTAATCTACTAAACTCATTAATCTACTGAAAGCAGAGATGGCTTGACTGGTTGGTTGTATTTCTTGCACTCTAGGTGCTTTTCTAAGTATCTACAAATGGCTTTTCCTACCATGGGAAAGAGCTGTGGATTTCTATGACAGAGGCCAACTGACTATGTATTAGCTATGTTTACTCTTTATATCTAATTCAAATCCAAGACCCAATGTAGGTGAACTTTCTTTTCTAACTTCGGCGTACGAGATTATTTTTGGGGTGGGGGGAGCAATAGTAAACTTAGTGAAATCTTTGAGATCTCTTTGTGGTATTGGGGGGATCTGTTGTGTGTTAGAGTGTATTTCAATCCTCCTGTATTATTGTGGCAGAAAAAAAAAACCTGTGCTGTTGACGTAGTTGGCAATGAGATGCCTTTGGAGACAATAGTAGGTCAATGTGTTTATGGGATATTCTGAACTCCTAGGAAATTTAGTTCTATATTTTCAAGCACTGTTTGATTTTCATTAGTGGAAAACATAATTAGCTCAAGCTTATCAGTAACACAGATGAGTCATGTTTTTCTTGGATCCACTTGAGACACTAAGGTCAAGTTTTCTTTAACACATCATCTTGACATGCAGTGAAATTCAGACTAAAGTTAGATGTTGGCATGAACCAACTCTTTTTTCTTTTGCTACTTACAGTTTTGTTTACTGGGTTAACCCTTTTTGCATCTTAACCCATTTCAGATCTCCATAAGACAGGCTAGTCGATGTCTTTGCATAAATGTTTGTAAAATGTGCCCACATACCCATTTAAAACTGATAAAGGAACTGAAAGTGACCATTGGAACATAAACCACACGCAGAAAACAATTTTAGCACTCACACTGGAGTTTTCCCAAAAAGATGGCTTGTTTATCTTGGTCCATACCTACATGCATAAAGTGAGCAGTTGCAAACATGTCGGTGAAACCTCATATGGTGTTTTTATAGTGATATGCATGTTTAATGTTTGAGGAAAACTATTCACCAATGTATCGTCCTTTTATTCCTAAAATATAAATACTATACATGCCAGAAGCTATTCTAATGTGACTATTAAAATGAGGTTTTGCCACATTGCTATTGTAATGGGATTCCACCGTGAAGTAGTACGTGTGTAGGGTGGGAATAAAATAAGTCGTCATGTTTCATTTTAAGTTGCAGCCAACTCTCCACCGAATCACTATATCATCGCCACCAAATATTTCAGACACAGTTGTTGACTACTAAAGAGTAGTCAGAGGGCGGGCCTTTTTAGGAGCAGGAAGCACAGTAGTGTGGTTGACTCTATCTGGGAAGCATCCAAGTTGTACAGCTGTATCCTCCTCAAAATCTGGTGAAGAATGCTATTTTTCTAGGCTGAGCTTTTGTTATAAACCTAATATTCTGAAAGCAAGAGTTAATAATAACCCTGATCTGTCTTTTTTTTTCTCTCTCCTGCATTTATTAATTCTGAATGTATTTTTAACAGAGTGATTTTTTTGACTTACTAGTGTAATTTGCATTTTAAAAATAAATGGAAAAACAATGAAGTATCTGAGCCATCCCTGAAAGTCCCTGGTGCTTCTCACGGTGTGTTTGATCATGTCACTGACAGGGAAACCCTCGTAGACTTGCGTGATGACGCTACTAATATTCCACACAGTCCAATGAGTGGTGAGCCATGAAAGAACTGCCAGCCTCAGGACCACTCTAGCTCGGGTGTGGGTTGCACCCCTCACTCTCTTCTAGCATTGGTCTCCCACTCTGGACTACCTGCAACAGGCTTGCTGTCGCCCGAAGAAACGTTCTTTCTTTAGTTTTTTTTCCTTTACTCTTTTGCTTTTTTATTGTTGTGATTAAAAAACCATGACCAAGAGCAAGTTGTGGAAGAAAGAGTTTACTTCATTTTAGAGCTGTCGGAGCAGGAACTCAAGGAACTGAAGCAGAAGCCATGGAGGATGCTGCTTACTGGTTTGTTCCCCATGCCTTGCTCGACCTTGTTTCTTAAAGCACCCAGTACTATCTGCCCAGGGGTGGTACAAGACATAGTGAGATGGGCCCTCCCACATGAATCATTAATCAAGAAAATGCACCGTAGGCTTACACACAGGCCATTCTGGTGCCGGCATTTTCTCAATTAAGGTTCCCACCACCCAAAGGACTCTAGCTTGAGTCTAATTGATATAAAACTAACCCACACCGGGAGGATCAAGGAAAGGGGCTCATTTGATCTTACATAAGAACCGCTCTCTTTCTTTTTTCCTTCCTTCCTTTCCTCCGTGATTTTATATTTAAAGGTCACCAAATGAAAATAATTTGGTTTGGGACCAAAAAGATGGCTCAATAATAATACTGGACCCGAGAGTGACTCCCATCCCTCATTGGCAGCTCACAACCATTGTAACTACAATTCCAGGGGATTCATAGCCCCTCTTCTGGCCCTCACAGGCACCAAAATGGAAGCACAGACAGACAGACACACAGCCAAAACCCCCCATACTCATAAAAATCAAAAAAGAATGTTTTTAAATCACTTGATTAATCTCCAGGTGGGGAATTTCAATTTTACAAAAATATTTGTATGTGGGTGTGCTTGTGAATGCCTATGTGAGACAGGTGTGTGTACATGTATGTACATGTATATGGAGGTCAAGGGTCAACATAAGGTATTAGTTCTCAGGAACTGTCCACTTTGTTTAATGAGGCAGAGTCCCACACTTGGACCTGAGGCTCACCAATTAGGCTAGGCTGGACTAGGCTGGCTGGCCATCGAGTGCCAGAAATCCACCTGTGCACACTTCATCGGCACTGAGGTTACAGGCAAGTTGGGATCCAGCTCAGTTCCCAGGCTTATGTGGCAACACTTTACCTACTAAGCTAGCTCTCCTATTTTATTTTTAAATGAAATAATTTAAAGACTACCATTTGCCCCTTTGATAACATAAGCTGTTGCTGACGTTGTTAGAATATGGATGTTCACGTCAGCGGGAGTCGAATGGAAATGGAGTAACGGAGGCAAATGGAAGAGGCAGACAGTAGCTGGCCCAGGCTGATCCAGCCTTGGGCTGCTGCTAACTTAAGCTCCTCCCACTGTACACAGACACCTACCAGCTACCACAAACACTGCAAGAGGAAGCTGCAGAAGTTGTGCTGTCTACCAGGAAGCTGGAGATGGATGCTCAGTGCTTGATTTCTTGGCCACGTGGTGAGAGCCTTGAAAGTGATCAAGTGGCTTTATTTAGCTCTGGTTCCAGATGAGAACAGAAAGCCCAGGTGTTGTTCACTGAAGCCAGTGAGGATGACTTTCATTCTTCACTGACTGTGAAGTCAAAGGTCCATAGCATCTCCACTGCACCAAGAGCGATGGAATGAATAGGACAACCATTTACAGACACACACACATATCCCCCATGGAAAATGTTCTTCTGAAAGGCTCACTTAAATAAGCTATAAGATTCTTAGACAACAAACACAACTAAGGTTACATTTGGTGAGTATTTAAAACATAACCATAGGTACAGTGAAGCATGTATCCTAATACCCCACTGATGTGGTAAGTTTAATTGAGGCAACATTTTAACATGAAAATACAATCTGTGTTTAAATAATTTGCATTTAGAATTAACCTCTGAAACCCAGATCCATTCATTATAGAGACAAAAAAAAAAATTCTAAGTAGTTAAAAAGTATCCAACATTTCCAACATTACAATATACTCACTCTGGAAGTGGAAATAATGCCCTGTTCCACAGAAAATGCTGCTGTGCACTCTAGCCAATATACAAACCATAGACTCTATCAACTGACCCAGGATTGCTTAAATTCAAATGACTTGTGACAAGGGTGTCCCTAAGACAATGCCAAAACCTAAAATGCTTCTGAACTATTGTATTAAGTTTGAAGTAGTTTGACATTAAAATATATTTCATTCTATTACAGTTATTTCAAAAACCAATAACCCATTCTCAGAGGCAAACATAGATATATGATATGTCCTTCTGTATTACCCTCCCAATTGTATCCAATTTTATAGTTAGGTTTCCTAGATTGCATTTGGAGACACTTATAAATAAGTTAATTAGAGAAATTAAGATTACTTAAGCCTTCCCATCTTAAGCAGTGTATAAATTCCTCAAGGAAATATTCCCCAAACATTTTATTTGTCTCTGGAAAGTTCCAGAATTCAAGGCTTTGATGTCAAAATTCCTGCACTGAAAAAAAAAGTTCCCATTATTTTCATCCTATGAAAATCTTCGTTGTAGATTTTCTAGACATCTATAGAATCATCTATAGATGATTCTCTTCTCCTTTTATTGTATATGCCTTCTACCTGCTTCCAAGGATGAAAAGAAAATCTCCATAATCACTATATGATGGCCAATTTAAAGTAAGTCAGTATACTGAAACAGACATTTTCGATGACTAAGAAGGAAGACGGTCTCAACCATTTGATTATTTCATGCCATTTAATTTAGTGAGGGATTGAACAAGATGATATGTGCTAGCATCATATTTATCACTGAAATCTTCTACCACTTCGTTATTTATGACGGTAACTGAGAACAATGGAAATGGAGGAAAGCTCACCCTAAAACAGGTAAAAGCAGATATCTTTTGTATTCTGTACAATTATAATAATCTCATTTTTCAGTCATTAAAGATTAGGATTAATGAGCTCAAGGTTTGGATGAGTAATGAAAGGTGATATTTATATGTTAAATTTATATGATCAATTCAGAGAGGAAGCCACATGTTGATTCTCTTACTCAGTCTAAATCATTATTAAAATTAATGTAAATCTTTTCCATAATGAAATTTCCTTAATAATATGGCACCTTATTATTAAAATAAGTATTTTGTTGGCTGTTCATTCTGCCCTCGTGTGAATTTAAACTGTAGCAGCAATGGAATAAAACAGCTCCCTAAAAAGATTACAAATCGATGCTGTCACTTCAAGCATGATGGATTGATTCAATTAATCAGTCAGTCTTTCCTAAGAGTCCTTCAGGGAGTTACTTAGCAGAGGCATGCCCTGTTTATTCCCTTCCAGGCGCCAGCCATTTTTCTTCATTATTCTTCTAGTTTTACTCATTATATCTTTGGGGGAATATGCTGATCTCCATGTACAAAAGGTTTTGCACACAGCTGTCCAGACATAACTCTCCCAAGCTCCAAACTGGAAGCCACCAAAACACCCGAGGCTCTTGTCATTTTTCTGTCAGTATGACCGAGATGCTCACACGATGAAGCTAAACAAATAAATGTGTGAGGGCTTAGCAAATGGTTAATCAATGAAAAGGGGACCAATTGAGGAAAGGCTGTGAAAATATTTCATTCATAAAGACAGTTACAATGCCCATGTGTTCCATGTATGTGGAACTGTCCTCTCTGTCTAAGGCCAACTTCCTAAGCCCCAAAGCAGATATGTAGAGATTTAAAAAAAAAAAAAAAAAAAAAGTTGGAAGTCTGGGACTCATGCTAAACGCCCACAATAAGACAAAAACAAAAAATACTCAGTGATTATGTTGCTTTGGCTAATGACTGACAAATAAATATTCTTCAATACAATATTTAATGAGTCAAATCATTTGCCTCTTTAAGTTGCAAAATGTGGGGCCTCTATAAGTTGCAAAATGTAGATGAGCTGGTTAAAGTAATTGCCTAGAATGCATGAGGCTCTGGGTTTCATTCCCAATATCACATAGAACTGAACATAGTGTAACACCTACAATCAAGGCATTCAGGAAGGAAAAGTAGGAGGACTTGAAGTTTAAAGTCATCGCTGAATATACAGTAAGAATGAAACTAGCCTGGGCTACATGAAACCCTATTTCAAAATATGTTTTTTTTTTTTATGGGAAGAGTCTACCACACACAAATACACTGAAATGCTTAGCATTAATAAAAATGATAATGGCAATAGGAGTTGTCAAGGATGAACAGAAAAGAACCACATACTTTTAGTGGAAATCTAAACTAGTTAGACATTATGGAAATATGTTTAATAAAAATGGAGAAATCTTATTTGTGGGTATATACCCAGAAATGGAAATGAAATAAATATGTGAAGAGATCTATACATTTCACATCATTCATAATATGGAATTCACCTATTGATAAATGTACAGAGGAAATAGGGCACATATTGTTGGTATTTAGGCATTTGTACTGGCCTGCCTTTGGAGTCCTGATAGGATATTCCCTCAGCTGCTGCCACTAAGAGCATCACCTGTGTCTGCTCACCATGTTCCCTTTAAAAAGGCCCTGCCTACCCCCTCTATCCCCCCCCCCGTCTGTTTCTCTTTCTTTCTTCCTTCCTCTCTTTCCTCTCTCCCTCTGCTCCTGTCCCTGGAGGCCAGTCTGTCCCCTCCCCTTTCCCCTTTTTAGGATCCTTCCCCCCGCCCCGAATAAAAAACACCTCTGCTTGAACTCTGTTGCATGGTGTCTTTCTCTCTGAAGCCACTTTTTTAAAAGTACACCACATATAACATCGGAATAACATTCAGCCTTTAAAAAAGATGAACTTTTGTCTTTTGTAACAAAGTGGATGAATCTGGAAGACATTATTATTAGGCCAAACAAACAAGGCACAGAATGGCAGATAGTACATAATCTTATTCATATGAATGGAACAAGAAAATGAAGTGTTAGTCAAAGAAAAAGGGAGGTTGGAAAAACCTGGGAGAGGGAAAACATTATCAAATATTGTATGAATAAAATTGCAGTTGGGGGATAAGCTTAAGAAATTAATTATACAAATAGTGGGAATAATGATAACATGGAACTATACTAGTATCCAAGCATTGCAGGATATAATGAACACATGAAACTATAATAGTATCCAGAATAATAGACTATGATGACAACATTAATATAATAGTATACAACTATAATATTAACTATAACAGTACACAAGTATTATGTACTTGGATATTGCTGGGACAGAAGATGTTAAATGTTCTCACTACATTCAAACAGTAAGTTTGCTGGGAAATGAACATATTAAGTGGCTTGAACTAGCCATTGTACATTGCACACAATGTATCATATATAGCATCATTTTGTATACAATAAATATATACAAATTCTAGAAATTAGTTATTCAGTTAGGACTGGAGAGGTGCCCCAGTGGTTAAAGTACTCTCCGTGTAAGCATGAAGGTCAAAGTTCAGATCTCCTGCAGCTGCATAAAAGCCATCAGGAGTGGTGGCCCATTTGTCATCCCTGTGCTAGTGAGACTTCAGCAAGAGATCCTTGAGGAAATCTGGCTAACTGCAGAGACTGCATTGGCCACTCTAGATTCAGTGAGAGACCTTGCCTCAGTAAAGTGGCGAGTCAGTGAAGAAATAATCCAAAGTCAGCTTCTGGCCTCACACATGCACCCACATACCTATGAATATGTAGACACACACATACATGTACATGTGCACACCACATAAACATACAAAAATAATGTTACCTACATAGTATCAGAAGAGGAGAACCTTATTACTAAATAAGGAAGTATAGCTACAGAACCTATTGGGCCCAATTAAAAATAAAGATGTGATACTCTACATGTGGAGTGGGGGGTGGGAGGGGAGGAGAAAGGGAAAGAGGGAGGGAGGGAGAGGGAGCTGGGATCGATATGTAAAATAAAAATTAAAAAAAGAAATAAATATACCTCTAAATAAATAAAGATGTGAGATTCTTTCAAACATTAGGAATCAGGTCTAGGGCAGTGGTTCCTAACCTTCCTAATGCTGCAACCCTTTAATACAGTTCCTCATGTTTTGGTGAAGCTCAACTGTAAAATTATCCCATTTCCACTTCAGAATTTCAATTTTGTTGCTGTTATCAATCATAATGTAAATATGTGATATGCAGCTGTGGGGGTCATGACCCACAGGCTGAGATCCACTGGTCCAGAAGCATGGCTCAACAGTCAAGAAAGGGTGCTGCTTTTGCAAAGGAACTTACACAGCAGCTCGCAGCCCTTTGCAACTTCAGTCCTAGAGTATCCTGCTTCCATAGACACCAGGCATGCATGTGGTGTACACACAAGCACTTACACAGGCAAAACACTCATACACATAATGTTTTATAAAATACATGAATCCAAAAACTCTTTTTTAAAAGATAAAGAAGAGCCATTCTGCCTGAGGCCTGGGGCCAGCACTCACAAAGGGGAGCACATCCAGGCAGACCGGCCTATCCAGTGTCTGCCAGCATCCTGGTCCCACCCCCACCCACAGAAGGAGCCCACCTTCCAATACTCTTCTTGGAGCCTCCTGAGGACTGGGGACTGCACACAGGGTAACCCATCCCAGTGGACCAGCCCATCCAGAGTCTGCCAGCACCCTAGTCTCATGCCCATCTGCTGGAAGAGGAGGACCATTGGAGTATGGGACCAGCTTGCACCCACCAGAAGAGAACCTTGGTCCCATACACACCAAGACAGGGAGAGACCCCACCAGTACTCACTGGAAAAAGTGATGGGTAGGCGACAGTATAAAAACACAGCCAACAGAGAAACATCACCCTTTTGTAATAGCCGCAAACAACATAAAATATCTTGAGGTAATGGTAACCAAACAAGTGAAATATAGCAAGAACTTTAAATCTTTAAAGAAAAAAAGAACTTTGCATCTTTAAAGAAAGGAATTCACCTATCAGAAAATGGAAAGATCTCCCATGCTATTGGATAAGTAAGATAAACAAAGTACAAAATGGCAATTTTGCCAAAAGCAACCTACAGATCCGATGCAACCCCCATCAAAATCCCAGCACAATTCTTCATAGACCTTGAAATAACAATACTCGCCTTTATATGGAAAAACAAAAAGCTCAGAATAGCCAAAACAACCTTGTACAATAAAGGAACTTCCAGAGTCATCATCATCCCTGACTTCGAGCTCTATTATAGAGCTGTAGTCCTGAAAATAGCTTGGTATTGGTGTAAAA
Source organism: Cricetiscus sungorus (assembly GCA_030556225.1). Classification (NCBI taxonomy): domain Eukaryota; kingdom Metazoa; phylum Chordata; class Mammalia; order Rodentia; family Cricetidae; genus Cricetiscus; species Cricetiscus sungorus. The sequence continues at coordinate 16,110,629 of JANBXA010000731.1, forward strand.
ATTGACAAGAAAACCAATGCAATCGAACTGAAAACCCTGATATTAACCCACACACCTATGAACACCTGATTTTTCACAAATCAGCTAAAATTATACAATGGAGAAAAGAAACCATCTTCAACAAATGATGCTAGCATAACTGGATGCTGACTTGTAGAAGACTGCAGATAGATCCATATCTATTGCCATGCACAAAACTTAAGTCCAAATGAATCAAAGACCTCAACATAAATCCAGCCACACTGAACCTCTTAGAAAAGAAAGTGGAAGGTACCCTTGAATGAACTGGTACAGGAGACTGCTTCCTGAACATAATACCAGTTGCACAGACACTGAGATTGACAATTAATAAATGGGACCTACTGAAACTGAGAAGCTTCTGTAAGGCAAAGGACGCAGTCAACAAGACAAAATGGCAGTCCACAGAATGGGAAAAGATATTCCTACATCTGACACAGGGCTCATTTCCAAAGTTTACAAAGAACTCAGGGAGCTAGTTACCAAAACACCAAATAATCCCATTAAAAATGGGGTACAGACTAAATAGAGAATTTTTAAGGAATCTAAAATAGCTGAAAGACACTTGAGAAAGTGTTCAACATCCATAGCCATCAGAGAAATGCAAATTAAAACAACTCTGAGATACCATCTTATTCCTGTCAGAGTGGCTAAAATCAAAAATACCAAAGACACTTTATGATGAAGAGGACTTGGAGAAAGGGGAACACTCCTCCACTGCTGATAGGAGTGCAAGCTCGAACAGCCACTTTGGAAATCAGTATGGCTATGGCGGTTCCTCAGGAAAATGGGAATCAGTTTACCTCAAGATCCAGAAATTCCACTCTTAGGTATATATACTCAAAAGAAGCACAGTAATACAAGGACATTTGTTCAGCTATGTTCATAGCAGCATTATTTGTAATAGCCAGAACCTGGAAGCAACCTAAATGCTCCTCAACTGAAGAATGGGTGGAGAAAATGTGGTACATTTACACAATGGAGTACTACTCAGCAGAAAAATAATGGACAGAACTAGAAGAAACCACCCTGAGTGAGGTAACCCAGTCACAAAAATACAAACACAGCATGTACTCACTCATATATAGTTTTTCGACACAGAGCAAAGGATTACCAGCCTACAATCCATACCACCAGAAAAGCTAGGAAACAAGGAGACCCTAAGACAGACATACATGGTCCCCTGGGGGAGGGGAAAGGGATAAGATCTCCCAAGCAAATTGGGAGCATGGGGAAAGGGGAGAGGAGGTAAGGAGAAAAAAAAGGGGAGACAAGGACAGGAGAGGAGGACATGAAAGAGCAGGAAGATTGAGTCAGGGGAAGAACAGAGGAAAGCAAGAAACGAGATACCATAATAGAGGGAGCCACTATAGGTATTAAGAGAAATCTGGCACTAGGGAAATGTCCAGAGATCTACAAGGATGACCCCAACTAACAATCTAAGCAATAGTGGAGAGGCTACCTTAAATGCCCTTCCCTAATAATGAGATTGATGACCACCTTATATGCCATCCTAGAGCTTTCATCTAGTAGCTGATGGAAGCAGAAGCAGACACTCACAGCTAAACACTGAACCAAACTCTTGGAATCCAGTTCCACAGAGGGAGGAGTAATGAGCAAAGAGGTCAAGACCAGGCTGAAGAAGCCTGGGGAGCTCATGGACTCCAGTCTGATAGCTGGAAAACCAGCAAAGGACCGACCCTCATCCTAGACACATGGTCTTGCTCCAAATGATATGACAGACTTTGAAGACTCCCCATGGAAGGCCTCACCCTTCCTGTGGAGCAGAAAAGGGATAGGATGGGGTTTGGTGGGGGGATGGGGAGGAGGGGAGGGTGAGAGAATGGAGATTGACATGTAAAAGATCCTTGTTTCAAATTTAACTTAAAAATATATATATATATATATACATATATATATATATATAACCATCCCTAAGGGGCATTAAGACATAAAATATGTTCTTTTGACAATATTATATACATGTAGTATTTATGAAATAGAATATATAAATGATCAATAATTGACTCATGCGATCTCATGAAATGAAAAGGCTTTTTACAGCATACTGTCAGAGCACAGAACTAGATAAAATCTTTATTAGCTACATATCAGACAGAGTAAACAGAAGATGCATGTCTAGAATATACAAAGACTAACAATAACAGAAACCCAGACGTGTCTAAAAACAAATAACCCAATTGAAAAACGGGTGTGGAACCAAGGGGAAAGAAAGGTCTATCACCAAGCAGTGCAACTGGATAGTAATCACTTTTCTAAATGTTCAACTTCTGTATCCATCATAGAAATGCAGTTTAAAATTATGATTCTATCCCACCCTAATTAGGGTGGCCCAACATCAAGAATATAAATGAAACAAATGTTGGTGTGGATGTGGGGGGAGGGCATTTTTATACAGTGTTGGTGAGAGTATAAACTAATGCCACCATTTTGGAAATCAGTCTGGAGGTTTCTCATAGAACAGCCACATGACTGTAAGCACATACCACAGGGTTACCTGCATATCCATGTTCACTGTTGCTCTATAGCTAGTAAATGGAATCCACAGAGGTGTCCATCAACTAATGAATAGATAAGAAAAATGTGATAAATACACATAAATAATGGACTATTACTCAGCTGTGAAATAAATAATGAAATGTGAAGATTAGTAGATGGAATAGGAAATAAGCTATGCTTAGCCAGCTTCCCTGGGCCCAGAAAGACAAAGGCCATGTGCTCTCTCTCTCATGTACAGACCCTAGCATTGACTTATTTTCCCCTATGTTTAATTGGAATGCATTTGGAAGCCAAGTAATAGAAACAGAATATCACCAGCAGATACATTAAGAGAGAGAGTTGGTAAAATGCAGGAAAAATAGAGAGGAAGAATATGGGGGGGTTCAAACATGGAAGGGGCATGGTCTGGGGAGACAAGTAGGAAAGGCTTAATTCAAAGGAAAGTGCATGGAAAAAACTATGAATTTGCAACCCAGGTTAAAAACATATGAGCTGAGGGGATCATAGTATACTAATGACATGAAATAACAGGAGGAAATCATCTGAGTGGAAGTATAAGTAGAGATGAAGATAAGGAGATAAGAAAAAGAAGAAGATAGGAGGTGATTTAATCAAAAACCAGTGAAATATAAAGAAGTCTTACAGAAATTCACAAGTTTGTAATTTGGCTTAAAATATAATCTACAGCAAAATGTAATTTGAGCAGAGTACCCTGCGTGGGTAGAAAACACTGCTCCCAGAAAACATAGGTGATTAAATGAAAACCTCAGTGCCAGGCACAAGATTCCTCCCTATGAGTTATTGGTCAGAAAGGCCCCAAAGGCACCCAAAACAGCATAGGATATTGCTCTTGGTACCCACCAAAACGCTATTACTGGAGATACCACTCACTTTGAATGCAGTACGTGGATAGATAAACTTCACCTGACTAGGAAATTCTATCCCTTACAGGCTACCTTACAAGTACCAGAAGAAAGTATTCAGGTCTCACTCAGGGCTGGACCTGAGTGCAGCACACTACAATAACAACCTCCCTAGTAAAATATACTATTAGTGCAATAGTGGCCTGACAGTTCTGACAGCTATGGAGATGACCAAACACTTTCTCGTTGAATACAAGGCCTACTCCAAAAGATGAACTTTTTTGCTCTGACATTGCAAACCAGGGCAAATGCTCATAATTGAGGAGATGATAGACCCTGGGGATGGGGCAGGCCTACTATTGTTATATTAAACAGTTATGTTGTGAATCTGCCTTATAACTATTTGTGTTTATACTTGTATATTTGTGTTGCTCTCAACTTTGGTCAGAGAAGCCTCTTTTTGCAGACATTCATACCGGTCAAAGTGCCAAGTATAAGTAACTGAGAGATCAGCTGAAGATGAATCATCCAAGATTCAGGGAACATCATGGAAGATATGTTAAGAGCTGGCAGATGAGGAGAGCTGTGAGATGCTGGTTTCTGGAATGTCTCAGTGGATGGTCCCAGTGTAAGACCTTCAGACTGAGGAGTCTCCCCGTTTCAGTTGGTACCCCCAAGAACTCAATGTCCAGTCCAGTTGATGCAACAGGCAAGAGGCTTTAATGAACAGGAAACGTTTGAGCAAATGGGCCCCCTCAGCACACAGGCTAGAGAAGCAACATTCTCTGGGCACCGGTATTTTTAAAGGAAAAACCCACAAGCTTAGGGAGGGGCTGTGACCCTCTGTCCATTGAGTTTGTGACCAGAGTCAAGGGTTCTCTTTTTGAGGCCGGATGGTCTCACTGTTCAGGTCAGCAGACCTCAGAGTGTGCTAATTGATCTTGTCTAAGCAAACCAGAGTTGCAGCTATCTCTTTGTTTCTTAAGGACCCTATTTACTACCTGCTGACACACTGACGGGAGGGCAGAGTGAATTCTTGGTATCTGGCTATCTTGGGGCCTTGTGAGGGAAAGTTGCGTGAGGTTAGCAAATTCCAGGGAACTGGGTCACACTGGCCTGGGTTAGCTTTCTGGGTCAGACTGCCCTGCATTCCAATTTGGAGGTTTCCTTAACTGGACTTTACTTTTTGTCTTTCACCAGATGCATTTGCTTATGGCAGCACTAACTAGACTGGAGGGTTATCAATAACAACAACAACAGCAACAAAAAACAGAAAATATGAAGATTGGAGTGAAATTAGGTAGGGGGCCCTAACAGGAACTGGAAAGAATGAATTACAGTGTATACACCTTGTCTGCACCTGTGGCGTAGACCACGCCCATTGGGGGAGGAGCCAGGGCAGGATGTGAATATCTCATTACATACATATATAAACTTTTCAAATAATAAATATAAAATCATTTTAAGTAGCAACAATTACTTCTCAACAAGACAGTTCAATGGGAATCATTAAAGTTGATGATAACACATTCTGATACACATTTTGATACATTTAAAATACAAACAAATTTGTATTAAAATGCATATAGAAACTGAAAATGTAGCTAACTGGAATTTACACAGACTAACTTGAAATGACTGTACCTTTTGTCCCTTCATATTTTCTGAGTGATGATGTATGGGAAACTCTGGAGTCCACGAATTCCCTTTCTATTCTTTTTCTCTTTTCAAGCACTCTTTGATGCAACAAAATACTAGTGAGCATTTGATGTGTCACATGATATCCTAGATGATCACTGATGGGGGATGTCCTGGATATGTTTCTCTTATTGGTTGATAAATAAAACACTGTTTGGCCAATAGCCAGTGGAGGCAGGAAGATAGGCAGGACTAGGAGATGAGGAGAATCCTGGGAAAGGTAGGCAGAAAGAGACTGAAAAGAGTCTCCAAGTAGACCACAAAGGAGTAACAGGTTCAAACATTCTCCATTAAGCCAAGACCACGTGAAAATACGAAGATTCATAGAAGTGGGTTAATAATTAAGAATTAAGAGAGAGGTAGCCAGTAAGAAGCCCTAGCCATTAGCCAACAGTTTAATAACTAATATAGTGTCTGTGTGTTTATTTAGGACTGAGAAGGAGGTGGGACCTGGTGGTACAAGAAAAACTATAGCAACATATCACAAAATCTAAGTGGTGGACACCAACTTCAAACCTTGTGATTTGTCACAAGCCTACAGTTCTAGGCTTCCTTCCTTTTATCCATGTCACTCCCATCTCTCAGCCTTATCCCCACTGGGTTGAGAGGGGGCAGGGTCCTGCAGGTAGGTATCCAGGCAGGGAAACAAACCAACTGAAGAGATAAAAATGAAAATCCAGTGCAGAAGGGAGTCATCAACCTGGATCAGACACCAGGGAGTCTAATGCCAGGCTATTCACTGTCTGTGTATTTAAAATGCAGTTCAGTTTGGAGAAAGATTTCCAGGCAACAATCAGTCCAATCATCAGTCCAATTCCAGGTGCACAATAAAGCTTAGGGTGTGACTACATAGAGACTCTTTTACAGAGTACATGTGACCATGAGGATGGGTTCTGTAACTAAAACAGCTGGAATCTAATGTGGTCTCTGACCAATAGCATAAAGGTCAACAGTAGCAAATTGTATGTGACATCTTCCCTAAGGATGAGGAATGATATAGGGAGGGAAGAGTCTAGGAAAATCATTTTGTGGAATTTGGGTGTGATCTGCCTCTACAGCTAAAGGTGGTGAGGTCTGCCACTAACAATGGCAGAAAGGCCACCAGGTTGTTAACAAAATTCACTCTCAGCTTGCTGGATGGAATGCAGGTATTTGATGTCTGTCTCCTCTAGGGAGAAGACAACCCTGCATAATTAACATTCTTAGTTCTCTTAGAGCTTCTCTGTGAGTACCAGGACTTCTGTGCCCCCAACACCTAACTCCATATAGGAAACAGGATCTCTTGACAATGTTGGAAAGTGTTGGGCATATAATAAATTTTAGGAAACTATCCTACCTACCTTCATTGTGGGTCTATCTCTCACCAACATGATTTCCTGTCTGTTCAAGGAGAAACGAAAGCACAGTATGTGTTGCCCATGTGGTCCATTCTAAAAAAAAAAAAAAAAAAAAAAAAAAAACAAGGCACTTGTGCTGAAATACTCACATCTTCCTTTCCCCATCACCCCTACCTTGGTTGTGTTTGACATTTAAGATTGAAACCCATGGAGGAATGTTAAGCTAAAACATGGTCACAGTAAGCCAGGCCTTGCTAAGTAATTGTTGCCAATGTCATTCATCCTGAAAGGTTTGACTGAATAACACCACAAAAAGTCATTTATTCCTGTGGGTCTATTTATAGTAGAAGCCTAGAAGAAAACTAAATAAATCACTTACCATTTCCCAACATTCATACAAAATAGAATGGTATTACCTCATCCCTACTTTCAACAAGTAGATATCAGCAGTTTCTATTTCATAAATAATAAAAGTAAATCCAATTTTCACCAAAAAAATAGCAAAACAAAAGTATTCCTTATTGATTTAGTTTTTCTTAAATGTTATCCAGAAAAGTCAACAATTTCATATATACATTGTGTATTACTCATATTGTCACAACTTTTGTTCATTCTTGCTTTAATTGATGAGTTATATATAAGGCAATTTTAAAAAGTACAACAGTTAACATGGCCCTTCTATTTTAATTCTAGATATAAATTAATATGTTCATTTCTTGTAGTGGTGGTAACAAATTGCTACATCATATTGATTTTTAATTAATTTTTATTTAAATTAAAAACAATCTTATTTTACATACCAATCCTAGTTCCTTTTCCTTCCTGTCCTCCTATTCCCCTCGCCATCTCCCCATCCCACCCCCCATCCACTCCTCAGGGAGGGTGAGGCCTCCCATGGAGGATCATCAAAGTCTATCACATCATTTGGGGGAGGGCCTAGGCCCTCCTCTGTGCATTTAGGCTGAGAGAGCACCCCTCCATAGGGAATGGACTCCCAAAGCCCATTCATGCACTAAGGATAAATACTGGTTTCACTGCCAGCAGCCCCATAGACTGACCAAGCCCCCCAAATGACATGCACATTCAGGGGTCCTGGTTCCATCTTAGGCAGGTTCCCCAGCTGTCAGTCTGAAGTCTGTGAGCTCCCACTTACTCAGTTCAGCTGTTTCAGTGGGTTTCCCAAGCTCATCACTCCTCCCTCTCTGCATCTGGATTTCAGGAGTTTGGCTCAGTGCTTAGCTGAGAATCTCTGTTACTGTTTCCATCAGCTACTGGATGAAGGTTCTAGGGTAGTTATTTAATGTAGTCATCAATCTCATTACAGGGAAAGGGCATTTAAGGTAGCTTCTCCACTATTGCTTAGATTGTTAGTTGGGGTCATCCTTCTGGATTCCTGGAAATTTCCCTAGTGTTGGGCTTCTTGTTACGCCCATAATGGTTCCCTCTATTAAGGTATCTCTTCTCTTGCTCTCCTTCTCTGTTCTTCCCCCAACTTGACCTTCCTGATTCCTCATGTTCTCCTTCTCTGTCCCTTCTTCCCTCCTCTTTCTCCTACCTCTCTACCCTTCCTGCCATGCTCCCAATTTGCCCAGGAGATCTTGTCCATTTCCCCGTGTATGTCTCTCTTAGGATCCTCCTTCTTTCCTATCTTCTCTGGGGTTGTGGATTGTTAGGCATATACCCAAAGGATGCACATTCATACCACAAGACATCTGTTCAATTTTGTTCATAGCAACATTATTTGTAATAGCCAGAACCTGGAAGCAACCTAGATGTCCCTAAACTGAAGAATGGATAAAGAAGATGTGGTACATTAACACAATGGAATACTACTCAGAGGGGGAAAAAATGGAATCTTGAAATTCGCAGGCAAATGGATGGAACTTGAAGAAACTATCGTGAGTGAGGTAGCCCAGTCACAAAAAGAGGAACATGGTATGTATTCACTCATATATGGATTTTAGACATAGAGTATAGAGCTATAATTTGTACCACCAGAGAAACTAGGATACAAGCAGGAACCTAAGAGATTCACTCAAGGTCCCTCACAGAAAGGGAAAAGAACAAGATCTCCTGAGCATATTGGGAATGGTGGGGACAAAGAGTGGAGAGGGAGTTCGGAAAAAGAGAAGGGGTGGAGAGGAGATTATGTGGGACCAGGAGGATTGAGTCAGGGGACGAAGAGACAAGAGCAAAAAGGAGATACCATAATAGAGGGAGACATCATGGGTTTGAAGAGAAAACTGACTCTAGAGAAGTGTTCAGAGACCTACAAGGATGACCCCAACTAACAATCTGAGCAACAGTGGTGAGACTACCTTAAATGCCCTTTCCCTGCAATGAGATTGATAACTAACTTATATTTCATCATAAAAGCCCTCATCTAGTAGCTGATGGAAACAGAAGCAGACACCCACAGCTAAACCCTGTGCCCAACTCCTGGAATCCAGAAAAGGGTCCAAGACCAGACTACAGAAACCCACAGAGACAGCTGACCTGAATAAGGGGGAGCTCATGGACCCCAGACTGATAGCTGGGAAACCAGCATTATACTGACTTAGACCCCCTGAACATGGGTCTCAGTTAGAACATCTGGGCAGTCTAAGGGACCTCTGACAGTAAAACCAGGATTTATCCCTGGTGCATGAAAGGACTTTGGGAGCACATTCCCCATGGAGGGATATTCCCTTAACCTAGAGGCAGGAGGAAGAGCCTAGACCTACTCCAAATGACTTGACAGATTTTGATGATCCCTCCTGGAAGACATCACCCTCCCTGTGGAGTGGGGGGGGATAAGATGGGAGGGGGTTGGGGGCATGGGAGGGAGGGAGGGAGGGAGAAGAAACTGGGATGGATATGAAAAATAAGAAATATATATATATATATGTATGTATATATATATTTCATATACAATATATATATATATATGAATGAAAAGCAAGGAAGTTGACTAAGGTAAGATGTCTTACAGAGATGAGAAGCAGAGAAACATTAGCCTAAGGCAGCAACAAAACAAAATTTTATGAAGAATAAAAGTTCTCCAGGAAGCAGAGTATAGGTTTTTTTTGTTTGTTTAGTTTGTTCTGTCTAAAAACACACACACACACACACACACACACACACACACACACACACACACACCGGACGACTTTTGTGACTCAGGTTTAGAGGAAGATGAGAAAAAATAGGACAGAGATGAGGACTGCTCAATAAAAGGTGAAAATTCAACCTTAAGGTGAAAGACCCCCACTCAAGGCTAATAGCTTAAGGCCTGGCTTAGCAATGGTTACGCCATTTTGCAAGGCTTCCACATAAACAAGTAAAAGTACAGGACAAGGTCAGTACTCACAGGCTGCCACATCTGGCCTTGGGAAGGGAGCAGAGAGTTCGGAGAAAAACCCAAACATGAGTTAAATCAGCTATTATCAGATCCCCAAACACGTAACAGACTTGTCCTCGGATGACTCAATGCCTTATTTGAGCTGACCAATGGGACCCCTGTAACTATGCATCTCGCTTCTGTACCCATGCTTTTGCTACCCAGCCCTATAAAAGTCCCTCTCCCCAGCCCGTGGGCGCGCAAGTCCTCTGAGAGACTTTGTCGCCCACAGGTACCTGTGTATCTCAAATAAACCTCTTGCAGTTTGCATCCGCATCCGTGGTCTCGGCTTGGTCTTTGGGTCCAGGGGTCTCTTCCTGGAGGGAAGTCCTCTTCTGGGGTCTTTCAAAGGAAGCTGTACCCATATTCTAAAATGTGTGGAGCTCACAATAAAGAAAGTCTCAAAAGGCTGCTTATATGTTTTACCTTCGTCTACAGGAGACTTTTCTTTTTTCTTTTTGGTTTTTTGGTTGTTTTGTTTTGTTTGCTTGTTTTGTGTGTGTGTGTGTGTGTGCTTGTTTTTGTTTTTTGAGACAGGGTTTTCTCTGTATCATTTTGGACCCTGTCCTGGAACTTGCTCTGTAGACCAGGTTGGTCTCGAACTCACAGAGATCTGCCTGCCTCTGTCTTCCTAATGCTGGGATTAAAGCATGTGCTACCAACACCCGGCCAATTTTTCATATTATGTTAATGTATAAAAGGAAATAGTCTCAGAATCTGTACTTCAATCTTTCATCAGCTGTCTCAGCATTGCATTTGCACATACATGTAAGTTTCTAGCATGCTAGTTAGCACTGTACGGGAAACCGTGTTTTATCCGGGTGTTGTAATCCAGGCAAGCCTGGCCCCGCCTCTCACCCACCTGTGCATTGCAGGTGTATGTACAAGGCTCTTTAAAAGAAAGGCCCCGCCCTCTTTGCTCTTCCCGCTCTTTCCCTGGTGCACACAGTACTTTTCCTGTCTGCCTCTTTCTTCTGTCCTCTGTTTCTGGGTCTCTTTACCACTTTTCTTTTTCCTCCCTACCCCCCTCCCCTCACGCCTCTTCCCTTTCTAAAAAAACTTCTCACTAAGCTCTGTCTGCTGTGAAATCCGCCAAGGTCCCCCACGTGCTTTTTCCCCCCTAATTTTACATATCAATACCAGTTCCCTCTCCCTCCCATGCCCCCACCCCCTTCCCAATCCATCTCCTCACCCCCTCCCATCCCATCACACACACACACACACACACACACACACACACACACACACACACACACACTCCACAAGGAGGGCGATGTCTTCCTCCTGTCTCTAGGCTAAGGGAGTATCCCTCCATGGGGAATGTGCTCCCAAAGTCCTTTTGTGCACCAGGGATACATCCTGGTTCCACTATCAGAGGCCCCTTAGACTGCCCAGATGTTCTGAGACCCATGTTCATGGGGTCTGAGTCTGTCCAATGCTGGTTTCCCAGCTATCAGTCTGGGGTCCATTAGCTCCCCTTGTTCAGGTCAGCCGTCTCTGTGGGTTCCTGTAGCCTGCTTTTGCCCACTTTTTCTTTTTTTTATTTTTTATTTTACATATCGATCCCAGTTCCCTCTCCCTCCCTTCCTCCCTCACTCCCTCCCTCTTTCCCTCTCTTCCCCCCCCACATGCACCCTGACCACCCTCCCCTCTCATCACCCCCACTCCACATGTAGGGTGATGCCATCCAGGAGAGGGTCATCTAAATCTGCCAAGTCACTTGAAGTAGGGACTAGGCCTTGTCTCCTGTCTGTAGGTTAAGGGAGTGTCCCTCCGTGGGGGATGTGTCCACAAGGTTCTGGTTCCACTGTCTGAGGTCCCTTAGACTGATCAGGCCTTCTAGCTGAGACCCATGTTCAGGGGGTCTGAGTCAGTCCCACGCTGGATTCCCAGCTGTCAGTCTGGGTCTCGCCCCCTTTTCTTATCACTCCTCCCTCTCTGCAACTGGATTCCAGGAGTTCAGCTCAGTGTTTAGCTGCCCCTGGTGCTTTATTATAACTCCCAGTACACGGAAAATTTAGCTAGCACAATACTTGTTTGAAAAACAACATGCAAAAGGCCTAACAAAATCCATGGAACGCTTTGAGGATTTATATCTTTATAGTCATAAAATAAATTAACCCCGATTCCAAATGAAACAAGCAAAGAGAAAGCATCATGCTGAGCTCTCCTCTTCTGTCCTTGTCTGTGAAATTGTTCCTTTGCGGCAATGAGGAGCACATACTCAAAGCTAACCCTCACCGACAGGCCCCACCCCAAATCCATGGAGGCTTCAGAACTTGTGTTGATGCTTCCTTCATCCTCTGCTCATGTTTTATAAAACATGATTGGAATCTCCTTCCAGTTATCCAGAAGGGTTAAAACAAGGGATGATGGCAGAACCACTTTTTATTTAACATGATAGAAAGGCCAAATCAAGATTTAAATTGTGTTTCTGTACCATCTCCAACACAACTACTCAACTCTGCCACTATAGTTTCAGTTTCTGACGTTATTCAAATAAATGACTATAACATTGTGCTAACAAAATGTTATTTACAGAAGTAGATATCCGATGGATTTAGCCCACAGGCTACAGATGACAACTCATATAGAATAAAGAAGGATGGAAGAGGCAGCTATGGTCTTGTGGAATTGTCTATGTTGAGATAAAGTCACATTGTCTTCAAATTGATACATGATATGCTTAAATATAAGAACATACCCAAGGCCACTATGGAAATATTTCAAAAACACAAACAAAGAAAGAAAAGCATAGGCTATGGCCAAAGAACAATTGATTTCCGTGTCTTCATTGGTTTATTTTTCACATCACGATGGGTTGACTACAATATATAATGAACTAAGTTTTTATATATAATGCTAAATACTAAAATATACAAAAACATGGATAATATTTAAACCCTTTCATCAAGAATACAGGAAGGCCAATAGTATAAATAATGTGTTAAAATATGCATAATACAAAGTATATATAGATATGTGTGATGGAAAATGAAAGCTTTTTTACTATATGGGAAAGAAATTGTTTTTGTCTGGCTGTAGGAAATGTAGAGGTTTCTGGGAGACTAGATCCTTGTCTTCATGCAAATGATATGCAAATAAGGTATGCCAAACACAGACAAGTAGAAATTAGAAAGGCAATACCCAAAGGGCTTCAAAACAGGACAAAAAAAAAAACAAAAAAAAACAAAAAGCAGTGGTCAGTAACAAAGCAGCAAAACCTACGGGGAATAAAAATGAGCAATTACTTGATAGGACTGTAAAAATAGATGCCTTGATATAGATAAAACCAGAAATAGAAACAAAACTTAGTAAGACTTAGCAGTCAAAATGGGTAGACTCAGATGTATATGGGCAGAAGTTTATAGTTTTTTTAGGCCTTATTAAAGAAAAGTTATCTGGTTGTACATGATGACACATATATTTAACACCCTACTTGCAGAAACAGATGTATGCCTCTATCTAACTTAGTCCTCTACATGGAGAACTATATGATGAGATCCTGCCTTAAAAAGAAATCCAAACCTACCTGTAAAAATTCACACATATTTGGAAGGAGAGAAGAAATAACAAATCATCCTAAATCAGATGAATACCGGGAAGATAATTTACAAGAACCACAAACTCAATGTTTGGATTTCCTTCCTGACATCCCGCCTGGCCACACACCTTGGGCATGTCTCCACATGACAAAGAATCTAACTCAACATTGCCTCTAAGCTGACCAAAACCTGCTGTTTACAGTAGAGAATATTTCTTTTAGCATTTCAAGTGATCCTGGGAAGTAACTAATTTTCAGTTTTCCTTGGAAAGATGACCAATTTGTCACTACTATTCTCTGCTACTGGCATTACTTTTGTGCTATCTTTTTGTTGAAAGAAGAATTATGAGTTAAGAATGCAAATATTTTCCCAAAATGAATTTGAGTGATGCCTTATGATGAATAACTATCAAACAGACTGAGATCTGCCTATTACTTCATTTGGCAGTATATTTCTTCTTAAAGAGTTCAGAGGAGTGTAACTGTGTGTGTGATGGAGAAAACTGCCTGCCTCTGCCTCCTGAGTGCTGGAATTAAAGGCATGCACCACCACCACCACCTGGCTATCAGTTGAGAATTTTTACAGTTGATTCTTATTACCTACTTGAACCTAGCATGAATAAGAGAAAGTTAAATAATTTGACATGAATGGAAAAAATGTACCAAAGGAATCGTCATTGTAAGGTTCATAAAATATCACTATTACTTGATGGACAATAAATTTATCATATGCTTTTACTGCCATCTGGTGTTCAAAAGTATGTATGATGTTTTTACCATAGACAAAATGAATAGCAATTTAATTTTAACTTTTTTTTCAACCTAGAGTCTTTGTTTCTACATTCCAGGAGTTCTAAGATTTTCTATTAAAAACTGGTAGTAAAATAACTAATCAAAAGACCATATAAGTTTCTAGAAATTCATACCTCATGAAATTAAAAAAAAAAAAAAGGAAAAGAAAGAATTCTGTATTACATGGAAAATAAGATTCTGGGACACAATATAGGGTGATTGATGTTTATTCGGGGAGAAATCACTTACACCAGAAACAGATGACTGCTGCAGGTTCCCGCTCCAAGGATGCACCCAGAAGCTCTCTGACTCCAACCAGGAAGTAAGAGATCGAATTGGTGTCTGGGACCCCAGACCTAGACCCCACAGGTCACATCCGCACCTGTCCCCACATCTCAACTGGGTGTGGTCAGTGCAACAGGTGCAGGTGGGATGGATATCTCACTACAATTCTGTAACTGTTATGACAAAGAATCTTCTATCAGAATCTGTACGCGTCTCTGGGTAGATCTTCTTCTTGCAGTTTTAATCAGGATCCTTTAAACATGTTGCTTCTGGCCCGCAGGGAGAAGGAGAGAGGGAGAGAGGGAGAGAGGGAGAGAGGGAGAGAGGGAGAGAGGGAGGGAGGGAGGGAGGGAGAGAGAGAGAGAGAGAGAGAGAGGGAGGGAGGGAGGGAGGGAGGGAGAGAGAGAGAGAGAGAGGGAGGGAGGGAGGGAGGGAGGGAGGGAGGGAGAGAGAGAGAGAGGGAGGGAGGAGGGAGGGAGGGAGGGAGAGAGAGAGAGAGAGAGAGAGAGAGAGAGAGAGGACCCCTGCACAGGCTTAAATACCCTTGAGCTAACCAACCCCAGTGAGCCACGTGAACTCTGCAGATAGGCTACTCTAATGCAGAAGCAGACAGGCTGAACAGACTTAACCAATTAAGGGCTTGTTTACCCAGAGAGTCTACACCAGCGGGAAGGTGTAAGGTAGAAGCCAGTGCCACTTTAAGGCGTGGCACTACACGGCTCTCTACAAGAATCTCAAGCTACCAAATCAATGCCTCATTCTCAATGAATGTCCAACCAAAATCTTGGGTCCAAAATAATGTTTAATTAAAATCAAACTACACTTAGCTGTTTCTGATATTTAAAACCATGCTTTAGTTTATGACTAACTGGGTAGCCCTATTGAAAGCATTAAAGTTATTTCACCAGTAGATTTATTACCACCATTAGGTATATAAGTTTATAAAACCATAAGTAGCAAACTACACTCCCACCCTCTCACTGTGGCATTTGAAAGTCAGCAGCAACATGGCACAGAGCTATTCCCACCACACAAGTAACACGATTCATTTTGTGTATCTTCATGGCTGAGCTAAGAGATACTTTGGGAGGTGGAAAAATATTGTTTCTGGGAATATCTGTGCGCACACTCTCAGAAGAGGTGAATATTTGAATAGGCAGTTAAAACAAGTAAGATGTCTCCACCAATGTGAGTGGGCGTCACAGAACCCTGACTAATACCAAGGAAGCAAAGGGATGGAGTCTGTTTTGGAAGCTCTGACAATGGGCCTCCTGTTTTATAAAACTTTAGACTTAACCTACTCATGCTCTTGAGTCTCCAACTGGCAGTCAGTGTGTGATGTTTCAGCCTCCAAAGTTACAAGCTAATTTTTCATGATAAACCTAGATAGATGATAGATAGATAGATAGATAGATAGATAGATAGATAGATAGATAGATGATAGAAATGATAGATAGAAAGATAGATAGATAGATAGATAGATGATGATAGATGGATAGATAAATATAGATAGATATAGATAGATAGATGATAGATAGATAAATAGATGATGATAGATAGATGGATAGATAAATATAGATAGATATAGATAGATAGATGATAGATTACATAGATATAGATAGATTGATAGATGATAGATAGATAGATAGATAGATAGATAGATGGATAATCATATATAAATGGAAAGAGAGAGAAACTTGACTAATCCAATCCATGCTTCTAAAAACAAGAAATAAATGCTTACCATTCAGTCCTTATGAAAGTGAGCAAGTTGCCAACTCTTGCACTACCTGTCTCCACAGAGACAGCTGCCCCATGCCAATCAGTCTAGGCCCACGTAGGCCAGGAGCCATTTTCTCAAACACAGTAAGAATGAATCTGTGTGGACTTCCAAGAATTCATTGAAGTATGGGGTAAGTTCCTTCTATTTCATTATCAAATGGTAGTTTGCTGGGGAGTAGGGCAAGTGGGTAGTGCATGATTGAGCAGCTCCTTGTTTAAAATGAATATTAGACAACAATTAAAGTTGGAGTGTGTGGGTGGGGGTGAGAATAGCGCCTCTTAAATGACAGGGAACACCAGAAAACTTCTCAAATCATCCAACAGGGCATGCTTTGCTGTGAACTCATCTTTGATCCATAAGCATGTGTGTTATCTCTCCCATCATACACCCTCTAGGAATTCATTAACAACTGTGAGTGATTTCTCCCTCTAAAAAGAGCTGATGCAAATGAGATATTTTTCCCGCATCTACAGAGGAAGCAATCTTTCCCTTATTAGGTTCTGATTAATCCAGGTGCTATTAAGTTCCACCTGCTGATTAGTGAGGCAATGTTTGAAAAGCTCCTAGAAATATTTCTTGAATTATTTATCTTTATCCAAAAAGAAAGAAAATTTAGTCTGGTTACAATAATGGATAGTTGATTTGGAGGTGATAATTCTTACTTATAATCAATTACAACACTGTTTCTCAAACTGAATCTAAACATAATAAACAAGTAAAAGCATAAATTTCACTTGCTACTGAATTTTGCTCGTAATTTTTCCTTTATAGCCCACATTAAAATTCAGACAAAGTTTCAGGACAATCACTGAAAAATTTTATTACATATTATACTTTCTCTACAACTAAACTAATCGAAGAGTCAAATACTAATTGTATATTTTATTTGTAAAAAAAAATATTTTATCTCAGTTATCTATTTTTCTAATCCTTTTCTCGCAGACTCTCAGATAAGAGAGTCTCGGGCAGGTTTAAGTTATTTCAAAGGATCCTCAAATCCTGATTACAATTATGCTCACTGATCCTTTCAATATTTCATAATTTCCTCTGTATAAAAATTATTTCCAATAAATACACACTAGCATTTTGTACATTTCTAGTAAGTACCCAACCCTTCTTGATGTCTTATATTCAAATAAGATCAATATGAAATCATCTCTGTCTTCCATACACAAAAAGCCAGCTTCCCAGCTTCCCAGCTTCCCAGCTTCCCAGCTTCCCAGCTTCCCATGGTTACTGAGGCTATTCTCTACAAGACTCATGATCCTGTTTCCCATGGTCTTCATCACAGACCTCTAAGGGTCAGTGTTGTTTGGGGCCAAATGTTAGTTTGTTCGTTCATTTAAAAATGCAATCCTTCCAAGACTCCAGAATAACTCAAAGCATTTTCCAGATCTCTTCAGGATAAAGCATACAGGAGAATAAAGACAAGCAAAGAGAAAGAGTGTATACAAGGAGGAATGGATTCCTCCTATTTCATTTCTTTTACGTCCTAAGAGCCCCACAATGGAAAAAAACAAAACACAAATAACAAAAACAAAAAACAAAAAAACTCAGCCCATGTGGCAAAAGTTTTTGTGTTTTTTTTTTTTAATTCTACTCTCATACAATATATCCTGACCACAGTTTCCCCTCCCTCTTCTCTTTCCAGCCCCTCCTCCCTCCCCTCACTCTCCAGATACATTCCTGTTTCCTTTTCAAAACAGAGACTGGAGAGGGGGATCAGAGAGAAGGCTGAAGGGGAGAATGGGCGAAGAGGAGGGAGGGGAAACCTTCATCAGGATGTAAAACTCAATGATAAATAAATTAACAAACAAACAAATAAGGGAGGGAGGGAGGGGGGGGAGTTCCACAAGAAGACCAAGCTAACAACCATATGTGTTACAAAACGTAATGCAATATGAAGAACAGCTGTTTTTGTCTCTCTCCGGGTGGAGCTATCATCACTCTAAAGCTGTGTTCACCCGGCCTTTTCCCTTTAAAAACTGGGAGGCATTGTGGAAATAAGATTCAATATTTAGAACTGGAGCGTCAAGGGACACACGCGTGTGGAGGCCAGCACTGATGGTCAGTGTCAGAGGGGCAGAGAGCATGTCCTCACTTGAGTGGCTCCACACGGTGTGAGAAGGACTGACACTTTGTAGATGGAGTTAGCACCAATAGCTTGAGAAGCCTGCTTGGAAGGTCAAACCCAGAAAAGATGAGAACCTATTAATCCCACCCGGTGAGAATAAGACCACTACCACAATTTTTGAGCCAAATTTGAAGCAAGCTTTTTATTTGAAGTACTGGCCGGGATGATGAACACAGGCCAGATCTATACCTAGAATTCCCAGAGAAAGGTACTGAATTACATTAGGCAGGGACTGATAAAGACTGATCCCTCTAGGTTTCACCTTTCACCCTCGTCCAGTCAGGGGCAAGCATATATCCTGATGTACGTCCTTCTTACCTCCTGCCTACATTTGATCAAACACATCCAGTACAGTCAGGACAACCCACCTTGATAACCGAAGTGAAAATGTAACTTGCTATCTTACATGAACAGTCCCCCAGCATTCCAGGAAAGTATCTGTCCTTGGGCAAGTGGGGCTTATAAGTGGGACTTAAAGGTCGGGGAGGGGGGTGTTTGTTTGTTTGCTTGTGGTGTTTCAAGACAGGGCTTCTCTGTGCTCCTTGACTGTTGTGGATCTCGCTGTCAACCAGGCTGGCTTCGAACTCAAAGAGAACCACCTGCCTGTGCCTCCTGAGTGCTGGGAATTAAAGGCCTGAGCCACCACTGCCAGGCTACATTTCTGTGCTACAGATCTCATAAGCACAGTAATTAAAACTTAAAACAAAACGTTAGCAGTCACCAGCTATAGCCATACGGCTTCCTGAAGAAGAGAGCCCTTGGACATGCCTTCAATGCATCACATGCAAAATCATTCTCAGCATCTCATTGGCCACCCTTGGATCACCGCCCTTGACCTTCATGCATCTTTCCCATTCCTTGTCTTCTTCTAAATTCTAAAACAGGTGAAATAAAATCCACCACACCCTCCCCCAGGCCCATGAGCCCCATCCCCACACACACACACACACACACACACACACACACACACACACACACACACACACACACACACACTTGGTCCCTGTCATGTTCTCCAAAGCTCCACTGGCCCTTACCAACCCACTAAAAGCACCCCAGCCTCATCTTGGAATTTCAGTGCCGAGGAAAATAAATCTGCTTAAAAAGCGGGGCCAGAAAAAGCCTCTAAAGTGGTCTTTCTGTCCTCTCAACATCTCTGATTCCACAAAAAGAAGGGGACCTAAAACATCCGATAGGGAAGAGGTGGCCGATGGTGACACAACAGGTCAAGGAAAGAAATAGTAAGGAAAGAGAAAATGTGACTTTTTCATGTCTCAACAGACTTCTTCACGAGCACCGCTAAAAGAGCAAAAATTATCAGGTGGGATTCTGTAAATCAGAAATCCCAAAGCTCTCCCGATCCCACAGGCTCCGGGGTATGACAGGTCTGTGTTAGCCCCGGGAGCTCTGGAGGTGATTCTCTTTCTGTACTCATTTCCAGAATGCTGAGCGTCCGTTGTTCTAAGGCACCTGTCAACTTGCTAGCTATGGCAAAAGGTCGTTCTCAGCTTCCTGAGCCTGCTGGAGCTCCCAGCAACCCTGAGTCAGATCTTTCTCGTTGTTTGATTCTCTCTGATGTCTTTTTGTGGTTTTTGTTTGTTTGTTTTAAAGATTTATTGTTATGTAGTCTTCTGTCTGCATGTATCCCTGCAGGCCAGAAGAGGGCACCAAATCTCATTACAGATGGTTGTGAGCCGTCATGTGGTTACTGGGAATTGAACTCAGGACCTCTGGAAGATCAGCCGGTGTTCTTAACCACTGAGCCATCTCTCCAGCCTCTGATGTCTTTTTCATTGTGGTGCTAGAATATTCTGCCGTCTTCTCTTATTTGTTTGTCTGTTTTGGTTGGTTGGTTTTTAGAGACAGGTTTCATGCAGCCCAGTCTGACCTCAAATTCCCTCTTTAGTTGAAGATGACCTTCTTGTCCTACTTATTCTGCCTCCTTAGAACCAGGGGTACAAGCAGGAAGGCACTGTCTTGCCTGGTTTAAGATGGTGATGGAGATGGAATCAGGGCTTTGCACTTACTACACAAGGAAAGAGTCTATCAACTGAACTACAACCAGGCCTGCTTTTAAAAATGTATTCTTCTCTCATATATTACATCCTGATCTCAGTGTTCCCTTCCTCTTCCCCTCTCAATTCCCCCACACACCCATCCCCATCCACTCCTCCTTATTTCTCTTCCAAAAGGGGCAGGTCTCCCATGGATACCACCAAACATGGTATATCAAGTTGCAGTAAGACTAGACACCGCCCCTTATATCTTATTAGGGCACTTTTGTGTATTTGTGACTGAATTTTTTGAAAGTATGTGGTGTGTGTGTGTGTGTGTGTGTGTGTGTGTGTGTGTGCGTGCGTGCATGTGCGTGCTCACATGCTAAATTCTTTAAAAACCATTTCTGTTGCATAAGCAAGGCATAAGTCTAACAAAGGTTCTTTTCAATCCTGCTAAAGAAATTTCAACCTGCCCTGTCTCTATGCTCATTTTAATAGTGTGGCCAAAAATCCTAATACTGAATCAGTGATCGTGGCATTTCCATGGCAACACACCAGGGTGCTTCCAGCCTGAAAGCCGTCTTCACTTAACACAGCATAAACAATTCACCTGATTACGGGCTATTAAAAGAATAGACACAGAGCACATGAACAGAAAAAGAGCAGGGCGGGGTGGCGACGTATATTGCTCTGCATTTTGGCCATCATTAGTAAGCCAAGATAAGAAAGAAGACGCTGAGAAAATGGTATAGAGTTCTTCTGGCTGATTTTTCTAAAATTGAACAGTTCTCTGCTAGCTGACTTTGTCAAAATGCTTCCACAGTTCCCTTTGACTTTCCAGCTTTTGAAATGTTTCTTTCTCCTCCTTCCTCATTATCCACCCCAAAAATGCCCCTTTCTTGCTACATACAAAACACAAAAGTGAGAAAATGTATTACATATATAGATATGCATTAATATCTGCTATTTGGGGACAAAGGAAAGAAGAAAAGAATATATCATTTGAATTTTTACATAAAGAACAAAAACCAGAAAACCGATTTTTAAAAAAAATCACCCACAATGATTTTCAAAGTACTCCTGAATTCATGGCATTATCCTGAGAGGTACTCAGCCAACTGCTAGAATTGCCAGGTTATACGCCCTTCACCGCGGGTTAAACACACTCCATCCACACGAAAGGATGTACTTTGTCTCCATCATTAACAGAGGCAGACTCTATCATATCACTTTTTAAAATTCAAATACCTCTAAGATTAGAAAAAAGTTAATAATTCGCATTAAAGTTAATGAGCCTTCTCTTGCATAGTATCTTATTGCATCTCTACTTAGAGCTTGTGGTCATCCTTTTAAAGGAGGCTAGAATCCTGGTGGTGCATACTTCCTGTGCACCCTCTGGGCCGCCTTTTTGTAACTTCTTCCTCAAATCATATGCTTGCAATGCATGCCCATGTTGGTTTTGACTTAGTCCTGACCTTTCCCCAAATATGTCCACATAGAATATTTTCCCTGTACAAAGCTGTCTTAGGAGAGATCTTAAGGTTCTGTATTTGACCCCATCACTGGAAGTTTTAATACAAAGGACACTGTTTTCTCTAATAATCATGTTATCAGCAATAGTAAATTTAGTATTTCACAAGTTCAGCACTTTGATCTGATAGAGACTTGCTGGACAGATGTTAAATAAAGACAAAGCAGCTTTTCAGTACTTTGAAATGGCCTAGTGGAGCATGGCAAGTTGACTGATCTACAATGGAATGAAAGAGCCATTCAAGTAGTTGATAACATTTGTGAGCAGTTGCATTAGCAAGACCTGGGGTCCAGTTTGAAAACTGAATTATATGGGGAGTATAACTGCGGTGATGACTGAGCCTTTAACACTGCAAGATAAGCAATAAACATACTGTGAAAACATCCCGAAGAAATTATACAAGTGTTGCATATATACAGTGGATACAGTATCATCTTTAAGGACAGGAAAAAAATCTCTCTCAGTTACAGTACCAGATAATTTACAAACCTTCTAACTTCTTTAACTTCTCTGGGTATTAGTTTCCACAAGAATAAAATATGGAAGACACAAGGTCATATGATACCTTATCCCAACTTTCAATAATACTATTAATAATTACACTAGGACAATGGAAATGAGCTCAGAGTGTTGTCTCATGTTAAAAATGTATAATTATCTATAAGATTAGTTAACATTTGGGAGGTGGAGATACAGCCCAGTAGTTAAGAGCACTAGCTGTTCTTCCAGAGGACCAGGGTTCAATTCCAATTCCATATGGTAGCTCACAACTAACTCTCCATAACTACAAAATCTGACACCTTACACAGACATGCAGGCAAAACACCAATATACATAAAATAAAAATAAATAAGATACTATAAATGGGCTGGAGAGATGGCTCAGTGGTTAAGAGCATAGGCTGTTCTTCCAGAGGACCCAGGTTCAATTCTCAGCACCCACTTGGCAGCTCACACTGGTCTGTAACTCCAACATACATACATGCAAGCAAAACACCAATGTACATAAAGTAAAAATAAACAAAATATTTTTAAATGGGGCTGGAGAGATGGCTCTGTGGTAAAGAGCACTGGGTTCCAGAGGACCTGAGTTCAATTCCCAGCAACAACATGGCAGCTCACTTTCGTTTCAGGATAGCTGACACCCTCACACCAATACACATAAAGTTAAGTTAAATTGTTTTTAAAGAAAATATTAAGATTCGATGCCTCTGAAGACAATACTGACTGTTGTTGGAGAAAGGAACTCCTAGACACAAAGAAGGAAACTTTGGACAATTGCCTTTACTTCAGTCCCAGGAGATTTAACTCGCTCTTCTGGTGTCCTGCACCTTACTTGCATGCTACCCACCCCTCCACAACTGTGACCAGAACACAATATTTTAATGCAAATCTCTTCATGATGAGAATGACCTTATATGTAACAGTAGTTACAACTCTGGGAGAGCAATACAGAAGAAAAGGGAGAGAGAAGGATAAATAGCACTAAGGATGTTTGAAAAAGTCATAGAGAGGGGCTGTAGAGATGGCTCAGCAGTTAAGAGCACTGGCTGCTCTCCTAAAGGATCCAGGTTCAATTCTTGGAACCCACATGGCAGTTCACAACTGTCTGTAACTCCAGTTCCAGAGGATCTGATGCCCTCACGCAGATTATATACAGGCAAAACACCAGTGCATGTTTTTAAGAGTCATAAGGAATCATATTATTTTACTTTGACACAGAATTACATACTACATATAAATATATAATTTAAATGAACTTATATCATTTGAGACAATGTCTACATACACACACACACACACACACACACACACACACACACACACCTCCCCAAAGCCATATAACAAAAACCACAGGACTAGCCATGAGAAACTCCCTTTTGAATTATTGGTCTTGGGAGTACAAGAAACACCCAAAATAAAGTAGGCTATTGCTGTTGTACTTGGTTACCTCCCAGAATTTGAAGGTATGTCCCTACTACTGAAGACACCGCACACTTTGGATACAGGACTTAGACTAACTGAATTGGATCTGACCCAGAAACCCTCTACATGAGTATTAGCCTTCATAGCATCAGAAGGAGCTATGCAAGCTGAGTATGGAATAGTTCTACCCATGAAGCCTTTGACCAGTATGGCAAGATATCTTTAAAGGTGCTGCAGTGATACTCATATCTTAACAGTAATCAACAACTAATTAAGGCCCACTCAAAAGGAGGGAATTTATATCTGGCACTGTGAACCTAGCCATGGCTGTTGAAGTCATAGAATTTCCCACTGTCATAATTTCCAACTAAATTCTTAATACTTACCCTTATTCTCAAAGATAAGTGTGGCTTTCAACCTTATTAAAGAATATTGTTTTTCCAGCACACAGACAATTACAGAAAGTTGCAACTGCTTAAACTAACAAGACAGCTTATTGTTGGGTGCCTAGCACCAACAGATACATCTACACCCCAATCCCTACACCTAAGGCCTAGGAAGTATCATAGGAGAGGGGCCGGAAATCATGTAAGAGCCAGCAGAGCAAACCATTTTCCAAGATGTTTTGTCTTCTAAATATTATATGAAGGTTGTACCTTTGATATCTGAACAATATGATAGCCTTAACAAGACCTGAGCAATGACAATAACAGCTGACATGCAAACATGGCAGCAGAGACCTCCCAGAGCTCCATCTCTAAATGAAGAGCTATAAGCAATTAATGTCTCCTGAGAGAGAAAGAATCGGTCTTCCCCAGGGATGGGTCCCTCAATTGCTTATCAAATACTATGTGACCATCCCCAAAGTCATATGCCTAAGAACAACGCTAATGGACTCACAGTTTGTACTAATATATTTATTCGTTTCTGTAACAATAATAGAGAAAAGAGGCCATAAGTTTAAGACCAGGGGATGACATAGGGGGAGTTGGAAAGAGAAGAGAGAGGGGTGAAATGATAGAAATAAAATTACATAAACACTATGTATATGAATTTTTAAGATAGATTCAGAAATCATGCGTTAGGATATATTTAAATTGTTTTTAACAGTACATGCTGTACAATTGTAGCAGCTGAATAAGTGGACCACAGCCTTTGCTCTGCACCCCTCCTGCTTGCCTCGCTACTATTTTTCATCTAAGTGAGGACAGAAGTTGGAGATGAAAAAGGCTGGATGCCTGGCTCTGCCAGTGACATGAACTTGATGAAACCACTTACACTCCTGGTACCTCAATTTCTTCATCTGCCAAGCCATCCATCACTGAGGCCTTCGAGATGATGGCTAGGGAATGGCTCACACTTCACTTCACAAACCTTCCTTCTTTCCTAACCGTGCTCTCACCTGACTCTGAAATTAGAAAAAGAAAAAAAGAAAAAAATAGATCTAGACACACATTTTAGAAACTTCTGGTACGCATTAATATCTCCTGATCATCATGGCACTTTAAGTGTATTACTTAATCACTATTAAAATGAATCGTTTATAGGCACCACACTTCAGAAAATTAATTACAAAAATATACACAATGTGAGGAAGACGGCTCAATTTTTCTGCAAGCCTGAGGGCCTGAGTTCAGATCCCGGACACGGATGTTTAGTCCTGTCATGCCAGTACTGAGCAGCAGAAAGTAAGAGATCCCTGGAGTTTACAGGCCACCAAGTCTAGCCAATTGGTCAACTACAGGTTCAGAAAGAGACCGTCTCAAAGAGGAGACAGGAGAAGACACACTATTTTGACTCTGTCATCCTGATGGGCTTGTATGGACATACATGCATGCACCATGCATACGCACGTGCACGCATGCATGCGCGCACGCACACACACACATACACACACACACACACAGAGAGAGAGAGAGAGAGAGAGAGAGAGAGAGAGAGAGAGAGAGAGAGAGAGAGAGAGAGAGAGAGAGAGAGAGAGCACAGCACATATAGAAATAGAAATTAACCTGGTCATAGGAATCCACTTTTAAGTTATTTTTTATTACCTAGTAGTAAACAGAAGAGGGCGCTCTAAGGCTACAATTCAAATTTTAGTCTTAACTTGGCGTTAAACCGTGGAACTTCTAAACCAGCGGTTCTCGTATGTCATATATAAGATATCCTGCATATCAGAGATTTACTTTAGGATTCATAACTGTAACAAAATTAAAGCACTACAGAGATTCTCAACCTGTGGGGCACCTAATACCATTGGAAAACAGATATTTACAATTCAGTCATAGCAAAATTACAGTTATGAAGTAGCAATGAAAATAATTTTAAGGTTGGGGGAGGGTCACCACAACATGAGGAATTGTACTAAAGGGTTGCAGCATCTCTAAGCCATCATTACCTAAAATATGTAAACTATTTTTGATTTATATCCAACAGTTACATCTATAACAATAATAAAAGAAATTTAGGCTATTAAAGAAAGAAACACAGTAAAAAGTGAGTTCTGAGCCATCATCCAAGGATTTGAATATAGAGTAATCTATTTTAATAAATGCAGCATAAATTCCTTTAATGATATTAACACAGTATGGTTGGGGTTTTTTTCCCATTAGGCGGGTAGTTTTAAATGATCATTTAGATATCTAACAGATACACAATTCTTTTTAGGATTTCTTTATGTACAATAACATTTTAATGCTGAAAATACTTGATTGTAAAGAATGAAGTTATTTTCCTTTTGTTAAAATAAGTCTTGCTTCCTTCTTATTGCTAATTTAGGGCTTATGCCCAAGTTGGTCCAGATGATCAACTGTGTCGATTATCAGTCACTTACCATATGACCCAGACTGTAATTTTCCTGATAATTATATCTATTTTATCTATTTTATATCTATTTTATCTAATAAAACTTCTATCTATGCTTTTATCTATACTTTTATCAGTTCAGACCTCACAATCTACACATTGGTTGGTAATTTGTCAACATTCCACGAGACATTGCGCAAACCATTTCCTGAGTTACATCCAACAGTAACATCCACAACTGTTAAAAAAGAACTGTAGGGTATTAATGTTCCAGTCAATAAGAAGAGCTGAAGCACAATAAGAGAAATTAATTCCTCATCAATGAACAACAATAATATACTTTTATATCATATTTCCCATAAGGTAGCAAAAGTAGACAACCAAGTATTTAAATTTATACTTAAATGTCTCTGCTTGTTTTTGGAGCTCCTGAAACAGAATTTGTCATACTGGGCTCTGAATCTCTAAGAATCCTACTGTGGTCCTGGCTGGTTGAGCAGATTCAATAGGGTAAATACAACTTCCTTACACGGTAACTATAACACAGTTGCTAAATGATAATGGCTTTCTTCATTTCTAGTATTACATGAACTTTATCAATTAGGTTTTTATTTTACTATCAGTCACATACAGGAACCTATTAACTGGAAGATTTCCATATGAAAGCTTCCTCACTGATAGACTTGGTAGTTTGCTACAAAACAAGAAGGCCAAGAAGAAGTCAACGTCTACTGAACCCTGAACCCTAGGACTGGTTCTTTTGGGGTTGTTTGTTTGTTTTATCACCTCCGGGCACTGTGTGTCATAAGTCAGAGTTCATTCCTCCTTTAAGCCTATTATAACAGCCCCTTCCATTGTTACCCTTTTAATCATAAAGGCATGGAGGGCTGTCTTAATTATCTCAAAACCTCACAGCTGCTGATTAACAGGTGATGCGTTTGAACACAGAAGTTACCCTTCACTTCTCAAATCTTTTCTTTTCTTAAGATTGACTTACTTCCTAGGTGTATGTATGTATGCTTACACAAGTTTATGCACACCACACAAGTGTAGGTGTAGGTTCCCGAGGGCTTCAGGAGGCTGTAAGACACCTGATGTGGGAGCTGGGAACCAAACTCGGGTCCTTTGCGAAAATGCTAAGTGTGCTTAACCAAGAGCCTTCTCTTTAGTCCCCTCAAATCTTTGCCGAATTACATTTGTTCAAATACTTTTTTTGCAGTGGATAAAAACATCTGAAAAATGTTAATGCCTGGGTAAACATATTCACTGTGCACATGCCACAATTCTAAGAGAAAGCCTTAATATGGAAATCACCTAGTAGTGAGGTCCAGGGCAGTCTACTACAAAACAAGATGGTATCTCAAAATATAAAACAAGAGAGGGGGGGTGACAAATCAAAAACAAAACCTTAAACAAACTCAAACATTAGTCTAGGTATTATAAAAGGCATTTTAAATTGCATTTTAAATTTATTTATTTAGATTTATTTTTCTTCACGTAATTAATAATTCCCTATGTAGCCCCACTGGGAGACCAACTCACAGAGATCTACCTACCTCTGCCTGCGGGGTGCTGGAACTAAAGACGTGTGCACCATGTCTGGCTGAAAGAAACTCTGAAATAGATTTGTCTATGTCTCAACCAATGTTATTGGGAACCTGAATGAAATTCTACTTAATCTACACACCAATGTGGAGAACAGCTGGAATGTTCACTCTGCTCAGACTTCACTCCAGCCAGAAACAGGCTATGCCATTCTGGGTCCTTTTTCATTTCTTTTGTAAAAGCTACTGACAGTTTTCAGCGCACAGATGCTGTGTGCGCCTCAGTTAGTGCGCAGTGAGTTTTTAGGTCGTTTACATGTATTTACGTTTCCAAATTCTGTTTCACCATCTTTCTTGCTTTTCTCCTTCCATCTTCTGTGGGCTCTGGGAATTGAACTCAGGTCACCAGGTTTGACTCCTTTCTTTAAGTACTAGATCTGTGAACATTCAAGAATAAAGTCAATGTATTTTTTTCATTTTAGCCTCCTGGATACTTACCCCATATCTTGATAACAAGTAGTACTAATATTAGACAAGTATTACACAAGATTCTTAATGCAGGAATTTACGTGTTTTTATATTGATACTCTTCAAAATATAGAAAGTGTATCCACATCCAGAAAAAAAGTATATTACACCCAAGCTTGAAAATTAAAACAACTATGCATATGATGCAAAATTATTAATGTCCATATAAAATAAATTTAGTGGTTCAAAAACCAAGATTTTCAGAATGTTCTGGTTCTTATTTAATAAAATACCATCAAATAGTTGTTTATACTCACCAGAAATATTAATCCTTGATAATAATTTTCCCTGACAGTTAAAATTCAGTATAACAATATTAACAGAGCCCTAATTATGTGTAATGAGTTAGAACTGAAGGATGCCTAAACTGAAGATCAGTAATACACGGAGGGTTCATATTCTTTGAATGTTGGGAAGAGCACATCAGAACATTACTGGAAAATTTTGTGAGTTCTCCAGCAGTAGAGACTGGGAAGACTAAGAGCCACTAGCATTGCTGGATGTTCAGAAGCTCAGTTGTAGACAAAAATCGTGTCTTCATCTGTACTTGGCAGCTTTTGTTGGCTTGGCACATACTAGAGCTACCTGGGAAGTGAGAACCTCAGCTTAGGAGTTGCGGATGTCAGACTGGCCTGTGTTCAAGTTTTCGAGCATTTTCTTGATTGATGTTCGCTGTGGAAGGACCCATTCCATGTGCGGTCCCTGGGCAGTGGTCCTAGATTGTGGAAGAAAGGAAGCTGAGAAGGCCCGGAGAAACAACCGCTAGGGAGTGTTCCTTTGTGTCTGCTTTGGTTCCTTCCTCCTAGACGATGGGCTATGATGTAGAAGCGTGAGCCAAATCGACCTTTGACCCTCAAGTTGCTTTTGGTTGGCATTTTATCAATGGCAAATGAAGGCGTTATGACTGTAAGGCTTTGAGGTGAGAAAAATCACTACAAGCAAAGAAATGATGAGAAGAGTTCGCTTAGAGTTTTGTCTTTATCTTCTCAACAAAAAATCCTCCTGAAACACCAGATAAATGTTCTATTTTCCCACTCTTTCCTTCAATAAAGAGTGTAAGGTTCCTGTTACATGCCTGTGCGCCCGAAACACAGGGAGAGCAAAGGTCACAATACTCACATTTCAACCTCAGGCCTGCGTGCCATCCTTAGATGACACAGAAACTCACCACCTTAGAACACTGGTTTCTTCCGCATCTGCTTTTACATAATAAAAACCCATATTCACTGGTCAGAGAATTCTGTGAGGTTCCCAACACCTCAAATATCGGTGAGGTTGACTGTCAAGATTCTCAGTCAAAAGAACAAGCCTTTAAACCCTCGAACCTGGTGCTGAATCGAAAGTCACTGTTGTAAATTAGTCGAGTTCTGCCTTTCGGCTACTTAGCACCATCGCCCACCCCTGCCAGGTGAGGCGCATGCCCACCATCACTTGGAATTGCTTAGCAACATGCTCACCCTTCAAAAAGGTGTCTCTGGTCATCATAGCTCTCTCCCGTTCTTAATCTGGTTCTCTCTGCCTTGTTCATTCTCTCTCTGTCTCCCTGTCTGTCCGTCTGTCCTTCCATCTCTATCTTTGCTTCCCCATGGTGTCATCTCTTAGTGGCTCACCTTGTCCGAGACCCCACAAAGGTACATTTCTGCCCCTTCATCCTAAGTGATGTCATACTTTCAAAATGAGAGCAGCAAACTGCAGGATACATCTAGACAAAGACTAAGAGACCGGATTGGGAAGTTATCACTTCTGCCTTCTATGAAAACCCAGGAGAAGCTGAAAGCGAACCACATTTGAAAACCATAATAGAAAAATAATACAAACGGCACTACTCTGTCACTGAAGTGTGCTAATGTGCTTTCTTCTAAATTAGACCCGAGTCATTGCTTTACATTGGTAATTCTTCACATCCAGATGTCTATGCACAAATGGTGCCTATCTTACCTAAAGAATATTTTACAGGGAGAAGATGAATAGTGGAGAGTTTCGTATGAGAGATTAGAAGGGCCATCGGATTACCATTTATAGAACTGACTCATCGTCTTCCATCAGACACGCTGAGAATTTCCCCTATTTATAACATGGGGTCATAGAATTTGCGGGTAAGAACATGTGAACCCACAGGTAAAATTTAGTACTTGGAGCCTAATACTTGGGGTGTTAATATAGTATGTCCCAAACTGGAGTTGGCTCTGTGACAAATATGAAATACTAGAGCCCTGCAGAGCAACTGCAGCAAGCCTGTACATTCCTTACAGACCTGAGAAGACAGTGGAAAGGTCACAGCTCTGCTTTTCCCTCAGGCGGCAGCTGCAGCTGCTCAAGTGACAATGGAATGTGAAAGGACAGCCCCCCCTACCCCCCCACACACCGGCTGGCACAGTCCCACTACCCACACACACACACACACACACACACACCGGCTGGCACAGTCATTGTCATCTGGGAGACAGATCACAGAGCCTATATCATTTCTGCCTTTGACTGTACTTCGAAACACGTCAGCAGGAGACCAGAGGCTGCCTGGAGATTGGAAGCCTGAAAGACTGGAATGGTTGGTTCAGCCATTTCTGATGAGTCTAAGAAGATCTAGGACCTCAGGAAAATTACACCTGAAACTTTCTTAGGTTTTTTACAAGTGACAAAAGAAACCAAAGAAACTCAAGCAAAAGAAACTTGGTGCTGAAGTGTGTGTGTGTGTGTGTGTGTGTGTGTGTGTGTGTGTGTGTGTGTGTCGGGGGGCGGGTATGTTATAAAGAACGTATCTCTATTGGCTGAGTAGGGTACAAGTTCAAGAAAACACAAGCAGGATATACTTTCTTTCTTTTTTCAGGGACCTTGGTTTTTTTCTAGGAAGGATTTCCTGGTCACACCATTGGGGATCAAGAAAATATGCCCCATGTTGACTAGTGGCAAGAATCATTTCCTGTAAGGTTCTTCCAGGAAGAAGAAAAACAAAAGAAAGAAAGAAAAAAAAAGAAAGAAAAACTGCCCCACACAACCCAATTTG
Organism: Cricetiscus sungorus; assembly: GCA_030556225.1. NCBI lineage: Eukaryota > Metazoa > Chordata > Mammalia > Rodentia > Cricetidae > Cricetiscus > Cricetiscus sungorus. The sequence continues at coordinate 16,142,313 of JANBXA010000731.1, forward strand.
CTCTTGGCCTGACTGTTTCAGTTTTACTTCATACGACTGCTTAGACGCATAAATAAGTCTAGATTATTACTCAGATATATTCCAATACCTGAAGTGTTTGGGGCTGTGTCAGCTTCACACTGACTTGTTCTTAAAAACTCCCCGTTTCTCTTCATTTTCCATTCCCTCCTGATGTTCGCAGCGTCATGCCGGGCACTCATTTGCTGACAGACAGAGCTGTTTAGTTTAAGAAGGGAGATGTGCCAAGTTTTCCATACATAGAACTAGATGGGCCATTTGCCTTTCAGTTTCCATAATTCTCTTGCTTTCACTCCAGCATTTATTTTTACTTTCTCTAATGGTTATTTAATGCACCCATGTAGCAATATTCAGATCTGTGGAGAGGTAGACGAGGATCCCAGAATTTTATGTCTAAAGGGCCCTTACATCTCTCCGCCAGAAAGTCCTTATAATATGCAGTTGGTGGTGATGGCTTCCTTGGGCAAATGTGCTCATGGTCCTCTCCCCCATCAATGTCCTCCTTCCTGGTCAAATTGAAAATCCACCTCTTAGTCTATCAAGTTAGTACACACTTATTTGCACTGAAGTGGCATTTATTCTTCTGTCTTTTCCTGAATGATATAGTGACAAAAGGTATAGACAGGGACTAAACATTACCTGTTTATGCACATTTTCTGTAGAGGAAAAAAAAACCAATATAATGATATAGTCTGATATTTTTATGGAGAAGTAAAGTTCTTCAAAGCTCTTTATGTCAAATGATATGTTTCTGAATGTTTCATTAAGTGGTAACACTGCTGGATATATTCTAACAGAAAGAATGAGAAAGTTTTGTCAGCTCCTGGGGGAGGAAGGGGAGTTTCCTCTAAGGGTGTAGACCTTGGTAAGCTGAGCACACTCCAGTGGAGAGCAACACACCCAAGAATATTTGGGCACCCCCAAATCTGTCTTGAAAGATAAGAGATAGACAGACAGACAGATGAGGATAGAGTTGGGTGGGCAGATAAGGAAGGGAAATGAATTAGCAAAGAGTTGGGGATAAAGATGATCAAAACACATTATAGGAAACAAACCCTCAAAGAAATAACAAGACATCTTTGTAAAGGAAATTTAATCTACATATAACTCTGAAAGATTTATAATGCACCACAAAGTACTGAAAAGAACAGAAGGATTCAAGGAACTGCATCGTGTCTGAAGGGGAAGTGATGGTGAAGCCAGCAAAGTCACTTGTGGCCAAGCCTGAAGGCCCCTGTGGATCCCTGCCACCCATGGAATTGGAAGACAACTAACTTCCACAAGTTGACCTCTGATCATGCACCATGGTGTGTGTGAGTGTGTGTGTGTGTGTGTGTGTGTGTGTGTGAGAGAGTGTGTGTGTGTGTATGTGTGAGTGTGTGAGTGTGTGTGTGAGTGTGTCTGTGCGTGCGCGTGTGTATGTGTGAGTGTGAGTGTGTGAGTGTGTCTGTGCGTGTGCGTGTGTGTGAGTGTGAGTATGAGTATGTGTGAGTGTGTGAGTGTGTGTGTGTGAGTGTGTCTGTGCGTGTGCATGTGCGTGTGTGAGTATGTGTGAGTGTGAGTGTGTGAGTGTGTGTGTGAGTGTGTCTGTGCGTGTGCATGTGCGTGTGTGAGTATGTGTGAGTGTGAGTGTGTGAGTGTGTGTGTGAGTGTGTCTGTGCGTGTGCGTGTGCGTGTGCGTGTGTGTGTGTGTGTGTGTGTGTGTGTGTGTGTTAATGTTTACAAATTTTAAAAAATCAAAAACAACGTGTTATGGCATAAAGAATAGAGAGCAAATCAAATCATTTGCAAGAAAGTGGATGGACCGGGTGTTGGTGGTGCACACCTTTAGTCCCAGCAGCACTCAGTTGGCAGAGGCAGGCAGATCTCTGTGAGTTCGAGGCCAGCCTGGACTACAGAGCTAGTTCCAGGACAGCCTCCAAAGCCACAGAGAAACCCTGTCTTGAAAAAGAAAAAGAACAAACAAAACAAAACAAAAAACAAAAACAAACAACAACAACATAAATGATGGAACTGGAGACCACGTTAAGGAAAATGAGCCAAACTCAAAAAGGTAAATGGCAGGTTTGACCCATAAGCCGTGGTTGAACCTTTGAAACATTGTAAAGACATAAGATGGCAGCAGCCATTATAAGCTTCAACATAGTTGAGACAAAATATGAATTAAGTTTGTGACCAGGCACTTTGAAAATTCTTATTTGTTTCTGCCCATGGCTGACCTTGGAATTTACATTAATACTCTTAGGGAAATTTGGCTCTTGAGAAAAAAAATTCTGGTGGTTTCATAAAAATAAATAAATAAGTAGCCTAATGTGTGGGACCTGATTATTATATAAAGAAAATATACCCTGGCCTCACTCATTGCAGCCTAGGGAATGTTCAAAGCAGAATTTAAAGAACCCACAAAGATGAAACCTGTATCCTAGCTTAGGCCTACTCTTCCTGAGATACCCAAAGACACCCATATTCTTATCTTGGGCAGTATTTTAGCATCTGTAATGGAAGTGAAAGGAATGTCTTTTTTATTTATTTATTTATTTATTCATTCATTCATTCATTCATTCATTTATTCTGGATTCTTCACAAAGGCTAGAAAGGAAAAATCATGCTTAAGAAAAACCAGTTCCTATGAGCAATCCGTGCACATGTGAGCTTTGTTTACACATGCCTTGGATTCCTTAATGACTGACTTACAGAGCTATCTATAGTCCTTATGTCGCTATCCCATGAGCCTTTGTGCACACCGTCTCTCAACGAAATGCCAGGATTCTAGAATTTTCTATCTGTTCATCACAGACAGCCTAAAGACCAGGTATTTCTGCCTTTGCTGTTTGTTTGCTTTCTAGTCTTATCGCTTTTTTTCCTTTCTGGGATTCATTGTGCTGTTCCTGTATCCTGGGATCTTCCTGTATAGTTATCCTCCAGGGCTGCCCTGTTCTGTCCTGTGTCCACGTCACCAGACTTTCCTTTGTATTTCCTTTGGCATCCTTCCTCTTGAAAGCCCCCTCAGACAGGGATTCTGGCTCTTTTCTTCCTTCCTGGGAAAGCCCTTCCATTTCCTCTCTTTAGCCTCCTTTATTGTGACTGATTTACCCAGTGACCCCTAATTCCATCAGCCCCCACTTTTCTTCCTGTTTTCAGATGATGGTGTGGCTGGCCACCCAGTCTGTGAAAACAGATAACACCATGATCTGTATTCCCTCTCAAGCTGCCTTCAGCCCCTGCAGCCAGACTGTCCCTAAGGCTCTGAGTCTACACAATCCTCTTCCCCTTCTCCTCAGTGCCCCCTGGATCTCCTTTCCTTATCACGCTCACCAGGGGACAGGTTTGCATCTCCTTCCTCTGCTTTATCCTCTCAGTGCGGATACCTGAGGCAGAGTTTCTTCGTCTTCTGCTAACTTACCTCTTAACTTTCCTGCAGCCGGAAGTCTTCGTTTTCAGTTTCCAGTTTAAAAAATGGATTACCGTCCTTTCTTAAGCCCTGCTTTTTTGTTCACATTTTACCCCGGCTCTCCTTTTCACGCTGCACTTGGTTCTCTGTAATTTGAACATATTTGGGAGCATATTCTCCACGGCTGTTTGCAAACAGCAGCTGTCTTCCCCACACTATTTCCCTTTCTCATCTACAGGAGAGAACTCTCTACTAAGTTATCATAATAATACACCCAGAGTACCCTGAGAGCATCACCAGTGAAACTGCAAGACTGAGTTGCCTACATCAATGCCACCTAATAAAGCTTCTATGATTTCTGTGATGATAGAGTATTCCATGCTCTTCAATATGACAGTTACTACACAGAAGTGACTATTGAACCCCTGACATATGGCTGTCACGTCTGACAAAAGTACACGTGTCCAGTAGCTACTATGTTAAACAACACCATTTAAGTCTAGGTCCTACAATGTCAAATGGTCAATGGATGTGTTTTCCCAAGGTCTTAGCGGACCCCTGTGAAAGTTTGTCCAAAGCAGTCACAACCCACAAGTTGAGAACCACTAAAGTAGAATGGAGTGGGTTTTTAAAATAGATGTTTAAAATGAATAGCTTCTCATCTTGTTACAAGCCTTGGTCTTGGTTGGTGGGGGTTAAAATCAAAGCCTGGTCCAGTGATGTTTTCATTTATCCTTAGTTTGCTGTGTTATTTTTCTGCTTCAGTGTATTCTCTGTGTGAAACCGAAATTTGTCAGCTATTAGTAAACTGTCATATCACAGTGAAGACTACGCAGTTCTCAGGGAGTCATTAGGTTAAACCACTCTCATAATAATGCTAAGACAGCACTTGTTTCTACACAAGGATGACATCTACACTGATGTCACAAAGGGCGTTATGGGTGAAATCATAGATCCTAGGCAATACAACCAGAATGAGTGCACAGGTAACCATTCTTCACAGCTATCATCCACAAAAGTACCAGTTTCACCTAGGTAAAATGGTAGAAGGGTATCTGCTATTAAATCTCACCCTAAAGAAAATATCTTCAATATTCTTTGTAGCAAAATTAAAAGCTTAGTTAAGTAAAATGTCGCATGGAGAACTATTATGAAGATTCATATGTCAATCCAACGGAATCTAAAATCACCTAGTAAAGAAATATCTCACCTCTGTGAGAAAGTCTCTAGATTAGGTTGGATGGGGTGAAAAGACCTACGGTAACTCGCTTACCGTAGGAAGACCTACGGTAACTCGCTTACCGTAGGTGGGTGTTGCTCTTCTATTGCTGAATAAAATGGAGAAAGCTACATGAGCTCTGCCTCCATCACTAACTTACATCCTGATAGCAGATACAAAGTAGCCAGCTGTGTTCATATCCCAGGCTTTCTCGGCCAGGAGGGACTGTGCCTTCAAAATAAGGCCTTCTTTGTTCCATAAGTATGTTTACAGGGCATTTTGCCGTAACAAAGAGACAAATAATGACTACAATTACTGTGCAATCAAGTTGTGAGCAGAATTGCATCCTTCCCAGATGGAACAGCCTTTTTATTTGAAAGAACTACTGGAAATTAGTACACTGACTAGAGTTTGACACTTTTGGAAGCAGGAGCACATTGTGAACCTTGATAAAGTTCCAATGTCCAGCAGAGACGGCAATGTTAGAAAACCTGTAATGAAACCCCACTGCCAACCTGATAGCTTCCTGGTAACTTAGCGACTTTTCTAATGAGATGGTGACACTAACGAATGTGACTTGCGGGCATCATAAAGTTGACAAACACTTGGAAATCTTTATCACACAGTGAAAAGCTTTCCCTAATACTTGTGCTCCAAGTTGCTTGTAGGTGAAAGAGCCGCTCAAAGTTCCAAATAGGTGGGTGGGGCATACTGGTATAATCCAACAACTTCAGAGACAGAGGCAGGAGAAGTACATCCAGGTCGTCGACACACTTTCCGACTCCATGGTACAAGTAATGCTTTAGAAATCACTCAGTGAATGTGGAAGGGGTAACAAAAGAACATTCACAAAACCTGCTAAGTTCCTCATCCCTTGGCGACACTGAACCCACTAGTAGATGTGTCTCTGCATCGATCCATTTACATGAATACATAACAGCCATGCTTAAAGAAGAGGCAGCCTTACATTTAAGAGGAGGTGGAGTCTACCATGGGAAGGGCAGGAGTGGGAAGGGAGACATGATGTAAGTATTTTTTTAATTAAATAAAGAATTTCTTGAAATAGCAAGGTATAAATAATCTGTGGAAATGCTAAGATAAAAGGTTAAAAGTTTTTTCCTGTTCCTTTCTTTTTTTTCTCCAGTCTTCTATTTGTAGACTGTCCCTGACGTACAATGGCTCTACTTACAGAGCAGAATAGTGGATACCAGCTGTAGAGGAAGCAGAAGGAAAAGAAGACTGGGACATTAACTAAGTTCTAGCAACACACGGAAGGAAAGCACATGGTTTTTGAATAATGCACAGGGGTGACTGTCTTAGTTACCGTTTTATTGTTATGAAGAGACCCCATGACCAAGGCAACTCTCAGTAGGAAAACATTTAAGGGGGATTTGCTTATCATCATGGTGGGGAGCATGGTGGCATGCAGACAGGTGCTGTAGCAGTAGCTGAGAGCTATATCCTGATCTGGAGAGAGAGACAGAGACAGAGAGACAGAGAGACAGAGGCAGAGACCGAGACAGAGACAGAGAGACTGGGCCTGGGCTTTTAAAACTTCTAAGTCCACCCCAGGTGACATAACCCCCTCCAATGAGGCCACACCTACTCCATCAAGGCCACACCCCCTAATCCTTCCCAAACAGTTTATCAACTGGCAACTAAGGAAGTCTATGGGAGCCATGCTCATTCAAACCACAATAGTGACTATAGGTAAATATACTGGATAATTTTAAAAGCCTAGAAGAAAAATATTGACAGCAAGAAGTTTGCTAAATAGATAAATGATAGACAGATAGATAGATAAATGGATGGATGGATGGATAGATAGATAGAATAGTCCTATAGTGAACACTCCATGGTACCTCCCAAACATCTTCACTTTCTGTGAATCATCGTAATGTCTTATAAATTTAAAGCACAAACTTAACAAAGGATACTGCAAAAAGACATACATTCAGTGGAGGTCATGATTCAAACACTGACTTTTGATTTTTCTTCCTCTGGGAAAGCATGACACTCTTATGTAAAGCTGAAGATCCCACTGAGCCACATGGTCACAAGGAAATACCCTGTAGAGTTTGCACAGCTAACCTATGGGATACAGAAAATTAGGGATTTATATTTTATGCATTTTCAACATATGTTTATGCTTTATTCTTCATGTATTTCAAGCAAAATAACTTATATGATAATATTTAGCACAGACTGGGAAAACAGAAATAAATATGGGAATCTAGCTGTCATAACATAAAACTAACATAAAAATTAGTTCTATGTCCAAAAATATAAAACTGTCTCTACTAACATTTGTAGAAGTTTTCTGTGGAATATTTCCATCAAGTATTGTTATATTAATGTATAGTATGTAATTTAGATGACTTAAGTTTCTCTAATTATCTGCTTTCATTTCTGATATAGTAAATATTGGTAGGTATAACTCACTCAAAGTTTCTTTAGAGTCTTTAATAACTTTTAAGAAAATAGAGAGTCCTGAAACAAAAATATTTTAGAGCTACTAATTTAATGGATTTTGCCAGCATTTTGACACTGAAATAGATTATTAAAAATACTGTTTTACAGTATAATTAAAGTCATATTTTACATTAACTTTGTGTTTTATATTATGTACAATATGGGTCAATATAATCTCTTGAAACAATGCTACAATTTATTCATATACAAATATGCATATGTACATGTCCCCAAAATAAAGTTTTTTGTTGATGCACTCAAAACATTTTGAAAAATCAAATGTTCCTTACCATCAATATCTTAGCGAGACTGGGCTTTGTCATGTCTCTAAGCCAAGAATCTTAGCAGAACACACAAGACATTCATGCCGCGACACATGAATCAACTCAATAAATACAGAATAAACCCTGTCATTCTCTTAGCTTTCACTGCCTATGTGTAAGCACAGCCTGTGGGCTCTGATTTCAAAGCCGCTCACCATGAAATCCAGGCCCTTTCATTCCTACCCTCGTGGTTCACCTCAGATTCAACTTCTACCCCTACAGCTTTTGATTGTTTTGTTTTGTGCTGTGTTAAGACAGGGTCTCACTAGGCAGCCCTTGCTGGCTTAGAAGTTGCGATGTAGACCTAGCAGGCCTTGAACATACAGGAATCCATTTGTCTCTCTCTACCTCTTGAAGGTATTAAAGCCATATGCTACCACAGCTTCCTACAGCTCATTCTTAATATTCATGATGGAGACATTCCTTTACCTTCTTATAAAAAGTTATGTATCTCCTAAATACAACCTGCTCAGTCTGTAAAGTTATTCGTGTATACGTTTTCAGAAGTGAAGGGGAAAATGACATGATTAAATTATAAGCATATATATTTATATGCAGATACATATGTATAGTTATAGAGTTATATCTCCAATCTCAGCCCCTGCTTTCTACACTTTTCTTAGTTCCCACCCCCACCATAAGCCCCCCCCCCGCCATTTTCTAACATGCAGACCTTTTGCTAGGGCTTAGAACTCATTACTTTAATAAATTCTCCATTTATTTGAGGAGTAACCAACAATGTTAGGGGGTTTGGGATCTGAAGTCTGCTCCACAAGAGCTGATACGGTAACCCTGATCAAAAGTCATGTCTAGAGAGGTCATGGGCCTCTGGGAGAATTACTACTGATACTTTACTTAATGGACATGTTGTCAAAGTGCCTTCTAGATACTTATGATTAACTTGTGGGCTAGTTGGTCAAGGACTCTTCTCTTCGCAGCAGGTGACTCATGGCTGGTCAAAGTCACGTGAATTAAGAAATGCTGAGTGCTCAGTCTTAAGAGGACAACCATATCACCCCCTCTTCAAAGCCAAGGAAACAATGCAGATTTCAGGGCAGAAAGGTTGCAAGAAGTGGTTGATGGGAAAGTGATTGTGAAAAGCTATGTTCTAGGTGTGATATAGTTAATGCAGTCATGAGCATACAGCTGCCGTGGCTATCCACATAAGGCACACACACACACACACACACACACACACACACACACACCACACACACACACACACACACACACACCACACACACACACACGCGCCCCTGGGGGTTGAGGGGAGACCGAGAAAGTAAGAGGATGTACTGGTTGAATTTTGTCAACCTGGCACAAACTTGAGTGCCTGGGAGAAGGAGCTACAGATTGGGAGTGGGCATGTCCATGGGGCATTTTTTGAGTAGTGATTGATAGAGCAGAGTCCTCTCTCCTGTGGGCCAACCCCACCCCTGGGCACTGGTCCTAGATTGTAGGAGAAAGCAAGCTGAACAAGTCAGTAAACAACACCCCTCCATGCTCTCTGTCTCAGTTTCTGCCTCGTTGCTGAGATTTGTCTCTGCCCCATCAAGGTCCCGCTGCTCTTCTCAGCCCCAAATAAGCACACAGAGACTTATACTAATTATAAAACTGTTGACCAATGGCTTGGGCTCCTTATTGGCTAGCTCTCTCTAAATTATTAACCCATATCTGTTCATCCACGTGTTGCCACCAGGCTATGGCCTATCCATAATCCCGCATGTTACACCTCCAGCCGCATGGCGTCTCTACTTTGCCTCTCTCCCCAGCATTCTCCATCTCCTAGCTCCGCCTTTCTTTCTGCCTGGACAATCTTGCGTTTTATTCATCAACCAATAAGAGAAACATATACAGAAGGGCATTCCCCATCACTGCCTCCAGGTCCCTGCTTGGGTTCCTGCCCCAACTTCCCTCAGTGGTGGGCTGTGATATGGAAGTGTAAGACAAATGAATCCTTTCCTCCCCAAGTTGCCTTTGGTTGTGGTATTTAACTCCGCACTGGAGTTCAAACTAGAACAGATAATGATTCACTTCAAAGAAGGGAGTCAGCAGAAATAGAAGGGTGTTAAGAAGCTAATAGGGTGACTATGATCACATTCCACTGCATATGTGTGTGGAATTCCCAAAAATAAATGAAAATAAATTCTCCATGTATTCTAGAACCATCTGTTAACCTTCTATTCCTTTGCCACCTTCTGCCATCTGCATCTCTCAGTGATGTCATCCGCTCGAGGACTTTTTTGCCAATTACAATCGTCTCCTTCTGACCCAGTAGACAGCAATGGTCGTCCTTGAATCACCTACACACTAATCAAAGCTTTTCAGAATTTAGCCAGTGCTCGACGCTGCATACTGCCCATAAATCAGCTCTTAGCAGATAGTTGAGGGTCGTGTGAAATAGAAAATAATCTAAAGCAAGGATCCAGGAAACAAAAGTGAGTTCAGGTGCACTAGTTCTAAAATAAACGGAAGACGAACTTGTTTGTTAGGTTTGTTTGTTTTGTTTTGTTTGAGACAGGGTTTCTCTGTGTGTAGCTCTGGCTGTCCTGGAACTCACTCTGTAAATCAGGCCCGCCTCAAACTCAAAGACCCACCTGCCTGTGCCTCCCAAGCTCTTGAATTAAAGGCATGCACCACCACTGCCCCGGCTTGATGATAGTTTAAGGGGGAAAATATTACTAAATTATTCCAGGTCTAAATTTAGAGAGAGATGCAAATTCGTTAATAAGGCAGACCAGGAAGGAAATAGGATTAGAGACCAGGGTTGATACCTCCTGCCCTTTTCATCACATTGACTGAGTTGTCAAAAGTCCTACCAAACTCAGATAATCATGTTCCAGGAGTTCACATACAATAATCGTTAGGAATAAAGCATAACGGGTTGGGACCTGGTCCCATGCTTAGGTCCACCATCGCGATCGGGCGGTTGGGACACAGAGACCTGTAGACTTGATTCATATTGTAAATTTTATTGAGAAGGAGGTAAGAAAATAAGGTAAAGAGACACAGAAACAGGACAGAAGTTGGGGAAAAACAGGGAAGGTCCTGTCTGCCCTTCAGAGAAAGGGGAGGGGGGCAGACACACAAAAGTGGGTGGAGCCTTTCTTTTAAAGAGCCGGGGTACATACACCTGCCATGCGCAGGTGGGAGATAGGCGAGGCCAGGTTTGCCCGGATTACAACAATAATTAATTATAATATTTTGATATTTAATCTGATAAATAGTTCAAATAAGCAGTTAAAAGAAAGAATTCCCTGGGATAATTCCAAACTATCCCAATTGATACCCTTTATGGAAAAGTAACAAGCAAATCAAAGTAGGGTAGTTACTAACCAGGTACCAGTTGTCTTAATGTTTCCATTACTGTGATAAAACGCCACAACCGAAAGCAACATGGTGAGGACAGTGTTTATTTCAGCTTACATGTTCCTGACACAGTCCGTCGTGAAGGGACCACCTGCCCATGGGTGGTGCCATCCACAATGGGCTCTGTCCTCTTGCATCAGTCATTACGATGAAAATGCTTCCACGGGTTTGTGCACAGGCCCATCTGGAGGGGCATTTTCTCAATTGGGGTTCCCCCTTTCCAAAATGACTCTAGATTGTATTAAATTGACAAAAGACTAACCAGGACAACAGTTAACACAGTGCATTCCATACTTTACGAAACTTGTGGTCCCACCCCAGCCCCTAAATGATTATAAATCACATCAGTTTTCAGAAGATGTTTACATGATCATTTTATTTGTGAAGAGTTCATACATTTTAAGGAATAGAAAGCAATGTCAGAAAGAAATGTTATTGGAATGTAAAAAGTAAATTAATACAAAGAATTTTTAAAAAGAAAGATAAGTCATTCTATTTGTGACAATGGAGATGAACAAAAAGAAAATGAGAGGCAAAGGGAGAAAATGGATAACAGAACAAACATAAGTGAGTAAAAAAAAAAATACAATTAAAATCACTGAAGATGAAAAGAAAGCAAGACCATAATAGAAAGAAAATCAACTGGCAGCTTCTCCAGACCTTCACGACCATAAGCCCAGACATTAGCCCTGTGTCCTTACCAGCTAAATGTTTCAGCTCATTTTTAAATGTTTCCAAGTGGTTCTTCTGTGTAATAGCCTTCCTGTCTGGAATGACCTGGAATGTTCTTAATCAACACAGGATGGCATTGTAGCTAGAATTAATCTGTTCCCATAGTGACAGAGATGTTGGGCCTAGAGTTAAGTGAGGGCTAATATTGAAGCACTATTACATTAGGATCTTCTGAGGACACTTTTCAAGGACTGCATCTAACAAACCAACTCAAGTCTGTATCCATCATATATTTCTTCTCTGTGACGGAAGCAAAGGCATCTACTTTGTAGAAATAGATTAAAAGCTCTTCTGTATTCTTCCCATTAGTTACAATTAAAACTGTGATACATATACATATATATCATATTTGCAGACAGATCATATTGTATATTTATGTGTGTGTATTCATACATGTATATATAGATGTATAAGTGTGTATGTTTGTGTGTGTGTATGTGTGTGTGTAAAATCAAAGAGAGGTACAGAGAGACAAGCCTAGCTAGGGATTACCGCAAGGACTAGTTTGGTAACTGCTGTGTTTTTTATTTTTTTAATATATTTATTTTTATTTTTTAAGACTTTTGTCAAACAAATGAGTACACTTAGAGCCCAAGGAAAGCCCTGTTTTAGCCAAAGCACAATGAATAGGGTATCCTAGAAAGGCAAAAACCTTTCAGACATTAGCCATTCTGCTCAAGCCAGGCATCCTGGGGAGAACCATAGTCTCCAGAGACTGGGGGGCCACAGAGAATGCATAGTTCTTTTGTGAGGCCTTAATCTGGGACACAAACTATGTTCCAGCCCTGCTAAGGTTGTGTCAAAGGTACCAGGAAACAGTAAAGATCTGTGTCCCTGCTGGCTTCCCTCCCCTGCCTCCTCCGTATCAGGGCAGAACCTGTGTGTGTGGAAACTAGACAGCAGTAACGGGGAGCCCTGTCTGTTCTCCACAGCAGTGGTGTCATGACTTTAGAGCTTGCGTTTAAGTTGCATTCCCTAAGTGCAAGAGAGAGGAGGTAGTTTCTTTCTTTTGCATGTCACCACCGGTCTCCCTACACTGGTCTCCTTACTATGTCACTGTTGGCTGCCCTGTTTGAGGGAGAGTCTTGCTTTATATATTTCACAATCTTCCTCCCTCAGACTCCTAGCTACAGGGTCTACATATGCGCCCACCATACATTTGACTAGTTGTTCTTTAAAATAATGGGTCCAATTGTTTTTTTTTTTAATACCAAGGTTTAAAAAAAGTTTGTGCACTGTGTCTGTTTGTCACATACTATTTGCCAGAAAATAATTTTGATATGCTAACATGACTCTTCAAATTTCATTATTACCAAGTGTGCTATTAAGTGTTTGTCAACTTGACACAAACCTAGATGTGTCTTCGTACAGGGGATCCCAACGAGGCATTGCATTTTTCAAATTGATCTGTGGGTACGTGTGTGAGTATCTTCTCAATTGTTCACTGTGTAAGAGGATGGAGCCCAGTGTGGGCAGATAAGCCTGGCTTTCATAAGAAAAGTAGCTGAGCTAACCAGGGGAAGCCAGCCAGCCTTCGCTGTTCCTCTGTGGTCACTGTTCTACTTCCTGCCTCCAGGTTCCCGTGCTTGAGTTTCTGCCCCGGCTTCCTTCAGTGATGGACCGGTCGGCGTCCAGATGTTAGCACAGACAAGGACTTCTTTAATAAAGCCTCAGTATTACAAGAAACAAAAGCAAACTGTAATATGATTACTTTAAACTAAAATGCTTCCACAGAGATCCTGTCTCAAAAAATGGTGGAAATCTGAGGAACAACACCCAAGGTTCACCTGCTCCAAAACCATGCACATTCACACACGAGAGAGAGAGAGAGAGAGAGAGAGAGAGAGAGAGAGAGAGAGAGAGAGAGAGAGAGAGAGAGAGAGAGAATCAGAGAGACAGAGAGAGAGAGAGAGAGAGAATCAGAGAGACAGAGAGAGAGAGAGAGACAGAGATAGACAGAGAGAGACACAGAGAGACATAGAGACAGAGACAGAGAGACAGAGATAGAGAGAGACAGAGACAGAGATAGAGAGAGACAGAGAGACAGGGAGATAGGGACAGAGAGAGAGAGAGGAGAGAGAGAGAGACAGACAGAGACAGAGACAGACAGAGAGAGACACAGAGAGACAGAGACAGAGAGACAGAGAGAGACAGAGAGACAGGGACAGAGAGAGGACAGAAAGAGAGAGAGAAGAGAGAGAGAAGAGAGAGACAGAGAGAGGAGAGAGAGAGAGAAAAAAAGAGAGAGAGAGACAGAGAGCAAAAGACAGAGAGACAGAGAGACAGAGAGGGGCTTTAATGTGTTTTATACAGATCTTTAAAAATACTTAACCAGACATGTCAACCTAGACCTTAATTCTGGTGGGGTTTTTGTTTGCTTGTTTGTTTTGTTTTGTTGATTTTGTTTTTGAGACAGGGTTTCTCTGTGTAGGTCTGGCTGTCCTAGAACTCCCTCTGTAGACCAGGCTGGCCTCGAACTTGAAGACCAGCCTGAGTCTGCATCCCAAGTGCTGGGATCAAAGACATCCACCTCTACCACCCTGCCCACCTGAACTTCTTATAGAAATGTGTTTGAGCCATATTTTTAAACCACTCTTACAATCTCAGTTTATTAATGATTAAGAATGCCATGTACATTTAGTGTAAATATTGATACTTATTTTAAGACAAACTTTTTTCTTTTTTTTAATTATTTTTTTTTATTTTACATATTGATCCCAGTTCCCTTTCCCTCCCATCCTCCCATGCCCCCTCCCATCTCCTCCTCCCCCTCCCATCCCATTCCCCACCCACTCCACATGGAAGGGTGATGCCTTCCAGGAGGGATCATCAAAATCAAGTCATTTGGAGTAGGGCCTAGGCCCTTCCTCCTATAAGACAAACTTTTTTCTTTTTCTTTTTTTTTAATTCTCTCTATTTTTTGTGTTTAATTTTTGTACCTGCCATGGAGGTAACTTGAATATATTTTTTTAATTCTATTTTTAAGTGTCCATGTGAAATGTTTTTAGTATACATTTTTGTGGAACTTTATAAAGTTTTTCTAGTGATTACACACATACATGTACATAATAATATAACAACCCACTGTTGCTGCTATTACCTATTATTGGTTTCAGTAAATATGAAACAAGATCTCCTTTTCCATGTCTTTACCCAGACATTTCCAGAATTAAATTTAGAAATTCAGAACATTTTAAATTTTTATTTCTTTTTGAAAATTTGATATGAATATTATATTTACATCATTATTCCCCTCTGTTCTGTACAGTTCCTCCTATGTCCCTCTAACTCCTTATCAATCTCATGGCCTCTTACTCTTTAATTATAACATATACCTTTAATTATAATATATCATATCAATACACACACACACACACACATATATCCTGCTGAGTGTTGCTCATGTGTGTTTCGGGCTGGCATGTTAACTTTTGGTCACCTATCAGGGGTGTCTTTCCTGAAGAAGACTGCTTCTGTCTCTTCCTGGTCCATGGTGGCATGTCAACTGATGTCCTCTTAAGGTCTTGTTTGGGCACACATATTGCTGAGGTCTCCTGGTGCAGCTTCCCTGACATGTATAGAAGGCAGTCTCATAGCGGATAGCCCCTCCTCTGGTTCTCACAGCCTTTTCATACCTCTTCCTCAAGGTCCCCTGAGCCTGAGATGTAGGAGTTGTGTTGTACACACATCATTTGGTTTGACCCACAAAGGTCAGTTATTCTCTGCACGTTGACCATTTTATCTTCCTGCAATTGTCTCTATCTGTTCAAAATGAAGATTCCTTGGAGCAGGTGAGAGCTACACTTATTTGTGGAAATAAATATTTAGAATGTAGTCAGAATGTAGAAATTATAGAGCTTAAGGAAAGTAGATGGACTCTCTTCTAAATTCGATGACTCACCGCACAGGTAGTTAACTAGGTTTACAATATCAGGCATGAGTTCCCTCCTACTGAACGGGCCTTAAGTCCAATTAGCGACTGTTGGTTCCCACCAATATATAAATGCCATATCATGCCTTTGGGGATATCTTGCCATGCTGGTTGTTGTGGATCAGAGGTGTCACATCTGGGTAGGACTGTTGATAGCTTTTCTACACTGGCAGCTGGCATATCTCCTCTGATACTATAAAAGCTGGCTTTCAGATCAGTGCCACTCAGCTCCTCTATACGTCCTCTGAAATGTATGACACCTTCAGGAATATAGTGTTGTCTTCAACTTTGAGGAGGCCATGAGAGGCAACAGCATTTGCATATTTGGGGGGAGGGGTTTCAGACTCCTCTAGCCAACAGCTTGAATGGAGTTTTCCTGTCTGGCCCTGGCAGGGAAGTGTGTGTGTGTGTGGGGGGGAGAGTCTATGGCTCTTGTGGGTAACAATGCATTCATTCCAAGTGACTTAACTTTATTTTAAAAATGATACAAGATAGATAAATGATAATGTATGCACGTGTATTTAAATAAGTCTAGTTAAAAATTTCTGTTGCTTTTACTTTTTGAGATTGTAATTGCCATTACTTCTTCCCTTTCCTCCTTCCAAATTCTCTGATGTACCCCCTTGCTCTCTTTCAAATTCATGACTTTTTTCAATAATTGTTGTTGCTATATGCACATATGTATATACCTGTATGTGTGAAAGTTTAATTAAGCATAAAACAATGTGATTCCATGTGGCTTTTTCAAACATCCTTAGTGTTGCTGTCTTACCTCCACCCTCCCTCTCCCCGACTGTTCCCTGTCTCCTTTCTCTCCTAGTAAGTCACCCCCCACCATTTTTCTCATTCCCCCTTCATAGTACCTGATGTACTTCTGTTCCCTATCTACAGTTCCTTCTCCCAGCACTGACTGTATTTCTCCTTCCTGTGTTCTTTCTTCCTTTGTGATGTTCAAGATTTTTTTTCTTCTATTGTTTTCTTTCTGTTTCCAGACATTTCTATTAGCCCATTTGGGAAGGCAGCTCTGTAGCTAATCACTCCTTAGATTCCCTTCATTTGACTTAGCTTCTGTTTATGGATATTCCTCTGGCTTTAGAATTCTATTCTTTCTGCCTTTGGAAACATTTACTTCCTTCTAGCCTGCATTATTTCTGATAAGAAATCTAACACTTAAATTCTATTTTTTGTCCCATGGAGCTGAGGAAGCAGTGCATTGGCCCAACACCCACTTAACTAGCAAATGTCGTTGGTCTTGGATCCAAACCCTAATCTAAAAAAATCAGAAGACAATAAGTTTCTTGCTGTAAGGAAGATGCCCCCTCCTCTCTCCTCTTTTCCCTGCATCTTTCTCTTCTCCCATCAAGGTTTTTGTTTGTTTGTTTTTTGTTTGTTTTGTTTTGTTTTTGTTTTTTGTTTGTTTTTTTACTAGATTTTAGAATTTGATGACTTTGGACTTAGCTATTTGAGATTCACTAGGCTTCTTGACTCTGTGGTTCATTTGGGGGGAGCAAATTTGCAATGATTTCAACTGTTGTTTCTCAGAATTTATCAGCACAGCCTTCTTTCATCTCTGCTCAGTGACTGCAACTAATAGAAACAGATCTTCTTCTATAGTTTTGAACTTTTAATTTCACATATTTCCCTAGTAGTTCTCACTATGCCATTGCTATTACTCCATCTTTATGTTAATCGATTCCTCTGCCCGCTCCATTCTGCTTTTAAACCCAGAGATTATGTTTTTTATTTAGGTTCCTGTATTCTTCCCATACAGATATTTACAGTTGATTCTCTCTCTCTCTCTCTCTCTCTCTCTCTCTCTCTCTCTCTCTCTCTCTCTCTCACACACACACACACACACACACACACAGACATCTGTTTCTGTGCAGAAACCGTCTTTTTATTTGCCTGTATTTGTTTATTATTGCTACTAAAGAGTATTATGATAGTCATTTAATAATAATAATATTTCCCATGTAGGAGTGACCAACCAATGACTAGCCCAGCTTGAGACCCATACCAACAGAGGGAGCTCACCCTTGAGGGCCAGGGTAAGGTAGTTCAGAGACCTAGGGTACAACCAAACTTGAAAGGACAAAAAAAAAAAAAAAAAGTTAATAAAATGATTCCTATTAGTATTCTGCTATACTCATAGATTGGTGCCCAGCCCAACTGTTATTAGAAAGACTTCATTCAGCAAGTAATTGAAACAGATGCAGAGACCCAGAGCCAAACATTGGGGAGAGCTTGAGAAATCCCATGGAAGAGAGAGAAGAAAGATATAGGTACCAGAGGGGTCAAGGGCATCACAAGAAAACCCACAGAATCAACTTATGTAGGCCCATAGGGCCTCAGAGACTAAACCGATAACTATGGAGCCTGCATCGGCTAACCTAGGCCCTCTACACATATGTTATAGTTGTGTAACTTGGTCTTCCTGTAGGACTCCTAACACAGGAAGCAAGGGCTATGTCTGACTTCTGTTGCCTGCTCTTGGGACCTACTTCCCCTCCTTAATAGAAGAGGAGGTGCCTAGTCTTACTGTAATTTGGTATACCAAGTCTGGTTGATATCCCTGGGAGGCCTGCCCTTTTCTGAAGAGAAACAGAGAAGGAGGACAGGATGGGAGGGGGATGAGAGGTGGGAGAAGGAACTGGGGGGAGGAGAGGGAGGGGAAACTGCAGTCAGGCAGTAGAAACAGATAAAGAACAAAAACTTTGCCTTTAATTCTAATGTCTGCTATCTAGTGTTGGCATCTATTGATAGCATTGTTTCTGTTCAGTTTGAGATCGAAAGAATGGTCCCTACATCCTTTTACGATGAAAGACTCCAAAATAACAAGAACGAACCACTCAATACACTATGGGAGAACTGGGCTTTGAAGAAGGCAGATTGAATCCCACCTCTAATTTAGCATAATCAGTCCTCAGAGTGACTACTAAAAACCTTTTTGCCCTGAAATTTTGCTCATCCTCAACATATTAGTTTGCTCATTTTTCTATAACTAGAAGCCATTGTTCCGTTAATGGAAAAAATGAGTAAGGAAGAGGAATCTGAGAAACGCCCTGCTTTTTCTGTGGCTGATCCCAGGAAGTGACTGCCTAGAGAAGGTGGGATTGGCTTGGAGAGGCAAGGAAGGTAAAGATGCTGAGGTCTGTGGGAGGAAATGGAGTGGTAAGCAGTCAGTTAAAAGAGAACCCGGAGCTGCATTTGAGCTCTAAGTTCCTGCCTGTTTCTAGTACATGTATTTCCATCTCCCAGGGAAAGGGTATTCCAACTTTTCAAGACTTCATGTCTATAAGCCTTACACTTACTTTTTCTCGTTTATTTATGAAAATAAAAACAGAAGAAAGTGACGACGTCAACCTCATCCCTTCTTTATGGCATCGGTTCCCACGACAAAGGCAAACGTGGGTAGAGTGCATATTCATGCCAGACAGTCTATACTCACTAACTCATTTAATCTCAAAGGACCTCCATGACGTATGCCTGGCAAATCAACTTCATCTGCACAGGACATGAGTTAGTAGCTTAACAGCCATGATCCTGCAGCCAGTCAGTTCTGTGGCTGCGGATCAAAGGCTTGAGGTCTTCAAGCATAACAGCCCGCCGCGAGGCTTATTACAGCCCTTTCCTAATCTTGTTTTCTAATGGATGTTTTGTTTACTGAAGTCATCATCGCTGTACTTTGTTTCCCTCACTAATATGATTTACACCAGAAGTAGTTTGCAGCCTGGAAACCTCCTGGCTTCTGTTACAGGCACACTGCCCATGGGCCTACGACATCAGAGGGCAGCTGCACTATCTTCTGGAGTCACGAAATCCCCCCAGGTCTCTGGGAAACTCAGGAGTCAGATTTGATTATCTTTGAGCTCAAGGACTCTGTTGTTGATTTTTTTTTTTTCCCCTTTCTGGGATAAATTACAAACATCACAGATGCTTCCAGAACGTAATTGATTAAATTTCATCACATCATTTTTGTTTACAAATAAAGCTAGGAAGATGTTAATGTGTATTTTTTAAAAAGAAGAAAATTCTTCCTATCATATTTACTTTTAAGCTGCTAGGAAGATAGAAAAATCTGAGTATGAAGAACAAATGTCAATTTTTTTTGTTCATTCTTTTGCTGCTGCTGGGCTGTAGGAATCTATATGTTCTGTACATTATTCTCTCATGAGGCAGATGACTAACAAAACTTTTGCACATTCTATGAGTGATGTGTTCACCTTTGATAGGGTTTGATGATGAACAAACTCATAGTTGGTATGAGATCCCATGGGATAGTTTGAATGAAAATGCCCCCCTAGTCTCACCTATTTGAATGCTTGATCCACAGTCAGTGAAACTTGTTTTTGGAAAGGATTAAGAGGTATTGGAAGAGGAGGTGTGTCACTGGGGGTGGGCTTTGAAGTTTCAAAAACCCATAGGAGGCCCCAGTCTATCCCTCTGCCCCTTTCTTTCTCCCCTTCCTCCTTACCCCCTCTCCCTAATCTTTGACATGATGAGGATGCCAGCATTCAGGAAGTAGAGGGGGTAGGGATCTCTATGAGTGTGAGACAAGAATAGTCTACATAGCAAGTCCTAGGCCAGCCAGGGCTACACAGTGAGATCGTGTCTCAAAAAAGCAAAGTCTTTGACTACATGCAGAGATAATCTCTGGCTCTCTATTTCACTCCTTTGGGCTGTGTGTCATTCACCAGTGCCACACCACACTGAAAACTGTAGCCTTTAGAAAACATTAAACTTGTTCTTCTTATTTTTAAGATTGTTCAGATTAAAGAACATGAACTTGGATGGGTAGGGAGATGGGGAGAAACCTGGAAAGAGTTGGCAGAAGGGGAAACACATGATCAAAATAGCGTGTATAAAAATATTTTAATAAAAATAAATGTTAAATAAAATATAAGGTATGTAAAGAGCTCTTAATAAGCATGTAAAATTTATACATTTACATAATAACATATGAATGCTCAAAATGTGTGACACATAAACAGAAAAAATTGTTCAGATTATTGAGAAAAAGTTCACTATTTTAATGAAATAAACAAAGGGAACTCATCCTTAAGAGTTGGGTAAATGGTTCAGTAGACAAAACCAATAGCAATGTGAGCCTGACAACCTGAGCTGGGACCCAAAAACACACAGAGAAGCCAGTTGTGAGGGCATGCATTTCTACTAATTTTAGCATTCCTACGGTGAGATTTGAGGTGAAGCTAGAATTGCCATCTGAGTGTATGCAGTACAGAGGCAGACTCTGCCTCAAAACGAAATGAAAGTGACAAATCAGTTCCAAAGTTGCCCTCTGATCTCACATGAGCCCTGTGGCTCACACTGCCTCACACACTCACGCACGCACGCACGCACGCACTACAAAAGCACATTATGGAGGTTAGCCTAGCCTTTTATGTAATCATACAAAAGTGTATTAACCTTAACTGAATAAGAATTCACCAAGGAACTGTTTCTCCGGGAAGATTTGTTCTAAGTATAACACAAAATAAAAGTGCAACTGGACAAAGAAGCAAGTTTCAGAGATGATGAAGCGTAACAGGAGGGTTCGTCACGGAGGAGATGAAGCCTGGCATGTAGAAAGTAAACCAGAACTCAAGATGGGAAGCGTTACATTGGTTCTTCTACTCTCCATTTCTACCTTGGTTCTACTTGAAATGGTGGATGCTTTCAAAATGTTTTTTATATTACTTTTAAAAGCCATGATTAAAAAAGAAAAGTCAAATCATCACTTAGATGATGTACCATAATTCATTTCATTATATACTTTCCTAACTTTGGGGATAACATACACATCTTTTTCAATATGTTTTTCAGGCTAATCATTTTAAATGTCCTGTTTAAAAGATCTAGTTTGAATATCTGTGTTCAATGACAAAATAGTTCTATAAAAAAGACCATGGTAGTGGTTATGTATGTGCATGTACTTCATGCTCCTGAATAGTACACTTAAAACCAGTTAAGATGAGAAACTATACTTATGGAACCACTACTTTTGAAAACAAAGACATGTTTACTACCTCAGCGATAATATCTTACTAACTGGAAATAGTTGTGTTTAGTTGATGGTCTGTAGTATATGGCCATGATCTTACATATCAGTGACACCTGAATGGCAATACTGGACACTCCTGCTTGCATTTGTGGATTTATATTTCAGGCTAGGTGAACTGACTCCGTGAGACTACCTAAGGCAAAATGCTTCCAGGCAACTTTTGAGGCAAAACAGTTATTTTTATTTCAATGATATATGTTCTAAAACACACATGAGAAAATGATTACCTAGTCCCTCAGCTTAAGTCCCAGGCAATACTTCCTCAAGATGTAAAGCCAACTAGACAGAATAATTTTGAAATTAAAATAAAGACACAGCACCTGGTGTTCATTCTGAATGCACCCTCTGGAAATTCAGTTGACAAGACAAAATGAGATCCCAGCCTGGGACTAACCATTGAGGCTGCAAGAATCTTTAACTTTTTCTCATCCATCTAATCCTTTCGTCTTGTAGTGTCTTACAAAAAATGGATTATGAGACTGCACCCCAGATCCCCTTTTCTTTATAGTGTAAGACCCTCAGAATGAGGAGTCTCCCCATTTCGGTCGGTACCCCAAAGAACTCAATGTCCAGTCCAGTTGATGCAACACGCACGAGGCTGTAATGAACGGGAAGCGTTTGCATAAACGGGCACCCTCAGCACACAGGCTAGAGAAGCAACATTTTCTGGGTGCAGGTACTTTTAAAGAAAAAAAACCCACAAGCTTAGGATGGGGCTGTGACCCCCTGTCTGTTGAGTACGTGACCAGTCATGGGTTCTCCCCTTGAGGCCAGATGGTCTCACTGTTCTGATCAGCAGACCTTAGGACCTCGGGGTGTGCTAATTAATCTTGTCTGGACAAACCGGAGTTGAAGCTATCTCTTAGTTTCTTAAGGACCCTATTTACTACCTGTTGACACACTGATGGGGGGGGGGTAGTGTGAATTCTTGGTATCCGGCTATCTTAGGGCCTTGTGAGGGAAAGTTGCCTTTCCATGTTGGACTGTCCTTCATTTTAAGTGGGGGGTTTCCTTAACTTTACTTTTGGTTTTTCAATAGTACCCAAACAAATATTTTAGATCCAAATTCCCACAAGGTACTGGGTCTGATAGTGGAGGTCTGTAATCCCACCAAGTAAAGGGAGGATAGTGAATTCTAGGGCAGCTGAGACAGCATGGGTAGCTGCAAGCCAATAGGGGTTATGTAGCAACATCATATCTCATTGTATCTCCTACAAACCAATCCTATTAGCTAAAATGGATTCATGCTTTTAAAATGGTGGCAGTCTGTCTGAGATCTAAGTTAACAGGAGATGAGGCTTCCATTTTACCCCAGAATGGACCTTCAGAATTCAATCCTTCAGATTCCTTCCCACTGAAGTAATAAGTAGTCCTGGGCTTGACAAGATCTGTAGCATTTGTCTGTCTCCTAAATGTTTGCTCAGACCTATTTTGTGAAATGGGATGTGGTTGCACACGTCTGCAGTCCCATCATTTGGGAAGTGGAGACTAGTGGACCAGGAGGTCAAGGCCAGTGTCGGCTATCCAGTAACTTTGAGAATGAATGGGTTTGAAACCCTGTCTGGAAAGAACTAAACAAAGCAAGTTGATATTTGCACACTGAAAGGAAGAAAAGGGACATGGCAGAGGCCACCGACACCAACCATCTTTTAAAACAAAAGGAAAAGTTGGCATGATCAGGCTGTGGAGTGTTTATGCCTACAGTTATCACCAACTGTTCATGCATATAGCAATCACTGATTAAGCATCACTCACGAGCTATGCATGAGTCAAGCCCTTGGGGTGATACGTCTTGTGCAATAGCAAATCTTGTGTGTGAGCAGCAACCAGAGAACAGAGAGTAAGTGACAGCTTTGGTGACATTCTGAGTTCATGGGGCTTTTGCTGTCTTTCAGTCACTTCACTGAACACTTGGTTTTGAGCATTTCTAACCCCAACCAAACTTCGTCTAAAATTTAATAAACATCACCATTTTATAGTTTGGGGATGCTGGAGTATTCCCGGTACAGAGGTTAGCAATGCTCATAATTCTGGTTTTCAAAAGTAGTTCTGCCAAGTAAATGCAATCTTTTTTTGTTACAAAAAAAATTAACATTCACACATCAAAAAGCAATATTTGTAGCAGGTCGCTGTAGATTTCTATCAGTAATAAGACAAAGAAGGTAAAGATGAATTTTCCCTCTATTACCAAGAGGTAACTCTTTTTATCATGTTTTAACTCTCACACATTATTTGTAATAGAAATGTCTTGGACTTAAGATGTAGTTCTCTAAGATAAAACAGCATGTGCTTTGGCACCACGAAGTCTACATCCCCACTGTAGAGATATGAAAGCCTGCCCATTTCTCTCCTGCAGGACGGCTCTCATTTGATCTTGAAGCAAGTGTAAAATGTGCTGAGGAAGCAAAGCTCTCTCCCTCTGCTGGAGCTGGCCTGATCATTCCTGGGGTCTGATCCAGTTCCTAAAGATAGAGTGTCCATCCACACTTGCATCCAGCATATCATGTATCACCCAGGATATAAAAACCCAAGGTATGCAGCTTGCTGGGGTCCCTCAGCTGTGCTGACATGTGAGGATCATAGAGACAAGAGTCCTCTTTCCAGGGCAGCTTTTCTGAGTAGAGACCACCGTACCACAAATCCTAGGCCCCCGTTACCCTTTGGTGCCTTTGGAAATAACAAATCCACTTTTTTGTTTTGTTTTGTTTGTTTTTCAAGACAGGGTTTCTCTGTGAAACAGTGCTGGCTGTACTGGAACTCACTGTCTAGACCAGGCTGGCCTCGAACTCACAGAGATCAGCCTGTCTCTGCCTCCTGAGTGCTGGGGTTAAATGAGTGCTCCACCACCTCTAGGCACAAGTCCACTTTGTATGACTTGCGGGAGAAGTGGCCTCACCACATTGAAAACACGTTGGTAGCCCACACTCTGCCAATCTGTCTTCTGACCCATTGGGAGTAATCCATCAGAAAGAGTTCTTCACCCCCTCCTAGGCCAGAGTGAGCTCTTGAAGGAAGAGAGAAAGGTCCTTAGTCACGTTAATACCTGCTGAGTACTCCTACTGAGGCTTCACAGAATCCCCAGGGAATCCTGTCTGGTGAGAGACATGGGGTAAACATGCTCTCAGACTGCGTAGCTACATGATTCTTTTGCTGCTTGGTCAGTTCCAGCTTTATTTCCCTGAAAATCAGAAGCAATTTATCTGCATAACCCCCAGCAATGACTTACAGCCACTTCAGCAATAAGAGACCTTGAAATAAAGAAAGCAAATGCAGCAGGAGACTTCACACTTGCAGAACTGTGGCCTGTCTACAAAACCAGATACTTCCAGTTGTGTGTCCACTTATGCTAGGTTATAATCAGTTTTCCTTAGAAATCAAAATAATGGAGGGGATGAAGCAAAGGACACATAACCAAAGAGAAAAACAAATGCATAAATAACCAGTTCAAGGACTCCACTCATCAGTTCTAAGCATTAAGGCGTTCCCTGCATATGTTCGGTCTCCAGAAACAGGATTCCTATTGGACACAAACACAGACAGGGTTTATTAAAGGCAAAAGTCAAATTAGAGAATCCATAATTAGAGATGTGACTCAAAAATAGCAACAATATTTCTTTTTTACATTGTAACCTTCCTCCCCCACCCCCAAGACAGGGTCTTACCTATAGTTCAGGCTTGCCTCTAACTTACAGCAATTCACATGTCTCTGCTTAAGTTCAGGGATTAAAAGCTTGTGCCACTATACATGGCTCTGTGGTAATTTTTTAACATATTAATAAGCATTAGAACTATAATTCTAAGTTCTTTCTCATGTCCTTTCTTTCATTAAGTAAAAGCTAACATCACTGGATCCATTTTCCTTTTCCCTGGAACTGACCCTCCCCTAATTAGGGAGGTAGTAATGGCACTCACGTTTCATCTAATCTGGCTCTAGGTAATTATGCTTCACCATAGCAATTATAAGTTACATTTATAGTGAGCAATAAAGGGAAAAACCTTTCCAGTGCACTTTCTTAGGCTCTAAAACCTGCAGAAGGAACAGTGAAGATATATTTAGAGGGCCATCAAATTCTTTATGATGGGTGTTGAATGTGGCTCTTTGCACTGCGATTTCATTTACTCCCCTGCTTAACCCTAGACTAGCACAGCCGTTTGAATGCCTCCCTAGCATCCTACAGAGGTCTATCCCACTAATTTACATAATGCACAAAATACAACCCTCCTAAGTATTTTATGAAGCTTTTCTGTGCTTATGGTCCTACTTTTATGTGTAAGTTCAGTGAGGGTAGAACTCACTACTTCTTTTTTTGGTTTCATCTTGTGGAGCTGATGCAAACTGACTTTGTGTGTTTGCTTCTTTGGGCTTCCCTTTCAAATTCCCTTCACTGGGTGGTCCTCTAGATCAACTCGAGGTCTGCCTGGAGGCCTATCTTTAAGACTGTCTTCCTATTTTAATACTGTATCCTTCCCGATACTGATTTGTAACAAAATTTATCATATCTATTATTTGCTTGATTCTTATATTATTTTTAATGAAAGATAGTTGCTTTAAAAAAAAAACGATAAGCTGGGTATGGAGGTGTACACCTTTGATCTCAGAACTCTGGAGACAGTCAGATGGATCTCTATGAGCTCAAGATCAGCCTGGTCTACACAGTAAGTTCAACTATAGCCAGATCTCTAGAGTGGAACCTTGTCTCCAACACAAAGAAATGAATAAATAAATAAAGTGTGTATGTGCATCCACCCTGTAGTGTGTCATACATCACTTTGTCCATTTACTCACATGAAATTTTTATTTTGATCATTGACTTTTATATATTTTCACTTCACACTTTCTGGCTTAGTCTCATGTAGTGACCTCTACTGTCCAATAACTTCCAATAACATCAACTCAAATCTTAGTGTCCAGGAAGAAGTCACAAGTACGTACATCTAGCTTGTTCTAAATATCATCATTTGCATATTCTGCAGACATCCAAAAGGCATGCAATTCAAGAGTAAAGTCGTCATGTCTCTCCCCTCTGACCTTTGCCCTAGTTGCCCAAGCTAGAAACTTATGAACCAACCTTGACTGCAACTATTCTCTTCCTGAGAAGTCACATACAAATAGATTGAGCAGTCACAGCCATCCTCTTGTTCTTTGCTTCCCATTGCATGGGCCCAGCACATCCATCACTCTCTCTTAAACATTTTACTAAAGGGAAAAAAACAGTGATATTGCTCACTACTGTATTCCTAAGGCCTCATTCTGGTGGGAGTTTCTTAGTGAGACATTAGTTGACATTTCTATTTTGTTAAATCCATTTATACTGGCTTTGGTTGTCATTTGCCTAATTATGAACCAGGAACACTGTAGCAATCTGTCTAGTCTCCTCTCAATTGCTATCTTTTATAAATAGCTTCCCTGTTGTCTCCATCCCTACCTATGGTAAAGACCATTCCACTGTGTTTCTAAGTCTGTCCATTTTAGATTCCTCATGAATGGAAGCATGCAACACCATTCTATGCCTTGTTCATGTCCCTAGCACATATTCTGTGGTCCCATCCATGTTGTCACACTAGGCAGCATGCTCTCTTCTAAGCATGAGATAACTGCCTCAGTTTGTATAGGACATTTTTTGTTTGTTTTGTTTTGTTTTTTGAGACAGGGTTTCTCTGTGTAGCCCTGGTTGTCCTGTAACTCTTTCTGAAGATCAGGCTGGCCTTGAACTTATAGAGATCTGCCTGTCTCTGCCGCCTGTGTGCTGAGATTAAAAGCCTGTACAATTATCATCAATCAGTATATATGATACTCTTTTATCCAAAATTGTAAATGAATACTTGGGTCATGAAATACAAACTCTAAATAAAATATACATTAGTAATAAGAATCTATTAATTGCTTCTCCTACTAATTTACAAATATGTCAAAACTCATGTTGCAAATTTTAAGTGTGGCTCTATTAAACATAGTCTTCAATGCACTTAAATTGCTGTTATCATAAGAAAGTATAATCTAGTACATTCTGTCTTTACAATATAGTCTTTTATTAAAATATTGTTTGTTATTTTTAGGATTATGAAAGCTTTAAGAAACATTGTATTAGTGGCTCTCTGGGAGTAAAATCTAGAACTGATGTTGACATGTGCTACATAATTTTCTAATTGTCATCTTTTCTTAACTTTACATGCCAAGAAGTCATCACAATGTTATCTCTCAGTGTAAAGACGCACATCACTTCTTATACAGGTTTGAGTCATACTTGAAGTTTTCTTATGGCAGCTGGCTGTGGAGTGAATGGGATCAGAACACACACGGCTGTCTGGTCAATGACACTTTGCCATAGACCATTGGTTGTCCACTTCCCAAAGCTGTGAGCCTTTAATAAATTACTAATATTGTGGTGACCCCTCCATAATAAAATTATAAAAGAACTGTTCAACTTTCAAAGGGGTCATGACCCACAAGTTGAGAACCACTGGCATAGACCATGAAAGGCTGGTGACCACTCAGAATCAATATGTGTAGAGAGAAGCCTTTCCAACCCTTCCACCATCCGAGCCAAAGTAGCATCTGTTGGGAAATACATCAGGTCACAGCAGGGAGAGAGAAGTGCCTGTCTGGGAGAGAGAAAGATTTCTCACAACTGAACAAGATTTCTCCCAACTGAACTGACAGATGACATCCTAAACTTTCATGTCACTCGTCCTGTGTTCTTCAAAACTCCACTTTTCCTTCCATAAGTGGGCTTTTGCTTTTCCTCTTTTTCTCACGTCTCCCTTTTACATTCTACACTAACAAGTCCCTAACCTTGGCCATTTAACAAGCCAACTGTTCCATTTGCTGGCTCACTATATATCAACAACCCCTTTCTTCCATTCATCTGTCTTTTGTGGGCCTCATTTACCATCACCAATAAGATAAACACAACAAAGTAGCATGACTTTTGGTGTTCTCCTCCTGTAAGAGCTAGGTTGCTATATTCTCAAATTCTAAAACCAACTAATAGTCCCACAATCATGCTGTGCTGACCTGTAAATCTTTGCCCTGTAAGTGTCCTTTGGGTGAAATTACTTAAAAAATAAATCTATCTATTTGAATATTATATTGTTTTCTATTGCTGTAATTAAAACAACATGACCAAGGCAATTTATAGAAGGGTTTATGGTTTCAGTCGGATATGAGTTCATCATGGTAGGCAGGCATGGTGGCAGAAACAGGAAGCTCAGAGCTCATGTCTTAAATGCAAAAAAGAGGGGAGGGAGGGAGTGAGGGGGTCGGGAAGCATGTGCATTGAGAAAGGCTCTAATTTTGCAACTTCACAGACCACTCTCAGTCTCATACTTCCTTCTATAAGAGCACACCTCCTAAATCTCCCTACATATCACCATCAACTGAGGACCAAATGTTATGGGGGGCATCACCATAATACTTTTCTGGATAAGGCCTATCAGTCATCTGAAAAAGAACAAAGTCTGTTTTTTACAGGGGATAGTAGCACACTAATGGAATATACTGTTGGCCATAACCATGGTGCTATTCAAGAGCTTGACTTTGATCGGTGGCCAACGCCAGCCATTTCTGCAGCTTGACTCCTTTCTCGTGCCTTCAAACACGAGAAAGAAACGTGGCCTATGTCTAACATTCAACTACCTATCTCCTACATGTAGAATGCCCTTTAGATACAATCCTGAACACCTAAGAAATGAGTCATAGCCTTTGTATATATCTGATTTTTCAGCTCACCAAGCCTTTTAATCAAGATAGCACTATGAAGGATTGAAAAGTGGGCTGAGGAGAGCATCCTTCCTTCCAGCTCCAAGCACAAGTTCCTTTTGTCTAAAAGGGAAAATGTATAACAATAAAACAATGTTGACTTGCTCTTTTTATACAAAACTTGTTTTTGCTATACAAAGTTAGGATTCCAAACACTAATAATTCCCACTTGAAAATAGCTTGTTTTGGATGCTAACGGGGGCATAAGCAAAATCCAAGTGTAAAATAAAATGTCTTGAGATTGGAGAGATGGTTCAGCACTTAAGAGTACTGGCAGCTCTATAGAAGACCCAAGTTCAACTCTCAGCATGTACTTGATAGCTTACAGCCATCTGCAACTCCAGGTCCAGTGGGCCTAATGCTCTATTTTTGGCCTCTGTGGGAATCAGATACATACATGGCACACAGACATACACTCAAAACATTCATCCACATAAAGTAAAATTTAAAAAAATAAATAAATAAAAACTCTTTAAAGATCAAATGCAAGAGGTTACTGTGGTGGTTTGAAAGAAAATGGCCCCCAAAAGGAGTGACACTATTAGGGGGTGTGGCTTTATTAGAGTAGGTGTGGTCTTGTTACAGGAAGTATGTCACTCAGGAGGTGGGCTTTGAGGTCTCCAAGATACCTCAAGATACCACCGAGTGTCTCAGACCACTTCTAGTTGCCTACAAGATTTACGACACTACCTCTCCAAGACCATGCCCGCCTGTATACTGCCATGTCCCACAATAATGAGAGTGGACTAAACCTCTGAACTGTAAGTGAGCCACCCCAATTAGATGTTTTCCTTTATAAGAGTTGCCATGGTCATGACATCTCTTCACAGCAATACAAGCCCAACCACTAAGACAGTTACTAAACACAGATTCTAAACAGCAACCTACAGAATCTAATTCCCTGAACTTCTGCATTGCAGTGCCTTTGGAAATTATTTGGAAGACCTGTTAGACTATGACTCAGGAGAACTTACTAAGTAGCAAATTGTGGCAAGTGACACAAATGAATGGCATTTGTACAGGAGGTATTCATAAGTCTTCTAAAAGCTTATAAAACTTAAGCCTTCAAGCAGTAAGATTATAACAAAAGCACAGTGCACTTTTGTTCAACTTTATAATTTTTTATTTTTTTTTTAATTTGTGTGTGTGTGTGTGTGTGTGTGTGTGTGTGTGTGTGTACGAACCATGAGTGCAGGTGTGTTTGTGAAGACTTGAAGAGGCTGTCAGATCTCTTAGAATAGGTAGATTTTAAGCCACCAGATATGGATGCTAGGAACCAGGTCCTCTGGAAGAGAAGTAACCACTGAGCTACCTTTCCAGCCCCAACCTTCTACACTCAAAGAAACAAAAAAATTGTATTATAGCGACCACACATTACAAACCTTTCTACCTAGAACAATTCAATAAAATTTTCAGTTAATAAGAAGCTGTTTTTCAAGTCTTTTATTTTACTGCCAATAGAGCAGGTGCTGTGAGAATCATCCGTTTTTGTTTTTGTTTTAGTTTTGTTTTTTTTTTTAAGACAGGGTTTCTGTGTGTAGCCCTAGCTGTCCTGGAACTCACTCTGTAGACCAGGCTGACCTTGATCTCACAGAGATCTGCCCACCTGCTGTAATTAAAGGTTTGCACCAGCCCTGCCCAGGAAGAATCATTCTTTTTTGAGGGCCTGAATCCTGGTCCTGTTTTAGAGTCTTATGGTTCCCATCCTTTCCATCGCCTTCTTCCCTCTTCAGGGGATTAAGACCTCCAGGAGTGATCGCTGAACATCTTACAAACGTCCATGCAGATGTGCTCTGGTACACTCACCACTCTGGAAGATCCTCCAGTTTCGGTAGCCATAGGACACACGTGTAGACTACACCGGCGTTAACCTTTAAATCCACTAGCTTTTTAATTGCACTTCAAAGTAAGAGCAGGAGACCTTTCGGATAAAGCGAGCCTGCAGCGCATGCTGTGGAAATGAAGTAAGTGGGCCACGTTCCATTGTCTGTATTCTGGAAATGTAGAGCAGTGAAGTAGAGCATGCGTAGTGGAACCTAGGCGCCATGAAGCTCGCGATGGGGTCTCTTTGAAAAGTGTGGGCTGCTGCTGGCTCTGCGGAAGGTCGGGGCTTCATTCATCCACCGCCCCCCTCCCACCCCCTTCCCCGGGTAAGTGAAAGCAAGCTTCTCGCAGTTCTCCCCTCCCCCAAGTGATGACATGGGGCCCTGTGGAGCAATTTTCAGGAGAAACGGACATCTTTAGCTAGACCATTAGCAGGGAGTCACCCAGCATTCCTTTCTACCTACCAAACACGTCTTGAAAAAAGGAATCCATTTAATTCCTTTTTAACGTGACCCAGTATGTTTTCCCAAATGGGAGCTTTTCTCAACTGTGGCATTCATACCAGTCTGCATGGGTTTATGTGGCATGAGTAAATCAAAGAGGGAGCCGGGCCATTTTGACAGTCTGATTTAACAGGACCATTTTTATGCCCTGAGAGCTGCGAGTACAAATACGGATAAGCAGACCGAGGAACTTCTAAACTGGCCCAACCAAACCTCATCTTTATTCACACAGCCAACCACACTCACCTGGAAAACTCCGAATTTAATTATATTCCATGATTTCAGAGATTCCATTGGAGATTTTTTAAGGACAAGGACTACTCTGTGCCCTACCAAAAGAAATATTTGTGGTTAGCATAAGTACCAGAGCAAGTTCATTTCTCCCTCTCGTAATCACCGAATCATCTATTCCAAACCCAGAGAGCATGTTTGGGCCAATACTAGACATAGGAAGCTAGAGTCTCCAAACTTAATTAGAGACAGCTACATGATTGGTTTTCTACGTAAGCATCAAAAGAAAAGGGACCAATTTTGTTACGTGTAGAATAATTGGCTCAGACTCTTTTCAGTCTAAAAGCTGATTTAGAGATACTAGCTTTGACTAAACAAATTTCACCAGAATCTGTTCGCCTTCCACCCAAGTCCTATAACTTACGTGATGGCTTTGATGCTATGGTATTTGTGTTGCTAGGGCTTAATCCTCTGGAGATATATCATGATTACCTGAGAGCAGCAAAGAGATGACTAAGAAGGCATGCTCACTTCTGAAGCCAGGGAGCAATTTCACAGCTACAAAAAAGGTCCGGCTAGTCTCTCGAACTTAAAAGCTAGCTCTCAAGCTTCAGTGTTTATGCTAGGAAGAAACTTATCATTGAACATCAGTCTAATTACTACCATCAAAACTACTACATAGACATCTATAAGATGCGTTCTGGTGAATCAACAGGCCTTTCTCCTAACTCAAAAAAAAACAAACAAACAAATAAACAAGACACTAAACAAACTAGAAAACTTTGGACAGGAGATGATAGATAGATAGATAGATAGATAGATAGATAGATAGATAGATAGATAGATGATAGATAGATAGATAGCCAACCAAAGTATAATATAACACTATAGTCAGGCGAAAAAGAAAGAAGAATTTATTGGGTCAAAGGGAAGAAAATCAAAATCCACTTTAGAAATAGTCTACATAATACACCCCACTGTCTCTGATGTATTGGTCATTAGCCTTAAAGAAGCAGGCATCATAGATATGCAGAGTACTGAAAACATTGTCTTCTAAGAACCCAGAGCTTTAGATTCAGATAATAATATGGTGATATAATTGACTTGATAATGGAATTCATTCTTCTGCATTTAAGCAAAAATTTTAAACTAAGCAAATATTTCAAAGACATTATTGTGTGTTCAGTTCTTCCATAGCAGACAAAATACCTATTTCTGTGCTCCATAAAAATTTCCCCTTACCAGTCTATTCCTACAGAGTTATAATACCTACTTTCTGTTTTAGCACTATTACTATGTATGTTTGAGTGGGTATGTCACTTATGTGCCTTGAATTCTCATTTCTTTTATATTGTTTTTAATTTAAGGCCTCAAACTAAAAATAAATCTAAGTTTGAATCATATCCCAGATATTTAATACTTACGTAACTTAACTAAGGCATGCTTTTAACATTTATGAGATTTCACTTCCCTCCTAGTAAATGACGATAGGATCACCACAAATGTTAAATGAAACAGAGCTCGTAAAGCATTTTAAATGCAGGGAAGCATAGTTGTGATGGTTGTTTTGACTGAGAGCTTGTTTGTCCAGGAAATTAATAAAGCAAACCTCTGGGTCTGTCTGTGGGGATGTTATCAGAAATCTAACATTGATGTTAGATCAACAGTTTACTTGAGTTGAAGCATGGAACGTAGGACCTGGTGGAGGGAATTAGTCACTGAGGACCTTCCCTCGATTTCTTTCTGCTTCTATTCCACTCTACTTCCCTTGTCCTATGTGGCCTATCCATTCCCCTTCCAGCCATGATGGACTGATAATGTCTGGAACCATGAGTAAATAGATCTTACCTCCTTTTAAGATCTTTTAATGTTAAAAATTCTTTCGTCATAATGATAAAGGTGATTGACTTAACAGTAAATGCAAAAGAAATATTTGCTTCTTGCATTACCGAAAGCATCTATTCTCACACAGCTTTATTTCTGTCCTTGTGAGGGTTATATTCAGATGGGACAGGTAACAGATTATACAATCCTAGGTAATGAGAAATCTGTTTGAGTGACAGAAAGCAGAGCAACAACATGTCCAGAGACCAGGCTGATGAGCAGCTAACAGACATGTTCATAACTGAGAGAAAAGTATGAATGGCTGAAAGCTGCCCATAAAGGAAATGGCTTCATTAAAGAACTAAGGGCCCATGAGAAATGAAGGGTTATTGTACAAGAATCAAACAGATCTGGGAGGTCATGGCAGACAGCAAGAGAAGGATGTCTGCTGTCACTCTCTGTGATATTCCCTTCATACAAGGCCTCTCACTGAACGTAAAGCTTGCTGTTTTACCCACTAGGCTGGATATGCAGCCAACCATGCTAATTCTCTTACTAGCCAACCACAGTGCCTGGCTTGGTACCATGGAACCAAACTCATGTCCTCATGATTATACAATGGTTCCTTTAACCCACTGAGCCAACGCTGTGGCCCCAAAATTAATTTTTTGAATTATAATTTTATACTGTTTGGTTTACCTGGTTGATCTGTTCAAGAACCAAAATAATTCAACCATATCAGTTATAGAAAAGCAAGCAAATTTCTTATTCATCAGCATCTTGACTTCCTTATGTACAAAATGAGAATTCTGGATTGAAGAGACATTTTCTTCTATGAATGCTACAGCTATATATAATATAAATATTCAAGTTTACATTTACACAATATTACTCGTTGACTTACTGTCATCATTCATTTTCATGCTACTCTAATAGAATAGCTGGGGTTCAGTAGCTCATAGAGAGCAGAGAATTATTTGTTATGGTTCTTGAAGCTAGAAAGCCAAATATCCAAAGGCCCTCATCTGCTGAGTGTCTTCCTGTTATAAGTGTCGTCCCCCCATGATGGAAGACAAAAGAGCAAGAAATCACATGACCAGAAGGAGGGAGGGAGTCAGGAGGTCCAATTCATCTTTGCTCTGGATTCCAGGCCTATGAAAATGAACCTATCCCCACAACAACAGCATTAATATAGTCTTGAAGACAAGGCCTTCCTGATCTCACAATCTCTTACCTTTTCTACTTTTCAAAAGCTGTTGCTTTAGGGTTTGAGTATGAAGCCCAGAAGGCACCTTTTTGTCTTTGGCCACCAAAATATGTCCTTCTCATACATAAAAGTCATTCATAGTCTCCAAATCTTAACCCTAATATCCCAAAGGTCAGATTCAAGAGTGTGTCTAAATCAAATGAATCATAACTGAGGCATAGTTCATCATGAGGCATTCCAACTGTGAGCATATGATTGCTAACAATTATCTGCTTCACAAATCCAGTGGTGGGATAAAAATAGCATAGACTTGCTCCCGTCAGAAGAGAAAAATAAAAGGAATAGCTGCTTCCAAGGAAGTATAGAACAAAACAGGGAAAGAGCGTTTAGTCTGAAAGCTGGAAAACAATAAAATTCAACAACAACAATAACAACAACAAAACCTCCTTTGACTTCATATCTCACATCCTGAGCACACTAGAGTTGGGATTTGGACTTCTAAGACCTTAGAAAGGTCTACCCCCTGTTTCTGAGCTCCACTAAGTCTGTCCAAAAAAGTGTTTATGAGATGAAGTTTCATGCAAGTAACTTTCCATGGAGGGGGTACACACTGCTTGCCCTACAGGACTGGAGCATCCCCTGTGGCACCACTAGATACCACATTCATGGGAGCTCTCTGAGGCGGCCCTGCCATAACAATTCTCGCCTGCTCCCCATCAGCAAATGCCTGTCTCTCTTCAGCCTGTTTACAACATCCTTAAAATTTTAGTTGGAGATCACCGTGGTCCCATAGCTCTTGTGTTTATGCATAGTATCAAACTTTATGGCTTATACTTTTGGAAGGAGCAGACCAAGGCTAACTTGGGTTGTTTGTGTCATTCATGACTAGGGTAGCTCAGGAAGGCAATGCCAAAATTCAAGGAAGAAACTCATATACTAAGTTCCTACAGGCATTCTTGGGCAATTGTTCTCTCCGGCTTACAACTTGTCTTGAAGGTCTCTAAACTTCCCTGGGGTCATTCATGCTTTCTCTTGACCAGTGGAACCTGGCTCTTCTCACCTGTATTAATCTCTTTAGCAAATGATCACTTGGCCATACCTCTTTTATCTTTTCACACGACCAAGCTAAGAGTTGTTCAAATCTTTCCTTTGTGTTTTTCTTTTAATTACTCTCTTTAAATAATGTCTTCTTTCTTTTCACTGTAAGAGGTCAAAAAGAAGCAATGCAGTACCTCAAACCATGCAATGTCTAACACAGTGCACTGCCTTAAACCATGCAGGGTCTTAAATGCTTTGTTGCCCACACATTTCATCAGTGAGAACTCATTGCTTTTAAATCCGAATTTCCACAAAATACTTGAACACAGACATACTTCCATTTGGCATTCATGTCACTTCCTAATACCTTGCTCCTCGTTTCTGTCTGTGCCCTCACCAGAGATGAATCTCCTGTTTATACTTCTACCAATAATATGATCATGACCACTTAAGCCCGTGACTCTCAACCTTCCTAATGCTGCAGCCTTTTAATACAGTTCCTCTTGTGGCGATTCTCCCAGCCCTAAAGTTACTTTCATTGCTACTTCATAAATGTAATTTTGCTGCTGTTGTCAATCGTAATGTAAATACCTGATATTTCTAGGTGACCCATGTGAAAGGTTCATTGATATCCCCAAGGGGTCATGACCCATAGATTGAGAACCACAGGTTAAGCACTCTCTACCTTTGAAAATTTAGGCATACTGCTTTTGTGTCCTTCTGAGTGTTCACAAGAACTGTCTTTAATATCACATTCAAGGCCATCTCAACATTTTTCTAGCCTGCTTCTTCAACATCTTCATCATCTTCATCATCTTCAACTCTCTATGCATTTCTCAGTTCAAAGTCACTCCCACATTTTTAGGTATTTATTACACCATCAGCCTCACTTCTTAGCATCAACTTGTTAGTCTCATCTGCTTTGTGCTATTATCACAGAATACAGGAGACGGGATAATTAACCAAGGAGAAAGAAAGAAAGAAAGAAAGAAAGAAAGAAAGAAAGAAAGAAAGAGAGAGAAAGGGAAAGAAAGGAAGAATGAAAGAACGAAAGAAAGGGAATGAAAGGCAGAATTAAAGAAAGAGATGAAGGAAGGAAGGAAGGAAGGAAGGAAGGAAGGAAGGAAGGAAGGAAGGGAGGAAGGGAGGAAGGAAGGAAGGAAGGAAGAGAAAGGGAAAAGAAAAAATATTTTTCTTCTAATATCCCTGTAGGTCATTAAGTCTAAAATCATAGGGCTCACATCTGCAACTAACCTTTTATTGCAACCTCCCAGAGTAGAAAACAAAAATGAAAGAGAGCAAACTCGCCATCTATTCAGAAGCCCTCTCCTATAATAAGTAACCCATTTCCACAAGGAGTTATATCTATTCCTGAAGGTATTAGTGTCCCACTCTTGACACTATTGCACTAGGTGATTAAAGGGCTAACAGGCAAACGTGGAGAAATAGTCAAACTGCTGTACTTGGTCTTTCCATTTAAGCTGACTTTCCAGTGTGTCACTTAGCAGATTCATTACTAAGCTGTTATACGTCTTCTGTCTTAGAGGATTTTTAAGGTGGTTGTACTTTT
Source organism: Cricetiscus sungorus (assembly GCA_030556225.1). Lineage (NCBI taxonomy): Eukaryota > Metazoa > Chordata > Mammalia > Rodentia > Cricetidae > Cricetiscus > Cricetiscus sungorus. The sequence goes on from JANBXA010000731.1 coordinate 16,179,785, forward strand.
AAAAAGATTTAAAGTGTGTGTGTGTGTGTGTGTGTGTGTGTGTGAGAGAGAGAGAGAGAGAGAGAGAGAGAGAGAGAGAGAGAGAGAGAGAGAGAGGGGGAGGGGTATGGATGCAGGTGTCTAAAGAGTCTAGAAGGTGTGAGGTCCTCTGCAGCTGGACTTGTGAGCCACCTGATGTTGGTGCTGGAAACCAAACTTCGGTCTTATTAAAGAGCACTTAACAGCTATTCTTGGTGGTGCAGGCCTTTAATCTCAACACTCGGGAGGCAGAGGCAGGCACATCTCTGTGAGTTCAAGGCCAACCTGGTCTCTAGAGCAAGTTCCAGAACAGCAGGCTTCAAAGCAATACAGAGAAGCCCTGTTTCGAAAACCAAAAATAAAATAAAAGCATTAACCACTCAGCCTCTTCTCTAGCCCAGGTGACTATGGTTTTGCAGATGGTCTCACTCTGTAACCTAGTCTAACCTTGAACTCACGGAAGGAAGGAAGGAAGGAAGGAAGGAAGGAAGGAAGGAAGGAAGGAAGGAAGGAAGGAAGGAAGGAAGGAAGGCTGTGTTAAGAATTCTACACAGCCAGGCAGCCAGGTGTGATGACACACACCTTTAATCCCGTACTCAAAAGCAGAGACAGAGAATCTGGCTGGCCTGGTAACCTAATCTACATGATGAGTTCCAGGACAACTGGAACTGCATAGTAAGACATGTCTTTAAAAAAAATCCATAAAACTCAACAACTGAACTTTGTGACCATACAGAGTTGAGTTAATGCCGTACGAGAGAGCTGAATTATTTTGTACTATTTTGAGCCCTTTGGAAAATATTAATTGCCCACCTCCATGTCTGATCTTAGCAAACCACTGACTTCTACCAATCCAAAGCTAAGGATATTATCACATAGTTGTGAGACATGTGACAGTTTTCTCTACTTTGCTGAGGCCTCGTACCTGCAGTTGCTACCAATACATTTTATTTTATGATTTTAAATCTTTTTATTTTACATGTTTTGCTTGTGTATATGTCAGTGTACCACATTAATGCAGTGCCCACAGAGGCCAGAAGAGGACTTCAGATGCCCTGGAATTGGAGTTATAAACAGTTGTGAACCGCCATATGAATGCTAGGAATTGAACTCAGGTCCTCTGTAAGAGCAACCAGTGCTCTTAACCACTGAGTTATCTCTACAAGCTTCCTGCCAAATATATTTTATAAATATCCTGCTTCATGCCTTGTTTTTTATCCTGCGACTGATAAAACATCATGTATATAGTTGCATTCACAGTGGAACACAACATTTGGTAGAACTTTAATAAGTATTACAGGGTTCTAGTCACTCATATTTGGCTCCCAAAGAAACTTTTATTCCCTTTGAGGCTGGAGTTGTTTGTTTTTGCTTGTTTTAGGCAGGGTTTTCTTACGAGCAGGTTTTCCCAATGGCCTGGTCCCACTGCCGCGACAGCCCCAAATAACACACAGAGACACTGTATTAGATATAAAGCTGTTGGCCTGTTACTAGCATTTCCTATTGGATAGCTCTGTCTTAAATATTAACCCATTTCTATTACTCTAAATGTTTCCACGTGGTCTTGGCTTACCGGAGAGAGGGACGGAAGTTCTGCTCTCTCCGTCCTCCATGTTGAATCTCTTTCTACTATTTCCCAAATCCTCCTTGTCTCCTTGTCCTGCCCATCTTGCTTTCCTATTGGCCAACAGTGCTTTATTCATTAACCAATAAGAGAAACATATTTACAGAATGACTTCTCCCATCAGGGTTTCCCTATGTAGCTCTGGTTGTCCTAGAACTCATGCTGTGGGCCAGGCTGGTGTTAAACTCCCAGAGATCTGCCTGTCCCTGCCTCCAGAGTGCTGGAATTAAAGGTGTGTGCTACCACAGTCCGGCAGGAGCTTTGTTTTGGCACTGACAATTCTTTTGGCTTCAGCCTCTCCAGTAGCAGGATTATAGATGTGCTGCTATTCCTGGCTGTATGTGACCTTCTTTCTCAAACAGCCGTAGCCTAGATCCATGCAGGGTTAACAACAATTTTTGATTTATTATTACTTACTTATTGCTTTCCTTATATTCCCATAAGATGGATTTTCTCAGTGGAATCTTACATGCTGAACCACTTCTTAGGAACTGATGGGATGGTAGCATATAACATCACTGAGTGGACAACTTTCACCTAAATTTAGAAATAATTTTTTTATGCCGTATTATAAACCCAACTAAAGCAAAACAACTTGTATTTTAGAATTTTAAGCATATTTTAAAAAGCAAAACGTTTGCTTTTTTAAAAAAGCAAAACGGCCTGTATTTTAGAATTTTAAGCATATTTTAACTAATTACAACATAAACACATATTGAGCATCTAAATAATGTGTGCTCAAGTCTTGAGCCTGAAAAGGAGTCTCTTCTCCTAGAAAGCTGGTCTTAATTTGCATTGGATTTCAATGGTTTCCTTAAGCAAACACCTGGAGGGCTTCCAGTCTAGTGAAAATACGTGTCCACAGACACAATCCTGCAAACACAGTGAGCTCTTTGGCAGTTTTAGAAAGGTTGAAGGTTGGCCATGGTCCAGACCTCAAACTGTTCCCTCTGTTATTCTCAGGCAGAAAACTAGAGCAAGGTACTTTAAGCCTTTGGTGGAGGAAAGGGATTAATGCCAGATCCTGCTACAATCTGACGTTTGTTCGATGGAGGAGTCCCATTGTCATCACAGCCACACTCTGAGGTTGGGAGAGTCCTAAAGAATTGGGACATTGGCCAAACCTCTGAGTCCTGAAATGTCTCTCCAGAGCTGCTCAGAGGAATCTACACTAGGTACAGACCAGAAGAAAAACAAGGGGGTCAGGACTTCTTGGTATTCCTGTTCCCATTCTTGGAGTGTGGCTCTAAGGGCACCTTCATTTCCTTTCTTTTCTATTCCATCAACAACAAATGTTAGAGTTAACCATATATATATATGGAAAACATTAAATGATGCAGAACAATAGAGGTTTAGCTAAGACATAAAACCTGAATTGAGAGAAATGGCAATAGTCATAATAAGACTGCATTTTTGTGGGTATGTGTTAACTAAGGCATGCTCTGTCCTACAGGGTTCTTTAAATTTTGCTCTATTGAGATTTTGCACAACGTGGAAAAAAACTTTGTTGGAAATGCATCTGTGTAATGTGACCCTGGGAAGACTTGAGTGGGTAGGAAGAGCAGGCTCTACCAAAGAGGTAAGCAAGTATAACCATTGGCTTGGCATGTGGATCAGCGGGAAGGGATTCCCCAGGGTGCGGTGGGGTTCAGTTTAACTGTACCATGGGGGTGATAGGAGACAGGACAGGGATAGAGGCAAGGACACACCATTTTAAAGGAGTAACATTGAATATTTGCAAACATGGGCAATAGATCTGCTTTGTGAGCATAAGAAAGAGGTAAAGTATTTTCCCCAAAGGTCCAGGTCAGTAAAGTGATTAAATGACATGGTGTCTGCAGACACTTTTCTGAACTCTGTGCATGCTAATTTGTTCTGGGACCTTCAAAAGTACATTTTTTGTGTTCTAAAGGGATTCACAAGTACAAAAAGGTTTTAGATTAATTACCTGAGCAGTAATTTTAAACAGCACTCTAGCCTGTTTCTGGCATGCCCATCAAGGTATTAGGGTACCAAGACCTTTCCAAAGCACTGTTGATGTAAGTTTAATTTTGTAAAAAGATTGATTTAATTTTTATTTCACATAGATGAGCGTTTTTCTGTTTATGTATGACTTGCCACCATCTGTATACCTGGTGCCCACACAAGCCAAAACAGTTGTTGGATTCCTCCAGAACTGGACTTACATATGGTTGTGAGCTGTCATCTGGATGCTAACAGCTGAAGCCAGGTCCTCTGGAAGGGCAGCCACTGAACCGTCTCTCCAATCACCCACCACATTTTAATTAAAAATAGTTTTTGAGAAAAATAGGCTTTGAAAAACAATTTCTAGCCAGGCAGTGGTGGCGTAAACCTTTAGTCGCAGCACTCAGAAAGCAGAGGCAGGTGGATCTCTGAGAGTTCGGTGCTAGCCTGATCTACAGAGTGAGTTCCAGGACAGCCAGGGCTGCTACACAGAGAAACCCTGTCTCAAAAAAATAAATTTCTAAATTTGTTAACATTCTGATTAATCTTATCTTGTTAATCCCACAGGTTCCAGGAGAAAGACCACTGACACAAATCATGGCCAAAGTAATTAAAGCAAGCTTTTAAATTCCTGAACATAGCCTGTCTCTCCCTTAGGTGAGGTTCCAGTGATTGGCATTTGACTTGAGAAAGATAAGGGTATATATAGCTCAGGAGTATGGGGTTTCTAAATGGGAATTTGACAGGCAAATGGGCAGAGGTATAGAAGCAGGATATAAGTATAGCAAGTTGGTCATACCAACCTCCTGAAACAAAGTCATGGTTGCAAGGTGGTCATAACAACCTTTAGAAACAAAGGTCTGGTTGCTGTATCTTGACATAGGCAAAACAGAGCTGTTTGCAGTTATGGTTACACATGTGGCACAGCCCAATCCTTGAGAAACAGAGATTTAATCATAAATAAGATTGATCCTAGATTGTCTTTACTATAAGATAGTCTTAAGCCCAAAATGGAAGCAGGCTGGTTTAGCAATCTTGCCAGTCTTTCAACACATGGAATTATTTAAGAAAATTATGTACTACATATTCTTGGGATTATGCCATTAAGAAGAAATAGGAATGAATAAATTATAGTATTTTGGGTAACTAGCTGTCTTACATTGATAATCAGATTAGCATTTATTGAAATGTAACTAATACTATGACCTGAAGATCAGTCCTATAATAAGCAGAGGAGCTGTGTGGAATAAAGTGAACTTCTTCAGGGTAAAAATGGATGATGTGAAATCAGGTGATTTCAACCAACTTACGTAAGCAAAAAGACTTTAAAAAATTAATTCTGAGGAATAATTTTGTATGAAGGTGAAGAAAAATGGGGGCACATTTAAGCTGTCTCAGGTATTTGTACACATTGATTATCTTTAATTGTTCTATTTAATTACATTCTAGAATACTTTTACATTACCATGAAATCTATATATTCTGATTCATGAAATAGGTGTTGCAAAACTGCTTCCCTAAATGAACTTTTTAATAAATGTTCAGTGCTTAATAAAGTTGCAAGGAAAAAAAAAAAAGAAGTGGATGATAACAAGAATGGCTGTTCTGTTGAGAATTATGCATGATCTGATTTAGGTCATGCAGCGACTAAGTCTTAATGTGTTCCAACATTCACTTGCATATTCGAATGAGCAGCTGGCTAATTTAATCCTTTCTGCTGTAATTTACTTGCTTCTTGGTTATAATTTCATCTGCTTGTTTTTCATTACATAACACAACGGATATATTCAATCCCTATTTTCAAATGTAACCTAAAATTTTCCAAATATTTCTTTAGGAAACAGTTTCTTCTTCATGCATGGATTTATATGAGATTTCTACTCTCAATTAAATTAGATTAATATTTTAGATTTCTTTAGGGTCTTTTCCAAAGAATATAAAACTGGGAGAAGTTGTTCCATTGTGAGTCCACAGTTCTAGCTGTAAAATGATGCTCTCACTTTAGGCTGTCGTCTTTGTGGTGGTGTGATCTATGCAAAGCTTGGCAAGTTTCCTAAGCGAGTCTACTGGTAGCTCCTGTCTTTGCTCTCTTTTGTCTCCCTAGATACCTGTTGAAATTGGCAAACTTTAAACTTTAGTTTTTGAGGCTAAAGTCCTAAATGCTGGACACACACACACACACACACACACACACACACACACACAACACACTCATTCACATACACTCACACACACATATACAGAAAGAGAGAGAGAATAACCAGTCAAACACAATCATGTGTAAAGAAGTCATATAATGTAGAAAGAAATCAGGAGGCACATATATGCATACAGCAGTTTAATAAAGACATTATGTTTGTGTGTGTGTGTTTGTTTTGAGACAAGGTTTTTCTGTATAGCCCTGGCTATCCTGAAACTTGCTATGTAGACCATGCTGGCTTTGAACTCACAAAGATCTGCCGGCTTCTGCTTCCTTTGTGCTGTAATTAAAGGTATATGCTACCATGCCCAGCATGGCATTATGCTTTAATCTAACTGCCCCATGTTATTGCGGGGAGACTTTGAAAATGATAGCTTATTAGAAATACCAACGATATCTATGGACATATTTCCTATGGCTGCTGACCTATTGACTTAGATATAATTTGATGCACCAATGAAAACATGGGTGTTCATAAGGAGAATTTTTAAGTAACAGAAAAGTGACAGCTACCAAAATATTTCTCATTTACAAGGCAAATTAATGTATCTATAATAGACACTAGGTTACTGCCTTTAATAAACATAAGCTAATAAGTAGGAAAATGGCCAAAGATTATGCTAGGCAATAAAAGAAAAACTAAAAATAGTGAATAAACATGTGCTAAAATATTCAATACAGCAAGTGACCAAAAATTGCAAGCCTCTTTGTAAGAAGAGGACAAATTTCATAAACGAAAAAGCAGTTCCTTCTCGTGTGCTCAAACAGAATGATTGAGCAATTTTCTACTGTCACACTATCCACGGACACCTTTTCTTTTAGTTTATAGCATTCAGGGTTATTATTTCCACCACCCTGTCAGTTTCAGCTGTGAAATTTGAGTCTGTATCAATGAATAAGATTGAGAAATAAACTAAACTGAAAAATTTTTATTTAGTACTTATTTTCTTACTTCAGATATCGTACTAAATATGCCATGTATTTTAATTTGGCAATAAAAAGAAAATATATCACATATTATCACAACATTGCATGGAAATTAGAAAAAAAAAGTAAAGAACCTGAAATTGTGGAACATTTTTAAAAGAAAAATTGTTTAGTTTACTATCTCAGCAGGAAGAATAGTAGTCTGGGTTTTTTTTTTTTTTTTAACCATCATCAGTTATTTTTCTATAGTTAAACTTTCTTCTCAAAGATATCAAAATGTGTTAGCTCTCAATAAGACCACAGAGTCCTGGTACCCACAAGATGACCCACAACTGTCACTCCAGTCTCCAGGGCATCAGATGCCCTCTTCTAGCCTCCTTTGCCACCAGTCACCACACATAGTATGTAGATAAAGCGCTCATAAACATAAAGTAAAAACTCGTAAACCTTTGTTTTCTGAGACAGGGTTTCTCTGTGTAACCCTGGCTGTCCTAGAACTCACTCTATAGATCAGGCTGATCTCCAACTCAGAGATCCGCCTGCCTCTGCCTCCCAAGTGCTGGGATTAAAGGAGTGCACCACCACTGCCTGGCTAATAAATATTTTTTTTTTATTTAAAATGAATAACAATATTTATTTTGTAAATATCTCTTTCATTATAGCTATATGGCTGACCCTATGCTGCATACGTGAATGGTTTCTTTGCCTTGAAAGAAATTATGCTTTAGTGAAGAAGAAAGACGAGCAAACAATTAGTTCCAAGCCAGTGAAATACCTGCAGTGTTAGGAATAAGCAGTAGCCAGTGTGAGAATGTTAATACAATTCAAGGATAACTTTAAATCACATCAGAGAGCAAAGGAAACAGGGAAAATTTTTATTTGGCTAAAGACATTTATTTCAACTCACTCAGCTTTTTTTTAAAATGAAAAGGAAATGGTGCAATTGATAAGCAACCATAAACTCTACAGTGCAATTAAAAGTTCATAGGAAATAGGTATTTGGAGAATAAAATACACCTCAAGTCAGACAACCATAGTGTTAGAATTTTCTGTGGTGTATATTGTCTATGATATTAAAGCTTGCCTGACGATTCAGAAAGTAAAGTCAGCCACACGTCTTAGAAGCCAGGCACACATCTTTAATTTCAGCAGCCAGAAAGCTAGGACGTGATGGTGCACACTTTTAATCCTAGGACCCAGGATTAAGAGATAGACAGATCTGTGTGAGTCCAAGGCCACACAGATTTACGCAAGAGTGAATCAGTCTAAAAGAGAATTGTAGTTCACACCTTTAATCCCAACATTAGGGAAGCCAGGTCTCAGAGAGGCATTCATTCTCCAGCCACACTGAGGAGAGGCAGCAGTCTGAGACTCGGTGAAGATCTCGTGTGTGGATCAGCCCTTTCAGCCTGAGCTAAAGATGAGAACTAGTGGCTGACTGCTTTGCTTTTCTGATATCCAGCTTGAAGTTTGAACCCCAATGTCAGTCTCTGGGTCATTTATGTATCCGTGTTACAACTTTCAGCTTAAACATTTTGCTGAAAACAAATCATGAGAAAGAGATAGTTGCTGACACAAAGGATATGCATCATAAACCTGTTCCATCTGTTTAGTAGATCATTTATTGTCTTGTAGATTAAAGCCAAATGCATGGTAGTTTGGGGATGAAGATGGAAAATCCTTTTTCAAAACTGTTATACACAGGAAGGCCAGGCAGTGGTGGTGCACACCTTTAATTCCAGTACCAGGGAGGCAGAGGCAGGTGGATCCCTGGAAGCCAGTCTGGACTGCGATTGAGTTCCAGGACAGTCAGAGCTACACAGAGAAACCTTACATTGAAAAACAAACAAACAATCCACAAAACAAAAGACTCTATAAAATAACATAAAATTGGTATTTTCCCTCAACCTTGCATAGAAACATAGAATAAAAAAGACTTCCTAAAAATACTTTTGAGTAAATGCTATAGAATTTCAAATACCATCAACAGTTTTGACCATCTCCAAAACATACCTTCTAGCTTGGAACTTCTCTGATCCCTCAAAAAAATTATTAAAAATTTCAAACAGAAAATTTGAAAAGAGTATAGTAAGCACTCATTTATCCACCACCTGGGTTCCTCCATTAATATATGATGACGTTTATAGCTACCTCCCCATCTATTCATATACATCTACTGACATATTATGTTTTTGAAGTAGCTCAAAATGAATGGCTAGCATCTGTGTAGTCCCCTTAAATACCTCACTATGCATATTTAGTGTCCAAAAGTGTTTAGCATCTGAGATTTCATAAATGTACATATTAGAAGAATTGTCAGCATATACGAAGACAGTAACAGCCCCTTGGAAGTTTTCTCATACCCCCTCTCAAGGGCTGTCTTCCCTTGTCTTCATGGGTACTACCATTGTGATTTTGTCTATGCATTATGTTACAGAGCTTCACGTCAGTGATGCTCCATGTAAGAAGTCTGTCGCCAGGCACAGTGCTTTAAATTTTAAAATTTAAAACCTCATCTGTGTCAACCTGTGCATCAGCAGCTCCTGCTTTTCATGGTGGTATAATATGGCATTGTATAAATAGACCATACATTTTTAAATGGACCCTCTCCACCTCTGGTTGGAGCTATGAGGACTAAAATCCTTATCACCACAGTGGTAGTCATATTTATTTTATTTTTAATTGTGTGTTGGGGGGGCACAAAGTTCAGAAGAAGGTGTTCTGTCTCCAGGAGCTGTCATTATACATTGATGAGAACTGCCAAAGATGGGTGCTGTGAACAGAGTTCAGCTCCTCTGTGAGAGGGCTTTGGGGTTACCATTGGAATTTTGTTGAACCCATAGATGTACTGGAGAAAACAGGTATCTTTATATTGTGTCTTCACATCCATGAACTTGATATAACTCTGCATTCACTTTAATTTCTCTATAACGTTTTCTATTATCACATGTGGGCATCATTGACATTTTTTGTGAAATGGACTGCTATGGGTTTATCATTTGAGATCTATTAAAATAATCTTAATTTCATTTAAATTGTTTCTGTTATATAAAAATTCAGTAATTACACTAATATGTCTAAAAACATTTCTGTACATTTTTATAGGATTTTATTTCTAGTAAACGATTACATCATCTGTGCATTAAGAGCAACCATTTTCTTCCTTTCCTCTTATATCACATCTTTTCCTTTCAGTACTAGCCAGGTCCTCCAATACAGTGTTAAATAGGGATGGCAGAGGTGGGTACTCCTGCTTTTTAAGTTAGGGTATTTTAAATGTCTTCTGGTAGCCTTTAATCCCAGCACTCGGGAGGCAGAGCCAGGCAAATCTTTGTGAGTTCAAGGCCAGCTTGGTCTACAAAGGGAGTTTCAGGAAAAAACTGTTAACTGTTGCACAGAGAAATGCTATCTTGGAAATATATATATATTTAAAAGAGGAATACACACACACACACACACACACACACACACACACACACACAAGGAATAAACATAGAACAAAAAAGTTACCCAGAAAATAATGTGGTAAATAATTTTTTAAATACTAACATGCAGTTTAAGGAAATTGAAAAGGAAAGATATTTTAAACTGGAAGCATCCAATATTTAATTGGTGTGTGCACATTGGTGTATATATGGTATACTCATTTGTGTATGTTTGTGTCCACGTGCACATATGTGAATGTCAAAGGTTGGTTTCTGGTATATTCCTCTATTGCTTTCCACTTTATTTTTAAAGACAGTCTTTCACTGATATTAGGAAGTTTCCTACTGAAACTAGGGCCCGCAGAATCAGCAAGACTAGGTATCCAGCAAGCTGCAGGGATCTGCCAATCTCCTCGTCCCAGTGCTAGGATTTATAGGAGTATGTCACCATACCGAGCGTCTTATGTGGGCATTAGGAATCCAAGTCCTAATGTTTGCACTGCGAGTCTTGCTGACTGAGCCATCTCCATCCCCTTTTAATAGTTTTATCTTCTTCATTCCCTCAGTAGGTTACGGCTGATACTCCTTATCCCGAAGATCTGTCTTCACGTTGCTTTTAGTGTGGTGGATTTATTGATGACAACATCTCTTACTTTCTACCTGAAATGTCTTTATTTCACTTTTATTCTGCAGGGATATATTTATTTGTCAAGTAATTCTGAGTTGATTTTTTTTTTTTTTTAATTTTTCTGTCTTAACAGCTTGAAGATGCTGTCGCAGGATCTCCTTAGCCTCAGAGTTCAACCTGTCAATAAACAATTGAAGCAGTGTTTTCCTCACGATGTTATTTTCCTCTCCTTCGCAAACGCTGTCTTACATCAGATTTGCAGCAGCTTGATCATGCCCAGCAGAGGCGTTTCCCTGTGTTGACTGTACACGTGGCTTGCTGAAACCTGTGGTAGTTAACCTAGGCAAGTTTTAAATGTTATTCCCTTAAAGTACTTAAAGCCAGTGCTTGCTGTTCTCGGTTAGGTTGATTTCTGTGCTGTGGTAAAACATTCTGAACAAAAGCAACTTGGATAGAAAAGGGTTTGTTTCAGTGTATAGGTCACAGCGGGTTATTTGGAGAAGCCAAGGCTGGGGGAACTGAAGTAGAGGCCAAGGAGGGATGGTCTTCATTGGCTCGCTGTCCCCTTCGCATGCTCAGTCATCACTCAAGAAAATGTCTCACAGGTACGACACAGGCCAATGCTGTCAAGGCAGCTCCTCAGTTTAGGTTCCAAGTCACAAGGCCAGGCTGTGCCCAGTTGACAGTTAAAGCTAACTATGCAACTTGCAAATCAGATATTTTGCTGTTCTTTCAGCAATTGAGGAGTATGCATTTAACATTTTGATCTTTTTCAGGCTGAATAATCAGTCTTCAAGATTAATTGACTCTGCCATCTCTCTCTCTCTCTCTCTCTCTCTCTCTCTCTCTCTCTCTCTCTCTCTCTCTCTCTCTCTCTCTCTTTGCTATTATGCCACGTAGTGACTTTCATGATATTGCACCTATATTTTTCCATTACAATTCATCCTCAATTTCATTTTATAATATCTACATGTTTTGCTGAAAATTTAAAAGCCCATCAAGAACACTATATTGCTAGTCCTAAGCTTAACATCTTCTTAAAGGTGTGTTATCCTGTAGATGCTTGCCGGCTATGTATTATTTTGTCTCCTTAAAACGGGTTATCTTGTTGTTGTTGTTGTTGTTGTTGTTATTATTATTATTATTATTATTATTATTATTATTATTATTATTATATCAAGTACTTTTGGATTGAATCCTGGAAATTGAAGCGGTGTGCTGTAGAAACTCTCAATCTTTTGTATTTCTCAAAAAATTGCTTTCCTTTTCAACCAATTTACTTTTGATACGATTCAAATTTCAAAAGCTGTGTCTCTGTAAGAGGGTGCAGCTCACTGTGTAATTAGTTGGGTTGCTCGCAGCATGTTAATGCCCATGTGCTTTAGCATCAGCCAGAGGTTTTGGCAGAATCAGCACATAGAATGCACGGCTTGGCCTCCTAGTGTGTTTTTTGTTGTTGTTGTTGTTGTTGTTTTGTTTTGTTTTGGTTTGTTTGTTTGTTTTTCTGGGTTCCCTCTTCACTTTCTAGTAGTCAAGGCTATCTGAAACTCTGTCTCCTGGTTATTCAAACTTCTGGAATGTTAGCTAGGCTTGGGAATGAGATGATACCCTGATGTTCCTCATCTAGTATGCGCTACTTGGACTATATCCTTGAGGTTTGGATCTGTACCACAGCAGTTCTCAGCCTTTCTTTTGCATACCAGGTACTTACGTTACAATTCATAACAGTAGCAAAGTCACAGTTGTGAAGTAGCAATAAACAATTTTATGGTTGGGGGTCACCACAACATAAGGAGCTGTATTAAAGGGCCGTGGCTTTGGGAAGGTTGAGAATCCCTGCTCTACTACATCACTATTTATTACTTATCCTTATTTCTATTGCATTCAGTGATACTATATAAGTTTATGAGCTACTGGAAATCAAAGAGGGTTATGTGTGGTTTGTGGAAGTTCATAAATTTAGGACAATAGTGATATAGATTGAGAAAAACAAATTTTCCAATTATCTGTTGTCTGTGTAGAAAAGCACGTCACAGAGTGCCACTGGGCATAACAGGTGTAACTAGTATCAGCAAGATGGCTTAGTGGATAAAAACCACTTGCTCCTAGGCTGGAAGGCCTGAGGTCTATCTGTGGGACCCACATGGTGGACGGGGAGAGCTGATTCCCTGGAGTTGTCCTCTTCCTGATCACACATATACCCCATATACAATATACGATAAACAAATTAATTAAACAATAATTATTAATTAATCAAATGCTAATTTTATAAATTAGAACACTAAAGCACACATCTCACGAATACGTCATCTTTCCACTTCTCACCCTTATTGTTATTTGCTCATAATGTCAGAACTAAGGGATACCAAAAGAAAGAATTTTTTTGTTCTTTTTTATTCTTATTATTTTAAGATAGATTTAAAACCAATGGCTTCTACTTCTTCATCCGTCTGTAGCTTTTAGTAAGTTTTCCTATCATATTTTCTTTTTGTTGTTGTTGTTTTTGTTTTTTGAGACAGGGTTTCTCTCTGTAGCTTTGTAGACCATGCTGGCCTCAAACTCACAGAAATCCGCCTTCCTTTGCCTCCCAAGTGGTGGCATTAAAGGCGTGCACCACCACGCCCAACTTTGCATTCTATTTCTATATTATTTGTGTGTATGCGGAGACAGAAAACACTTGGAGTCAGTTCTCCCCTTCCTCGACGGGAAGACGGGGTTCAAACTCAAATTCAAGACTGGTGGGAAGCGTCTTAACCTGCAGAGTCATCTCCATCTGTGACTACATGCTGCTTACTTATCTTCTGACAAGGGGTGTAGTCCCACTTCAGGCTCCGGACAACTTTACCTGTGAAGTAAATGATAGCAAATATTTCAGATTTGGAGGGCATTTTGTTTTTTTATTGTTTTTTGTTGTTTCCTTTTTAAACAGTCTTTAAAGTGTATACAATCATTCTTAGTGTGACAGGCTGTAGGAAAACAGATAGTAGGGTCTAGTTTGCTGTTTCTGGACTTAATATTCTTACTGCACAGTGTGGCTGAAAACTAGGCAGTGTGATGCATGTGAAAACATACTGTAATTCACTAGAGATGGGTGAGCTACTATAACAATAGAGAAAGATACCTATTTGTCATTCAGAGGCCTCCACAAAGGTCTGAGGGAATTAAGCACAGCCGCAGTAAGATTTGGTGGTGGAATGATGTAGGAAAATTCTGTTTAGTCTGGAGTTGGAGGGAAAAAGTTGAGACCCTCCGTCTTAATCATCTCCAGTCAGAAGAAGGCTACCTTGACTTACCTTATCTAGATTAGGACATGCAGGTTGTCAGTGAATGGACTTTTTTCTTAGTTCCTATCTTTCACTTTTATGTCATAGCTTTTCAACTGATTTTGGTTGGTTAATTTAAAAGGGAATGGCTACACCTTGTGAGTCTTCACTGGTGCGTTTGTGTGGACACAGAAAACAAAACTAAAAAAAAAGAATCAAGGACTAGAACAACAACTCAGTAGTGAAGAGGACCCAAGTGTCGCTTCCAGTATCCACATCAGAGAACTCAAACCCTGGAACTGCAGCTCCAGGGGATTGATTCTCTCTCGCTCTCTCTCTCTCTCCTCTCTCTCTCTCTCTCTCTCTCTCTCTCTCTCTCTCTCTCTCTCTCTCTCTCTCTCTCTCTCTCACACACACACACACACACACATAATTAAACACAAAAATAAAATCTACAAAAATTACATCTAAATTTTAAATTTTATAATTCATAATGTTTTTAGGAGAAACAGACAAGCCACTTTCCTCAAGTACCAAGTTCTGTTTAATTCAAATTTGGCATTGCTGAGCTCAAAGGAAGTGTTTCTTAAATATCACTGTATGCTGGTACTTCTGCTGGTACTTCAAAGTCACTACAGCAACAGTGACACCATGCTGGCCAGGTTCTTAGGTGTGGAAAGCACCATGGCATTTCAGTTTCACATCTCTTAGTCATGTCTAGAATTGGAAGCTGATGATTAAATCAGAGTGTTCATCACAGAACATGCTATTTAATCACATTTCGAACACTGGCTAAGAATGCAACTTAGCCATTGAGCCCCGAGTCAACCGAGGAAGTGCAGGGAGAATAAGGTGAACACAAATAAGTATTAGGAGGAGGAAGAAGCTAGGCACTCTGTAGCCAAAGCCCGTGCCGCTCACAATGGCATTAGTGGAATCTGCCAGTATAAAATAACAATTTACAAATCAATAGGACAGTCTTGGGAATATGTTTCTGCATCACACAACCAACAGGAATTCTCATAGGAATTGCTACGGCCTATGACTAACATCCATTAGGATTTTTAAAAAAATAATATTGGAAAGTACCCTTCAAAATGTAAAATTCAAAACAAACTAAATCTTTTTAGCAAATATTCTTGACAGCCTTGTAAGAAAGGCACAAAAAAATTACGTACGAAACCAGGATTTCCTAAGTGGGTGTGTATTTTTTTATGGAATTATAAATACATTATAAAGTAGATAACTAATAGAAGAGCAATTATGTACTAAAAAAATACTCCCCTGTCTATTGATGGAAATTCACCCAACATAAAAAAAATGATTAATTGGTAGTCACCATTTGAAGTAAAATCTGTAACATGGTAATAGTATGTTATAGTCATGAGTGACAGAAAAAAATAGGAAGATTAATTATGTACTAACTCAAGTGGGAGGACCCTTTGGGAATCAAATAAAGAGAGAGATGTAGGTGCATCTTTCTGTCCCACCAACCAGCTCCCAAATAAATGACACAGAGATTTATTATTAATTATAAATACTTGGCTGATCTCTTAGGTTTGCTACTGACTAGTTCTAACAACCAAAATTAACTTTTTTTGTTGTTGCTGTTGTTATCAATCTACATGTTGCAATATGACTGTGGCGTTTACCTATCCTCTTGCAAGTCATGGCCTGGCTGGAGACTCTGCCCTTCCGCCCAGTGTTCTCTCAGTCTGGCTCTCTCACCCAACCTCTTTCTGCCTAGCTATTGGCCAGTTGGCTCTTTATTAAATCAATAAGAACAACACCTCTTCACGGTGTTCAAAAGGATTATTCCACAGCACAGAGAGGGCTGGGGTATTGGTGGGAGTGGTGGTGTTTGTTCTGGAATGGTTTAGGAAGGTGTTTCTGAGAGACTCTTTTGACCAGAAACCTGAAGAAAGTTGGTCTGTGGGTCTATTAGCTATGTTTCACACTGTTGCAAAAAATAAGTATTTGACCAAAGCAATGTAAGAAAGGGAAGGCTTACTTTGGTTCATACTTTGAGATTATAGTCTACCATTACAGCATAAAGAGAGAAAGAGGAGAGAGAGAGAGAGACAGAGACAGAGAGAGAGAGAGAGTCAGAGTCAGATAGACACACACACACACACATAGACACACACACACACAGACAGACAGATACACACACACACACACACACAGACAGAGATAGAGAGACAGAGAGAGACAGAGATAGAGAGACAGAGAGAGAGAGAGTCAGATAGACACACACACACAGACAGAGAGACAGACAGACAGACAGACACACACACAGATACACACACACACAGAGAGACAGAGAGAGAGACAGACAGACAGACAGACAGATAGACACACACACACAGATAGACACACACACAGAGAGACAGAGAAAGACAGAGAGAGAGAAAGAGAGAGAGACAGAGAGAGAGAGAGGGAGGGAGGGAGAGTCAGATAGACACACACAGAGAGAGAGAGACAGACAGACACACACACACACACAGACAGACAGATACACACACACACACAGAGACAGAGAGAGACAGAGATAGAGAGAGAGAGAGACAAAGAAGAGAGAGAGAGAGAGAGAGAGAGAAAGAGAGAGAGAGAGAGAGAGACTTCCCTTTCATTCAGCTATGAACCCCAGAGTGTGGGATAGTGCCATGGTGCCATCCACATTTAGGGTAGATCTTCCTTCAGCTCCATGAGAGTCTGTCAATCATGCTGACAATGAAGATTGACCATCACAGTGTGAGGAGCTAGTGTCAGTGCACAGGACACAGATTAAAGACCTGAGGCTAGAGCCTGGTGGGGTATTTGAGGAAGAACAATGGTATGTGGATGTGTGATGATTAAGGAAGAGTGAGCCAAAGGGTGGTGGGGAAAATGTACACCACATAAAAGGCCAGGGGACTTTGGATCGTACCCTGGGACAAAGGAGGCCGATGACCATTGGTACCCTTTCCCACTTCCCATTCCATCATGACTTAACAGCAAGGTAGCAAGAGGTCCTTTCTTCGTGGCCCTCTGGGACTCCATTCACTAGTGCATATTTTAAGTTGCCAACATAACTCATTTTCTTGAACCCAGGCTGAATCATGATTCTCTGGTTAAAAGCAACTCCACAACAAAAGACCTTCAAATCAAAGTCAAAATCACTCCCAGGGTAATCAAACCCACAACATCAGAATCTCTGAAGAGGACAGATGATCAAAACAATGCATGTTGGAGAACCATTAATGGCATCAATAACAAAGGCTAGACAGAGGTAGCTATTCTTTTTATTATTGGTAAGATATTTATTTTTTTTCCATTTTTTTATTTTTTGATTTCATTTTACATTCCAACTACTATTCATTCTCCCACCCCTTTTCTCACCCTCCTTGCCTCCTCCAACCCTTCCAGACCTCCCCTCTAGCCCACCCCCAGGCCACTCCTCCTCACAGGTAAGGGCTCCCATGAGGAGTCAGTAGGTCTTGAGCAAGAGATAACTCAGTACCATGGGATCAGAAAACATGGAGAGTAGTTTTCTCTTGATATAAACTTAGCTACGTTACTCCAGCAGATTTATAGATTTCAGATCCCAACCACTTCAGAATGTTCTCTTACTTGAAGTAGGATGGATATACACGGAATGAGTTCAGATAAAGCCATACAGCAGTAAGGTAGGATTTTAATCTAAACTGACTAGAGTCCTTATGGGAAGAGGGAAGGAGACACTGACAAATGACCATACAATGCCAAAGACAGGGAAGGAAGAAAAACACAAGGCAAGTGCTTAGTCAGTGTTCTATTGCTGTAAATAGACATGACCACAGAAACACTTATAAAAAAAAAAAAAAAGCATTTAGCTGGGGCTTTCTTATAGTTTTAGAGGTTTAGTCCATTGTCATCATAATCAAACATGGCAGCATGTTGGCAGACATGGTACTAGAGAAGTAGCCTAGAGGTCTATGTCTGGATTTGCAGGCCCCAGAAAAAAGATATTGGCTTGGGCTCTTGAAACCTCAAAGCTTGCCCCCAATGACATACTGCCTCCATCAAGGCCACATCCCCTAATCCCTCACAAGTTGTGCCACCCACTGATGACCAAGCATTCAAATATATGAGCCTATGGAGGCTGCCATTCTTATTTAAACTACCACAGCAAAGAAAGTCAAGGATCATTAGCATCACCAAAGGCTAGAAGAGGGAAGGAAATAGAACTTTGCATTCTTGCGTTTCAGCCAACATCTTGATTCTAGCTTGTAATCTCAGAACCACAAGACAACAGATTTCTAGAACTTTGAGGCATTCCATTTACTGTTGGACTTAGTGTTTGTAACTACTGTGACAGCCCTAAGGTATCTTAGATACAGAGGCAGTAGGTAGCTAGACCTTTGTCAGAAGACTTAGATAGCACACACACAGACTTGTCCTATTAGGAAGTAAAGGCCCCAAGCCCTTTGATCCCCTGTCAGTCATTTTCCTTGGATAATTGTAAGAAGGTAAGGGAAGTTTCTGATCAGTGGTGCTGTGGACCAATATCCAGGAAAACAAAGAGTAGACAAAAGAAGAAACAGAACACAACTATCCTGCCCACGGTTTCTAGATACTTTTGTGTCACCTCTGTGCTTAAAAAAAAAAGAAAAAAGATCAGTATCTAGTTGCCACTTAAGTTGTCTTATTTGCTGTCACTGTCATTTGGACTCACTCATGTAGTCTCATTTTTCAATAATTTACTGCCTTTTTCACCTTCTCCAACTCCATAAAATTTTCGATGACTGAAGTCACCATGAACTGACATTCACACAGGACTGAGTTTATAATCCAATGTTCACACCCACAAAATCTAATATCTTCATTGTCTATGCATCTTTCTCTTCTTAATTATAAGATTCTTTAGGAGTCTGATTGACTTATAGTCACCAAGTATAAGCCCACTATGCATATCACGACATTATGCATAAAAGATATATGAGAAAGCTGATTGGATAGGAAATTACAATTTTAGTAATGAGATGAACTCTAGAACAACTCAGATCTGCTCATTTTGCAGAAGTGAAAACTAAGGCCTACAGACTGCAGGCAAATGGATAACTATTAGAAAACAGGACTGTGTTACAGACAAACCTACTTACCTTGGTACTCGTCCCACAGGATTATAAGCGGAACATAATTGGTTTTCCTAAAGTTCAATGGAGCCAAATCAGAGTCATATAAATACCAGAAAATGTAAATGAGTCATGAATGTGTGAATAAAGAGCTGTTTTTGATACTTGCATATTGAGAAATTTAAATAAAAGTATTTGAGAAAATATTTTGAGCTATATTGATGCCACAGTATTTGAGAAACAGCTTGTGGCATTTAACATCCCCGAAAGGCAGCTGGGTTTTTCCCATTCCAACTTGGTAGCAGTGTGTTAAAAGATAAACAGATAAAAATTATTTGGCATAATTTTAAAGTAAATTTAGCTGGATGGCTTAAGCTGCTGGCTGAAAAACTTTCAGAAACATTTAATTCTCTTGCTAGATTTTTGTCAAGCAAAGGATCATAACTAATATTAGAAATGAAGGAGTTTCTGTTCTAGGCCATCTGAGAAAATGAACGTTCTCTTGTGACAAGAACCAAGTGGTTCACTTTCCCCTCATATTTTACTGTCTTTATCTTGAGCTGGCAGGAGCCCTATCTTTCCAATGACACCTATCTGTTTGGGACCAAACAAACAAACAAACTAAGGAGAACCTAAAATGACCAAAGAACTTCTGCTTTTCAAACTATTGCAATTCGGGAGGTTCCTAAGAGAATCCTTGAGATAAAGAATTCTCTAGATGGACACAGAACTTGGCAAAGCAACCTGCTATCAGCTATGATTTATCACAATGAAGCATTAAACGCAGATAAAAACCAGAAGCAGGAAAGACAAATAGTCAGGGCCCAGGCACAGAGGCACCTATTGTCCTCTGCTGGTGGGATTGGCAGAGACAATGCTCCAGTCTCTCAGAAATGATATATGACAACATGGATGGAGTATGGCGAAGCATGTGGCCAACAAAGATGTTCTGCTAACTAAGCCTCCATGTTCACTTTCCACCTGAGAGCAATAGTGTAGACATAGTTGTCACCCATGTAGTTGATCTCAGTTTCTAACTTGTCACAGCTCAGGCTGACACACAACATGACCCAAAGCCCTCACCATAAATCATATTGTTAGTATGTGCTGCATGGACTGAAGATCACCTCAACCCTCTAATGACTAAATATAGGCCTAGTGGACCAGTCCCAGGGCTTAGAGACTACTTCTCAGGAGGCCAAGGCTAAAGGCAAAGCTATGCTTCAACCAAAGTTAGTGCTTTACAACTATGTCTCATAAATCCAAATGTTAAATTTCAGCAGACTATGTGTGTCTCTCTGTCCTCTGCTTCCCTCCCCTCTTCTTTATCTCCTCTATCCCTTCAAGACTTATTGAGATTGTTTAGACTTGATTAGATTAGAGTTGATTAGATCCTTGCACCTAGATTTTTTTCCCATGTTATCCTTCAAGACAAAAGACATTTCTAATAACAATGAGGACCAAACAACAGTAGTAGCTTGTATGGTACCCAGTAGATAATTCAGCAATTCTTTCAAGAATTTTCAACATTTCATTATGCACCTGCAAGTTTGTTATAGTTCTTCAGGGCCTCTTGTTACACAGTTTAGAGACTACAATTATACCTGATGTTTAGAATAACATTCTGCCATTGCTTTTTCTTTCTTTCTTTCTTTCTTTCTTTCTTTCTTTCTTTCTTTCTTTCTTTCTTTTTGTTTTTAAACAAATATATGCAGAAGATTAGGTACCAGGCTTCCATATTTAGGTAAAACCTACATTGTACAGTTTGATGTATTTCATGCATGGAACAAAGTCAATACTAAAGAAAAAATTGAGAAGAAGATTATTTCCTCCATTGAACAAATTAGTAAACTTAGTTTTCCAGTTTACACAGGATCGAACAGACATAACTGTTGAGTCATAGCAAAAGAAGCAGACTTGGTGCCTTCATATGAACACACATGCAAACATGCAAACAACTATCTTTAATATCTAGCCCATTTTTATGTTTTTTATGTTCTTAGGGATGAAAGTGTTCCTCTCTCTCTCTCTCTCTCTCTCTCTCTCTCTTGTTTTCCCATTGTATACATTACAAATGCAGACACAGAGAACTGTCAGTACAAACTGCAGAATATTAACTCTGACTGAGCTGGAGAGGTAGCTCAGCAGTTAGGAGCACTGGCTGCTCTTCCAGAGGTCCTGAGTTCAATTACCAGTAACCACATACATTGAAATAAATACATCTTTTTAAAAAATGGTCCCCATAGCCTACTATATTTGAATGCTTAGTCAACAGGGAATGGCACTATTTGAGAAAGATTAGAAGGATTAGGAGGTGTAGCCTTGTTGGAGGAAATGTATCTCTTACCAGGGGTAGGGGTAGAGGTGGGAGCAGGCTTTAAGATTTCAAAAGCCCATGCCTGGCTCAGTCTCTCCCTCTCCCTCTCCCTCTCCCTCTCCCTCTCCCTCTCCCTCCCCCTCTCCGTCTCCCCCCCCCCTGAATCTCTGTGGATCAGGGTGTAGCTCTCAGCTTTCTTGCCTGACACCATGTTCTCTGACATACTGATAACGGACTAAGACTCTGAAACTGTAAACAAGCCCCCAATTAAATGTTTTCTTTTATGAGAGTTGCCTTGGACATGGTATTATACCTTCACAGCAATAGAACAATGACCAAGACACTGTTAGAACCCTAACCTCAGGGCCAGAAAACCAAATCATGAAGATTTAATAGTTTATAGCTAGAGGGGGCTTGACAGTTAGTACAGGAATTCTCTTTTTTATAATTAAAAAAAAATGCCCCTGAATTTAATTTGTGATGGTAAATAGTAAACAATCCTCAGAACATTTGGAGAAGGAGGTTATCCTATACCCACCAGCTTGCTGAGACTATAAGTTGGTGCTAAACATTTTTGATAATGTGTGCTAAAAGCCTTCAAAATTTATCTACTGTTTTCAGTAGCAATTTATTCTTAGGACTTTATGGCATATTACATCAGAAATGTATATAAAAGTTACACTAAGTGTTAGTAAGATTAATATTATAAATACGATATATTTGAGATCATAGATTAGCTGTTTTGATGCAATATAATGCTATGACATATAGTAGACACAGAAATGTATTAAATGGTTACGAATAATGATCACTTACTGATACAGCAATACAAACGTGTTCAGAATGAACTATTACTTAATAAAGGCACAGACGCCAAGCAAAACAAAGCCCTACACCCTAATATATATATATAATATATATATTACACATAATATATAATTTTAATTCATATATTTATCTTTAATGCATGTCTATTTTGCTGCATCTATCAGTGTGCACCAAATATGTACTCAGTGTCCACCAAGGCCAGAAGAGGGAGTAGACACACTGAAATTGAAATTATAGCAGCCAGTTCTGAGCTGCCATGTGAGTGCTGGAAATTGAACACAGGTCCTCTGCAAGAGCATCCAGTACTCATAACTATTAAGGCATCTCTCTAGCCCTGCCCATATATAGTTTATAAATACAGATGCAAATAAAAGAACAATGCATATCGATGTGGTAAAACTATTTAAGTAGTTATTTGGGGTTGTGATCATTGATAACCATCTTCTTTCCCCTCCTCTCTCATTCCCCCTCTTCCCCCCCCTTCTTTTCCCCTCCCCTCTCCCCCTTCTGCAGCTGGTCTGAGCTGGGATGATATTAGCCTCATGGCATGTCTGTGGAATTCCTGCTATATAGTAACTACATTTTAAATCAATCTTTAAAATAAGAAGAAACTCCATCTGTACAGTAACACTAGCCTTCATAAATCTGCAAGAAACTGAGGGGGGAAAATACCATTATAGCACTGACTTTTCTTTGGGCTGTCAGCTCAAAAATAATGACACAGGAACTTATTATTAATTATGAAAGCTTGGCCATTAGCTTAGGCTTGTTCTACAAGCTCTTATAATTTAAATTAACCCATTTATATTAATCTACATTCTGCCTTGTGGCATTACCTCGTCTCCATACTGCCCATCCTGTTTTCTCTGACACTAGCTGGCAACTCTGCCTTTCTTCATCCCAGAATCCTCTCTGTCCCTGGAAGTCCCACCTAACCTCTTCCTGCCTAGCTATCCATGCCATATGAAAAGATAGCATGTAATAATAAGTCATGAGGACTCCGTAGCCAACAAGATTTATCATGTCTCATCCAGTCTCAGAAAGCTGTTCCCTTGTAGAGGGGTTGACATATACAACACCTGTCTTATAGTTTTTCTTCATGTCTGTAGCCAAGACTTTCAGGAGTTCTCCCTCAATCAAATTTGATCTTCATTAATTTTGAAGAGATCTATAGCTTTTTGCTTCCTATGGAAACAAAGTCATAACCTCTTTTCCAATGCAACATATTTTCCGACTTCCATTCTGAAGTTACACACACACACACACACACACACACACACACACACACACACACACACACTTAATTTAGCAGTTTCCATAATTCAGTGTCTCTTGGCAGCTATTGGTTTTTGTTCATTGGAATTAAAAACAGTCAAAGTCAAAAAAAGCACCATACAGGATCCAGATATCCTGTGTATTTTCCATCATTTCAAGGTTTTTCCTATTATATTACTTTACTTTCTCTTTAAAGACTACTATTTTTAAACTATTTATTTTTTATAACTATTTTTCTTTTCTTTCTTTAGCATCTAAGAACATTTTTAAGCATAGTATATCTGTCCAGAACCTTTCTTAGTTTGGACCTGACTTTCTGCCCATCTTCAGTGTTTTTCTTACCACATGAGTGAAAACCAGCATTAGTGTGGCTCTGCTAACCCATGTTGCTGGAAGCTAGTTGGTGAGAGTCAAGCCTCATTCCCATGGGACCCATCATGGAGCTGCATCTATCTGCTCCAGGCCTGGGAAGTGTTTGGGTACACAATGCAGCAGGCCTTTCTACCTCATCTCCCACTACAGAATAGCACTGGCTGCTCATAGCAAGGCCTCTTAAAGGAGTTGTTCCCTGAGACCAGGATTGCCAGGAAGCCACTGTCCACTCTGAGTTCAGAACTTATTTTTCAGGCCCTATGTGGATTTACTTGCTGCATATTAGGCACCAAATGTAGCAAACTTCTTTATTGGACTATCTTTGGATATCCAGCTCGCAAATAATGACATGGAGGTTATTTATTAATTATTAAAGCTTGGCCATTAGCTTAAGCTTTTCCCTAACTCTAGCTCTTATAACTTAAATTATCTGATTTATGTTATTCTCTGTTCTGCCACGTGGCATTACCTCATCTCATCCCGCTTCCTCTGTATCTCTCTGGCAACTCTGCCTTTCTTCATCCCAGGGCTCTCTGTCCCTAGAAGTCCTGCCTAACCTCTTCCTGCCTAGCTATTGGCCATTCAGCTCTCTATTACACCAACCACAGCAACACATCTTCACAAAGTGAACAAATATCCCACAACATTGCATTGTGATCTGTTTTTATACTGTTGGGGCCCTGTGGGTCTCAGATCCCATTCTAGGCCCAGGATTCAGGCCAAGTGTGGATTCACCTGGAGGAAGAAGGTGGGAATACTATGTTCCTAAGATCTTAAGTGCCAGAAGCGTCCAACTGGAAGAAGTCATGGTAAGGAAGGGCAATGAGGATGGGCAGTATTCAAGACCCCCAGTAGTCATCCATTATTCACCTGTCTGGGCTTTACCGCTGGCTTTTTAGTTTTGAGGTGGGTACTGAGGATTGAGCTTAGAGTCCATGCTTCTACTGACTGAGCTATCTCTCCAGGCCACTTGAGTACCATTTAATGTTCAAAATAAGAATTCTTCAGCCTGGCGGTGGTGGTGCATGCCTTTAATCCCCGCACTAGGGAGACAGATGCAGGTGGCTCTCTCTGAGTTTGAGGCCAGCCTGGTCTACAAAGCAAGTTTCAGGTCAGCTACATAGAGAAATCCTGCCTCAACAACAAACAAACAAACAAACAAACAAACAAATAACCCCCCTCCACAAGAAAAAAGAATTCTTCATTCTTGGGTTAGACTAATGAGTGACAGGGCATTTGGAATGATGCAACTCAACCGGCCCAAGAGTACCTGAGTTGCAGTTACACCTGATAGAAATCTGTGGCCCTTGGGTCCACTGCTTCTTGACACCTTGTAGCATTCCCATCTGCCTTGGATAATATTTTAGAATAACTCATAACAACTTCAAAACGTCTACACACTTCATAGTTTCTTCTTTTGACATGAATCTGTAATTTGAATTCCCTCCCAAGCTAAAAGAAAAAGGGTTGGTTTCCCAAAAATGTTTTCATTGGCTTTAGAAAATTAAAACTCACCAGTGTTTGGGTGACTAATACTTCCTGTAAAATAAAGATAGAGCAACGCATAATTAAGTTCTGGCTCAAATATAATTGTTGTCTTGGAAACAGTTTTGGGTATGAATATGGTTATGTTAATTTCCCTGATTCCTAACAATGATCCTCCAGTTGATTAATTAGGCCAGGCTGCTCACTTAAAAGGGTTAAGAAAAACAACAACAACAAAAACAAAAAAAAAAACGAACAGAAAACCCCATCAAAACAATTTCCCGAGAGAACACTGAGGGGGGAGGAAAAAAAAGGACAAATCTCGGGCTAGTTATTTGTTAGTGCTTCTAAGTATTCTCTTTGGGAGGAGTAGGCGACAAGTGCTTTTTGGATTATTTGTGGTTTTCAAAGATCCTGTCCCACTAGGCAGGAAACAGGAAACTGGGCAGAATACACAACAGCGTGAAGAATCCCTGCCAGGGCTTCTTGGGTGCAAGCAGCATCCCAGGGGTTTTCTCGGTCGGTCCCGAGCCCAGTTTGCAGCAGTTTTGGAGGAAGTTCTACTTAGAGCACAGCCCTTAGGGGCGCCTGCAGGCGCTGGAGGCTTTGGCTGGGGCCAAGTGTGAACTCTGGGCGTGAGAGCGCATCTCCGCTGAGCTCACACTCCCTGTGCCGTGCGTGCCAGAGTGTGTGTGCGCGGGTGCCCGCGCGCGTGTGTACGTGCGGGGAGGTGTGCGCCAAAGGGGTGGGGTGAGGGAGGGAGCCGGGCCCTAGGTGAAGCCGAGGGGAGGGGGTCGCCCGCTCCCGCCTCTCCCCCGGGGGCAGCGGCGGCTCGGCCACCTCCCGGTGACGCCACAGGCCCCGCGACCCCTCGGCTCTCCGGCCGCGATCCCCGCCGCGGGGACAGGGATGGCGCGGGGCTGACGATCGCCTCCTCCCCCGGGACTCCTCCGCCCTGCCCGGGGCTCGCGGCACCGCCCCGACCTGCATGCGGGCCGGGTCTCCGCAGCCCGAGGCCCGAGGCGTCCCCCTGCCGCGCCAGAGGACGGCGGCGGCGGCGACGAGGAGGAGGAGGAGCCGGCTGCCCGCGCGCTGCGGCCCGGGAGCACGGGCTCCCCGGAGGGAGCTTGGGGCGTCCCGGCCCCGGAGGAGGGACCCGGAAGCAGAAGCGCAGCCGCGAGTGGAGGCGAGCCGCTGCCCGCGCTGCCCGGCGCCGGCTGGGGGTCCCGGCGGCTGGATGGGCGGCGGCGGCGCGGGCCGCGGGCGGCGATGGGCGAGGAGCAGAGCACGGTGAGCGGCGGCGGCGGGCCCTGGGAGGCGCGGGGCCCCGCCGGCGGCTCAGCGGGCCGGCCCGAGTCCCCCAGGCCGCGAGGGGACCGCGCCGGGGCTCCCGGGCCGCGCGCCGCCGCCGCCTCCCCCGAGGCGAGCAGCGGCGGCTGCGGAAGAGACCCGGGCTGCGTGGACGCCAGCGCCCAGGAGCCTGCGAGCCATCGGGCCGCGGCGGGACTGCCGCTCACCGGGCCCCTGGACCCCCAGACTTTGCAGCTGCAGCTGGAGCGCCAGGCCGAGGCAGCGGGGCCCCGCGAGGCCACCCCCGGCCCGCAGCCCCCCGACGGGCTGCTCCTGGACGTGCTTGCCCAGCGGCACCCGCCCCCCGCCAAGCCGCCAGTCTTCTGCTCCGTGTACTGCGTGGAGAGCGACCTGCCCGAGGCCCCCACCGCCGAGTCATTGTCGCCGCCAGAGTCCCCATCCCCAGCACCGCCGGGGCCGATTCCCGCCAGCCCGCCGCCCTCCTTCCCCAGCTCTCCCTTGTCGCTCCCGGCTGACCCCCTCTCCCTCGACGGCGGCAGCATCGAGCTGGAGTTCTACCTGGCTCCGGAGCCCTTCTCCGTGCCTGGCCTATTAGGAGCTCCACCCTACTCTGGCCTGGGCGGGGTAGGGGACCCCTACGCGCCCCTCATGGTGCTGATGTGCCGGGTGTGCCTGGAAGACAAGCCCATCAAACCCCTGCCCTGCTGCAAGAAGGCGGTGTGCGAGGAGTGCCTCAAAATCTACCTGAGCGCCCAGGTAACTCCCACCGCCCTCGGCCCGCTCCCGGCCCATTCGCCGTGCCAAAGCGCTGGGCTGGAGGGTCCCCTCTGACTTCCCCAGCAAGGGAAGAGGTGACCCGGCCCGCTTTCCCAGGCCCTCTAGCAATTGCTACCGTCGTCCGTGTTATTAAGTGTGTTTTTGCCCACACGGCTTTATTGGCTGGTTAACTCTGCCCTGAGCTTCAGGTTTTGGTTGGCGGCAGCGGGAGGAATGAGGCGGATCGCCCTCTGATTATTTCTTCTGTGCATTGCATGCAAGAGCTTGCTCGGAGGAGACCAGAGAGACTGCCTCACTGGCCTGGCATCCCAGAAACTAACAAGACAGTGATGGTGGAGAGAAGGGTTGAGATTAGTGTGTCAGGGCTGTGATACCTGTATTTTAACTGTGTTCCCTCTGTGTATCGAAAGTAGGGTAAATTAAAAAGGCAAAAACGAAAATCCCTTGCCCACTTGTCAGTTTTCCACACTAAAGTTAAAAAATATTTTTTTTGTGCTGAAATTTTAAGCCACCACAGTACTTTTATTTCCTCAAGAGACAAAACAGAAAGAGCCAAACAAAGCAAAGGGAAAGCTAGGGGAGCCTTCAGTCCGACAGGCTGCCCGTGGAACTTTCCTCCCCTCCACCCTCCTCCCCAGAGCTTGTTGGTTTTTTTCTTGGAAAGCTTGAGAAACATAGCAGCCCGCCTTCATGGCTTCCAGTCCGTCGCGTTTCTGCCAGTGTTTTGCACAATCCATAATGCCCTTTGATCCCATGTCTGACTGTCCTAGGCCTATTCATCTTTCAAAACCTTGTCTGTTCAGGTGCCAGCTCTCCTGTGACGCTTTACCTCATCCTCTAGGCCCCTGCTCAGATGTTTTTTAAAATTTGTCTTCAAATCTTTCCTGCCCTGAAATTGTTCTCTTCCTGCCCGCTTGTCTTGCTAGACGTCTGGATGTCTGCACCGGGTAGTTTTCAGACGCTAGTGTTACACTGGCTGAAGTGATTGACAGGGCTCTGAACAGTGTGTGTGTGTGAGTGTGTGTGTGTGGTTCCTGTGTATTTTGTGGCCACTCCATTGCTTGGGCCTAGCCTGAAAGTGTGAACTGTGCCCAATGCAAATGCAGAGAGAGACTTAGACAGACTGGAATGTTACACAAACAGGAGCTTGGCCCAAAGACTGAGACTGTCCAAACACCCGGGAGAGACCATGGTGTCTGTTTTTAGGATTTATCCACGGTGCAGATTTAAGGCAGGAGTGAGGCTGTTTGTTTGTGGTCGTTTCTGACATCACCCTGGGAGAGAGTGCTGATGCCTTGTGGTAGGGCTCCAGCATCCCCAAAATATGGGCCTTGCTCCAGAGAAGTCATGGTGACAGCAAATGTGTTCAAAAAACAGTACACAGTAGTACCTAATGAGATGTAAACACTAATACCAAGTCACACTTATCTGTTTGTTTGTTTGTTTATAGCCAGGGTCTTGCTGTGTAGCTTAATCTGGCCTTGAGCTGGCTAAGTACCCTAGGTTGGCCTTGAACTTTTGATTCTAAGGCTTCCACTTGATTCTGAGGTTAACATTGTGGTCCTACTATATCCAGCTCTACTGAGTGCTGGATATAACCAGCCACCCGCTGGCTTTCAAGGTCAAGGTTGGTACTCCTGGTGGGTGGTGCCGCCTGACGGTTTGGTTTCCTTACACCGGGCCTTTGTGCCAAGGCAGTTTTCTCTTCTTTTTGTCAGCAAAAGTTAGTTTTAGGAAGTTGGTGCTTTCGGTGATCGTGAGAAGGGAGAAGGAACAAGTGGAGTGAGCAGTCCTTTTTTATCTTTTGCACATACCAACGTAAAACTCCTTTGAAGTGACAACAGTGTCTGAATCCTGTCTGTTGTCTTTGTGACATCAGGGTTCCGGAACTCCCAAAGCAACTGCAACAACGAGGCAGGCATTATTTCAAATAATCACGGCACCAGTCTAGAAAGCCAGGCATGCTTGCACCTCAGGGGCCTGTGCTTCTTCCCTGTGTCTAGCGGACCCCCCTGCCTGTTCCTTTACCGGCGCCCTCTGTCATCCCACCTTTGGATTGGTGTTCACATGCCATCCTTTGTGGTCTTCACTGAGCATCCTTGTCTGTGTGCACGTGTCCATGTATGTGCAAGGGTTTGCAGGCCTGTGCACTTGCACGGAGGCCCCAGGAGGACATTGGATGTTCTGTTCCATCACTGTCTCCCTTATTCTTTTGAGGCAGAGTCTCTTACTGAACCTGAAGCTTGTTGTTCACATAGGCTGTCTGGCTGAGTTACTGGAGTCCGCCTGTCTCTGCTCCTCAGTGCTGGGGTTAGAGGCATGGATATGCATGTTTAGCTAAGGCATTCGAACTCAGGTCTCCGACTTTTGTTAGCAGGTTCTTACCAGCTGAGCCATCTCCCCAGCCTCTGTGACCATCTTTTTATTAATGTATACAGTGTTCTGCCTGGACCCCGGAAGAGGCCACAAGGTTTCATTATAGAAGGTTGTGATCCACCACGTGGTTGGTGGGAATTGAACTCAGGACCTCTGGAAGAGCAGCCAGTGCTCTTAACTGCTGAGCCATCTCTCCAGCCCCATCTGTGACCACCTTTTAAAAGTTGAGCCTTATCCCCACACTCCTTGTATTTCTTCCCAGGTTTTAGCTTTTTAGCACCAATACATTATCTTGTACCTGAGTAGTTAGTTAACTTCTGTGAAGACAGGAGTTTCCATATGATTTTGTTAATTCCTGCCAGATAGTTGCTTAGTAGTTACCCTAGAAAGCTTGGGTGTCAAATTTTGCTCAGAGCATTGCTATTTCTGGGGGGGGTGGGCTTCAAGACAGGGTGTCTCTGTGTAACAGCCCTGGATGTACTAGAACTAACTTTGTAGACCAGGCTAGCCTTGAACTGGAGATCTGCCTGCCTCTGCCTCTGCCTCTGGAGCCCTGGGATTAAAGGTGTGCACCACCACCTCAGGGCTTGTTCAGAGTGGTTTTTTTTTTTTTACATTTAAATTAAAAAACAAAGACTTAAAGCAGATAAGTGAAATAGGCTATGTGTGTTACACTATTAGAGCTAAACGAGTTTAAGCAAACTTTTCTCTTACGCAAACTTACGTCCTTTTCCATAGGGTAAAATACAAGATTGTGGTTGTAGTATTTCTGATGTGATCCTGAATTGTAACATCTGGCCGTCTTTATATTCAGATGTCTCTGTTTCATGGTCATCTGTACCGGGGTCTTCTCATTGGTAAAATTTAATGGTAGACAGTGGTCTGTGGTGAGCCCACCAGTGCCTAGCTGTGTGGTTGCTGCCTTACTGAACAAAAGGGTATTGCAGCCAGACCTGATGGCCAGGTCTCTAATCCCAGCTGCTTGGGAGATTGAGGCAGACAGAGCACAGGTTCAAGGCTTGCTGGAACAACTTTGTGAGTTCAGAGCCAGCCTGGGCAATGTAGTGATTAAAAAAGGGGGGGATATGTGTGTGTGGGGTTGGGGGTACTGAAATAACTCAGTGATAAAATGCGTACTTAGCTTCTGTGGGCTTTAGATTAAATCCACAATACCAATAGGCAGGGGAGATGTTGCTTGCTTTCTCTTTCTCATATGATAACATTTTCTATTTTATTTTATTGAGACAGGGTTTCTTTGTGTAGTCTTGATTGTCCTTGAACTAGCTCTGTAGATCAGATTGCACTCAAACTCACAGAGATCCACTTGCCTCTGCCTCCCAAGTGCTGGGATTAAAGGCATGTACCACTACCTCCTGGCCTGATAAGATTTTGACCTAAGCAAGTGTGGAAAGCCTTGACTTCCAGGCTGCTCAAAGCCCTTGGGGTGAGAGGGAGCATGTATTTAAAGACCTATTAGTGATGTTTTTACATTTGAGTTTGTGCCATCTGCTTGGTGCATTATTTAACATCATTTAAGAATGTAAAGCAAGTCAGTATTAAACATTTTTCACAAACACTAAAAATGCATATTAATTGTGAGTTGGAATCTTGCCTAGTTGAGTGAACTCCTCTGAGAGCTTCTGAGTTCTTTGACAGAAGACAGGAATTTGGGAGGTTGAAGGGCTTTTAGACTTGGGGCATTGACGAGTCAGGGATAGAAGATGTAGTCAAGGGTGATGAGTAGGTATCATCACTACTTTAGTATAAGTTTCAGCAATTAAACAGTGACGGGATCTCTGTCTCGTGATTGGGTAGGGAAATTCTTCTTGGTGGGATGACTTTATAGTATAGGAGTTACCATGCATTTTCTGGTTACCATGGCGGAGTCAAACTGTAGATGAGAAAGTCAATCACTGCTTTGGGCACTGTTAATCTGTGTTATCTCCACATGGTCTTGGCTTCCTGGAGAACACCCCGATGTCTTTCCTTCCAGGTAACCACATGGCATCTTCCTCTTGAGTCACTATCTGAGTTCCTCTTCCCAGAATTCACCTAGTGTAGTAGCCCCACCTACACTTTCCTGCCTGGCTATATCCTATCTGACTATTGGCCCAAACAGCTTTATTCATCAACCAATAAGAGAAACATATTCTCAGCATACAGAAGGACATCCCTCTCCCAGGTTATGGTACACCAAAGCTCAGAGTGGAAGTTACCTGGCTTTATTGCTTAAGTATATGTATGTTTTATACATACATTTTTAGAAGTGCATTTCCCAGTGACATTGTAGTTCCCAGAGTGCCTGCAATGCCTTCCAGATCCCAGGTTCTCCTAAATGTCTCCTCAGCGTGTTTGTCCTTTGTCACATTCTTCTAAGAAGAGAGGAGTTGTTGCCGTCTTTGCTTTGCAGAAGCCATCCACAAATGTCTTTCCTTCATGATTTTTATTTAGATTGAAAAATGTGTTATAAATATGAAATATTGACATTTAGTGCTATGGATAATACAAAGGAAGAATTGAGCCTACGAATGGAGTAACTGAGGGTAGCAGCTGTTGTGGCTTTTAGCACGCTGCTCAGACGTGCAGGAGATTGGCAGATGCATACGATTTGGATGCATCTATACACCTGTCCAGTGGGTATTAACAGGAGCAAGCAACATATTTCTTCTACACATTGTGAGGAGAACAGCTGCTAAAATGACTGTTACTATAGTCACCTTCGAACCAGTAACCTAGAGGCCAGAATGCACATATTCCCTTAGTAATGTAAGTCACCCAATCTTGACGGGTAAAGAAGTGTAACTTAATTCTTTCCCTTTAAGTCTTTTTATCTTTCTGAACATGGAATTTGACTCTCCTTGTCTTCACATGGGTAGATAGATTTGCACATCCTCAAATATGTCTTGGTAATCCTGAAGGTGAGGGATACTGTGAGCATGAATTCTATCCTGGAGCCACTTTACACATTTCAAAAGTGAGAATGAGGGACTTTGTATGTGTTTGTGTGTGCACGCGTGTGTGTGCAGTCAGTGCACATGTAGGGGCATGTGGTAACACTCGTTTGCACACCTTCCTGACTCGTGTCCTTATTTTCCTCTTTTTCTGCACCACTTCTCTTTGATAATTGCATCCGTTTCTCTTTTACTGTTTGAAGTCTGAGTTGAATTGGGGCTTCATTTCTGCAGTGCAAGCTCTGAGCTCTGGGGCCAGCAGTCTGCGGTGTGGCTTTCCCTGGCCTTCCAGCTGACTGGTGTAGAGGCCCTGCAGAGTAGTCCTACACTGTTAAGACATCTCAAGTAATACTGCAAGTACTACTGACCCCCAGTGTCAGCTGACATGGATAGATGTGATTTTTAGTCTAGAGTGGATGGAGCTCACTGTTTAGACCTGCACACCCCTTAGTCCAGAGGTGATAGACCAAAAAAGGGTGGTGGTAAAGCTTGAGTTTTCGGCATTTTATTAATAAGGGTTGTGATGGGCATCGCAGACAGGCCACTGGCAGTTGTTTCTTATAATTACCCTATTGCTAGCTGGTGTTCTGTGTTTGCATTAGACCTATCTCAAGAAAACTTTTTGCAGCCTTGCTGGAAGTATTTTTTTGTTTCCAGTTTTCTTGATAAAAGCTCTTTTTAAATGGTTAGATACTTACCTTTTTCCTTTCTCTTCTTCTCTGGGAACTTCTTTTTAAGACCATTCCAGGAAGCTACTAACCTTTTATTCAGTGCGCTGTTTTTTTCTTTTATTATGTGTAACCAAAACTAATACATCTCTATATACTTGTTAATGTACATATGTGTATTTATATATGCACACATAGACTTGCATTCAAATGTGTGTTTCAGACTACATTGCAGTTGTTGGAATAGAATATCTATAAATACCCCCTTTAGAATATTTGCGACATTAACTTCAGGGAAAAATATTTTTGCTGATTTGGTTTTGGTTCATTTGTGATAGTTTGGCTGACTTTAAAAATGTTTTTTTTTTTTTTTTTTTTTGTGTGCTGCTGGTGGAATGTAGGGCTGGAAGATGCTCATCACAGGGTTGGGTCAAGCTTCACTCTCAAACCCTACAGCTGAAAAAAGTGTTTTGTTCCCATTTATTTTGTTACAAGTATTTTACATACTAAACTGAGATGAATCCTCTCATATTAACTTCTTTTATAAAATGAAATTCAGTGTCTATAGGAATATAGTGTCTAGCATTTACCATTCTCTGTTGTTATGAGCACTTTCCCGCCAGCCTGGTCCCCCCAGCCTTGTCAGCCCCAAAATAACACACAGAGACGCTATTAGTTATAAAGCTGTTGGCCAATGACTAGAGATTCTTATTGGTTAGCTCTGTCTTAGATATTAACTCATTTCTATCAGGCTAAGTGTTTCGGCGTGGTCTTACTCAGGAGAGAGAGTCCAGTCCTCTTATTCCTCTCACAGCCTACAGCTTGATCTCCCTTTACTACCTCCCCCAGAATCCTCCTGGTCTCCTAGTCCAGCTTATCTTGCCTTCCTATTTGCCAACAGTGCTTTATTCATTAACCAATAAGAGAAACATATTTACAGAATGACATCTCCCATCACTCTGTCTGTAGCTTTCAGCCATCCTATTTCTGCCATCCCTTTTGGGATATTTGTGCTTGGTCTGTGTACATACAAACACTGAGAGCAACCATTGATTCCAAATCTTCCATCTAATTGTTCTCATCCATAGTTATCATTTCCTGTTAGCTGACTTGTGTGTTAGCACCCTCTGTATTACAGGTCCTGCTGTCTGTGCTAAAAATGGAAAGGAGGTAGCACGGTCCCTGGCTTTGTGGAGTTTATATGCTAGGCTATGAAGAAGACATATGTAAATCATTTAGTATATTAGAGGCAATGGGGGCTGTGGAGAACAAAAAACAAAGCAAAGTTGGTAAATACCAAAGAGGGGATTGTTACTAAGTCCATCATTTGAGGGGTTTTATTAGAAATGATATCTTTCCCAACATCCCTTCCCAGTTAAGGCCTTCATAAGCCAGCCATGGGACAGACCACATGCACATCTGACAAAACGGCAATAGTGTTCCAGAGGTAGAGACTGCCTGGGGTGTGCCAGGGATGGCCAGGAGACAGACCCACGTCTGTGCACGGCAGGTACAGTGGGTGTGGATAGAGGACAGAAGACGGGGTTTAAGGTCCTAGAGAGCTTACCTTTCATCTGAGTAAGATGGGGAACTTCGGGGAAATACTGAGCAGAGAGTAGCCAGCTATGACTGTCCTTTAGAAAGGGATTCCAGTCTGTGTGCAGAATGTGTTGTGAAGACTAAGGAGGTATTATTCCAAGCAGGAGAGGTACAGTTGGGTAAAGGACAGACAGGTGTGTGTTCGAAGTGCTTGAATTTTGACTATATTGCAGCGATTGAGCTGGTGGAATTTACTGGATTTACTGATTGGATGTGGTGTGAGAGTAAAGGAATTAAAGGTGAGTCAGGATTTGAGTCCAAGAGAAAACTGGGTTTTCCATTCAGAAAGACAAGGAGCAGTGTGGGAGCTTTGGAAAGAATGGGGACTTTGGAAGACTGAGTGTACAATGCTGTTGAGATAGCCATGAAGCACTTTACAGCTACCTGGAATCTGGCATCATAAGCCAGATCTGAATAGAAGATATGAATTGGAACATTGATAATAGGTACATGATATTTGATGCCCGAGGCCTGGATGGGGGTGGGGGCTGGGGTTGACTCTCGTATCAATGCACATGAATATGCAGTATGGGTCATACGGAAGATCCAGCTAAGAACTTGTGAGGGAGAAACTGATTCATCAAGAAGATAACAGAGATGTCATCGATGCTTTCCCAGAACTTAATAATCCGTTTAAAGGGAAGGAGGGCAGGAGAGGTGGGCCAGGGGCTTGCTGGACAAGCATGAGGATATGAGTTCAGAGCCCAGACACCTACTTAAAAGCTAGACACTGGGCACATGTCTGTAACTACACGGCTAGGGAGGCAGATGTAGGGGGGCCTCTAGTTTATTGAGAGATCCTGTAAAATAAAAAAATAAGATGGAAGGGACTTGATACGGTTTTCCAGTTTCCACATACTCACATATACAGGCAAGTCCACGTGTGTATAACACTTTCCCATACACCCACACATGACGAGGGCACACACACACTATAAACCGGAAAGAGCAGTCTTGTGTCTCATGTGTTTGAGTCCCAGCAGGTTGATGACTGAAAGTAACCATCACCTTTCCCAACAGAGAAATGGTTGCTAAGTGTGAATGGATCTGTTTCCTTGACAGTTGTGCAGTTGGCCTTCAGATAACAGCAGGTCCAAGCGAACAGTAACAACTCATTCCTTTCTAAGCTCTAGGTAGCAGAGCAGTGGTTCTCAACCTTCCTAATGCTGTGACCCTTTAATACAGTTCCTCATGTTGTGACCTCAACCGTAAAGTTATTTTCATTGCTATTTCATAACTGTAATTTTGCTACTGTTATGAATTGTAATGTAAATTTTTGATATGCAGGTATCTGATACCCCACCCCTGTGAAAGGGTTGTTTGACCTCCAAGGTGGTTGAGAACAGCTGTAGTAGAGCAGCCTGTGAGGACAGTGAAGGTTAGAGATTCAGTAACTTTCTCAAAGTCAGTCACTGAGCTACAAAATGTTGGAAGTGGGATTTAAATTTCGATCAGTTTGGTTCTAGAGCCCGCAACCTCTTTATAGTGTTTACATTTGTCATCTTACCAAAAAGGTAAGGATAACGGAAGGCCTGCAAAACTGGGTGGATGGGGGCTAATTTCCGTGTCCTCCGGGTGGGGTGGGAGGATAAGGAGCATGGTCAGGTGTGACCATCCCTTTGGAAGAACTTGATGTCTGTGTGGAGAGCTCACTGTAGGTGCTGAGTGGAAGTAAAAGCCGGTGTTCCAGAGGGAAGTATTTATATCACACAGAGTCGCATTCTCCCAGTTGAAGGCAGAAAAGAAACACAGTTACACGTTTAAGAAGGTGGGAGCTTCTTGTGGGATTTGTAAACCCCGACTCTGCACGAATAACCAATGGAAACGCCAGAAAAGCAGTGATTTGATTTGCTGCTCAGGTGGTGGCAATATGGCGTGCACCGCTTTTCTTCCTGACTCCAGTCACTACTCTGCTGGACCCCTCTCCTGTCTCTCTGCTGTTTTGCTAACACTGACTCGTTTACTTCTGGGCCTCAGGTGGCCTCCATCTGAACGCATCGCTCCTCCTGTTGAACTACCTCTCATGGCCAGCTCTATATAGCACGGTGTCCTCTCCATCCCCGCCTGTAGTCAATTCATCTAAACTTTTGAAATGGATTCCTGCTTTTGTTCTCTTCCTCCCCAGAGCTTATTTCCTCTGCTTTCGGAGCCTCAGCTTCCATCAGTCTTACTCAATCCAGAACCTCAGGCGGTGCCTGAGTTCTTTTCTCCCACATTTCGTTCTTTCTGCCCCACATCCTAAGGGGCTTCTGTATTCTGCTACACTTTTCTTCATTCCTGCTGCCTTTTCCTTTCCTCCTGCCTCCACCGTTCCCTCTTAATCTTAACATTCTCTCTCTCTCTCTCTCTCTCTCTCTCTCTCTCTCTCTCTCTCTCTCTCTCTCCCCCTCTCTCTCCCCCTCCCTCCCTCCTTCCCTATCCCCCTCTCTCTGTGTGTGCGTGGGTGGGCACAGGAAGGTGTGTCACATATATGCAGAGGCCTGTGGGGACCAGAAAAGGGCCCTAGATTCCCTGGAGCTGGGGTTGCAGGTCGTTGTGAGCCTGGGTCCTGGAGATCTGTGTTGTGTGCCCTGGAAGAACAGGAAGTCGTCTTAACCGTGGGGCTTCTCTTCAGTGCCTCCTCCCTCCTGCGCTGGTGACTTGACCTCTGTGCTCCAATCTTTCTCCAGTCTCTTTTCCCACACGGAGCCACACGGCTCTTTAGAGTGCATGGTCACTCTTGGCTCTCTCCTTTTCAGCTGTGCAGTGATGGTCTCTTGCTTTTAGAGTGAACTTTGTGTGTACATGGTCCCGAGCGATCTGACTCCTGTGTTTTTCAAGCTGTGTCGTCCAGGAGCCCCTAGCCCATACTCGTGGTAAACTTTCTGTCCTTTGAAGACCTCTGAGACGCCTGAGCCTGTCCTTGGTAGCGTGGACCCTGTCTTGGGAGAGCCCTCGTTCTTCCGTTGCTGGTTCACATCGCTGCTTCCTTCGTACCGCATTCTTCTAGACTCAGGTTAGATATTATTCTATGAGGAGTGAGCCTATATTCTGCCTTTTTTATCTGAGGCTATAAAACAATGTAAGACTCCTTCTGCAGGAAATCCATTGTATCCAAATTGCCTCTTTCCTGCTGTGTGTTTCCATTAAGCTATAAAACAGTGCAGATAGAACAGCTCTTAGAAAGTTCCCACTTTAAACTGTGTAACTGTTTCCTTTCTTTCTTCAACTGGGAGAATTTGATTCTGTGCCATATAAACATTTCCCTCAGCGAGGCTGCCTTCCTTGTAGTAAGATCTTAGTGTGATCTTGTTTAGAAAGTGTCTGCTGCACAAATCTTCTATCCTTCCCCTCCCTCCCTCCCTCCCTCCCTCCCTCCCTCCCTCCCTCCCTCCCTCCCTCCCTCCCTCCCTCCCTTCCTCTCTCCCTCCCATAACAGGGTTTCCTCTGTGTAGCTCTCCACATCCTGGAACTCACAGACAGACATCCATCCACCTGCCTCTGCCTCCCGAGTGCTGGAATTACAGGCGTGTGCCACTGCCCCACAGTTGGTGTTTTGATTCTTATAAATTGAAAATGTCAGGTATTTTTGTCACAATGATGCAAACTAAAGCTAAGAGTCATATTAATCCTTTGAAATGAAAATTTCGGTATTATCTCATTCAAAACCCTGAAGAAGTTTCCTTCCCCTCACCTCACACGAAGACCCTGGTTCC
Organism: Cricetiscus sungorus; assembly: GCA_030556225.1. Classification (NCBI taxonomy): domain Eukaryota; kingdom Metazoa; phylum Chordata; class Mammalia; order Rodentia; family Cricetidae; genus Cricetiscus; species Cricetiscus sungorus. The sequence goes on from JANBXA010000731.1 coordinate 16,218,585, forward strand.
TGACAGAGCCAGTAGGACTAGACATGCCTTATGTTTTTTGGCTCATTCCAACATCAAGCTCTCTTCTCTCAAGGGTTAATGTCTTTTTTTGTGGCCAACTCCCCTCAGCCTTCAGATCTCTGCCAAGCCTCCATGTGACTGTTCCTTGTCATCGCTCTCAGGGTCCCTTCGACTGTCGGCATGTTGTACCTGTTGTGTATATGCTTGTAGTATGCTTGGTGTTTGATTCTGTGACATTGCGATAGTACCCATAGTGTCTGAGAATCTTTCATAACTAGCTCCTTCGATTGGCATCCAAGATAGAGTGAGTGTTCAGTTGATTCAGGGAATGATAGAAAAGAGAGGTATGGTTAGATTGGTTGAAAAGGTAAATAAATGATTTGAACCTGAACTTTTGACATACTGTTCTATATTTAATTTGAATGTAAATACCACGGCTAGAGTCTGTCTTCCCACCCACGCTCAAGAGTTTCTTCTTTAGTTACAGCCCTCGCTCTGGTTACTATGCCTGCTGCTTAACGAATTTGTCAGGGACCCAGGGGCTTAAGATGGCTGTTTTATTTTGACCATGACACTGTGAGTCAGGAATTTGGGGACTGCTCTGAGGCCAGTTCGCGCCTGGAGTTTCTCATGTGGCTCTGATCAGATGTCACACTCGCCCAGCTTGCAGCTGTTGCCACTCACTCAGCTGTGGCTGTCTACCAAAGCGCCTGCGTGCCCCTCGCTCTGCTTTAGGATGGCTTTCCCTAGCGCCAGCATCTGGCCAGGTGAATGTCCCTAATCCTTCCACCCTCATTTGCAAGTCTCTCAGCAGCACCGGGGCAGCAAACAAGGCCACACACACTCAATGGGAAGTGGTGTTCACACTGTTCTTTCTGGTGTTTTGAGACAGGGTTTCTCTGTGTATTGCTGGTTGTCCTGTAACTCTCTCTGTAGACCAGGCTGCCCTTGAACTCACAAAGATCCATCTGCCTCTGCCTCTCCAGACTACCATCATCACACCACCCCTACTCTTTCAAGTTCTGTGGCAAAGGATTTTAGAGATATATTTTAATAACTACTACACAATTTGAAGTAAAATGCACAAACATTGTTAATTTAGGTAGTAAAACTTTTTTTAAATGTATATTTTACTTTGTTTTTTAATGTTTATGCTTTACCAACCATTCACATATTTGCAATATATCATTTTATTGGTTAATACAATTTAATGTTTTCTTGTACATTGTGTTTAAATAAGTTTGTAAGGGCTCATATGAAAGCTATTCTTTCTTGAAATTATTTTAGGTATTGTAACTGAGATATTTTGGAGTCAAGGTTAACTTTTAAATATTCCGATTAGTATTACTTAAAAGTATTCTCTCTAATACAGCTTCCTTTCCATTATATCAGAATTTTACAGTGGTTAAAATCCCCATTGGAAGATTTAAGGATACTTTAGAATTTCCTCTCCTAGTTAATTCTCATTAGCCCACTGTTGGGGTTTCGTTGTTTATGGTAGTATAGCTTGTATGAATGATATTATTGTTTGCTCGGGGTCTGGACATTTCCAGAAGCAAGTCTGTTGTACTCAAAGTTTTTTTTCTGTTCTTGAAGAAGAGGTATCTATAATAGAGGGACCTGAAATGGAGGGTGATCTATAGCAGAGGGATCTGTAATAGAGGGGATCTATAATAGAGGGACCTGTAATGGAGGGTGATCTATAGCAGAGGGATCTGTAATTGAGGGAAATCTATAATAGAGGTACCTGTAATTGAGGGGAATCTATAATAGAGGGACCTGTAATGGAGGGTGATCTATAGCAGAGGGATCTGTAATAGAGGGGGATCTATAATAGAGGGGACCTGTAATGGAGGGTGATCTGTAATAGAGGGACCTGTAATGGAGGGTGATCTATAGCAAAGGGATCTGTAATAGAGGGGAATCTATAATAGAGGTACCTGTAATTGAGGGGAATCTATAATAGAGGGACCTGAAATGGAGGGTGATCTATAGCAGAGGGATCTGTAATGGAGGGTGATCTGTAATAGAGGGACCTGTAATGGAGGGTGATCTATAGCAGAGGGATCTGTAACAGGGGGATCTGTAATAGAGGGGGTATATGCTTGTGTGATGTGCCCCCGGACCCCCCCCCCCCCGTGCGCCTCAGGTAACTTAATTTAGGGTTAGTCATTCACGTGAATGACTAATCCCTTTTAAAGTCTTCCTAATCTATTTGCCTCAATACTATTCTCTACTGTAAAACTTGGAAGCTAATTATAGGCCACCTGGCAAATCATTTTCCTTTTGTGGTGTTGGTGCTTGTGTTTCCTCACGTGATCATTGGCCATTCTTAGCGTCTGTGAGGCTGATTATGATTAGCTCAGGGTTGTGTGTGGCATGAACAGTCGCCACAGCCTTTCTCCTAGTTGCTGAACAATTGAAACAGCAGAGAAATGAGACAGTTGATTAGAAGCCATTTTTCCTAACGCTTGGAATTTAATTAGTTCATATCTAAGGACAGCTGTCTGGAAAGTTTCGGAGTGACTTTGATGTAGCTGCATTGTCCTACACTTTCTGCTTGAATACCTGACCTTGGCAAGAAAGGCCAGTTTCATTCCTCTGCCAAAGACGCCCTGGATGGGAAATGATAGGACAATCCCAAGCGTCCTCATTTTTAGTTCTCCTGATGCCTTCAAGTGGCCTTTTCTCCCTATGTGCTGTCCCCGTTTCTTCTCAAGACTGTTTCTGAAAGAAACACCTAATGACAGGGTCCTAATATTTAAGAAAGTAGTATAATATTTATGTTATGGTATATTTATGTTAAAATTGTGTGTGTGTGTGTGTGTATGCCTGTCAACTTTCAAAGTTACTTATTTGTGTCCCAGGAAGAATATTTACTTATCCAAGTGTACTCTTTTTCCAGCTAAGTTTTCTTTCAAATGTAGTTTGAACTAACCAAAATAGATAATTCTGAAGTTTCCGTTTTGTGTTGTTCTGAGTTCTAATGTTAGTTTGTGAGTCACCCTTAATAAGTGGGCAGTACTTAGGGAATGCTTAGGAGGAAAATATTGAAAGGGTAATAATTTATTTTCCTACTACTTTACCTGTATTTGTGTATCGTCTAAATGGAGATGTTCAGAGAGATTTTAAGCCACTTGTTTAAAGATTTGCAAGTTTAGCGTTTAATTACAAGAATGCTTGATAGTCGTCAGGGAAGATACGCATTTCTCAGCAGCAACTTTCCCATAAGCTATAAAGGAGAGGCAAAAGTGTGTATAACGATTTAGCAAACATAGGCAACACTGCAGTGTTTTTCATCTGTCCTTGATTTTAGATACTTTCTCAGACAGTTGTTGTCAAAGTGTCAAAATGAACAGAATGCAGACTTCCGAAACAGACTCACCAAGGGCTGACCCAGTTTTCAGAAACACTGACGCCATTTCTATGGCATTGCTTGTATATGGTTAGTTAATGTGTTACACTCGAGATGTAAAAGAAAAAAACAAATGAAAAACCCCAAATCACGGGAATTTGTGGGTCATTCCATCTCAGTGTCCTGTTGGTTTGTTACAGTCTGGATGGCTTGGCAAAGCCCTGCTGGCTTGTTTAGGGCAGTAGCTAAGGAGGCCAAGGTCAAGTGGGCAGTCTTCTCACAGGCTGGTTAGCAACTTGTTGATCTGTGGCCACATCCTTAACCCTGCACAGGCATGGAAGGACTGGCCTGCTGCTGATCATGAGACCAGAGCTCTGGCGAGGTGGGGGAATTATTAATCTTGTCACCTTTCCTGGTGACGAACAAATCGCAGGTTGCACAGACAGTCACGAGTTCCAGAGCTTTTTACAGAGAGGAACCGCACTGTCCAAAGCTTTCTTTTCCTTTAGCAGAGCCACACTTTTAGAGACCGTCCTCCAGGAGAGGAGACAGGGGAGCAACAGTGAAAGGAGGGACTCGAATGTTCTTATTCTATTAAAACAACTTCAGAGCATAAAGTGTTTGGCAGCACGGGCGCATCGTTTGAGACAGGTGGCTGCTGACACAGAAGTCGTGATCAGTCTTCTCAGAAAACGTAGAAAGTTCTCCTGGCAGGAGTTTAGGGTGTGATATATAAAACTAAACTGTATGTTATTGATTGACGACAGCAGTTCTAGGAAGCGAAAGCTGTGTTTTTAGTAGTCAAGAGTTGGAACTTGGCTGGCAGCTGAAAAGTAGCTGTTGCCATAGTAGGTGGTCCGACAGGGTGAATGAAGGGTGAAAAGCAAACACGAAAACACAATCAAAAACACTTTTGCATATAAAAAAGAGAGGATGTATATTTGACCACGCTTGGAGAGAGGGCTCGATCAGTCCGTGTCACCGCTACAGAAGAAAAGCTGAGAGCTGAATTGTGAGAAGTCCTGAGCAGAACAAGACCTCCCACCGTCGCATGGGCGGGTGCCTGAGGGCTGGGATAGGAGATTGGAGGAGGCAGCCGGCTGCAGGAGCGCAGGCAGTGGGGGGCTGGGGAGGGCGCACAGAAGCCGCTGTGGGTCAGATTCCACGGCTCCTCTGTGAAATCGATACTTTATTCCAAGTGTGATGAAAACTCACTGGACCATTTGGTACAGCTGTAAAGGGGTCATTAATGTTTTAAAAAGGTTCTCCTTGGGTGGAGAGTAACCGGTGTTTGAAGGGAAGAACAGCAGGGAGGTGACTAGGAGGCAGTTGCTGTGACTGGAGCAGAGGGGACCGTGGCTTTGCATTATCATGCAGACGGCTTGCCTCTGCCCTAGCTCCTCCTTGCCTTTTGCCTTTCAAAGGTGTTGGGGGTGCACGGTTAGAGTAGCAGCGCCTGCAGCCACTCTTGAAAGGAAGGCCTGAGGTTGTGCAACCCTCAACTCCAGACTTACCTCCTAGGCCCCACAGCTGTCTCCTTAGCTTGACTCCCTGTCCAGATCTCTCCTGTCTAGGATGGATCTCTGTTTGTTTGCTTGGCTTTGTGTGGTTTGGAAACACTATGTAAAACGTTACTGCCCCGAAATATAGGTACCCGTGTCTGTAGTTATTTTACTGACTGCCCCAAACCAGTTCTTTTTACAGAAGGAGTTAACCATTTGCTGTTTCCTCTTTAAAAGTTGCCCTTTTTCTTTCTTTTTTGGAAAAGAATCCTTAAAGGGTTCCGGTAATTGTACTTAGCCCTTGCTAAGTTGAGCTGTACAAATGCCCTTGCTTTGTTGAGCTGGTTAGTAACTGCCCTTTGCTTTTGTAGTTAACTGTGTTTAATCACCTCTGTTCTTCCTTCTAACTCCTGGTTTTGTAACAGTATTCTTTTCTGTTCTAAACTCCACTTCCTCTGCCTTCAATGGCCCAGACTCTGGGGTCATGGCTCCAGCAGACCCAGGCTGTGCTGTTTTGACGTGGCTGGTCCTAGTCTTTGTTTTCAATAAGCATATAGTGATAAAGTGACTGCTTCCACAAAGGTTTGCTCTGTTGGGTGTGTGCTCAGTAAGTGAGTTGCTCCTCCCTACCCTCCAGTACATTGATTTATCTCACTCAATGCCTGGGTATTTCCTCTGATACATCCTCTGTGTATTAGAAAACTGGTGACACTGAAATGTCTTATAGTGTCAGTGCGATGTTTTTCAATGTGTGATAAAAACCTCTAGAGTTTTACATTTCACCTAGATTTGGACTCTTGTGTGTTTTGTAGGCATTTTAGGAAAATACACACATGTACATATGTTGCACCATCAGCTGTGCAGCTTACTCTGTGTGACTCACCACTAGAAAAAAAGCAATGTAATGAGTGAGTAGTGTTCACCAAATGTAGACTATTTTCCAAGTGGACAGTGTGAGCAATGAAAGGTTCCCTGGTAGTGTCCTGGAGTGCTTCAGGGTTTAAGTGTTTATAAAATAATTTTGGAAACATTAATAACCTCACTGCATTTATCTTAACAGAACATTTCAGCTCCTTGCAGGAACTTGGAGTGTTTTTGTCTGACTTTTCGCTTTGTTTTCCCAAATGGTGCCCTTTCATAAAGGCACACACAAGTTTCATGCCACATATTACACACAGTGCGCAAGAGCAGTAACATCAGCTTATTTAAAAATTATTAAAATGTTTCTTTGTATTTGTGCGTGTGTGTGTGTGTGTGTGTGTGTGTGTGTGTGTGTGTGTGTGAGAGAGAGAGAGAGAGGGGGGGGAGGGAGAGGGGGAGATGTATGTATGGGTGCTCACAGAGGCTAGAAGAGGACATCAGATTCCTTGGAGCTGGAACAAGGGTTATGGGCAGGTGGTAACCCTCCACTCCGGTGCTTGGAACTGAACTTGAGTGGTAACATGAACTCTAACAACCTTTCTCTACGTTTACTTGTTTTATGTGTTTGAGTGTTTTGCTTGTATTTATGTATCTGCATCACGTGTGCTCAGTGCCCACAGAGATCAAAAGAGAGTCTAAGATCCCCTGGAATAGAGATACAGGTGAGAATTGAACCTGGTCCTCAACAAGAGCAACAGGCTCCCTTAACAAATGAGCTATCTCTTTAGCTCTTAGCATGCAGTTTTAACTACGGAGCCATCTGTCCAGCCCCTTTACCCTTTTGGGGGCATATTTTGGCAACTACACAATGATAGATTTCATAAATATATTTTTATTCAACTTTATCATGTACTTGGTTCCATCATCTCCCTTCCTCAAGTATGCTTATTTACACTTTGACGTCATATCTATGAATGAATGTATATGTCTATAAAGACATTTTCTTTATCCATTCACCTGTTGGCTCCATAATTTAGGCTGCTTCTATAATTTAGCTATGTAATTGTGCTGTAATAAACAGACATGCACGTACCTCTGGGTATGCTGCTTTAAAGTCCCTGGAATGTATTTCCAGGAGAGGTGTATCCCACCATAGTTCTTTTTCTAGTGTTTTGGGTGAACTTTTCTGCTGGTGGCTATAGTGGCTGTGTTATTTATCCAGAGTGTCTTCCTTCACAGCCTCCCCTGCATTTGATGGAAACTGTAGTTTTAATACACATTTCTGTGATGGCTAGGATGTTTGAACGTTTCTCATTTATTGCTCATTTGTCCCTCATTGAAACTAGCAGTTTCATTTACCCATCTGTTAATGGCATTATTTGATTTGGGGAGCCATTTTGTTCCATTCTGTAGGTTCATCTTCACTCTTATTGTTATCTTGCTTATAAGCTTCACAATTTCATGCAATATCATTCGTCAGTTCTCGCTGTCATTTCCTCAGATGTTGGGACCCTTTTGATAAATCCTTGCTGTACTAGTTATTGTGTTCAGTGTGACAGAATGCCCTGACAAAGGCAGCTTAAGGGAGAAAGGGTTTAATTTGGCTAACAGTTGGCAGGGAACTAATGGGCGCAAGAGCTTGAGGCAACTGTTTGTGTTGCATCCATGGTCAGGAAACAAGGGCGTGAATGCTCTCAGAATCAAGGGACTAGGTTTAATATGGGTTATTAATTTTATTAGGGGAGAAGTCACTTACATAAGAAACTGATGACCCACAAGTTCCCACTCCCAAGGATCCACACCCAGGCTGCTCTCCATGACCTGACCTGAACCAAGAGAGAGAGTCCTGAACCCCAGACCTAACCTAACCCTCCGTACCTGTGACCACGCCCCAATGGGTGTGGTCAGTGCTACAGGTGCAGGCAGGGTGGCTATCTCACTACAGATGAATGCTAGTCTTCAGCTACTTGTCCTTTATTCAGTCCAGAACTCCACCCATGGGATAATGCCACTCATAGTTAAGGTGAATTTTCCCATGTCAGTTAATATAATCTAGATAATCCTTATAGGCATGCCCAGAGGCTCCTTCCTGGGTGATTCTAGATCCTTTCCACTTAACAGTTTAAATCATCATATGCCTGTACTTGAAATGGCTCCCTATACTTCCCTCTTAGGCTTCAGAGTTCCAGGTCTTAACGAAGCTCCCTGACCCATTTTGAGTTGATTTTGTATAGGTGAGAGACAGGAACTTAGTTTTATTCTTCTACACGTGGAAAGCCAGTTTTCCCCAGTACCATTTATTGAAGAGGCCGTTTTTTTTTTTTTCCCCTGCAGTGAATGTGTTTGGAAATTTATGGAAACCTCAATGGCTATTGTGATGCATATTTGCCTCTGAGTTTAATATTCTGCTCCAGTGTTTCAAGATCAATGGTTTTTGTTTTTGTTTTTGTTTTTTGTTTTTTTTTTCCCCTTACAATTATTGTTTTGTAGTGTATTTGAAATTAGGTCTTGTGATGTCCTCAGCATTGCTTTGTCTTCTGGATTTGTTTTGGCTATTGATTGAAGACCTTCTTTTATTTTTTTCTGCTATTCATGAGAATTTGATGGGGATTGCATGGAATCAGTAGATTCCTCTGGGTAATACAGCTGTTTTCACTAATTTGGAACAGCTTGTTTTATCCGTATAATAAGTAAACACCATTGGTTAGTTAGATATGAAAAGTCAAATGTTGATGACTTTAAATGAAAGCAATTTATTAAGTTCTTCAGAAGGGGACATGAATTGTGTCATGTGCTACTTTTGATCATGTTGAAAGGTTGTGAAGAGGAAGGCAGATGTAGCTATTGTTGTCAGATGAGTTATGTAGACTATCTTGTGTTCAATGAGAAGAAAAACATCTCTTAGTTGTCGTTCCTCTGCGGGAGATACATTCTAAACACCCCAGTTGGTGCCTACACTGAAGATGGTACTGAACTCTCTGTGCTATGCTTAGTGCTTGCTATAGATATATTTATACATATAATAGTTAATAAATTAGGCACAGTAAGATTAACAATAAGATTGATAGCTTTGTCAATAATTATAACAAAGATAATGGCACACTGTAATAAGAATGCAGTTTCTCGGCATGCCTTATTGTGTTCATTGTACCATGCTTACTCATTTTAAAATGGTGATGTGAGTTGATAACATAGAACATATATGATAAGATGAAGCGAGGTGAGTGTCCTATATTTATTTCTGTTGTTGTGATAAAAATACACCAACAAACACTAATTTAGGGGAAGGGGTTATTTTAGGTCAGGTTATAGTTCAGTTCTGTACAGAAGTCAGGAAGGAACTTGAAGCAGCTGGTCCCATCCATACTCCAGAGCAGGAAGAGAATGAATTACACATACATACTGCTCAATTTCCTTTCTCTACCCTGATGCAGTTATAGACCCAGACCCAGGCTGAATCTTCCCACATCCATTAATGTAATCCAGACAGTCCCCCTCAGACACGCCCACAGGCTAATTTGATCTTGACAATCCCTTATGTATACTCAGGTTATTATACAAAGCGTCATATCAACAGATATTGCTAACCATCACAGTGCATGACATTAAAAATGTAGTAGTACTAGACTAGTATTTGGAACTTATCTGAACACAACTAGTCATACCAACAGTTGATCTTCTAACCAAGAGTGACTAAAAGGGTAGGGAGCATGCACAAGGGAGTATGTACATGACACAGAAATGCTGGTCAAAATGGTTGTTATTGTACTACCAGGACCTACTTGAATAGTGTAAGACCCCATCATACTATACAACTTAGTGGCTACTGGATAATGAACCATGGAGCGAAAAAACATAGATAAATGGGATTGCTGTATTTTCTATTCAGCATACCACCTCAGACACTCAAAGAGTCAATTCGTTCATAGACTGGCTTCAAAAATGTTATAAAACAGGAAATCTCACACAAAATATTTTCCCTTATAATATTTATTACATTTTGTTACAAGCACTTTCTCACCAGCCTGGTCCCACAGCCACGTCAGCCCCAAAATAACACACAGCAACTATTAATTATAAAGCTGTTGGCCTGTTACTAGCATTTCTTATTGGCTAGCTCTGCCCTAAATATTAACCCATTTCTATCAATCTAAGTGTTTTCATGTGGTCTTATCTTACCGGAGAGAGGGTCTGGACCTCTTCTCAAGTCCCTATATCTAGTATATCTCCCAGAAGCCTCCTTTCTCCTAGTCCTGCCTATCTTGTCTTCCTATTGGCCAACAGTGCTTTATTCATTAACCAGTAAGAGAAACATATTTACAGAATGCCATCTCCCATCATCTCCTCTTTTCTGTCTAAAATAAAAAGAAGGTTTTAACTTTAACATAGTAAAATATACAACAAAACAGTTATTAAATAAGAACTATAGTTAACAGTATTTAGTCCATTAACATTTAGCAAGATTTAAAGAAAATATTCCATCATCTATCCTATCTTTGTGAATCTAAAGTCTTATATGTAACTTATCTTTAATTCTAACTAAGGAAAACTATAACCATAACTATCTGTCTTCAACCCTCTCAAAGACCACAGAAGGATAATACATAAACTCTAGAATGACAGAGAAAACTCATTGCCTGGTCAATCACCTGAAGTTTTTCTATAATGTTCCATCTTCAGCCTATAGGCCATAGTGAGTCTGGCAGACTCCTCAGCAAAGCAGGAAACTTTAAACTGTCCATCTGTATTGGCAGTTTGTCAGCAAATTTTCTCTGTGTCCTACAGACTGGCAGACTCTTCCATGAAGCAGGAACCCTGTAGCAATGTCCATCTTGTTTCAGCAGTCATTTTTCTGTGGGTCCTGAATGTCCAGTTTATAAAACAGTCCAGACAAGAGCAGTATCTTGTCCAAATAGCTAGTCTTGTCATATTGGAAGCAAAATCCATAATTCATTTCTTCGATGTCCATCTTCCTTTCTGACGCAGGAGGTGTTGCCAGGAGCAGTTGTGCCTCACTGTTAAGAAAAACCCTAAACCATTTTAAATGCCATATTCTGTAGGTCTTTGAAAGGTTTGAAGAATATTTGTCCATCTCAAATATATCTCTGAATATTTACCTAACTAAAATAACTGTAAGTTTTGACTATTATAGATAATTATCTATAATCTGTACTAAATTGTACATTACATTTTAAATGAGGTATATAAACACAATAAACAAGAGGAGAAATACACATATCACAAAATTGTATCAATAAATGAAAAACCATTCCAAAACAAAGTATTCATATCTATACCATAATCCACTTTTTATCTTTAAAAGCGATTGGTTGTAATCATTAACCATTTATAACTAACCCCATTTAAATTGAAACAAACATTTATAGACAATATTTGTGAATGTGGGCATTGTTCTTTCCAAACTACTTCCTGTTGGTAGGGGGCACTGTCTTGGGGATGCTAAGAAGATGCAGAAATCCTGGCTATAGTGGTCTGCAAGGCTGCCGTGTCCCAGCTGTTTTGAATGTTGGATCACCTGGGGCACTGCTTCAGGGGGTCTGGCTTGATCAAACCATGTTAGTCTGGAAGGAATCCATAGCTTTTCATTTTCTGTGGAAACAAAAATAGACATTCTTTTTCCCAGTAATCTGTCCTTACACTTAAATTTTGAAGTCAAAGCATTTTTAAAATATATAAATTGGATTAATTCAGCAGCATTGATAATCAAGTGTATTTTAGTTGTTGTTCCTTCCTTAGCAACTGAGCAATTCAAAGACAACACAATAGCATACAGTATCCAGGCTCTCTGTGTATTTTCCATTTTTACGTGGCTTTTTCTATTACTATATTTCTTTTACTTTTTTTTTTTTAATTTCTTGAGACAGGGTTTCTCTGTGAAACTTTGGCTGCCCTGGAATTCACTCTGTATACCAGGTTCACTTTGAGATCACAGAGATCTGCCTGCCTCTGCCTTTCTAGTGCTGGAATTAAAGGCATGTACCACCACACCCAGCTACTCTTTCTTTTTCTTTGTTCCCTTCCTTCCTTCCTTCCTTCCTTCCTTCCTTCCTTCCTTCCTTCCTTCCTTCCTTCCTTTCTTTTTTCTTTTTTTTTTTTAACCACCTTTTCCTGTTTCTTTTTTCTCTCCCAAGCCTATGTGTATTCTAAAACACATTGTAAACCTTTAGAGGTTTTTCTTTATCTGAATCTGTCTTTACTTTTTCTGGCCATGAGTCTTTTATCTGCTAAACAACAACATTGCTAAAATGAAAGCCACAGCTGTTTTAGATGCCATCTATCCAAGATGGCTGGGTACGTTTACTGCCAGTATTGAGAGCTGTGCTGACTGCCTTGGTCTACGCTGCCATTAAGCAGCATGCTGCTGGCTAGGAGATGTGGTCACTGCCACTGCCAGCTCTCATACACATCATTGAATTGTGAGCAGCGCTTCTTAAAAGAGCTGTGCGGTGTTTCTGCTCATGCCAAGTCAGGAAACCTCCCTTAAAGGAGCCGCACGAGCCTCTGCTTGTCTCTAGCAAAACAGAACCCACCTGAGAAAAATGCTGCCATCAAGACTTGCTAGTCTCTGTTGTTTTGTTTCTAAAATCTCTTTTTAAGCTTTTGTCAGAATTCAAGTGGAAGATCTTAGTACCCACGTTGCAGGTGCCATTTTGTCACGAGCAGTTTCCCCGTCAGCCTGGTCCCAGAGCCCCAAAATAACACAGAAAGATGTTGGCCTATTACTAGTGTTTCTTATTGGCTAGCTCTATCATAAATATTAACCCATTTCTATTAACCTAAGTGTGTGTGGTCTTAGCTTACCGGAGAGGGGGTCCAGACCTCTTCTCTCAAGTCCCTACAACTTGACTCCTCTCTAGTACATCGTCTAGAAGCCTCCTTGTCTCCTAGTTCCACCTATCTTGCTTTCCTGTTTGCCAACAGTGCTTTATTCATTAACCAATAAGAGAAACATATTTATAGAATGACATCTCCCATCACATAATGAAACTTTACCCCTAGTGAAATTACTTAATTTTCTATAGTGCTTTGTGGACCTATCTGAACTGCTGAGCTTACATAAAGTTAGAAGATTTGGGTTTGAGTGTTTGCCATGTAATATAATAATAATATGATAATTATTTTAAAACATGTAATGAATCAGTATCTTAGTCTATTTTTGATGCTATGACTAAATACCTCAAATTGAGTAATTTACAATCATATCCCCCCTCTATGGTTGTGGAGGTTTGAAAGTCTACCAGAAAGCCATGTCAGGGTCAGTGTCTCAGGAGAGCCTTTTCTCAGCAAATACACACATACAAAAGGATGCCTAAATAAAAAATCATTTTTAAAATGAGGATATGATTGTCCCATTTGCCTTCTTAATTTTAAAATCCTTAATAAAACATAGAAAGTATAAAATTAAGCAAATATATTAAAAAGAAAAAGTCCGTTTCATCAGGGATGCAGAAGTGTTATTGAACTATTTACCACTAGAACTGTTTAGAAAGAGAAACATGTTTAAACACATACCTAGAATTCACTCTGAAGATATGCAAGACCTTTCCAGAAAAAAAAGTATTATTAAAGCAGGGAAATAAGTGAAGACACGAAGTCATATGGAGTGAATTGTCCCATTAACAGGACAATACACTATCATAAACACATTTTTTCTTAATTAATCTGTAACCAATTTATTTTGTATATACTGATGAATAAAGATCAAGACTCACAAAGCTTGAAGTTAGCTAGCAGAGAAATTTTCTCTAATAAGTGTCAAGATAGATTTTTTGAGACAAGGTTTCTCTGTAACTTTGGAGCCTGTCCTGGAACTTGCTCTGTAGACCAGCCTGGCCTCCAACTCACAGAGATCCACCTGCCTCTGCCTCCTGAGTGCTGGGATTAAAGGCATGTGCCACCAGCGCCCAGCTAAGATATGTTTTAAAGGTAATTCTTAGTCTACTTAGATTGCTTTAAGAAGAGCAACCTGACTGGCTGACAAAAATGACTAAAATTCATTATTCACTTCCTGAGATTGAAATGTGCAAAACCAAGAGGCCATTCTTCATGGACTATCCCTGGTGACTTTTCTTACATGGCAGAAGGGCAAAGAGATGCCCTCACACTTCTTCTATGTGTACTATAAGGACTGTGTCAAGATTACTTCCCAAACATCCCATTCTGCAAGACTTGTCTCTGGGAATTAAGTTTCAACTTTACTTTTAGAGGAAGACAAATATTTAGACCACAATCATGTAAATTAAGGTAACATAGTATTTTTACAAGTAGAGGTTCAGTGTTTCTCATCGGAAGTGCTTGGAGCCAGTTTCTAGCAGTCAGGGTTTTAGGAGGTGAGGTGCTCACGTGGCCTCAGACCTCATGGATGACACGTGTGCCTAGTGTGTGAGACCATGGAGAGGATGTGCACATCTGTGAAGGACAGGACCTTGCTGGAAACAATGTCCTGGCACCTTGAGATATACCTATTGGATATAAGTTAACTGTAGGGTATTTTGTTATAGCAGCTTAAACAGAAAGACACGTCCTCTGGTATTTCCTAATTGACTGTGAGCACGCAGAGGCATCCCTGTAAAGACTGATAGGCGAGCATTGCAGTCTTTGAGATGTGTTCCAGTGCTAGTTAGTTTCTGTGGTCATGTCCCTTTTGATGCATGACACAGTATACAACAATAGCGTGTCACAGCAGTGGTGTGGTTTACATTCCACTTCCCAGGCTGCCTCCTTAACCACTGGAACTCTCTGATGGAGTATGCACTACAGTTCATGATTACTTATCACGGTCTTAATTTTTTTAATTTAGCATACAGAGCATTGGGTTTCCTTATGCCAGTTTCATTATTTATCGTGCTTTTTCATTATTGTCTTCTGCCTCCGTTTGCTCTGCACTTTAAATTCTGGGTCGGTCACAAAAGTGGAAATTACTGTTTTGATTAGAGAAATACAATTCCTACCACACGCCTGTTACTCCCCCTTTCTTCTGCGTTGACAGGGTTTTTGAACTTTAAACTATTTTGATGTGCAAAGCCAAAGATCACTGTTCCTGCCAATGCTTTGCCCTCCTGTAATCTCTCTTGTTTTAGTTAGTGCCACGCTGACCTTTTTCTGTGTGTTGAGAAAGTTGCAGTTTTATAATGGAGGGAGGGCGAGAAATGCCAGTCAACAGACCGCCTCTTGCCATCGTGGCATGGCCGGATGTGAAATGTATTCTCCCTTTTCTGTGAGTCTCTCTTTACCCCTTACTCCTCCGTGCTAATGTATTTGATTTATTGTATAACCTAGCTCCATGTTAGAAATTGTCCTGATGATTGTAAAGTCAACTCTTAAAATTGTTTTAAGAAAGCGTTCATTTATTTTGTGTGTTTGAATGCCTTGCCTGTGTGAATTAAGTGTACCACATGTGTGTCTGGTGTTCACAGGTGTCAAAATAAGGTTTTAGATCCTCTGGTGCTATACTTGTAGGAGGTCATGAGCTGCCATGTGGGTGCTGGGAACTGAACCCTGTTTCCTCTGCAAGAATAGCAAGTACTCTTAAGCATCTCCAAAAATTTTGAAGTAAATTTTAAAAATAATTAAAAAATTAAACCTGCCTGCAGTATTTTTCTGTTATGTCTGTAGTAGTTTTCTAAGTAATTCTTTAACATTTATCCATTCTTCATCATATATCATGAGTAGTATAAGTTTTCTACTTAAAGAGGTAAAAATGGTGAATTTTACGCAGGTACTTTAAGTACTAGAGAAAAAAATGTAATCAATTTGCACGATGTTAGAGAACAAATTCAAAACAACAATAATTGTGATACTACCAAAATATTTAAAATTTATAATGCCTGTCTACTGCTATAAAAACATTTGTTCAACAGTTTGCTTGATGAGAGCCCAAAGTCATAAATGCTGTTTTTGTCAATATTGTTTAGTTGTTCTGTACTGAGATTCTACACATTTCACTATTGAACATCTTTTTACACAGACAGCAGCAAATACTACATCAGGCCGCTGGCTCACGTGGATATGCATAATTGGGAAGTCCTTCCTAAGATTCTCTTAGTGGTAGTGTCACTGCAACCTAACAGTGCTTCGCTGTCTTACCCACACTTCACTGTGCCCGCCTTCAAAGCATGGGGCGTGACATCTACATTCTTTGTTCGTTTGATACATAGAATAAATAATAATAATTAAATGTTACAGTAAGGGGCTGGAGGTGTGACTGTTAAGAACACTTTCTGAGCCTGGTGGTGGTGAGGGACACCTTTATTCGAGCACTCAGGAGGCAGAGGCAGAGGCAGAGGCAGAGGGATCTCTGTGAGTTTAAGACCAGCCTGATGTACAGAGTAAGTTCCAGGACGGTGAGGGTGGTTACACAGAGAAATCCTTGTCAGGAAAAACCAAAACAACAACAAACAAACCAACAAACAAACAAAAACTACTTTTCTGGAAGCTCTGACTTTGGTTCAAATCACCCTTCTCTGGTGGCTCACAACCTCCTAACTCCAGCTACAGGGAATCCATCACCCTCTCTTGTCCTTCATGCACCTGTATGGCTTACACACACACACACACACACACACACACACACACACACACACACACACACACACACACACACACACACACACCCCTTTATAAAGTCATTGAGAAAAGTTGCAGGAGGATGATGCAAGTCCCTCGGCATACTGTCAGGTGACAGGGTTCATAGTGATCTGAGTGGCAGTGTTTGCTGTCTTCTCTGTCACACCTGAGCTCTGCTCTTGTTGCATAACTGTTGTTCCCAGCAAAACCAGTGAACATGGAGATATGAGTCAGATATGGCTTCCACATGCCATGGAATAGTCTTGATTTTTCAACCACTTGGCAAGGTAAAAGCCATTCTTAACTTGACAACTGCGCAGATCATGCAACCCACTGGATTTGGTTCATTGGCCGAAAGTGGTTTGCAGCTGTGTCCTGTGTCGGCTTTCCCTCTTACTGATCTTCCCCATCTGCGTAGAAAGTAGCTGTTGGTACTCCGCGGCATGGCGCGTGCGGGGTAGGGTGGGACCACTGGCTTTCCCTTTATCGCAGCTATGCACTCTAACACTGGCTGCCCTCCCTCTCACTACCACGCCATCGGGGCCTCTTCTTGCCTTCACTGTGACTGTGTTTGTGAGCATCGCTGTGGACTTCCCCTTGGCTCAATCCAATGTGCCGTTTCTGTTCTCCTTACGTTGTTTGGTTTCTCAAATAATTGATCCCTTACTCCACTTTGAAATACTTTCTTTGCAAGCTTTCGAGGATATTATGGTCTCTTGATTTTCTTCCACACTAGGTGATTGTGACGTTTAGTGATCCACCCTGAGTCACTTAGCTTTCATTTGAAATCTTGAAACAGCCTCAGCCCTTCTTTATTATTCATTCTCACAGCGCCTATGACCTGCTTTGGTTTAGGCCAAGTGTTCACTGTGTCACTGGTATTCTAACATGTCTGTGAGCTGTTTACACATAATGTATGTGACCCTTGGATATTTTATATATACTGAACAAGTCAAAGGCTTATCTTCATCTTTCTAATCCTTCACTACCCATGGGGTCTATGATCTCAGTTACCGGCTGAAACATTCACAGTGCTTAGATCAGAACCTCAGAGTTAATCGGCTTTTCTCTGTCTTATAACACACTCCTGTATTTCATTTACTATTGTTTAGCTCATCTTTAACATATAAACGGAATAAAGCCACTTTTCGCTATTCCAACAGCGGACACTGTGAACCAGGCCACCGTCACATCGCACCAGGCGGTAGCCATAAAATCTGTGTTCTTCTCCTGCTTCTGCCTTGGTGCTTTTGTAGAGTGACCTTAAGAATCACAGCCAGAGGAAGGCCTCAGACGTTCTACCGCGTTCCTCTTTGTGTCGGCTAATCAGAGTACAGCCAAGGATTCATAGTGGCCTTCCTGCCTTCATGGTCCTGCGCCCTTTCCTTTCCCGTGGCTCCATACTGCCTCTCCCCTCACACTGCGACCAGGTCCCGCGACTCTTCACTCTTTCTGTGTTCTTCGCTTTTTCTCACACAGACTGTTTGCATTGCTGCTTGCTCTCCCCATGTGTCCTGGCTCCTGTCTGCTCCTAGCTTTTGCTTAAATACCGTCTTCTCCTCTTGGCATGCTTGTGTGGGAGCACCAGTCCTCACCTTCAGGCTGGCATTCTTAATTTGTTCTGTTTTCCTATAACATTATTATCTTCAGTTTTGTTTTATTATTCTGCTTTCATTATAAGACCAAAAGCTGTAAGGGCACTTTGGTCTCTTTTCTTCATTGGTGAAGTCTACATGAGTAGGTACACCTTCTTCAGTCATCATTGTTAGCGTTCAGGCATCTGTACTGGCCTGCCCTTAGGGTTCTGGCAGGATACGCCCTCAGCTGTAGTCACTAAGAGCACCACCTGTGCACATTCACTACATTCCCTTTTAAAAGGACCCTGCCCACCCCCATCTCCCCCCCCTCTCATCCCCTCCTTCTGCTTTTCTCCTGTTTCTCCCTCCCCACTTTTCTCTCTCTGCTTCTCTCTTAATGCTGCTCCTCTCTCCAGAGGCTGTTCCCCCCACCCCTGCTTATTTTCCTATTCCCTTTCCCCTAATTAAATAAAACAAACAAAAAGCCCTCCACAGAGGTCTGTCGAATGGCGTCCTATTCTCTCAAGCTGCTTTTTTTTTTTTTTAAATAATTTATAAAGTCATCATCACTGTCATTGTTACTACTACTTATTTGGGTAGGTGTTTTGCCTGAATACACACACATTCATGCCTGATGCCTGCAGAAGCAAGAAGAGGGACTCAGAGCCCCTGGAATTGGACATACAGGTGATTGTGAGCCACCATGTGCATGCTGGGAATTGAACCTGGGTCCTCTACAAGAGTAGCTAGACTTCTGAGTCACCTCTCCAGCTCTGAGAATTAGATTTGAATGTTTTTGTGAATACAGTTTTATAAGACAACTTTATTTTTTTATTCTTTCATTTTTTTTTAAACATTTATTTATTTTATGCTAGACTATTCTTTCAGTTTTTGATTTTGGTTTTAAGACAGGGTTTCTGAAGCAGGCTGGTCTTGAACTCTGTGTCAGGTAGAGATAGGGTGTGTGTGTGTGTGTGTGTGTGTGTGTGTGTGTGTGATTTTTTTGTTTGTTTGTTTTATTTTTCGAGACAGAGTTTCTCTGTGTAGCCCTGGCTATCCTGGAACTCCATCCGTGGACTGGGCTGGCCTCAAACTCAGAAGAGATCTGCTTTCCTCTGTTTCCTGAAAGCTGGGCTTAAAGGCATTCACTGTCAACTCAACACCTCCAGGAGAGAGAGAGAGAGAACTTTGTGGATTGAATGCAGGCCTCATACATGCTGGGCAAACACTGCACCCTGAACGGTTCCCTTTCTGAGATAGTTTTGGTTGTGGCCTACACAGGTCTCCAAAGCCCGAGTTCAGTTGATTCTCTCACCTCAGCTGCCTGGGTAGCTGAGACTACAGGCCGACCACACCGTGCCTAGCTAGGATTTTATATTATAGACCCTGTATGTTATTAAGACACTTGGTGCTATATATGTATGATTTAAAGTAAATCATTACTAAATGAAGGACATAGCTCTTCTTTCTCGATAGTGACGTTTTAAGTCTTCTTGTGAGCAGTGACACAGCATGTGGCAGCATAGGCACAGAACTTTTCCCGCCATCAAAGACAGTGATATTGGACATTCCTGCCTTGGGCAGATTTTGGTCTAAAACCCTGGGAACTCAAACTGGTTTATGCAAACTGCAAAGTAGCGCTTCTCCTGCGTGTGCTCTGGAACTCCTGTCACCGTTGTTATCGAAGGGCTTGTATGCGAGGGTGCAGTGGAGACAATGCCAACAGGAGCACTTCCTGGTTTGGCCAATATGCCCGATATGAAAAAGGACCATGGTTTATATACGTATTTCCCTGGTTTAGAGTGAGGGCGAACTTGCCTTTTGCTTTTGCAGATTACAGGGTACTTATGTTTTCTTTGTTGTACTTTGCCTCAGTCTCAGCCATTTGTCTCTTGATTTAAGAGTTCAGTTGCATCTGAAATAGTAATACTTTGCTATTTTAATGTGCCTTGAAGACCTCCCAGTTTGTGGTGGCTTTCTTTTCTATTTTTAGTTGAACGTGTGATGTTCTCTTGTTTGTTTCTGTGTTTGTTTTTGCGTTTTTAGTCTTCTCTGCACCCAGGACTCTAGTTTCTGTGTTTGTTTTTGCGTTTTTAGTCTTCTCTGCACCCAAGACTCTAGGACCCATAGCAAAGTCAAAGCTATTCTCATGAAGTGGACTATAAAGAGTCACACTTTCCTTAGTCATTGTAATGCGGCTGTAGTGTCAACAGTCGAGATTTGTAAGACAGACACAGTCTCATGAAGAATTGTTTGTAGTATTTGTACAGGTTTCTTGTTATCATTACTACCAGAAAAGAGTTTTATTTTCTTTTTTGGGGTGTGTGTGTGTTTTAAATTGTAAACTAACAAGAAAACTTTGGTTCTGACCAAACACAGGGGACAAATCTACTGTTTATTGTTCTGTGCTTGGTGATACAGGAAGGATTTTCTACACCTGAATTTATGGCTCTATGCTTCATGCTTTGTTTATTTCTCAATGTCCATGTAGTTTCAACAAACACGGCTAAGTCAGTGCTGTCCCAGTAAAATATTCCTGGGAGTTTTTCCCATACCAGTGTTCTACTAGTTACTTAGCTCTATGCCCCAGGTGACTAGAGGCCATACAGAATCATCCTCCAATTCAGTTATTGTATCCTAACTTAGACCCTCCTTAGGTAAACCTGGAAAGAGCCACCTCATAGCTGCTGTGACGACAGCAGACCCAGGATGGAGGGAGAGCAGAGTGAAAAGAGACAAGGGCCCTGACTGAGTATAACTAAAACATTTCTGTTGCTGGTTTTTCTTCCAGCCTGGTCCTGCAACTTCAGCCCCAAATGAACACACAGAGATGCTGTATTAATTGTAAACTGTTGGCCAATGGGTAGTGCTTCTTACTGGCTAGCTTTTTCTCAATTATTAACCCATTTCTATTAATCTATGAATTTCCATGTGATCTTACCTTACCAAAGAAGGGTCTGGACCTGCTATGCCTATGTTGTCTACATGGTGACTGTCTTTGGCAGGTTCTCTCTGCCTACTGTTCCCAGAATTCAATTCTCCAAATCCTAGTCCCACCTATCTTTCTGCCTCATTGGCCAGACAGTGTTTAAATCATCAACCAGTAAGAGAAGCATATATACAGAAGGACATTTCCCCTCACATTTCTGTAACAGCACTGGCATTAATGAGCACGTGCCTGGGGCCTGGGGAGAAGTCTATGTGTGAGAGCCGCTGGCTGTAGTCCCTGGTCAGCCTGTCCCTGGTCAGCCTGTTCGCCTGTTGACTCTGGTCCTCCACACTGTTGTCCCTCCTTTCCCTTTATTCTTAGTCTTAGTGCTCTCACTCCATCACTGGCGTTTTTTCCTCATCTCTCCTCAGTTAATTTAACATATTTAATTAGTGTGTCTTTTTACTTCCCCTTCCTTTCCTGGCAGAGTCCTCCTGACCTCACGGACTCCATTATTTCAACTGCTCTTATGTGGTTCCTGTACCCGACTTCTGCTTTCCCAGACATCAGGAGCCCTTTCTAGAAAGAAAGTTCAGGAAAACATTTCCTCCTCTAGACTGCTTGTCATGGCGTCCTCAGAGGCTTGCTCCCGGTCCTTGTCATTTCCATGCTCCAGCGTTAGCACAGGCGTGTTCGTCTCCATAGTTTCTCTCTCCACTCCGGGGCGGACCGGGCCTCGGGTCTGCCTCTCCAAGGATTCTGTTTTCTCTGCCTCTAGTGGGCCTCTCCCTCAGCTCCTCTTTTACCCGGCGGCGGCGGCAAGTACAGACAGCTGTGGAGTAAGGGGAAGACCAATTCAGCTCGTTTCCTTTTTCAGTGCTCTGGAAACCCACAAGTTTTACCTAGGGCTTCACTCTGCTAACTGCCCGGACATTCAGGACTCTGACATTTCCCATATACACTGATTTTGCTTTCTTTAAACCTTATAAAAATTTGAAGTGACCATTCAGGTTTTATTTAAAAAGACTATAGAACTAGCAACTAAAATTGGAGAAGAGATCCCTGTTCTAGCTTTGGTCAGAAGCATTGCCTGGCATGTAAATTGGATAAGGTCCTTTTTATAGATGCCAGCAGGATCACTTTGCTGCTTACCCCTTTTCTCCCCTTCCCCCCAAGCTACAGGTAGGTGCAACACCCCTATCTGAAAACATCAACCTGGAAGTGTTCCAAAATTAAAGTCATGTGAGTGCTGACATATAATGTTCAAAAGGTTTCTGGGACATTTCAGATTTTCAGATTGGATGCTCAACCTTAGTTTTTGTAATTATTTTTTCTTTTAAATCTCATTTTATATTCCAACCACAGTTTTACCTCTCACCCCTCCTCCTGTCCAGCCCACCCCTAGTCCACACCGTGAGGGCGCCTTTGAGGAGTCAACAAAGCGGCACAGTAGGTTGGGCAGGCCACGCTCCTGTCTCATGCCTTAAGACTGGGGTGCTCAATGTTTAAAGTCTGTGCAAATATTCTAACACTGGACAAACTCTAATAGAGACACTTCTTACTCCAGCATTTCAGAAAATGGGTAAGCCAGGAGGATCTATCTTTACGAATAGCCTAGAACCTGTTGTTGACTGATGGCAGGGTTTGGCGTCAAGCAAAGCGTCATTTCTCAAGGTGACTTTGATTGTCTATGAAGGAAAACATAACTATTGGGATGAGAACAAGCCAAGCCCGCCAGCTCTTGTCAGCTCTGGTTCTAAGTCTCTTTCTTAGTCAGGTTCTGAGAGGAGATGGTCTTGGGGTGTTTTATTTTAAATTTCCTTCTGTGGGAACATCATTCCACTTTTAGCCTGCTTGTGACATCAGTGGCTAACCGCAGGTGGCCAAGGAGCTTGGCATTTGCAGTGGCAGGAATTCATTTCTCCCTCAGCTAACGGCCAGCAGGCACCTCTCCAGTGTCACTGGATACCTACTGTTGTGTGGGTACCCTAAGTGTGTCTCTTCCCCCTTTCTCTCCCACATCTTTTATTTATTTATTTATTTTTTTGAGATTATAGTACAGTTACATCATGTTCCCATTTCCCCCTCCAAACCCTCCCGTATACCTGCCTTACTCTCTTTTGGATTCATGGGCTCTGTTTTCAATAATGGTGTGGGCTTGTGTGTGTGTGTGTGTGTGTGTGTGTGTGTTCATGTGTGTTCCTAAATACATAAATACAACCCACTCATTCTTGTGGGTTGTCACTTGTGTATGTTCTCAGGGCTGACCATTTGGTATTGGATAACCAGTTGGTGTCCTCTTCCTCAGGGAAGACTGTTTCTCCAGATCTCACCATCCCTTAGTTGCCCATAGTTCTTTGTCTCGAGTTGAACTTTCCCTGCCCACGTTCACATTGGCATATATATTGGCGTCACCCTTGTTCAGCTCATGTTTGGGCATCCATGTTGATGAGAGTTTATGGGTGTAGCTTTTGACACTTCCAGGAGACACTGTCTCACAGCAAACTCCCTGGTCCTCAGGCTCGAACAGCCTTTCTCCCTTCTCTTCCACAGTGGTCCCCAAGCCGTAGGTCCAGGAGTTGTGTTGTGGGTTTACCAGTTGGGACTGGACTTCATAACTGCACTTTGGTAGACTCTGACTTTCCGGAGGGGTCTTCATCTGCTGCCCACCCTTTTACATACTGAGACAGAGGGGCTTAAGAATGAGATGGCTCAGTGGTTAATAGTGCTTACCGCTTGCAGAGGACCCAGGTTTGGTTCCCAGTCACATCGGGTGACAGGCAACTAATCTAACTCTAGTTCTAGGGGAACTAATGCCCCCTGGCTTCTGTGTGCACCAGGCGTAAGGCAAACACGAGGTCTGACAACTCATGCAGTCCCTCACACATACACATAAATAAAGACAATTTTTCAGAGATTTAAAAGAAAACAGTTATATTTATCTTTTTTTTAAGCTGTAAGTCATAGCTCAAATTCACTTTTATTTCAATATAATCTTATTCTGTGTTAGGGTCACAGCCCATAGGTCTGACCAAGTGACTGACCTCTGTTACATTTGCCTAATCTTGAAGATGGGGTTGAGCCCTGTAGGGCATCTGAGGGAAGGATGAACACTGCTTTGAAAGCGAGTTTGAAGCAGTGCTGGTCAGTGTTGGGAAATCTATAGCCTTACCATTCATTATAATACGTACAAAGCACCTTCTAGTACTTTCCACACTGCTTATGCTTGGAATGCATAAAGCACAGTAATCTCAAAATCAGCTAGTAACACCTTCATGTTAATAGAGTGGAACAGTTAGGATTTCTCTCCCAACCCCAGCACCTTATTAAACAGTCAGTGCCGATGCTGTTGTACTGGTTGTGGCCCCTGGTCATGTGATGACTCCGTTCTCTCAGGCCTTATCTCCTCCAGGCACAGAGAAATCTTGATGTCAGTGCTGGGCATCATTGTTGAGTATATACAGTTTACGTTGAGGTCTCTTCCTTCCTCCTGGTTGCTCAGCAGTTAGCACCACAAAACCCTGCCACCTGGTGCTCTTACCGTGCCCTTAAGCTAGGGCTGCAATGTACGCGAGACTCTGTAAACTAAAGATCCGTGCTACTTGGTATGAAGACTAGTCCCCTAGAAGGAAGTTTGGAGAGATGGATCAGCAGTCAGAATGCTTAGTGCTGTTGCACAGGACCCGAGCTTGGTTTCCGGCACCCTCACAAGGTTGCTCTCAGTCTCCTGTCGCTCTGCCTCCAAGATGTCTGACACGCTGTTCAGGCCTCCATATTCACTTACAGTGACACACGCGCACACACATGTACACACATACACACATTATACAGTTAAAAGTAAATTAACACTGGCTTAAAAAAAACACACTTCTGGACCTATCATATATGTGTGTGTGTGTGTGTATAATATATCATAATCTATTATGTAATGCCATAAATGCAAGGGTATTATAGTTAATCTGATGACAGTTATCCTTTTATATGAATGTAAAATGATGTAAAGAATACTTTAAAAATATCGATACTTCACCCTTAAGTATCTATTTTAAGAATTCCTAAGGAAGATTTGGTCCTGTTATTCTTAAGTATTCTAGGAGTACATTTTGCCTTTCAGATTTGAATGTGTAGTGGAAAAATAGACGCACCAAAACATAGTTAACGTAAATACACTGCCTTGAGGTACAGGAGTATTTGTGTGCCTGGGTTTTCAGGTCTTCGTGTTGTAGCTTTAACTGTAGTTACAGTCCTGGAGTATTCTGTGCTGATGGCGTGGCTAGTCCTGAATGAATTATCCTGGCCAAAAGTGCTTTTATAAGATAGAATAAGTCTAAATCCTTAGATTACATGCTTATCTCTAGCACCTTTCATCCTTTCTCTTACGTTTTATTCCATAAAGTAGTTTTCAAAACACCCGAATTCATTAGCAGTGTGATGCAAGAGAAACATCTTTCTGCCACATGAAATGAAAGCACTTGAAAGTGACCTTGGCAGGCAGTCTCAACTTTCTAATCAACGCAGAGACCATCTCCTACTTATTGATTTGGCATTTTGCAGGATGTTAATTTTTAAATTGTCCTTCAGTTTCTTTATTGATTAAATATCCTGCAGCTGCTGATTTAAAAGATTTATTTCCACAAGGAAATCAAAGAAGGCAGCAGTATCCTAAGGGGTTAGTGCTGCGTGATGCGATTCTGTGGAAGCTTTCTTATCTTTTTGGGTTTTCTCCCCCATTTTCAATTTATTATTATTATTATGATATTTTAGACACAATCTCCAGGGGCCCGCTAGGCTGTTACTCAGTATGTAGCCCCAGCTGACTGCAGCCTCCTGCGGGTGAGATTACAGATGTGAACCCCTGCAGGAGGCCTGTTGTCCATTTTTTCTATTTTACCTTGCTACCTACCATGCATCTTTAGTGTCTAAAGTAAATTTGGCTTTCAAGTTTGTTGGATTACATCTGAAAATTCTATAGTAAGAGATCTAGTGAACGCTGGGTGAAGAGCCCCATGCTCATGCTACCACTATTACTGTTACACAACATGCCTGACAAGATAATACTACGTTTTGTCAACTAGTAATTAAAATATGACAATAGGAATAAATTAAAATAATTGAGTAGATTCCTTCCGGCTGATCCTTAGATATGCATTCTCTTGCTAAATTACAAAGTTGAAATTTGAATCATAATTAACAAAGCTAGGAGTCATTGTTTATTCAGCATCCGTACACTCTGCCTTGTTTTAAGTTTCCAGTTTTGAGTCAAGGACAGGGTTTCTCCTGTGTGTAACAGGACTACGTTGTGATGGAATACTCAGTGCCTCAGTGTGTGGGTTTTGCATGATTTGTGCTGAGAGAGGGGAACAAAATGATTTCATTTTTATGCTGAGTGATATGATTGAAAGCGATGATAAGAGGGAAAATGCACTGTAGCTGAGGAGTAAGCAAGGTTGGGCCCGTCAGTTATCCTGCAGGAGTGAGAGTTCTGAGCAGGCCTCTAGAATTACTGTTTCCACCCAGGTGGGGAGAGTTGAGGCTCAACACCAGGATCACTTCTGCATGTAGATCTGAGCTGCTGTTAGGTTCTCAGTATGACATGAGATTCAGTTATAGAAATATTTTGGACTCCAAACTCCTATGGATGGTCTGCATTGAATTCGTTTCTGTGTAAAGGGAGACTGCTGGAGAGGCAATATCTTCCACCTTGACCGTCCCTGCCAGGCACCTTTCGCCAGCTGGTAGCTGCTATAAAGGCAGTGCCCTTCTTTCAGGCCTGGCGGTGAGTAGTAGGGAGCCTGCCAGGGTGCTGAGGAGTTTGACTGCTACTTCCTGGGCTCTGGACAATGTCCTTATGACCTGAGTTCCATCCTTGGAACTCACACTGTACACAAGAAAACTGATTTGTGAGAGTTGTCCTCTGACCTGCATGAAAATGCCTGTACATACACACAAATGCTAGATACTATATGAGTAAATAAATAAAATCAATAGAGATACATTGCTTACCATGGTGGCAATTTGTCACATACTTCAGAATCACTTACATTGAAAATATTCTACCAAAAAACATAAGCAGATTAGGGGATGATTATATAGATTAGCTTGATTTAATCACCCTACAGTGTACGCTCAGTTCTTTATAATTTATATGATTATTATTTTTAAAAAGATAAAGCCAGCAAGATGGCTCAGAAGGTAAAAGCACTTTCCATAAAGTTCAGTCTTAGGATCCACATAGAGGAAGGAGAGAATCAACTCCTGCAGGTAGTCCTCTAATCACATGTGTTCCACACATACATGGAACATACATGCATGTGTGCGCACACACAGACATACATATATAAACACACACATAAATACATACAAATATACACACATAAACTCACATACACATGCAAACACAAAGACATACACACACACAGACATATACATACACACACACATAAACACATACACATGTGCAAATACACACATACAAACACACACATATATACATAAACACACACATATACACACATAAACACACATACAAACACACACATAAACACATGCATACATACATATACACATACACATATAAACACATACACATACACATACAAACACACATACATATACACATACAAATACACACACATACATATACACATAAACACATACACATGTGCACATACACACATACAAACACATATGCACACATAAATACATATACACACAAACACAGACACAAACATACACATACACACATGCACACATACATATACACACATATAAACACATGCACACATACACATATACACATGCACATACATACACACATACATAGATACACACATACACATACAAATGTACACATACAGACATACATATAAACAAATACACATAAAGGACACACAAGTGCACAAATATACACACATACAAACACACACATATACACACAGACACAAACATACATATACACACATGCACACATACATATACACACATATAAACACATGCACACATACACATATACACATGCACATACATACACACATACACATGCAAATGTACACATACAGACATACATATAAACAAATACACATACACACATGCACACATACATATACACACATATAAACACACACATATATACACATGCACATACATACACACATACACATACAAATGTACACATACAGACGTACATATAAACAAATACACATACACACATGCACACATACATATACACACATATAAACACATGCACACATACACATATACACATGCACATACATACACACATACATACATACACACATACACATACAAATGTACACATACAGACATACATATAAACAAACACACGTGCACATATACACATATACAAACACATATACACATACACAAACACACACATACACACAAACACAGACACAAACATACTACAAACACACACTTATACACACACATGCACACATACATATACAAACACACATGCACACACATGTACACATAAACACACACATACACATGCAAATATACACATAGACACACAATACAATACATATTATACGATACAATAAATAAAAATGCGTTCATCAGAGGGAAAGTGTATTTTGGGCATTTACATGTGTCTGTTACTGCAGCCCATACCATACGTAAGTTTCACTTACGCAGTGTCCTTTGTCTTTAGCGTCTGGTGAGCTATGTGGTTTCTGGAAGAGAATTTTAGATGCAGATAAGTTAGGGAAAACCTGTGATGGAAATCAAAGTAATCGATGTCAACATTTATGCCTAGTCTCATTGTCCAACAGCCAAATGATGTCAAACCCTGAAAAATTCTACCTCAAATGCTTGCTTTTAAATTAGACTTTTGATTTTGATCTTTTCTCATATGATGGGATAAGGTTGCCCCACCCAAATTCAATAGTCAAGGTTACCTTTCTTAGATGTAGTCTTGAAAACTGAATCTTGTCAGAAAGTGCTAGTCAACCTCTGGGGCATGTCATTTGCGTCTTCATATAGGACATGAAATCTATTCCTTACCTGTCCCTCAGTACAGGTCACATGGAGCCGTGTGGCTGTCCAGAAATGCCAGTCGTCAGATGCTGAGCCTTCCAGCTCTGGTTAGGAGCCTGCTTGTGCCCTTCCTCTCCAGCCATTCCTGCCAGCTTCCAGCCAGGCCAGGTCTCCTGCCCTAAGCATCTCATCCTTCAGAGAGGCCAGTGTGGAAACTGAGCTAACCAGAGCAGAGAAGTCGAGCTAAGTCATGCCATCCTTAGAAGAAGGCGAAGCTCTCAGATTCTCTGTGGAGGTCTGGGCCTTTTTAAACTAGAGACACTGTGGAAAGGGGAAAACAAAATTAAGAATGGATAGATATATCCAAACATCAAGCACCACGACTCATGTCAGTTCTTCCTGTTTCTTAGAAAGCTACTCTGCCATCATACCAAGTCTTCGTTTAGGTTTTGTGAACAGTGTCCTAAGGACATAAAAAGCTTCTTTCTAAAATCCCTTGGGCAGGATCAGTGGAAATGGTGGGTTTTTGTGAACTTGGTCTCCAACACCGGCCTCCTCAGGCTACGTGGGGATCGTCTGATGCTATTGTCAGCAAGCACACTGAGACATCAGAGAATAAAACTCCTTCGTGTGAACATGTTGACTCTGCAGTTTAAAGACAGACATGGCTTGCGTAACATGGGGGTTCAAGGTGAAACGATTTCATGGTGATGAGAAAGCAGAAAGATATTCTGTTTTTCAGACTACAGAATAACCCTGCTGTCAGCTGGAAAGCCACAGTAAAGGCAGATTTGTCTGGGTTGGGCTTTGGGCCATCCAGTGGTCATCAGCTAAGCATCTTGGAGCAGCTCTTCAGGTCCTTGCAAGGTGTTCTGAAAGGCTATTTAAAAAAACTTTCATTTTTAAGAATTATTATAATGCTAGAAATTCATCTACCATGTCGGATGATAACTCTATTTTGCACAAACTGTACAGTGTAGAGTGTTTGAGTATAGGCTACTAAAGTTTCCTGTGGAATATACAGTATAAGAATTATGGGAAATAGGAATGAAGAAATGGCTTAGCAGATAAGAACACTGACAGCTCCTTCGGAGGACCCAAGTTCGGTTCCCAGCATCCACGTCAGAATTGTTTGTAGCTCCAGTTCCAGGGGATCTGGCACCCTTACACAGGCAAACACCAGTGTATAAAAAAATAGAAAATAAAAAAAAATAAATTGATTAAAAAAGAATTATGGGAAATTACTATTTACACAGAGAATTCAGTCTGATTTATCTTACTGTTTCTAAAAATAGCATTTAATATTGAGCTAAGTATGATCTATGCTGTGTTCTATTGCTCTGAGAAATAGATAAGAAAGCTGTTTATAGGGATCCAGTAATGCACTATTAAGTCAGGAGATGTTTTTTTCAATCACTCTGCCAGGCTCAGGAAAAGGTTACTGAAGTCCTCGTCATCTCAGGAAGCCTCTAAGTGACTAGAAACCAGGATCTTTCCCAAGAGGCCTTGCTTTTTGTCTGAGATAGCTTTGTGCACATCACTTCAATAAAGTGTGACCAAAGAGTGACCAAAGGTAAAAAAAAAACCTTTTATGTTGGAGATGTATATGTTGTGTTGTAATCGATGAAAAAACATCTGTAAACAAGGTCTCCAAATTCATATTATAATTATGAATCGAGAGTTGAAAAACTGGAGAGATGGTTCAGTAATTAAGAACAATGCCTGCTCTTCTAGAGGACCTGGGTTTAAGTCTCAGCACCCACATGGCAGCTCACAACATCTATAACTCAAGTTCCTTAGACAGTATGTATGCAAGTGGTACAAGTATGACTACATGCATCAAAACATTTATACACATAAAACACAATAAAAATAGAAAGAGTTGAGGACGTCTCTTTGAAAGAGTTACCCTGATACAGGTGCTTTGGTCAGTGTTTTATTGCAATGAAAAGACACCATGACTACAGCAGCTTTTTGTTGTTGTTTGAGACAGGGTTTCTCTCTGTAGCCCTTGCTGTTCTTGAACTACATCTGTAGACCAGGCCAGCCTGGAACTTACAGAGATCCACCTGCCTCTGTCATGTGAGTGCTGGGATTAAAGGTGTGCGTCACCACTACTTGGCTATAAAGGAAAACATTTAATTGGGGCTCTCTTACAGTTTCAGAGGTTTAGTCCATTATCATCATGGCAGGGACAGCCTGGAGGCACGCAGGCAGACATTGCTGGAGAAGTAGCTGAGAGTTCTACATCTGTATCTGCAGGCAACAGGAAGAGAAGCACACTGGCCCTGGCTTGGGCTTTTGAAACCTCAAAGCCCACCCCCAATGACACGCCTCCTCCAACAAGGCCACACCTCTTAACCCTTCTCAAATAGTGCCTCTCCCTGATGACTAAGCTTTTAAATAAATGAGCCTATGGGGGCCATTCTCATTCAAACCTGCACAACAGGTAGTTAATAATTCTCAGTCCTTGACTGCAAGTCATAGTCAAGATAAACAGAATAGCCCTACCTCCCTAGCGGCCTCTCCTATCATTATTTTACCTATCGTTACTATTTTTTTTTTTTTTTTTATAGTTCATCTTCCAATTCTTTCACAAACTTTGTTCTCAATTTTAACCAAGGTATACTGCTCCACCAAACAAAAGTGGATATCTGTTCACTTTATATTTAGATATTTGGTGGTGGTGGGGGTTGAGACAGGGTTCCTCTGTGTAGCCTGCTTCTCCTGAAACTCAATTTGTAGACCAGACTGACCTCAAACTCAGAACCCACCTACCTCTGCCTCCCAAGTACTTTGATTGAAGGTGTGTACTACTATAACTGGCATGATTGGCTTATTCTATGTATTATAGTCAAGATTTAGTATAGAATTCTAGATAATTTTCTGAAACCCATATATCAGTTCATCGGTTTGTCAACTGAATTATTTCAGCGACTAATTTTATCAGTTTGTTTTATTTTACTATTTTCCCCATGATGTTTCTTTTCTTGGCTAATAGTTTCTTCTCTCCTCATTGTTTGAACCTTTAGGTCCTACATATTTTCAAGACTCTTTTGTCCCCAGCGCTTGAAGTGCTGATGTCCTGTGGTAGTGTTTTTGGTGCGTTTAGGCATAATTTTGTGTGTGAACTTTCCTTCTCCATTTTTACAAGTGTTATGTTTGTTAGGTGACAACATTTCTGTTTTCTCCAGATATCCCATAGTCTCTGACTTAAAGAGCCATATGGACAGAGGTAATGAGTATTACTCAGTCTGACCTGGCCATGTCTTTGTTCTGCTTGGGGTCCCAGCACTGGTACCGAGTGGCACTCCCATCAGCCCCTTGGAGGCCTGGATGAACTCCCTCTTGCCCACTTTTTATGCTCAGTTAGCACTTACCAAGAAGCCTTTTGCTTTCACTGGGCGCTAGAGTTTGGATCTTGAGTCCTCCCAAAGACAGCACATTATAATATTAGCCTCCTTCCCGTGGCACTGTCAGGAGGTGGTCCGGCCTATAAGAGACTGGCCTAGTTGGTAGAAATTAAAGGCAACATATGCTCTTGAACAACAGTCTCTTTCTCTTTGCCTTCTGGTGGCCATGAGGTAAATAGACCTTTGGAAATCAGTTCAGCTGGTGATATATTGTGACACCACATGTCCAAAGCGACAGGACCCTAACCAACCATGAACTAAGGCTTCTGAAATCATGAGCCAGAATAAACTTTCCCTCCTTTGAAGTGTGTTGTGTCCAGTATTCACTGCAGTAAAAGCAAACTGATTCACACGGTGGGTCAGGTCGCTGTGCCGTCTTGTAAGGAGATCTGTGCGTCCAATAGGACTTCTTTTCTCCAACTGTGGATGACCTTAGCTGAGGGTGGTGTCTGTCTCTAACCTCTCCCCACTTCTGATCCTGGACATTTTCTTTCACTAGTTCAAGCGAATTGCTGAATTAGGTACCAGAAATATTTTTGCTTTGTTTCATTTTATTTGGTACCGTAATGTGCATATGACTTAGGAGATGTTTCCTCTTATTAAGTTCAGTTTACTGTATTGAACTAAAGTTTACAAATTACTTGTTCTAAACCCAGCAATATGTGAGCGTTATTGTCCATGTGATGTGAGCATGGAGTGTTGCCATTTATTTGATGGTGTGAAGGTGATGCCCTGTTGTGTGTGTTTTTATATCTCATGGCAGTCAGCTTTACATCACAAGTTCACAGAGCAAGGAACTAGATAGAAGACATTTCCTGAGGAGATGTGCAATATGGCCATGAATATAAAGGGTTTGTTCTTGGACCTTGCACTGTGTTTTCCTACCTCCATATTCATGGGTCTGTTGCCAGGACTCAGGTTAAGGTTCAGAGTTGGAACATCAGGCTGTTGTGTAATTAGTTTCTTTTTCATCCACATTCATGAGCCAGTTCCCCAAAAGGAATGAAGGTAGATTATGTAGAAGACACAATGGCATAGTGGTAGAGTGCTTGGTGGATTTGAAGGTCCCAGGTACTGTAAAACAAAAAGAAAATACTGTGCTTTGGTGCTACACGCCTGCATTGGGAAGCAGGGCAAAGGCGGGGGGCGTGGGACGGGACACAGATTTGATACCACTCTAAGAATAGTAGGTCCCAGGCCTTCGTGGATCAAAATAGTGAGACTGTGTCTCATCTCTCTCTCCAAGGAGAAGAGGCACGTTTATTAATGTTTTAGGAGCCCCTAGATTTCCTCGAACACTTCATGTCAAGCCGTTTCATAGAATTGGAACTTTGGAGAACATTTTTTTCTTCCCTCTCTCCTTCCACTCTTTCCTATCATTCAGTCCTCCTGAAAAAACATGGATACCAATAACCTTTGCTAGTGTGTGTGTTGTATTATATGATCATATGTGTGCATATGTAGAGATTAAATGTTTACATAGGGTAGACAGTCACTCTATCTCTTTTTTTTTTTTTGAAATAGTGTCACTTGCTGAACCCTCAGCTCACTGATTGGCTAGGCTGGCTGGCCGCTAGCCTGAGATCGCCTGTCTGCTTCCTCGGGGCTGGGGTACATGCCTGTGCCCTCATACTCACTCAGGTCTGTGGATCCGAGCTCAGGTCCTCCAAGTACATTGCTAACTGAGCGGTCTCCTTAAGCCTTTGCTTTTGGACTCCTGTCAAAGACTGCTCACGCTCTCCCAGTAAGACGGGAAATGGCACAAACTGCCTCTTGCAGTTTTGCTTCAGGTAGACCTTACCTGTGTAGTAACATTCTAGATGCCATGAAACAATTTAGATCCCATGTTGCTGCAGTTAGTTTTGGCTAGTTTTAGGAGCTTTTTGCTTCCTGTCAGACCTCTCCCACCCCATGTTAATGGCACAGCGTCAGCTCTGCATTCTTTTTCCGGATCCTAGCTAGGGTCAGACAGATTTTTCAGAGCGGCAGGGTTAGCATTCCCGGACGAGGAGGAGACTCCAGTGTCTGGCCACCTCCAGGTACTGTCTTTGTCCTCTGCACTCAGGAGAGAAATCAGAATTTTCTTACATTGCTTCCTAAGGTGTTTGGATCAATGCAGTGAGGATGGGGTTATGAGCTAGCAGAGGTTCTGTGTTTATTATGACTAGAAATGATTTCCTCTCAGTTAGGACTGCCTGGTGGAATGACTTGCCATGTGTCTTAGTTAGGGTTTCTGTTGCTGTGAAGAGACGCCACGCCCACAGCAACTCTTATAAGGGAAAACATTTAATTGGGTAGCTTACAGTTCAGAGGTTCAGTCCCTTCACATCTGATGGGACATGGTGGAGTGCTTTCTTTATCATGACACCACCGCTATAGGCCGGGCTCTTGTACGTCAGTTGCTAAAGCCCCACAGGCTTGCCTACAGGTCAGTCTTGTGGGAGTATTTTTTCCTTTTTCCTCCCTCTTCTCATGTCACCCTGTCTTGTGCTAAGTTGACAAAAAACGACTACAGTTATCTTCCTCACTGTCTGGTGCTAAGATGTGTGATAGCACATGCCAGCAATGACAGCATTCTGTAGACTGAGGTTGAGAAATAGTGAGTTCAAGACTAGCCTCAGCTACATAGTGAAACTGTCTAACCCTCTTTAAAAGAATCCAACAAATTAAAAAGAAGAAAGAAAGAAAGGAAGGAAGGAAGGAAGGAAGGAAGGAAGGGAAAAAGAAAGAAAGAAAGAGAAAGAAAGAAAGAAAGTTAAAATGTTCTAGGTCTGGAAAGATGGCTTAGCAGTTAAAAGTAAGATTTGAGTTTGACTCCTAGTGCCCACATGGCTGCTAACAACCGACTGTAATGCCGGTTCGTTCACCTTTCTGGCTTATGTGGGCACAGCATGCACACGGCGCACAGAAATGCATGTGGGCAAAACACCCACACACGTAGAAGCAAACCTTCCAGAGTTATAGTGAGAAAAATGACCTGCATTATTATTATTGTCTCCAAAGTGGGTCACCCATGGGATGATGACTGAAAATTTGTGTTTTTCATGAGCACTTTTATCTGCTGATGTGTGACTTTGGGGATATAAAGTTTTTTATTCAAACTCTAGGAAATTTGTTCAGAAGTACTTTAGTCTTGTGTAATTTACCCAATGAAACGTACTGTATGTGCGATCCATCAGTGAGCCTTTGGGGACTTGAGCTGCGGTGTAACTGGTTCCCTTTAGTATGTGCCGCTTCTTAACCCAGGCTACTCAATCCCAGCATTCACACAAAGGCCACTTGCGGGAGGGACCTGCCCTTCACAGGCCCTCTGAGGGTGAAGTGCCTTAGCCTCTTTGGGGTTGCTGGATGTGTGCACA
Source organism: Cricetiscus sungorus (assembly GCA_030556225.1). Taxonomy (NCBI): domain Eukaryota; kingdom Metazoa; phylum Chordata; class Mammalia; order Rodentia; family Cricetidae; genus Cricetiscus; species Cricetiscus sungorus. The sequence goes on from JANBXA010000731.1 coordinate 16,254,166, forward strand.
GCAGGCTGGAGGGGCACTTATTGAGAACTCCTGACTGCAGGCTCCAGCTCTCCCCGGCTGCATGGCTTGGAAGACTCAGTGCTTAGTCTCATGGTTTCACTGCACATGTGCTCCCAAATAGATAAAGGGTAAAATGACGTCATCACTCAGGCAGGAGGCCGTTTATGGGGGCGATTGACACATTAATCAGCCCAGCTTCTTTAGATAACAAATCTAAAGAAGTCTCCATAGGAAGCAATTTTGTAGGTGGCATGGTAGAGGGGACAAAGAGTTTCAAAAGTGACAGTGTGACATTAAAATGTAAGGAAACAGAATGCAAAAGATGAATTTTTTAAAAAAGTGTTGTTTAGGAAAGACTCTAGACAAATTTTAATTTCCAGAGACAGTAGAAGGCTGAGGACAAAGAAAGCCTGATGGCAATTGGACTGTCACCTAGAGCTATGTATGCAGCGCAATGGCCACCCCCACATTCCACACTTGACACAGGTTACGCCATCGCTCTCTGGGCCAGAATAACCGAGTCTTAGACCCACCATGATCTAATTCGAGTACCATAGGCTTTTATCCATCTCACTTCAGGATTTTGAGTTCCTTGGTCTCCTATTTCAGCCTTGTCAGTAAATTTCACTAATGAACTCAGAAATCTTTCTGCTTGTCTCAAATGTGTGCCAACATGGCTGTAATTGCATCGTTTATCTTACTGGCACTAATCATATTTCAAGATGAACAAAGAAATGGTTGGGTTCTGAAAAAGTCACCTCCAGTCTTAGTGAACGACTTTTAAAACAAGCCGTTTTTATTTGCATGGATGTATGTATGTGCCCGCAGAGGCCGAAGGAAGACATCAGATCCAGTAGAGCTGGAGTCACAGGTGACAGGCTCTGGGTTTGTAACTCAGGTTCTCTGTGAGAGCAGACTGCTTTAACCACTGAGCCATCTCTCTGGCCCCTTTAAAGTGTGTAGTGGGAGTAACAATGTATTATTTCTTTAATGATGTTTCAGTCTACCTTTTCTTCCCATTTGCAATTTACTTTTATTTCTTTCCCTTATTTCTTCTCTGTGTACACGTTCATTAGTGGCTCTGCGTAAGGCATTTTGTTTTCTTTTGTTTTATGTTTTTTAAGATAGACTCTCATTCTAGTCTAGTCTGGTTCTGAATTCACAGTGATCCCATTCATTTAAGCCTTCCAAATTCTGGGATTACAGAAACGAGCCACCATGCCCAGCAGGCAACTCTTTTGGCTAGATAAACTAGTATCTCCCCTTGAGTTCTGAGTTCTTTGCCTTCATAAGCACCTTAGTGTGAATTCAAGAGATTATATCAGGACACTGGCCAAATTCCATTTGGGTAACCCAAGCCGCTTTCTCTTTTTAAAGAGTATGTATTGAATAGTATAGTCAAAGAAGATAGCCAGGAGTGGTTTGCTATCATCTAGTCATTTGAAAGAGAAAGCATACGTAGAAAAAAGTAGCCAGACATTATGAAGGAATAAAGGACCAAGGCAGTTTAGATGTTCCTAAATATTTAAAATGTAGCATATGTAATATAATGGGAAGCATTCCCAAGCAGCTGTCTCGGTTGGATTGACAGGATGAGTTGAATTGAGTACTTCACTCATTAGAATTGGGAAGAGTATTGCAAATTAGTATTTACTAATAAATAAGAGCTGACTGCAATGAATGTGACATTTTAATATAGCCCATCATTTCTGCTGTGATTTTTTTTATATGTTATATTAATACTGCCTGTAGCCATTATGGTTAATGGTTCAGAAATAAAATACCTTTGGGATTCTATTTAAAACATTTCCATAATTACTGTCATTGTATTCAAGCCTTTTTGATAAAGGTGGATTTACAAGTAGGGTATTATATATTCCAAAACTAGTATGTATGTTAGTTTTGTGCTTTATAGAAATTTGTTGCATTAAAATTCTTGAGTTTGTTCTTGTTTTCCATTGGTGCCATAGCACATGGTAGTGGCAGACAGCTTGTGGACAGCTTATCCACCAATGTTGAAGTAAAGTATGTAAGGTTGTGTTTAATTTGCTTTTAACTTTATTAGCATATATATATATAATCATTTTTAAAATATTCATGAGCATTATGTTTCATGACTATAGTCTTTAAATTGAAAGTATCCTTTCAGTAGGGAGTAAAATGACTATACAGTACATCTTTTTAATGGGTAAGTTTTAAATGTAGAATATTATATTACTAAAGACTACTACTTCTATATATTTCTTAAAGGTTTGTGAAAAGTATTGGAAAATATTTGAAATACTAGATACTTTATTTGATTTTTTTTAATGGAGTCAACATATGTTGATAGAGTATGTATGCCACAAAGTTTTGTTGTTCTAGAGCTATACTAGTTAACCAAAAGTATATACTTCATATAAATATGGAACAGGATACGGACAAGTTAAAGAAGATGCAATGGGTGATGTAAGGGTGTGTGTTGTAGGGTGGGCCATGTCCATGTGCTGTTTTTAAGTGTGATTATGGAAGGATTTATAGATGATAGAAAGTTTTCCATTACAAGATGAGAGCTGTAGTTGTTTTTGTAAATGCAGATTTATCCATTGTATAGTTCTTACTCACCTACCATATCTAGTTCATAATAAATAATGTAGCAGGAACAATATCTAAACCCTTTAAGAGAGACATAGAAAATATTCCATATGTATTCATTATATTCTAATGATTCACTGCCTTGCATGACTGACTTACAACCAGGAAGTGACTCATACCTTTAGATCTAGCATCAAGTCCCCACTTGACCATCATTTAGCTACTGAATAACATTTATCAGGTAAACTAAATACAACAGTATTGTGAGTAAAAGGTGTGCTTGTTCATTAATTTGTGAAATGTGTTAGCATTTATTTCAGGACAGACTCTGTTTCTCTGTTTGTGTAGTGTGAACACAGCTGCAGAGGCCATTGTCTTCATGGATAGCCCCGGGTGTCACTTTTTGTGAGTTTTTTTCCCCCCATGGATCTGGGCACAGTGGTTGGTCCTAATTAAAATCAGTGACCCAGAACGGACAAAAACTTGTGTCTACCTTTATCATACTATCATGTAGATAGTGTAGAGTAGGCAGGGAGATATTTTGTTTGAGTAATGGTGATTACAGTGACAGTTCTAGGTGGTAATGATTTCCATAAGGTATTCTAAATGCCCTGCTCACTAATCCTTGACGAGACTCTGTATGGGACCTACAGACAAGGAAATGAAAGTGCAGAAGGCAAAATCGAATGATAATTGGTATGACCTGCGACTTCCTCATTACTTCATATTAGGATTAATCATTTGGGACAGCATTCAGTGAAGCAGTATGTCTGTCTTTCTGGTTCAGGAAATGGGGTATGGATCCATGTCTGTGCTGATTAATCTAACAGAACAGGATAATCAGTCTCTAGAGATGACCAGATCTTTTAGCCAATTACAGTCAGAAGATGCTCAACATCAAACAGCAAAGCTGAACTTTTTGTTACCCAAGACTTCATTCTGTTAGTGACTCATTCATGTGTCTGGGGTGTAGTTTTCTGAAGAAGCCATTTTTGCAATAAAGAGAAATTAGTTTTTAAATTGAAAATGAATGTTACTTCATGCCAAGGCCATCTCCTGTATACTTCGTCATAGTGTTGTTGGGGACTCAATCATGTGCTTCGTTGACCTGATCAAATGCAAAGCTGCTTCTATCCTTCAGAGATAGGCACACTGTCTGTGGCTGTCTGTCTCTCCCTCTCTCATCTTTGCTCTCTCTATGAGACATAGACATGATGCCTGTATAGGGATTTGGGATATTCTATCTCCTCCTCCTCCTCCTCCTCCTCCTCCTCCTCCTCCTCCTCCTCCTCCTCCTCCTCCTCCTCGATGGGATTAAAGGTGTGAGCCACCAATGCTCGGCATTCTGTGTTACCTTTAAAAGCTAGATAACATTTGGAAACAACCTTCAAGCCCACCAGTAAGATAAAGAGCTAATAAAAATTTGTATAAAGTGGAATATACTGCAGAATTTTGACATGCAGTGTGTATTATATGAAGACTCATATAATTAGACTTTCAGTCTTCTTCCCCATTGATTTCACATAGTTTTCTCAGTTGGACAGAAACAGCTAGACGCTACCCTGCAATAATGACTACATTGTGGCAATACCATATTCATGCTCATGCACTGTGTTTTCTTTTCCATTTGCCTTCACAACTAGAAAGTTGGGGATTAATGGACTTGCCTTGTAAGGTTTTGTAATTAAAGTCCCAAGTCTTTGATGAATCCACAGGTGTTGCCTACTTCCTGATCCACAGTGTTGCTCTCTGTTACAACCTGTTTTAAGGTTCTTTTGTAGAATAAGTTGGTTATAGAAATAAAGTGCCATAGTAATGTTCCATATAGATAACCTGCTTTAGAAGAAAAAGGTTTCTAAGTACTGGGTGAGTGGCGTCCATATCTCTTCATTGGTGCTAGGATTAGGTGTTGTATAGGGCTTTGAGCTCAAGGGAATGTTTAGAATAGAGATTGAATCCTTATTTGTGTATATTCAAACATCACTGAGTTTTTAACCGGGAAGTCACTGAATTGTAACCTTTTCTTTTTAGTATAGGCAACAATCCCTTTAATCCTTCTATTCAAATTGTGTTCGGTGGTTGTTTTGGCACAAGCACGGTATTATAATGAATTAACTCATTCAGTGGTGAAACATTGCGATAGAACATCTATAGTTACACAGCAATGAAGTAGGAAAGCAGCTAATCACTTTATAAAAGAGGCTGCCACATAGCGTATTCAATTTACACAAGAGGTTATTATATATTTCCTTAGCCAGAGTTTTCTGAAGCATTTAAATTCCTTTCCTCACATTTCCTCACACCCAATCCCTTAGCAGCATAAACTGTTGTATTGGAATTGTTCTGAGGACAACGACTGGTCATTTGTAATACTTACTGTCTGAGAGCTTGTGAGAAAGTAGCATGGGACAACTTAAGAAACAGTGTTCTTATGGCGACATAGCATGGAGGCCCCTTTGGCATTAGCACAGACTATAGTGTACACCCGTGTGATTAGATTTGTACAGCAGTGGTAAATGGTGTTAATAATGTTCAGTTAAGCCTCCTGCATTACGTTGGGAAAAGTTAGAAATACCTTTTATTCTTATCAAATGAAGTGGCTTACTGTAATCCAAGGTACCTTAGAATTCAGGAAATATGAGTTACTGACAGTGTTTTCTTTTAAAAACTCCTTTAGCGCATATCTCATTTTTATGCCACAGAATGAACTCATTGTTATCATTTCAGGGACAGATGTCCTTCAGCACAGGAATTTTCACTGAAAACGTATCTTGTTTGTTTTTGTTAAAGACTTTCCAAACTCATTAGCATTCACAAAACTTTAGTTTTGGCTCACCAGGACAATGAGGAAAAGGGAAAGACAACAATGGCCCAGGAATCTAGACTGATTTTTTTATAAGAGAGATTGTTGGAGGAATAATTGAACTTTTTAGAGCTTAGGTTATTTTAAAAGAAATACCAGGAGGAAATATTTTAGTCCATACCGGTGACTCTCAGAGGATTCTTGGTGTAGATCTTAACCATTAAAGGACCCTTTCACAGGGGTCATGTAAGACAATTAGAAAATACAGATATTTACATTATGGTTCATAATAGTAGCAAAATTATGCCAGGTATAAAGTAGAATGATTCTTCTTTGGAGAATGTGGACAACCCAAGGCAACAACAACCTGATATTATGACGGGTGGTGATCTCCCAACAAAAAGGCCAGATTGCCAGTGGTCGAAATAGATCTTCCAGTTCACTTTCTACTACTTAATCCTAACTATGGGTTTCATGATTCATCTCTGAGTATCTTCAAAAATGTGGGAATGAGGAAGAAAGTAACAGGTCTGGTACCTATCTGTGCTGGTCCTGGGCAAGGTTCAGAACAAGCTTAGGCTTGTCCGCAGCTAGCTCTTATAACTTAAATTAGCTTGTTTCCATTAATCTGTGTTCTGCCATGTGGCTTTTTACCTCTCCTCCATTCTGTAGTCCAGTTTTTTCAATGTCTCCTTGGGGTCTCTTGGTCACCTAGAGTAATGCCCCTGAGTTCCTGTCACTGTGCAGAAATCCCTCCCTCCCCCCTCCAACCCCTCAGAAAGGGTAAGGTTTCCCACGGAATTTAACAAAGCCTGGCACATCAAGTTGAGGCAAGGCCAGTCCCCTTCCCCTGCATCAAGGCTTAGCAAGACATCCCACCAAAGGCCATGGGCTCATCAAGAAGGGATAGATCTTGGTCCCATTGCCAGGGGCCCCGCAAACAGACCAAACCACACAACTGTCACCCATATGCAGAGGGCCTAGTTCAATCTCATGCAGGTTCCCCAGCTGCCGGTCCAAATTCCATAAGCTCCCACTAGCTTGGGTCAGTGTCTCTGTGGATTTCCCTGTCAGGATCTTGATCCCCCATCCCCCACCCCCTTGCTCATGTACTCTCTTCTTCCTCTCTTTGACTGGACTACTGGAGCTCGGCCTGGTGCTTGGATGTGAATCTATTCATCTGCTTCCATCATTTACTAGTTGAAGGTTCTATGATGACAATTAGGATAGTCACCAATATGATTGGAGGAGACGGTCAGTTCAGGTACTTTCTCCCCTGTTGCTAGGAGTCTTAGCTGGGGTCATCCTTGTGGATTCCTGGGAATTTCCCTAGCACCAGGTTTCTCCCTAACCCCATAATGGCTCCCTCGATCAAGATATCTCTTTCATTGCTGTCCCTCTCCATTCCTCCCCCACTCAACCATCCTGTACCTTCACGTTCTCATCCCCTATCCCCTCCGCTCTACCCCTCCCACTTTACCCAGGAGATCTCATCTATTTCCTTAGAAGGCATCTTTTACACAGTGTGATCCAATATCCTGCAATACTAGCTCATGCTTGTATTTCATACTTGGGGTCTAGGGCTGGAGGATTGCGTGAGTTCAAGGCCAACCTACACACACACACACACACACACACACACACACACACACACACACACACACACACACATAAAGGAAAAAATGAAAGCTCTAAGAGAAGAAAATAGTGGATCCTGATAGACTGACCCAATGTCAGGGATATTTATGATTCAGTTGTAGAGTGTTTCAAAGCATAGAAATGGGGACAGAGAAAACTAATCAACCATCCAATAAACCAGCCAACCAATCAATCAGATGAACAAACAAATAAAAACCAGGACAATTTTAAGTTCAAACAATAACAGTGAGTTCTGTATAAGAGGTAGTGTTATCACAATTCAGTCAGATGAAAAGTAAATCCTGCTCATTTAGCCACACTGGGTCAGATGCAGATTGCTAGTTAAAACATCATGCTGAAACTGTTGGGGTGATGAAGGAAAACACTAAAATGGTGGGAAATGCATGACCATTCTCAATGTTGGTCTTCTATGAGAGATGTCAGTACATGTTCCCTAACACAGGCTCATGACCACAAGGAACACAACGGAATGCGGGAGGAAATAACCAGTAGCTAAATCTCTGCCTCAGGAATGGGGCTTAGACTTGTGTAAATGTTGTCATCCTCCCTTTAACTTTATTTATTTCAAAAACTGTGGATATATAATATTTTAAAGGATCAGCAGTCACATGTAAATGACATACCCAACGCTAACTTTGAAGTTTCCTAGATAGAGTTCTGTTGGTTTATATCATAGAAAGCCTTAGTCTCATCATTTGCAAAATGGGGATAATTGTAGTAACTATAATAATAAAATTAGCTCCCATGAAATTGCAATAAGAAAAATGGTGCAAAGCCCTTTGATACAGTGTTTGGTACAGCTAAGACTTATTTGTTTTATTTTAACATTTTGCCATAGCTGTATTTGCCTCTCGGATCTGTTGTATTTTTGTTTAGCTAGGATAATTCAAATTACATCTTTATTATTGTTTATTATGTCTAAAGTAAGTAGGAACTGTAGCCTACTGGTGGCATGGCCTCAGAAGCTAGAACCAGAGGATCCTAAGTTCAAAATCTGCTTTAGCAGAATGAGTTCAAGGCCAACCTGGGTAACTTAATTAGACCATGTCTCAAAGTAGAAAGTAGAAAGGGGGCGACAGTGTATTTGTATGGCACAACACTTGCCTGGCATGCACAGAGCTCCTGGTTCAATGCCCAGATTTTCACTGTGTGTGTGTGTGTGTGTGTGTGTGTGTGTGTGTGTGTGTGTGTGTGTGTGTCTGTGTTGTTTTTTAGAAATCTCCATTTTAAGTTTTGTTTTAGAAGACCGTTGGGTTGTGTAGTCACTATAGTCAACTGAGTTTTTGGCTCACATCTACTGACATCATGGAACAGCTCCAATTTAATTCTAAGGTACATTTTTGTGGTTCTGATATGTCCTGTTACAGTGACTGCACTTTTTGTCATATGTGTGACACAGTTACAGATGCACATAATGTCTGCTACTTGCTTTCTTACTAAAAAGCCATTTAATTGTGAAAAAAGTTTGTTTTTACTGTGACATGCGATGGGAAATGCAAAGCTTTAGATGATTGTGGCTTTTAGATTTAGGGCATGATTGATTTGCTTGTCAAAATCTGTCTCTGAATGCTTCTTTTGGCATTGCATGGAAGGTCTTCAGAACACATAATAGGACTGTATGCATTTTCTCTATCATTTTTGTCATTAGAAATCTGCCATGAATTTGCCAGTTATGTTTTCATATAGAAATTCCTTAACTCACGAAGGTTTAGAATGCTTTGGGGCAACATAGCGAGATAAAAATCAAATCTTGTTTATTTTCGTTGAAAAGAAACGTTAGAAACAGTGAACTGTTTAGAGATGGGGAGGGATGGAAGGAAGGCATGGTGTGGCAGCCATCCCGAAGTCTACATCCTCTGAGTGCCATGGGGAAATGCTCTGTGTATTTTCATAGTTTTGATTGTTGAATCATATTGTTTTACTTACTCAAAACAAAATTAAATTAAAAAAAAAGGAAAATGTTAAAATGCAAGCCTTAAATGGTTGGTGGTGGCTCACAGCTTTTAATCCTAGCACTTTGAAGGCAGAGGCAGGAGGATCTCTAAGTTTGAGACCAGCCTGGTCTACAGAGATAGTTCCAGGGTTACATAGAGAAATCCTGTCTTGAAAAACTAAAAAGAGAAAAAATAAGGGAAAAAGCAAGCCTAAAAATGGAACAAGAAATAACAAAGGAATTTTACTGTGTAACAGATTTACCGCAATCAGGCGGGAGAATGAACTCAGAACAGTTACTGGCATCTTCCTGTGACAGTTGCTCAGAAAAATACACTCCAGGTAGAGGAAAACAATGTTTGCACCAGCTTTTCTCACTGCAGCAAAGAGTCACAGACCCACTCTGAGACTAGAAGGGGAGGCATCGATGTGAATTCATGATTTTAAAATAAGGAAGGGGATAGATAGGTGATGTGTTTTGATGCTGAAGGATCTAGAAGTGGCAATGCTTAGCGACAAGTGCATCTCTAAAAGCCCAGATCACGGATTTAAAGTAAAATCCCCCAACCCCACACACACCTTCAAAGAAGCAGAGCCCTGGAGAATCATCTGATTATAGCTCCAAGACAAGGAATTATTCAAGACTAATGCAGACCTGCCAAAAGATGCTGATGTAGTAAGTTTCCACTGGCCAAACTTGGGACAGTTGAGAGATGGTAATGGCTTGTAACATGATGATCAAAAAAGGAAATGCTGAGTATACAATGTTATTAAAAAAAAAGAAAGAAAGAAAAGCATGAAAAATAGTCTCTTACTTCAAAGAATTCCAGCTAATAGATGTAAATGTAAAAGGAATACTAAAACCAGAAAAAGCATTTTGCAACCCCTAGTGCAATGTCTGATTCAGGGAAAACCACCTTGTAAAATGTTCTTGGGGATGTTTTGGAATGGGATACAGTTCCGTGTCTTTGTTATATATTAATCCCAGTAGGAGAAGCACGGGTACATTGTAGAGCCCTGGCAACCATCACTGTGACTGAGCGAGCAGACTTGGGGTTGACAGCAGTGGGGAGATGGGATTGTGGGTCTCCCAACGGCGAGTTTGGGAAGACACCAGCACCAGAAAAAGCTCACCTGGGTTTTCATAGGATGATGTAATCAACACATCCGCATTGTGAGACAGTCTTCAAAATAACTGACCTGAATTTCTCACATTGTAATGACAGTATTCTAGGATGAAGGGCTGAAGCAGCTGATCTCCTACAACAGCCGAATAGACGCCGTGATCCTTGGTCGATGTTGAATCATTTTTAAAAACTCACTGTAAAGAACACTGGAGGGGAAACTGAGGAAATGTGAATATGGTATTTATTTATATTAGGCAAACATACTTTATCTGTGCTGCTTTCTGATCACATAGTTGTAACTAAATAAATACTTCCAAATGACTAAGCCCAGTTTATAAAAAATGTGTATAAAAAATGTGTGTGAGAGAGAAGATACGAAATGTTTCAAAATAGAAAGCTAGAAATAAAGTATTTGTTGGGTAGATTATAACCCTGTATATTTATTTTTTCTTTTTAAAAAGATATATTAATAGTGCTTTTCCAATAAAGGAATTTGACATTTTTAAATTTGCAAACAAGGGAGATTGAAACAGAAACAACATTGTATTTCCCTAAATGTTGGTTAGCTCTGAGAAATATTTTGGAAATATAGGAGGATCACATCATTTTGAGACCTCAAAGCAAAACTTATTCTTAGTTGCCACGTAAGTGTACATCCTTTGAAAAGCACTTTCCCTTAAAAAAGAAAAAAATACCTTGAGAAAATGGAAAAAAGTGGTTAAATTATGTCTACAAAAATCATATATTGCCAGTTTTGCATGAGATTAAAGTAGCAGTTGCCTTCTGGATATCTGGCAGCACAACAGACCTGGGTAAAAAGCTGGAAGGTCCGGAGGTCCCCACCAGCTCCTCCCCTCACCCCAAATGTGGTTTCTCTGGTGCAGGGAGCTGGAGTGACCTGTGCCCTACAATAAGAGATGTTTATCCTTTGTCTCTGTCTTGGGGACATCTGTCTGACAAGATTTTGATTATTCCGTTTCAATTTGTGTCAACAAATACTAAGTCTGCTTGCATGCGGGACAGCCCCCCCTCCCGCTGTGTAGGATACCAAGATTTAAAAACAAACCCAGCCTGTGCCTCTGAGACTTAGGTAATCCATGGTAGGGAATGGACATGTTTAAGGGACACATGGACATTAAGCTGTTAAAGTTCTGAGTGCCTAGTGTCCTGAGGTCCTTGCCTTTTTGTACCATCATGCCTCTGTTTTTCAAAATGGAGGACTGGGCCCAGGCAGCCAGATGGTTGGGCCCTTTACAGAACCATGATTCATGGACCTGAGATCTGGTTGTATGTTTTTTTAAATTGCCCTGCTTTCTGATGCTAATTACTGCAGCGAGGCTGCCAAGTAAACATCTGCTCAGGGCTGGATTCTGGATAAAGGCTTGTCTTTGGCTGGGCTTGCAGGAAAGTCTTCATGCTTCACACAGAATATTAGGTAATCTCCATGAATACTGCATGGTGTGGGATCGGGGATCGGGCTGTGTAGGCCAGTACGTGGCTAGAAACCTCACTGAAAGGGGGAAAATGTACTGCAGTAAAGTTAGCAATGCAATTCGTTAACATAATGGCGTTGCTGTTTTGCTTGCTAAATTGAAAAATGGAGGTGTGGTTGTTTTTTGTTTGTTTGTTTTTGTTTGTTTTTTTAAAGGTGATTGTCTTCCATAGAGAAAAGGGTAGTAAAGTAGTTGATAATTATATAGAATTAATATAGCCCTAGCAAATCAGTTTGACAGTATTGTTTCAAGAATATTAGAATAATCATTCCTTTTGACCAGAATTTCAGTTCTAGGAGTGGAGCCTAAGAAAATAACCTCAAATGGAGAGTACTTTTTGCACCGAGATATTCTTCCCACATTCGTGCATTAAGCTGGAAACGGTGTCCACATGGAGGTTGACTATGGCGTCTCACTCAGGGTTACAGAATGTTCAGAAACGTTCTCTGCTTCTTGGAAACCGGGAAGTGACCACAGACAGTAATAACATGAAAAGAGCTTACAGTACATGGGTGTGGAAAGGTAGGATACTGAAGCGAGTTACATGTAGTCTAAATGTGATATAAATATAGTATATATAGGATTATATGTATGTGTGTGTGTGTATATATATATATATATATATATATATGCATATATAGAGAGAGCACATTCTCAAGGAAATCAAAGGACTTGTTTAAAATAATAGCATTTGGATGATAAACCAAAGCCTGATTTTTCTTTTTTCCATATCTTTTATAAAATCCTGCATCAGTCATGCAGATACAGTTCATTTCATTTTCCCCATATAAACAAAACAATTAGAAAAATCAGATATTATATCCTTCAGTAAGTAAGAGCATCTACTGGCCAAAGCTGTCACATGTTTTCTAGAGCTGCAAACCCCTACTATGTCTTTATCAGAAAAAGGGAAATACAGTGGCTACAGCTGCAGAGTAAATAAATACAGCGTTTGCAAGTCACTTTGAAGGTATGTCTTAAGAGTCTTACAGAATCGCACACTGTGACCCACCAGTTCAGTCCGTTTCCCTGATACTACCCAGTGATACCCAAATTACAGCCTCTTGTTTGGGGGTGGGGGGTGGCTGGATATTTCAGGTCTCTCGTATGAAATAATGAGGTTATTCAACAATCAGCTAAAAACGTGTATAGTTGTGTTATATTTAGCAGAAATACGCTGATGTCTTAGTCGGCCAGTGAAAGTTTGGTAACTAAAGTATTAATAAATGTCAGCAACAAATGTTTGGGTTATACATCTTTTGGTCACAAATGAGAGAAAGCCTCATTGGGTGGGGTTCTTCTTGGCTGATGGTTTCAGAGGATTCTGCAGCTGGCTGGATCTATTGTTTCTGGGTTATGATGTGTGAACATTATGATGGAAAGTTGTGGACTATATACTTTACAGGAAGCTGGGAGGATTGGCAGGATGGGGCTAACTACAAGGTCTACCTTTCCTGGACACACACTTCAAGCATGGCCTGCCTTCCAGAATGTCATTACCTCCCAGCTTTCTGTTGAGATTTGAAATGAATCAGTGGATTGATCCATTGATGAAGTCATAGTGCTCATGAGCACTGGTGTCAGATATGGTGTCTGTATCTGAGACCGTTGGGACACTTAATATCCAAAGCATAGTGTTGCCTTTTCTTCTAAGCTGCCTAGGAACAGTTGCAGGAGGCTGGACTGTGGGCCGTAGAGACTGCCTTGCTTACAGCTCTCCTTCAGTTGTCTGCGGTAGCGTCTGAGACCATAGCAAGCCAGGAGTGTGGGGCATCTCTTCTGAGGCTGGCCTTCCAGCCGAATGTGTCACCTGGGAACTTAGGCCTGGTCATTTTTATCCTCTTAACCACCACCTGAGGCTGCTTTGCATGCTTCCTCTCCCTCATTAAAGTAATTCAGAACCACACACTGTTTACTCCGTAAAATAGTCATTTTCTCATCTTTATCATATCACTAGTGATACCCAATCATTACACAAAAAGCCTCATGCAAGCTGTATTAACCTCCTTTTAAATATCAACACGTGTTTATTAGGCACCATACTCTGTGCCAGGTAGTCAGCTGGGTATAGGGGGTACAGGAATGAGCCAGACACAGTTCCTGTCCTAAAGAAGTTTATAACATAACAGGAAAAACAAGCAATTATTCTAACATAGGATAAATAAAATTACTTACGCAAACAGCATTTGCCAAAGATGCACAGATTGTTTAAGATCAACAAATTCAGCTTTAAGAAACTAGGGAAGTCTTTCAATAAGGGTTGATATCTATACAAAGATCGGAAGAGTTTATATGAGAAAATGTTTATAAAATATGTCCTAAGTGATGTAAAATGTGCCCTGGTATGTGTAAGAGCCCAGGAGAAAAGCAAATGTGATTGAAACATGGCCTGTGGTGGAGGAAATAGGGAGCCCCCAAAATTCACGAGTTAGGGCTTTGTTTCCTGTGAGTTCGCTTAGTGAGAAGTTTTCATTTTATTTGAATATAAGGGTATGGAAATTTTTAATTTGTGAAATGTGATGATCAGAATTCTATCTTAGAAATAACACTTTGAAAAAAAAAGAACCCTGTACACTGTTAGTGATGATGTTAACACAGTTGTTCTAAGAAACAGTTACACAAAATTACCATATAATCCATTGACCCCACTTGTGTATATTGCCCCAAAGAAATATAACAGTGGTGTTGCCATCCCATTGTAGCCCTGGTTGTAGCCGTGATGTGGAAACAGCCCAAATATCCGTTGGTGGATGAGTGGATGAAAAATGTACAGACAATGAGGATGGTCATGAAATGAAGGCCACTCTGTCATTTGCTATAACCTAGAGGGCGTTGTTTTGATCAAGTGTGAACAAAACCCAATTACCACGCAGTTTCACATAAACTCCAAATCTGAAAGCCCAGATTAATGGCAGTGAAGACTAGAGTGGGTTAAGCAGGTTTGGGAAAAGGAGGGACAAGAGAGATCCAAAGGCTGCCAGAGATTTCAGTTCAGATGATGACACAGCAGCCTTGAAACGGGAATGTAAGCGTTTAAATTTGCTGACTACGTAATTATAAGCATGGGACAGTTACACATATGTGGCATCTCATTTTTCCTTAAGCCCCAATACTCGTTCAGTAACTTGGATTTTAAAAGCCCTTTCTGGTGTCGATGAGAAGTAGGGAGCTATCTTCTCAGAGAATCAGGATAAGGTATTGACTGCTGAGACTTGCTTAGTATCTGATATCACATCTCAGTGTGCTTCTCAAAGAGGGAAGTTACATTATAGTTATGATTCTTTGCAATAATTAAAGAAAAGCATTTACTGCCCTATAAATTCCTGAATCTAAACGTTGTACATACCTATTAGGCAAAGCTTTATTTTATAATTAGCCGTGAAGTATTCTCTCATGTGCCGTCTTTTGTTTGCTCTGGGATAGTCTTGCTGTGTTGCCCCAGCTGGCCCCTGATTTAATGGTCCTCCTTTCTCTGTGTTACAGGCGTGAGCCACCACACCCACTGTCTTTAACTGTCCAGTGGAGAACTATCCATTAAATGCAAGCATTTCTTTTAGACCCAATAAGTCTTACCCAAGGCACCCATCTACTAAGTAATTTTGCACAGTTGAATAACATGTAGAATATTATGCATTCCAGAATTGTTTAACACAACTTAAGTACTAAGAATAATGTAAATATCAAGATGGGCAGTATGACTGGTTACAGTAAAGGATACACTGTACTGGGAAAAACCAGGAAAACCGATGCATGCCAATATAAAACCAGCTCCAGGATGTATTGTCTGGTGAAGAGAGTAAGACAGGCATTATTCACCAACTGAGTTTGGGCAGGGTGGAGTAGATCTTTGCATCTCTCAGTCTCTAGAAGGCAGCCCCAGCTCTGGTGGAGGTGAATGGGAGCAGGGTGGCAGAGTCCCAGCCTTGTACTTTGTACTTGTTAGTTTAAGAACCATGAGAATTTACAACATGTGTGCTTAAATGTTTGAATTTGCTTAAGTAAATGATTATAAAAATTCAGAGAGTGGAGGGGAAACAAATAATACAAGAGGGTGGGAGCCGAGTCTATACAATGCAGAAGCCCATTACTTCGGAGTTGCTTTAATTATGCAGTATTTGTTGTTGGCCCCCCCCCCAGTGTGTGCGCGCTGTATGTGTGTGAGTGTTGTGTGTGTCAGAGGACAGTGTCAGGTGTTGGTCTTGAGCTTCTGTCTTACCGGAGATCAAATTTCTCATTTCCTTGCTGAAGGTAGAAAGCAGGCAGCCTGGCCCAGGAGATTCTGGAGACCCTCCCCTCTGCCTCCTGGGTTGCATAGGAGCACTGGCCTTTCGGACATGGGTCCTGGGGGGATTCAGACACTAGCCACCCCTCCCCCACAGGCCACATACTCAGTCTTTTAGTGCTGTGGAAGCGTCTCTATTCCGAAGCACCTGTCCTGTGGCTCCTCTCTGAGAATTTGAGACGCTGAGCACACCTTTATGGTGTCCCCACTGGTCATGTGGGTGACATCTTTTCTGAAATCCTTCTATGTCCTTTGACCATTTTTTTTTTTTTTAAACTGGGTTGGTTGTCTGTATCTTTAGGGATATGTAACACTTGTCATTTCTATTTTGTAAATACTGTCTCATGGTTCGAGTTTCCACTCTCCTAACTGTTTATTGGGGAGCATAGGTTTAAACTGGCCCATTTTTATAATGACTGTCTTCCTGTCGTGTGTAAGAAACCTTTCCATTCCAACAGTGCTCTCGGTCATCTTCAGAAGCTCCCTTTTTAGCTTTCATGTATGTAACTATAACTCACCTCATGTAAAGTGTAGGTCAAAGACTAATTTCGGAGGATATTTAAGGGACCCAGATGAGTTACTGAAAAAGCTGGTTGCCACCCTGCTGTGTGGTGACAGTATGTGTAGCCTCCCTGAAGGGTGGGATTTTGTTCTGTGCTCTCCTCTGGTCCATTGTTGCAATGACTCCTCATGCCAGTGTCACACTGTAATTCCTGTAGCACTCTGATTACCTTTAAATCTTGTAGAACAAGTTTTACTGCTGTGTTTTTCTAGATCCAGTGTTTGCTTAGTCCACTCATGCCTTTCTAATCAAATACCACAAGCTGGGGAGCTGTTCTAATCGAGACATTCAAAGACTCTCAGGGAGGCTGCTTCACGCTCTGTGGCTCTATAGGAAAGTGGGGGCTCCTTTAGGAGGTGGGGCCTAGTGCAAGACAGGTAGGACAACACTGGTGACATGTGCCTGAAGGGGACATTAGGATGTTCCCTCCCTTTGTCCTTCACTTCCTAGATGCCACTAAATAAGCCCTCCTCATCTGCCACATTTTACTGTCACAAACACCACTGTGCTACCGAAGGCCCAAAGGGAGAGCTGAGACCGCCTGTGCCCCGTAGATAGCCGCCTCCCAGTGTGTCTGCTCCACAAGGACGGAGAGAAGCACATCTCTGGGGCATGTTTCATAAGGGCACTGATCCCACCTGCGAGGGCTGTGCCCTCATGACTCAATCACCTTCCAAAGGCCCAGTCTCCGATACCTACGCTGGTAATTAAATGTCAATATGTGAGCTTTGGGGAGCTCACACGGGAGCAAGTGTCATGGTTGTGCATGTGTGTTTTCAAGTTACCTTAGAGTTTTGAGCCCACCTTCCTTCAAGAATAAAAAAGGAAAAGTGCTAGAAATTTCACCAAACTTGAATTTATTTGTAGCTCCTAATGGGCTGGTTGTACATCTGATAATGTTGAATCTTGCGGTTCAAGAATGCAGCATGTCCTTCAAATTCATCTATTGCTTTTCTAACACCAAAATACATCAGATGTTTCTGTGAGGAAGTATTTTTACATGTATTTCTGCTGGAAATATTTATATCTAAAATGTCCTCGGCTCCTGAACATTATTTTGAATTTCTCATAACCAGTCTATAGAGGTGCATGCGATTGTGTATTTCTGACCTATTTAGCGTACTGGTCTGTGTGGAGCGAGGAAGTCTTGAATGACTGTAAGGAGTGGATGAAATCCCAAGAGCACAACTATGTCAACGATCCCAGTGCCTCAGACCCATGGGGACCCCGGAGCCTTCCTTTGGTGAGGCTCAGAGGAGCGGCAAAGCCTTCCCAGGGTCCAAGTGTGGATGTTGACAGCCTGTGCAGAAACTCAGCCACAGCTTCCTTCTGCCAGATGACCGCAGCCCAAGACAGCAGTGCCACAGAGCTGCTGACACCCGTTCAGCTGTGTTCAGTAACCTGCCTGTGACTCAGACGCACAGAATGAACACGCCCAATTTCTGATTGCTGCTGGTGGTGTTGCAGCTCCATCAGGCCCCAGCGTTTCTCTTCATGTGTCTGTGTCTGTCCTTTCTCTATGCCCTTCATCAGCTCCACTCAGGTCAGGGTTCCAGGAGCAAGGTGTGCAACATCCTGCACTTGCTAGATTCACCTTTAATTCCAGGCGATTATCGGTTAGAACTGGAATTTTCTACCCAGACGATCTTGAAATCTGTCCTGTGGGATTTGAGTTGTTCATTTCCAATGATTTTGCTCTCATTTCCTCTTTTTGTCTTCTTGCTTTGGTCATGAGCTCTAGTCAGTGTTGAATAATAGTGACATTGGGTATAACTTGTCCAACTTCAAGAAGAAAATTTTAAAATTGTGATGGTTGATGTGGGTTTTCTTGTAGCTGTTTCTCATAACATTAAGGAAATTTCCATGTGACCTTAGTTAGCTATGTTTTTCTGTGGTGGTGATCAAATGATTTTTTTTTTTCTCTTTTATTGTGTTTTAAGTTTTATTTTTTTCAAAAATAAGATTAAAATAAAATTGACTTAGGCCTCACACTGGTGCTTCATGGCATTTGTCTTATCACCAGCAGCCTTTCCGGGCCTCTTGCCTTCCCCATGAAGCACAAGGAGCTTTCCCAGTTCAAACCTTACCCTCTTCAGCATTTCTCCTGTCCTAAGGAAAGCGCCCTGAAGGGGAATATGGACTGGCGAGCTGTCCCATGTTTCCCCAATGCTGGCCAGAATCATTCTATTAACTGCTGCTTTCAGGACATCTGTGTGTCCTGTCGGATCGTGGTTTCTATTATCATCTTCCGGGTGTGGCGTGCAATTACTGTTTCAGTGCTCACAGGTACTACTTCTGCCTCCTAAATTCTCACTACCCCATCTTCTCAGGTGATCCTTGAGCCTTGAGGGAGGGGTGTGACACAGACATCTCAGTTTGAGCTGAGCCCTCTGTAGTCTCTTAAGCTCTGCATGTTGACCAGTTACAGGTGTCTATAGTAACCTCCATCTCCTGCAAAAAGCTTCTCTAATGAAGGTTGAGAAATACGTGGCCTATGAGCATAAAGAAAAGAACATGTGCGTGTGTGGGGGGGGGGCTCAGTTTGATACTATGCCCTTTTGGCAGGATAATAATATTAAGTTCTTCTCATGGGCCAGTGGCAAAACCACATTCAGGTTTATGGCCCAGTTAGTGGGACTAGACATGATTTCATCTTACTGTAATGGGCCTTAAATCCATCCAGAAAGTGGCTGAGGAATCCTATCACCCCTGCCGCTATTGTGCTAGTGGGTGTATCTTGTCAGGTCAGACCAGTCAGTATTTCTAAGATGGCGTCCAGAGTTCACAGCTGGGTAGGACTATTGGTTATGTTTCTTCCCTGGTAGCATAAGAGAGGCCTGCGGCATGGTGAAAGCTAGCCAGTAGGGATAGAACTTACAAGACTGTAGCAGCTTGATTTCTCCATGTCCTGTGACTCACATCATCAACAACAGGGTCTTTGTGTGTGTGTGTGTGTGTGTGTGTGTGTGTGTGTGTGTGTGTGTGTGTGTGTAGGGGGTTCAAGACAGGGTCTCTCTGTGTAACGTTCCTGGTACTTGCTTTGTAGACCAGGATGGCCCCAAAGCTCACGGAGATCTGACTGCCTCTGCCTTCCTGGTGCTGAGATTATATGTATTATTATAGCACTATACCCTGATATATAACAGGTCTTATCGAGTCTTTGTGGCCATTGGTTTCCCACTGTTTCTAATAATGAGTGTCATATCTGACTGCTCTTTCTTAGAAAATGTCTGAACCAGTTTCTTCTTGGCTCTCCTTGACCACGTTTTGTCAGCCATTTGTTCTTGACAGACACCATGGCACTATTCAGAGAGTGAAGAAGGCCTCTTTGTACTTATTATTCGTGTGTGAAATGCCTCAACCGACAATCTTGCTTGCATTATTGAAACATAGCTAACTTCATCATGGCATCTCCCATGCATTGGTCTTAGCTAATACTTGGTCGGGGTTTTTGCATCAATGTTTATAGAAGAGATTGCTCAATATTTTTTTTTTCCTTTTTTTCTTGCAACTTCGTTAAAGGTTTTGCTACCAGGATTATGCTAACTTCATAATCCAACCACTGCAATGATTTCCTTCTCTCCTCATTCTTCCCCTTTTCTCCAAAATTTACTGTGTACTATTAATGTTATTTTATCCTTGGGTGCTTAGTGAATTTCCCTTCAAGGCACCTAGGGTTGAAGTTTTCTATTTGGTGATGATATGCCTTTTAAAAATTTGCTTGAATTTTAATGAGTCTGGACTTGTTAGTGTTTTAAGACCTTAAATATGATTTTCTTTGTACTGACCCTGGTTGTACCTGAGAGAAGTCTGGCTTGAAGAGATCCCCCATTATGAAAAGAAAAAACCTCTTTAAGTTGTCATCACAGGATGCTGTGGGAGCTGCTGAGTATACAAAAAACCAAAACAAAATCTCCACAAGCCTGTGTGGATGGCTGAGTAGATAAAATACTCGTGCACGAACGAGGACAGGAGTTTGAATCTCCAGGACTCAGGTAGAAACCCAGCATGCGTGGCACCACCTGTATTCCAGGCACTCAGGAGGGAGAGATGGGACCACAGAGCCATGTTGGATAGACAAATGAACAAGCTTGGGGTTCAGCAAGAGAGCCTGCCTTGGTAAGCAAAGAAAGCAATCAGTAGAAATATCGTGGTTAATGTTTGGCCTCCTCAACCAAGTGCACACACACATGTTCATCCACACCCATGTACACATATGCCCTCCCCCAAGAAAACATGTACCCCAGTAGAGCAGATATCTACCTTCCTGTGGTTACAGATGGTGGAAAGCAGTGAGCCGGGAAACCATTAGCCCAGTGGTGCTCAGCTCTCTCCCCATTGTGGTAGTTTCCTACCGTGTCTTGCTGCTGTTCTCTGTTTGTCGGGACAGAGGCAATATGAACAAAAGGCCGTAAACACCCTGTAAAGCCTCATGTCAACACTTGAAACCAAGGTCCAAGTCAGACTACACATTTAACACATTGAATTTGAGGCCCTAGATTGTGCTTTTCCTTCCTTTTCTTTGGAGAATTTAATTAATTAGTCCAGCACTTCAGAGGGCTCTCTCACCTTAGCCACTAAATTACTTTTGAGTTCTCTCGTGTTAAGTGGATAATTATGCCTCTTGCTGACACCTTTGAGATTGTTTCACAGTTAAGTAATTTTTTTTCTGACAAGAATGAACTTGTTCAGAAGAAACAGAGAACATATTTTTCAATGATGTAAGTAGTGGCCTCAGCATTGAACACAACAAAATGTGAAGTAAGTTTATGTATTTCCAGAACTTTGACGTACTGTAAACAGAAGTTAGCTGGCATATTGGAAACCTTGCTTTGATACTAATAGACATGTGGGGAAATGTTTGGCATCAGGAAATGTTATAGTTGCAAAGGAACTTCTTAGTTCTTGGAAACATATGCAAATGCTTATGAAAGAAATGACATGATGTTGCGTATTTGCTTCAGATAAGATGCAAGAACTAAGTGAGTCAAGTCCCCAAAGAAACAGCATTGGTCATAAATGGACAGTTGTTCCAGTGGAAGAATGAATTTTCGAGAATTCATAGTCCCTATCAACTATTTTTTTTAACCATGCATTTGTAATTATTCCTAGTGAAGGTTTTATAAAACATTTTAAGTGAGGTGCTACTGTCAAGCCCAAGTTTCAAAGACTGTCAGCACTAATTGATGCTGTCGAGGCCGTGAAGGATGGCTTCATTGATTAATCTACTTTGGGTGCCTGTTGTTTTTGTTCCTGTTACTATAAAAATGTTTACTACAAAAGTAAAAAGGGTAAATGTTGAGGAGGATGTTGGGAAAAGAGAGCACTTGGGTACTAGTGGTGGCAATGTGCATTTCCAGAGCCAGGCTGCTGGAATGGCTCAGTGGGTAAGGGTGCTGCTGGTGAACCTGAACACCTGAGTTGAACCCCCAGAAGCCATGTAGTGGAGACGTGACTCCTGCCCATCACCCTCTGACCCCCACAGGTGCTGCACATGCTGACCCCCAAATTAATTTCAAATGAATAAACTACGGCAGCCATTATGTGCAAACAATGGCTCTCCTCAAATTAAATGCTCACCACAAAATACATGCTGATATATTTTGCTTATACATATATACAAAATAATTAAATATATATATGTACATATATATATACACACACTCAAAATAGTTAATATGTAAAAGAGTTATCTCCACTCCTAGCTCATTGAATCATTGTTTACAAGGGCTAAGATGTAGAATCTATTAATAGATGAAGAAAATATGCTTTCTATCAGGGGTTCTCAACCTTCCTAATGAGGTGACCCTTTAGTACAGTTCCTCATGTGCTGATATATTGTTTATGACCTAATAAAGCTTGCCTGAAGGATCAGAATGCAAAGCCAGCCACAGCCACAGAAGCTGGGCAGTGGTGTCCTCACCTGCAATCCCAGGACTCAGGAGACTGAGGCAAATGGATCTCTGTGAGTTCAAGGACACCCAGGGCTAACTGAGAGTGAATCAGACTAAAAGAGTAAAAAAGCTCACACCTTTAATC
Source organism: Cricetiscus sungorus (assembly GCA_030556225.1). Lineage (NCBI taxonomy): Eukaryota > Metazoa > Chordata > Mammalia > Rodentia > Cricetidae > Cricetiscus > Cricetiscus sungorus. Next base: position 16,276,637 of record JANBXA010000731.1, read on the forward strand.
CCAGCACTAGGGAGGTATATAAGGAAGAAGCAAAGGGTCTCCTGTGGATTCAGTTTCCAGTCACAATGAAGACAGGTTCTCCATTTCAGCCTCTGTAGAGGGAAGAGTTAACTGGCTAGCTGCTTTGATTCTCCGATCTTCAGTGGCCTATTAGATCATAAACAATATATCATCACAACCTCATCATGTGGTGGAGACCCCAGCCATAAGATTATGTTGTTAGTACTTCATAACTAATTTTGATACTATTATGAATCTTAATGTGAGGTTTTTTTTTTTTTTTTTTTTGAGATAGAGGTTTGCTTAAGGGTCGAGACATACAGGTTGAGAACCACTGCTTTGTGTTGTCACATTTATAAATACGCATACACACACATTGGAGTACTACTTCATCCTTGAAAAAGAGGAAATCCTGTCATCTGTGACAGTGTTACAAATGTTGAGTGACATGTTGAGTGAAGTAGGCAGACACAGAAAGGAAAATGCTAGATGATATTAGTCAATTTAGAGCCTGAAAGGATGAACTCTTAGAATCTGAAATAGCTATAATTATTCAGAGCTGGCTGGCAGCAGTGGTGGGGAGACATACAGGCTGTCAGGCAAATGCTGGTCAAAGGGTACAAAATCTCAGAAGAAATAAATTCAAGGGGGCAATTGTCCAGCATGGTGACCACGGTTAATTATGATAAGCTTGAAGACTGGTGAGAAAATAGGATTTTAAATGTTCCCGTTGTAAAATATAAATATTGGAGCTATGTAGCCAAACCACGGTGTATCCATATTTTAAAGTATCATGTTGTGTAGCACTCAGATAATTTTTTGTCAATTTCAAAAAGACCCCATTGGTCTCACTTACAAAATTCACACTGGCTGCTCCTTAGTACTCAGGGTTAGTCACCAGCTGCCTGCTCCCTGGGCATCTGGTGGAATCTGGCTTCAGCTGAGAGCTGCTGTTTTCTTAGCCTGTGCGTTGGCTCCTGTGTACTACACTCTCCAAAAAGACATTCCATGTTTGCTTGTTGTTAATGTGACTGGTTACTCCTCCTTTAAGGCCTGGAAATAATGCATATGGAATTTATAACTTAGTCTGGAATTCTTAATATGATCAGCAAGGCCTATATGGTCATATGCCACCAGGCTCTCCAGCTTCATCCCACATATTTCTGTCCTTGACTTAGTTAAATGTCATCCACTGGCCTATGTTCTGAACATAGGTAAATCGGGTTCCTTCTGTCTGGGAGCGGCAGTCCTTGGATCTTTGCCTGTGGAAAGTTTCTCTATATTAGAGCTCCTCAGGCCCAGTGGAAAGTACCACTTCTCCATCATGGCAAAGATTGTTATCTGCCTTTTCTTTTTTTATTTCTTCCAGCAAGCCTAGCCTAGCCATCCCCTTCTATCTTTCTGGGAGTCCTTCCTGGTGCCCATCCTATGGAGCCCACAATGTGCTGCAGTCCTACAGCTGACTAATTGTAGCATTATGCTATTATGCCATGTACCACTCTTAATGCTGAACAACTATTGCTTGTAGAACAAGTTTGACTTAGTGTTAAAGGGCTTTTCTAAGTGTCTCCTTGAATTAATAGAATATATTACTGGATAAATAAATGAATACACATTGCTTACTCAAGATACCTGTCTAATAATCTTTTGAGACAACCACTCTAAAAACGATACATATGTAGCTGCCAAGAGTCAGATAGGTCATTAGTCACATTGTGCATGAGAAGGAGGTGTTCTTTACAAGGAAGTATGAGTAATTGAAAGGCTTGAGTCATTGTTCCAACTACCAATTATTGGCTTCCTGAGACTAATTCAGATTCTGAACGTGCAGGTCTAGAGTTGGCCAGGAAACTTAAATTCTCAGAAGACTTTTTCCAGAGTCTTTTTGTGCAGTTGTTCTAGAAGTTAGTTCCATCTTACACCAAGGAAGCCAGAAGAGAGAGGGCCAGATGGAGGGAGACAGGATAATGGGATTGCTAACAGGCGATTGGGTAGTATGTACACCATGTGGTCCTGTGATGGGTAAAAGGCTGTGTGAGGTCACTGGCTCAGTGGTGTGGGGTAAGGATTTTGGAACTTGAAGAAAGAATAGAGACTTTGAAAACTACAGGAAATGAGGTGTCCATGGAAATGGAATAGATTTGCAGAAAGAGCCAAGAAACCTTGAAATAGGTGCCTGGCTGGATGTTGGACAGCACCCCAGGGTGGTCAGGTAATCAATGCCCTCTGCTCCAAGAGTAACAAGATAGCCTTGTCCTTGGGATGCCTGGGATGGTTCTACTCCTCATACTACACGGCATTCCATAAGGCCCGACTGTTTCCAGATAACTATAAAAATGCTGCGTCCATTACCACTAATGGTTAAAATACGAAATACACAAGTAGAGGAAGGTAAATTGAAGCATCAAGCTGGAAACAGGTAGCCCGGGCTCTTCAGTACGAAGTGGTCTGCTCTTCAGTAAACGAGAGAAGCTGAGTACTTGTCTGTGTAGGGAAAAAAGTTCGTGGTCCTCAGATATCGTGATGCCTTGCCCTTGTGCTCTGATCCAAGTTCATGTTTACAGCCTCTTCTGCACTCTGACTTGGGGTCCAGTCTTATTTCAATCCCGCTAAGGGTGTAATCTTAAATCCACATGAATGTTTGCTGTGTAAATGAATACAGTAGGGGTGAATAAAGCGTGGCACCCCTGCCCTGGAAAGCTCTGCATTTGCCTCCAGGCCCTTCAGTGTGTTGGCTCTTTTGGCTTCGTGGAGCAGCTTCATCCTTATTGGCTGAGTTCCATTGATCTTAAGCTCTCAGCCAGCTTCACCCAGATTTGAAGTAACCAAGCTTCCCCCATCTTTTGGTGACAACGTGCACCACCCTGTCAGGCGGACACCGTCATCACTGTGCGTCCTGACTGTGCCTGCCTTATTCCCGATAGGCTGCCATCTTGGTGCTCCATTGGTGCTGTGAGCAGGGCTTCACAGATATCTACAGAGCATTAAAAGAAGGAACATCTTACCCTTTTAAAATATTTGTTACAAACTTCATAAACACAGACTCTTACTATTCTCTGGATATTTTTGTCTCTATGAAAAGCTTCTAAGGACTTCTTTCCTGAGGTGTAACATTTATTATAAAACGTAATTGGAAAGCGGCGTGTAGAAGTTCACCCAGCATTCAGGTGCCTGAGCAGACAGGACTGCAATTGGAGGGCAACCTGGGCTATAAATTAAAAGGTCTAAAGGTCCAGAGACATTACCAAATGCATGCATGCATGTATGTATTATGTATGTATATGACATATATACATATATAATATACATACATACATACATACATACATACATACATACATACATACATACATACATCTTCAGAAGTCCACAGAGCTAGATTGGGAGAGAAGGATGTTACCATTAGCATTTGGAATGGGAACTAGATACCACTCGCAATAAACATGACAGACAATGATTAAAACAAAAAGTTCTAACACAACTCATTTTTAAGAGATGGAGAAATTTGAATAAAGAGGGTCTAGGATGTCTTCCAAAGTAGTAAAGAGTGACTCTAGCCACAGCATTATAATCTCCTTGCCCCTAACCTCACAGTGTGACAGAGAGTGGCACTGGAAATGCACACAAGAAGCAATTACAACTCTCTGATTTTGACATGCTACTCTGACATTCTGAGAAATGTAACACACCCACCCACAAGAGAAAAGAACTCAGGAAGATTGAGGCAGAAATGGGGAAAAGGCACACTGTCCGGAGAAGAGCAAAAAACATGGCCGAAAGGAGCAACTAAAAATAAAAATCTTAAACGCACACTCACTTTCAGCTTCGCTGTTCATTAGATATAAACTTGAGAGAGAAAGAGTTGGTAAGAAGTTAATGGCGGAAGTAACACGGGGAGGACGTGGCAGTGCCAGGAAAACCAAGAGCTAACCTGATAATAACGTAGAAGAATCTGGCTGGCTTTAAATAAATACTCTTATCAGTATATTAGTTTACTGTTGAAGTATAAATCACCCTATAGTTTTACATTAAAGTTGTATGAAATGTGTCACAGACAGGTTTACTTTCTAAATATCTTCATAATATTCATTTAAGGATGCTCATAGTTACAGCCAGATTTTTACCATTGTACTTACAATGTCTTAACCCCACCAATGTATTTGTAGCTATTTTATATTTATTCATTTGATGTATGTGTAGGGAAGGGGACTTGCTTGTGTCAAAGTGTGCACATGGAGGCAGAGGGGAACTTTTGAAGTTGATCCTCTTCTATTGTGTGGGTCTGGGGGATTGAACTCATGGTTAGGTTGAGTGGCAAGTGCCTATGCCTGCTGAACCACCTCAGCCACCCAGGTTTCTCTTGCTTTTCTTTTCCTGCTTACTTCTAAGATTGTGATAACAGCAGAGCTATTTATGCGCTGGTAAGGGAAGGGCCAAAGAAAAGATTAATTTGGGGTCATTATTTTTTTTATAAACTAATAGCTATTATACATAAACACTTCATAAGATTTTTCCTTTTATAGATGTACCCAAAGCATAGTGTTGAAACAGTGCAGTGAGGTTGAGATCTCTGAAATGCCTTTGGTTGGCAGGTCTCAGGATGCTGATGCATCTGAAGACTTGTGCCTGTGTGCTCTCTTATATTGCAGTTTCAAAAAAAAAAAAAAAAAAGGTAGAGTGTCATTTGCTTCTTTAATATGCCTATGGATCATCAAATAAGTTCACAAACATAATTGTCAGAGAGCCCTTAAGCATCCTACTGATCACAGTTTTTGGTACTCAAAATGTAGGTTTCAAAATGACTAGTTCCTTATGCTATCTGGAAGGAGAGCTGATAACCTTTTCTTGAAAGCATGCTGTATGCAAAACCAAACAACAAGGAACCTTAATAACCAGTGGTCTTTTTCTTTTCCTTCTGTCCTTTCACACAGGTACAACTTGGCCAAGTAGAAATCAAATGCCCAATCACAGAGTGTTTCGAATTCCTGGAGGAAACTACTGTCGTCTACAACCTGACCCATGAAGACTCCATCAAGTATAAGTACTTCTTGGAACTTGGCCGAATTGACTCCAGCACCAAGCCGTGTCCTCAGTGCAAACACTTCACAACCTTTAAGAAAAAAGGACATATCCCCACTCCTTCCAGATCAGAAAGCAGATACAAAGTAAGCATGCTCTCCTGATCGGTAGGTTAAAAGTCACAGGATGGGAGCAGCCATGGTAGGCTGACTAGCGGTAGGTGTGGCCTGGACTTCCTTCTCCTATCCCCTAATCCAGAGCCCCAGGTAAGTATATGTTGCCTGTAATTCTAACATGTGGTCTGGGAGACCAACGCTAAGGGATCTCCCTGGATGATTTAACTGAAGTTTTCTATTGACCTTAATCATGTTGAAAATTATTTTAATAACCTAATGGAAGGCTAAGCTTTGGAGTCACAGTCACCTCTGTTACCAAGTGCTAAGTAAATACTGGGGCTTTTCATCCCCTTATTTTTAAATAATGAGCTTGACTCTTTCAATGGTCTCAATTTCCATTTCTTCAACCTTTGTTTATTATGAGCAAAACTTGTATAAATCATCATTCTCTATTTGCCAAATGTAGAATGTTGCCATGTGTTTGGCATTTACTACCATTAGGTGTCGAACAAATATGACACTGTCCCTGCCTCAAAAGTCTCACAAGGGTGTCTTGGCCAGTTTTCTGTTACTGTAACAAATATCTGTGATGATCAACTTATAGAGGGAAAAGGTTTGTGTTGTCTGTTGGCCAGCTTGAGACATTTTAGTCTAGGGAACTGTAGCCTGCTCCTTTTGGGCCTATGCAGGACCAGCTGAACAAAACTACTCATGTTGTGGTTGTGGGCGGGAAGGTGTTGGAGTTCTAAGGGCATAGCCTCAGAGATCTGAAGGCCTGCCATTAGCCCTTGCCTCCTAAAGCTTGAACAACGCTCACTAGTTTCACCCTAGGAACAAGCCCTTATTTGGGGGCAGTGCTTAAGATGCAATCTGTTGCCAAAGGGACATATGTCATATGAGTATGTAAGTGAGTACTTGGGTATGCACTAGCTAGGATGGTTCTTCATAGAGAAGGAATTGTTTTGGCTGACACAGAGGAAAGCAGTTAAGAGAAAGCATGAGTCAGTGCTTAGGCCCAGAGGCTGAGGCTGGTTGTGTTGGAAACAGGTGAGGAAAGAAGGGAGAGGCAGCTGGGAAGATGGGCAAGGGCAGGTCAGGCTGGGTCTTGTACAGTGTGTTCACAGTTGGAATTTAATTCTGTAGGTATCAGAGAGAAATCAGACAGGCAGCATGCAGAGGCTGCCACAGAGGGCAAGACCAAGAATAGGAACCATAGACTGAGCTGTGGGATACAGCCTAGAGAGCTGAGACACAAGAGTGCATCAGCCTTGCCCAGAACAATCGTCTTGCAATGTGTTGCACCACAGTAGGAGCCTGGCCTGCAGCAGAGGAAGGAACTTTCAGTATGAGGTCCGCGAGGCTGCTGGATGGTTCTGTCTTCACCATTGCAGCCTCTCCATTTAGGGGCAGTTCCCACCCATGTGCTGTGTTTTGGAAACAGTGGCCACTCCATTATTCATTCTGTAGCCTCAAGGAGGCTATGGTTTATCGAACTTTCCTCCCCTTCAAAGAGTCCTGTTTGGTTAGTCAAAGTCTCCTCATGACTAATTGGCCTCAAGGCCACTCGGCCCTCATAGCTATAGTATTTTATTTGTGTTGTTAGGTTCTCTGGTCTCTTTAAGTCATAACTGTCCAGAAAAGTCTTTTGTTAAAGCCTGCTGTCTTGAGATTGTGAAATTGTGTAAGGGAAACAATGCCCCACAGAGTCATTGAATCTTAATAGACTATTTTTATTTCATGCTTTCTAGTCTTAGGTTATTCAGAGGAACTACTCCATTTGTATTTTATTAATGTTATCAAGAGATGTTTAGTTGTAGACTTGCCTTTCCCTAACTTAGAATATTTTTTTTCTCAATTATTTTTAGAACTAGACATATGTATAAAATGAGACTACTCAGTTTTGAAATTTGTGGTAATCAAAACATGAATGCCTAGTTGAATCAAATTGAAAATAATTTGAGTAATTTAAATTGTAATGCTATTACTAAATGCACAAGTACTATAATTTAAGGAATAATTGCTGTAAGAATAAAATATTATGTCTTATTTCATCAAAGCCATGCTAGGATAAACAGAATTTATCACCTTGTATATATATATATTTAGCTATGTATTGTTTTGATTGAAGCAAAGGTATTTGGATAATATATCCCAATGACAGGCATCTCCCAGTGTCTGTCACCTGGCTTGTAGTTAAGGAAAGGAGGAGGGGACAAATGGACCAGGAGAAGAAAGTTGCTTTGAGGAGAGCAGAAATTAGTAGAAAATATATGTTGCTCAGAATGAAGTAATTTAAACCTTCAGGGTTTGAGGAAGGATGGAAAGCAAGGTATGTATAAGCCAGCTTTGTATCACCGTGACAAAATGCCTGAGGCACTCAGTTTACAAGGAGTAAGATTGTCTTCTGTTTGAGTGCATGACAGACTGGCTATCCTCATTTCTCAGAGCCTGTGGTGAGTAGCAGGAACATTTAGAGTGGCAGAGAAAGCAGAAAGAGGAGGAAGAGCTGGGTCTCAAGATTTCATCAGCCACATACCCACAATGACCTAACTGCATCCCCTCCACCGCCCCTCAAAGGTTTCATATCAACCAGTAGCACTGTCGGTAGCAAGCCTACCTTCACCAGCATCCATGGGCTTTTAGGACATTCCAGATCCAAACTGCAGCACAACTCAAAGCAGGGCTACTATGCAGATTTCAACAGCAGCCAGTCTGCCACGGAATGTAGATTTGATCGTGTTTGTTGACCCTGGTTATTCTCTTAGAGGAGAAAATCACAGCAGCCAAGAGACATCTAGCCTCCCTGTTCCATTTACCTGTTCCTTTACCTCGATACTGACGTAAAGAGGACATTGACAAGGTCATTCCAGAAAGCTCCATGACATACATGCTTGCAAGGTAGCATTGTAAATTGACACTAAGTTCTTGATACTGGAGGTGAGCAAGAAGACTTTTTTTCCATTTTGATGTATTTTAATCATCTATCTCGATAACCAAAGCCACTTCCAATGTGATATAGTAGAATAAGTTAACAAATAAAAAAGGTTGTCCATAATCCCTAATATCCCTGAGTAATTTACTATCTCTTTGTGGTATAATTTATATCCCTAGGCCAGTTTCGTACCTATCAACAGGCCCTTTAAAGTGTTTATTTCGGGAGTATTGTTCTCGAATCATTGGGTTACAGTATTTTGTTCTAAGATGTCACTTTGATCATTTATTATGGTTTTGGCTATCAAGTCAGAAGCACTTAGGATAGCAGGTTCAAAATTGATTTTAAATGTTACAGTTATTTTCTAGCTGACTGAATGTTTTTCACATGAAGCTAAGATCTAAAATGTGGGTGATATCTGAGCCGTTCGTTTTATAGTTTTTTAAAAAAATAAAGATCATTCATTAAATATTTGTACTAAGCAGATGGTAATGGGACAGATACCACCAGTAATCAGAAGTCTGGGTGCTCATTTGTCCTTCCAGACCCCCAGTTAACAGTTTGTATAATTTGAATAAAGTTTCCTGGCTTCAAAACATCATCAAATTCATATGAAATTGAAGAAGTGCTTTCCTGAGTTGAGAAATTTATACCGAGACAACCTTGTCAAATCAGTTTCACTTTTTTCCTACAAAATATTTGCATCATTCTCTCCATGTAACTCATGCTACAAGATCAAAATATTGTGCCGTTCCTTTTCTATAGGCTGACTGCAATTTCTGATTAAAAATATAATTTCTAGCCTAGATAGTCTCTTTAATGTCTTGATGTCATACTTACTGTGCAAGCAAGTTCACAATAAGAAAATCAATATGGTTTACATGTACTCCATAACACCTAGAGACAAATGCATCACCCCCTTCTGAAGGTCTTTTCCATAGAGATTATCATTTGGGATTTTATGTAGTTGTTTGGTTAGAGCCTTGCCTTCGAACTGATCTCTAGGAAGCTGGTCCAGGCTGACTTCATTCACTGCTGATAAGCAGCTGTATGACCTTGAGAGTATGCTTATGAAATCTACTTGCTAAGGGAACTAATAAAGGAGCAATATGTAGGTAGTAATAAATACGCCCTGCAATAGTTGGAGAGTCTGAAAGTGTGGTAGAAGAGATTGGAAAGGTTTCTTACACGAGTAAAAACATTAAGCTTTTAAATATTGAATTTACCAAAGTAGGTCAGAACACTGGTTTTAGGCTTGATTTATATTCTGAGCTTGTTACACTTTCTCTAATGCCATGAGTGTAGTATCTCTAACTGGGGTAGTAATAGCATTTCGGCTCTAAGAGTATGACGAGAATTTAAGGAAATCACTCATGAAAAGGCCTGCACCATGACTAACAGATAGTACATGTTGAACACAAACCAGAAACCACTATGGCCATTTATTATTAGGCCAGGGAAGCAAAGTCAGCAGCCCTGAGTATCGAGAAAGAGCATAGAGTCAAAAGGAGTAGTGATGGAGTCAGTGGTAGGGCAAGAAATGGATGCTAGAAACAGGAGGGTTGACATTGACTGTCTGGAAGAAGAGGAACATGTAGGTTGTTAGGTCATAGAAAACCGCTTGAGTTAGAAATTTGTTGATGGTACAAAGTGTAAAAGACCCTTTGGGATGTCAGAGAGATGCCCATGAACCATGGCTCAGAAGTGACTTATACGGGTCATCAGTATTCAGAGGTTGGGGAAGAGATTTGTAATTTATTTTTCAGGGTTCTCTAGACTCTGGAACAGAACTGATAGCTAGCTGTCTTTCATCTTTCCGTGTGTGTGTGTGTGTGTGTGTGTGTGTGTGTGTGTGTGTGTGTGTGTGTGTGTGTAGATGAATAAGGTCTATTGGAAAATAGATGACAGATTTATTAGGATGGCTTACAGATTATGGCCCAGCTAGTCCAACAATAACTGCCTCCCAAGAATTCAGTAATTGCCCAGTTCACGAGAGTGGATGTTTCAGCTGGTCTTTAGTATACGACAGAATCCCAAAGAAGTAGGCTCTAATGCCAGTGAATTGAGAGTGAGGGCAAGCAGGCAAAGAGCTTCCTTCTTCCATGCCCTTTATATAGGCTGCCATCAGAAGATGTGACCCAGATTAAAGGTGTATCTTACCACTTTAAGTGATTTAATTAAGAAAAATCCCTTTCGGCTGGCTGTACCCAGTTACTTGGGTTTTAATTAATTCCAGATGTAGTCAAGTTGACAACCAAGACTAGCCATCACAGTAACTAAACTTACAAAAATGAAGGAAAAAAAATTGCTTTGGAGAAGAAAGTGAGAGTTGTTTTAGGGAATGAAGGAGAGAGAAGGAGAAACAGGTTACCACCGATGATCAGAACTAATTTCTTGTAGTTTATTGAGGTCCTTTGATCCCAAGCCCCTCTCTCCTTCCAAGTGTGGACTAAGACTGAGCCGCCTTAGTTTAGTTCTGACTCTGAGTTGAACGTCATACGTATCAACACAGTGAACATGCCAAAGGCACCTCTGTAGTTCCTGAGGGCAAAACCAATAGCAGCCCTTCACTTTTCACAAGTGTTAAGCAGACTGTGGTGATTTGCACAGTGTTGCTATGACTCACTGTCAGGTAGAAGGAAAAGCCACTTAGATTTAGATGTCCTGGAGAAACGGCTGTACAGCTTTAGCACCTTCTGGAATGATCACAAGCCTTCTTCGTAATCATAGTCTATAAAGCTGCACAAATATGCTGCCTCAATGTGCAGTAAAAACAGTTTCTTAAGGGTTTTCAGAGGGGTATTGTGTCAGTAGTTGTAAAGTGGACTTAAGCTTCCTTCTGGTTGAAATGACAGAATTTCTGTGTGTAAACAGCCTTCCCCACGAATGTGAAGTTAGTATGCTTTGCCCTTCTCTCTACACCCCAGAGCCTTTTCAACCCCCTCCCCCCAACACACACCCCATCGCTTCAAGCTGTTTACGAATGAGAACCAGGCTGCCAATCAGCGGTGAGTTTAGCTCCTACCACATTGGAATTTCTCTTGGGATTGATGCACCCTCTTCCAAGTCAGCAACTTACAGAAGACAAATGCAGTTTCTCAGATGTAGTTGCACAAGGCAGATAAAAATGAAGCTGTCCAGCCAGATTCAGAGAAGCCAGTTAAACAAAGGGTGTGTTGCATATGTTAGCCTTCAAGTGTTTATGAATACTCAGCTATGATGCAAGCCTAGATTTGATGAATACATGTCTTTCTTTCTTTGTTTATGGGGTGTCTTGCCAAAGTTCTTGATTTCATAAAATAACCATAATATTTTTAGAGATTTTTCTTGCCTTCAACTTCTAACAGCCAAATACTGAAATTCAACTGATGTTTTATCCTTACATCTACCCCCATAAATTCCCTAAATAATAATAATCCAGACCTATAGTCAACATAAATTGACCTGCACTGGTGTTTGGAACAGATTTTGGTGGTGTTTCTTCATCACATTGTGTCTTGAGGCTTTAGAACAGAAGAGAACAAAGACTCATTTCTGGGCTTGAGCAGCCAGGAGAAGGGTAAGTCAGCCAAGTCTGGTGCTGGTCAGTGGTCAGGAGATGTCCAGGCACAAGAAGAGTTGGAACTCTGTTTCTTCCCTTTCATCCTCACTACACCAGCCTCTTCTTACTTACTCTTCCTCATCCACAAACCCAGTGAGGCGCCACCCTGGCCTGGGGATTAGGCAGCTCAAGGCAGGAGTTTCCAGTTCCTCCCCTTTATAAATCAGTGAAAAAGTGGGTCCCTAACACAAGATGTAGCAGACTCGCACTTCGCTAGGCCTTGCTTTCCAAGCTCTGAGGGACAGTCTGTAAAGTATTTCCAGGTGGGCTGCTGTGAAATGGTGATGTCAGGTGACGGGCAGTTCTTTGCAGGTCTGATACATTGCCTCAGCGGGGGAAATCTTTAAAGTTTTGAGGTGAATGTATGGTGTAACAACTGTATATGAAATATGTAATACTGGCCACAAAGTATTATGGGAGGTTAGCAAGGTCATGTGTATGAAATATGTAATACTGGCCACAAAGTATTATGGGAGGTTAGCAAGGTCACGTGTTTGGATACGTTTGCTATCTTGATACATTATCAGAAAAATAAGTGATAAGACAGAAAATCCTTTTCTTTCTTCCTCTTCATTTATTTACTGACTTGTTTGTTTTCTAGAGAAGGAAATGTGAAGGTGTGCAGGTCTTATCTCATGCCATAGCACCATTCTGCTCAGGGTGCAAGACCAGAATTACTCTGAGAATTTATCTTCCAGCCTTCTCTGAAGCATCGTTCCCAAGGCAAACTTGTTCAAGCTCCTATCCCAGAGGTTATTGCTCAATCTTATTGCTGCCCAGCTTCCTGTCTGTCTGCTCCTCATAAGTTCCTTACAGACAGAATATATTCTTTTCTATGTAAAAACAAAAACCAGTATGGTCAGTACGTGCCACTCAGGTGCTATATATCTCTGTGGCGAATGAATTAATGACTGTGCTTCATTATTGAGAATCTGTTTAACCAGATATTCTAATAAAGGAAATTCCGCATGGAAAGCTAAGGTAGCTCTTACCTTCATAATGCTTGCAGTTATGCATGGATGTTCTCTAACCTTGAGCATAGGGAGTAATGACTTTATGATTTATTTAAAACTACCAGGCTGGGCATTGGCTCAGTTGGTAAGGGCTTGATGTATACAAACTGGAGAACCTGAGTTCAAATCCAGTACCTACATAAAAGTTGGTTACAGCATCACGCACCTATAATCCCCAACACTGAGAGGCCTGGAGAAAAAGGCAGATTCCAGGAGCCTTCTGATCAGCCAGCACAGCCAGTTAGTGAGCTCCAAATTTATTTAGAAACCCTGTCTCAAAAATAAGAGAAAGGGCAATAGAGGAAAGCATCAGACATTGATTTCTGGCCTCCACACAGCTCAAAAATCCATATGACCCCTACATATATACGTCACACATACACACAAATACATTTTAAAAAAGTAAAACTGTGTACAGGAATATGGAAACTTAGTAAATATTATCTGCAGTTTTCCTTATTTTGACTTCTTTGTCTTGAGTGTTTTCTTGGCATGATGAGTTTACAGGAAAACATCATTTGCTTAAGACAGCTGAGTGTTTATTAATCCATGCAGAAGAGTTTGCATCTGAATCGTGAAGATCAAACAGTGTCATGAAGATAAAGTAGTAAACATGGCCTGGTGGTGTGGTAGTGGCACATCAGTTAATGGATTTAGTCAGATTCCTCTTACAAAGAACTTGCCGATTGCCTATGCTTTGCTTACTAGTGTAGAGACTCCAGGAAGAGCGAGGCAGATGAAGTCTTTGCCATTAGTGAATCTGTAGACTCTTGGAGAGGTTGGATGTCTGCATACCTAACATAAATTTCCTGGTAAAGGTACTAAACGCTGTTGGGAAGTATAGGGAAGACATTTTGAAGAAAGCTGCTTTCTCAGGATACAATGGAAGATTGTGTTCATTAGACTGTTTTCAATTATAGGAAGCGGATAGATAGGTGCTCTTTCTTAGGCCGTAGCAATGAGGTTTGCCCTGCCCTGCTCTCGGAAGTAGGAAGGAAGAAAGCTGGGCTCAGGGGGAACCCGGCAGCTCTGGTAGCATAAGAGCACAAGTCATTGTCAGTTCTCTTCTCCAGAGATCTTCACCCACTCTTCTTGTCTGTGCCTCCACGGTAAAGCCTGGATGCCTGTGTATCCCCATTTTGCATGTAAGGAGAGAAGACACAGTTTTGCCTCTCATCATTGAAGAGAGTGTAACCTCTGCTGCCAAAGCAGACAGACATCAGCTACCTCTTAGGTGGCTTGTCAACTATGTCAGCCAGTAGCTACTTGTATTTGGAAGAATCACTGGGCTGTTTGTGGTCAAAGAGGCGGAGTTGGGAGGCATTAGATTAGTCCGTTTCAAACTTTAGCACGCTTATGAATCACCTGAAGAGAATCTTGTAAAAGCGTGAATGCTTGATTCATTGTTCATGGGCTTTCACAAGTCCCGTGTTTCCAGCAAGCTCCCAGATGATACAGCTGTTGTTCTCCGAATAACCTTGAGTAGTGTATTCACGACCTTTCCCCTTGTGATGACGAAATACCCGACAAGAAGCAGCGAACACAAGTGAGTTGTTTGGCCTACAGTTCAGGAGGATGCAGTCCATCCTGCTGGGGAGTGTGTGGCAAGAGGAGCAGGGGGGCCACATTGCATCTGCAATCAGAAAGCAGAAGAGAAGACAGGAAGTGGGGGCAGGGCTCTAAAGCTTCAGCAACTGCCCCAGTGACCCTCTTCTCCTGAAGGTTCACGGCCTTCCCCAACACTGCCCCCAGCTGGACCGGGCCTCACATTTCACATTCACACCAGCCCACGTGGGAAGAATGGAGACTAGCATGTGCATGAAGATCATTTTATTCAGAAGCCCCTCCTCCCTTCCCCGTGTGGTAGGCCTGTGGTTGTGGTCTGGCATTCCCCGAGGGCAGTGACTGAACACAAGAGTGGAGGAGGATGCAGTGTTGACTTCTGTGTTTGGAGAAGGCCAAGTTTGATTGTGGTTAAGGTCCTAATGAATAAGGCATGGCATCTTCAGACAAAAGTCAGTACTGTGACAATTAGGCTGTATTCTCTGAATACCAAAGTTGCTATTATTGTCTACTCTTTGAGTTCGGAGTGTGGAAAGCATTGAGTGTGAGTTTTTATTGTCCCCAGTTGACTTCAGGTCTTACTTTATAATGGCTGTCTCAGTTTGTTTCTACATCTGTGTTGGTAAGAATTAGTAGTCAGAATTATTTTTCTTGGGCATCACGTTCTCTGGTTCAGACATCAGGTACCAGGTTCCTTCCTCATGGTACCTTATGATATCACGTATTCTGATTATCACTGTTCAAAATCTGTTGATGTGGTCATAGTGCAACTTTTGGCCACATGGATCCTAGAGCCATTGTAGTGTCCCACCTTCATGAAGCGATTCCCAGTCTCAAAGTAACTTTACATTACTTCTTCTATTCCCTAATAAATACAATCTAAATCTGATTATAAACCCTGCAGGAGAAGGGAAGGTGTGTGTGTGTGTGTGTGTGTGTGTGTGTGTGTGTGTGTGTGTGTGTTATTTGGCCCTGTACTCAACCTTACTCACTGCTTTAGGCTATACTGACTGACCACTTAATTCTGGATATATCTGCCTCTAACTCCCCAGAGCTAAGGTTCCCTGCATGAACAACCTCAATGCCTAGCTTTTAAAAAATAAATATGAGTTCTGTGAATTGAACTCAGAACCTCAGGCTTGTTTTATTTATTTTATTTAATGATGGTAGAGTTTGGTGATTTAGACTTGGGAATACTGTCTGATAGGAGACGATTGAATTAAGTACTCAAACTTTGACACCTGTGACATGAGTGATGGGAAGACGTGTTCTTCACTTCCTTACCATCCGGTTTGTATGCGACAGGAAACCCCCATCTATAATGTTGGCATCTATTCTGCGCTATTGAATGACCTAAGAGACAAAACAGTTTCTCTTGCTTTATTGTCTGAAGCTTACCCATATAAACTCATTATTCCTCCCCTAAAAATGACTGACTTAGTCCAGTGTGGGGTGGGGAAGGAAATTCCAGCACTTGGGAGATGGAGCTGGAAAGATGAAGAGGTAAAGACCATCCTTTGCTACATAGTACCTTGGAAGCCAGCTTGATTACATGAAGCACTCTCTTTAAAAAACAAAGCAAGCTTAGTGTATAGATACTTATTATTGGTATACCCAGCTGATGTGTAAACAAATCTAATAAATTCCCTCTTATTATTTTTAGAAGGACTAATTTTAAATTTAGTATACAGATAAGGCAAAAAACAAACAAAAACAAACAAACAAAAAAACCCACTGAGTAGTAACAACCTTTTACCCCCTAAACCAAGGCGTCTCCCTTCTTATATTAATGGATGGGGCTCCTGTAAAATGGTGACTAACTGAGTAGTTTAACCATGGTGACTTTGGGTGAGAAGTTTCAAGTTCCCACTTATTGAAGACGGAGTGCCACTGAATGCTATGAAGAGCTTTGATGCAGTAAAGAGTACTCAGGCCATTTAGGTTCAAATACCTTCTTACGCCTGCGCGCTGCATTACTTCGGGTGGGCTGCTTAATATCTGTCATCCTCTATACTGTACACTTACGGAGGCTGTATATATTTTGTATCATTATTTTGAGAAGAAAAATAAGATGCATTATTTCCATTTGACAGCATTTTGAAGTTAAAGAATTCTGCTATGACAATTGACAATTTTGTATAAAATTGAAAGCAAATTTTTATTATTTCATTTTCACGGAGAAAGAATACCATGTATCCCTCCTTTCTGTTTTTGAGACCTGATGTCTGTATACAGCTCGGGGTAGCCTCCAATCTTCCTCCCAAGTTTCCAAGTGGTATCACTAAAAGGGTGTGCCAGCATACCTGGAGTGTCTAATTCTTGCCATGAGTGAGAACTTGAGTCTTTTGAGGTATAACTGCTTCTTAGTTAATGTACGCAGTGGAACTGCCCTGTCAAAAGAACCCTTAACTGGTGTGCGGAGTGTCAATCCGGCTGCTGTGATGCTATGCACAGAAGCACAAAGAATAAGAGAAGTCTTAGTTATAAGATCATTTGAGGTGAAGTGTTTATTTCAGTTAATTTAAACATTGGGGGGGACCATGTATTATGACCAAATGCCATTAGAGTTTGCACGAGGAATAGTGTGTGCAAATGTCACACTTCACTGTCATCGAAACAAAGGAAGGCATAAGAGATGTCTCCCATGTTGCGTGGAAGACATCACTTCAGTGAGCACGTTCCATAAATTCACATTCACAAAGAATATGCTTTCTGATGGTTTCTTAGGGGTCACCGGCAGGATCCACACACGGACACCTTTCTCACGTGATCCTCAGTGGTCACTGCTGATCCCGCAGTGGGGTGTCGCTAGTATGCTTTCCTTTTGAGGAATGTTCTGCAAAGTTAAGCTAGCCTTTGGTAAGGAAAGCAATGGAAATGACTGCGAAGCTGGCTCAAGGGTCACGGGAATTGAGGAGCAGTCTAAGTGTTTGGATTTATTCTGCTTCAGGATGGGAGATTTTCATAAAACTAAATTGATTTTCAAAATGTTCCACATGTTTAATGGATGCCTGAGTAGTCTCTAAACAGCAAACTATTCTTGCCCAAACAGTTGCAGAGTATTCATGTTCTACTGAGATTTGGTCCTGTTTGTTCTTGGAGAAAGTATTTCAAATAATAACCTTAGCTAATTTCCCAAAGCATTGGCATTCTTATCCTATTAGACACTGTGCTGGTGAATGTTTTTGTCAGCCTGACACAGGCTTAGGTCATCTGGGAAGAAGAAACCTCAATTGAGAAAATTGCTAGCCATATTTACCTGTAGGGCATTTTCTTGAATAATGATTGATGTGGGAGGGCCCAACCTACTGTGGTGGGGCTGCCACTGGGTAGGTGGTTCTGGGTTGTATTAGCAAGCGGTCTGAGCAAGCCACAAGGAGCAAGCCAGTAAGCAGTGCATTGGTTTTTTTCATTTGTAATATTTTAACCTGATAATCACTATATTTTTATGATTTTTTTTAAATTTAAAGGCTTGTAAAACAAGCTTGTTTTACATGTCAATCCCAGTTTCCTCGCCCTCCCCTCCTTCCCTGCTCCCCCCCCAACCCCCATCCTATCCCCTTTCTGCTCCCCAGGGAGGGTGAGGCCTCCCATGGGGGATCTTCAAAGTCTGTCATATCATTTAGAGCAGGGCCTAGGCCCTCCCCATGTGTCTAGGCTGAGAGAGTATTCATCTATGTGGAATGGGCTTTCAAAGTCTATTCGTATACTAAGGGTAAATACTGATCCATTACCAGAGGCTCCACAGACTGCCCAGTCCTTCTTACTAACACCCACGTTCAGGGAGTCTGGGTCTGTCCTCCCCTAGTTTCCTCAGTCTGGGATCCATGAGCTCCCCCTTGTTCAGGTCAGCTGTTTCTGTGGGTTTCTCCAGCCTGGTCTTGACCCCTTCCTAAACAGTGTTCTTATATGGCCTCTGCTTCAATTCCTGCTGCCAGCTGCCTTCCCGTATTTCCCTTTATGATGGACTGTGATTGGGATGTGTAAGCAAATAACCCTTTCTTCCCCGGGCTGCTTTTGGCCATGGTGTTTATCTCAGCAGTAGAAAACACTTGGCATGTCTCAAGTACTAATACTGTTTTTCTTGCACAGATCCAGTGTCCTACTTGCCAATTCATCTGGTGTTTTAAGTGCCACGCTCCTTGGCATGAAGGTGTTAACTGCAAGGAGTACAAAAAAGGAGACAAGTTATTGCGTCATTGGGCCAGCGAAATTGAGCATGGGCAGAGAAATGCCCAGAAGTGTCCAAAGTGCAAGGTGAGATAACCCGTAGCGGGAAAGGAAAATGACACCTGCGTGTTTCACTGAGCAGTGTTCACAGTATGGAAGGGTAGCATGTTTATAATTGCCTACTCAGCTGTGGACAAGGGTTTGCTGTTTCATCGGATGTCAAACTGAACATGTGTGTGCATAAAGTGTCCAATATCATCATTAGCATAATTCAAAACTTAAGAAAGCTGCTTACAAATATTAGTCTAAAGTATAGAACACGTACAGGTTAAGATGCATGCACAAGTAGATGCTGTTGTGAAAGCAAGAGGAAAGCTTATTTCACTTGCTGTACATAACTGCATCTCCATGCCTGGTACAGACTGAGTCCCCCGGTCCTCTGCTGTCCTCTTCCTGCTGTTGCCTACCACTGCTTTACTTACATTGCCTGGCATTGCTTTGTATTGGCCACTTTTGCCTTTCTGTAAATCTATCAAGGGCAAAGCTAGGCGAATGTCAGGAATTTGTAATTTCATGAGTCCTGTTTTCTGGTTTCTCTCTTGACAGCCATTCATCTTTTCAAGCAGTAGCATGCCTTTGAGCTGGGACCTCGATAGTAAAAACCAGCTCTGCAATAGTCAAGGAAGGTTGCCCTCTAGAGATGTTAGCAAGTCATTCTACTTTGAAAATATGAGACTGGATACTACATGATACGCACCTGTTGGAGTGTGACACTTTTATTTTAAGATTTACTTTAGAAAGTTTGTGTGTGTAAGCCATGTGTGGCTTCTATATTTGAAAAAATTTACTCTAGACAACCATAATGGGCCCAACTTTCTTTAAGAATAATTTTGCAATTGCTTTCTTGACACCTAGCACTAGATAAATGGGAATTTAAAATTATTAGAAAATTTAAAATTAATAATGGTGAATCCAACGTGTAGTAGAAGTATTTTATAAATTAATGTATTAGTGAGCATGTAATGTTTTAGCTGTACCAAATTTACATTTTATTTTATGCATATAGAAAGTAAATAATATAGCGCAAAATTTATGCTATATCCTTAGTGACCGAAAGAATTTTGTGAGGAAATTTCTTTCTGCATTGTTCAGGCTGACCTGGACCTCCTGCCTCAGCCTCCTCAGTAGCTGGACCTACAGACCAGCTCGACTTTCATAGTGGTCCACAGTGCTTTGTGTTAGGCTGTTCTTACTTTTCCCTGTCCCGGGGAGCAGACCCGTACAGTTCCTATCTCCGTGCTGCACTGGCTGCTTCGCCTTTCTCTCACTACCACTCCATCCTAAGGTATTTCTCAGTTCCAAACCCAGTCCAGTAAGAGCTGAGGAGTGTTATTAACTCATTCTACTGAACACTCCCCGAAGAGTGCACTTCGCGTCTCTCTAAATAGCTGTAAAAACAATTTCCATTTAGTCTGGTTCTAAAACTGTGCTGAGTGAATGGCCATGCAACATTATGCAGTAGGGGATTTCTTAATGAAGAGAAGCAACACAGAAAATTACCCTAACCTAACATTAAATGGAAGCTTGAAAGAAAAACCGCAGCCAGTGTGTTTACAGAGGACACCAACAAGGGCACTAACAGCGTCCTAGTTTCCCCAGGTACAGATAAATAGCTAAGAGGAAGTGTAAATGCAGTGGCTCGTTTGGAGTAACAGGTAAAAGGTAAAGAGGCTTTCAAGAGACTTACCCTATAAGTAGCCCAAAGAAGAGCCATAGAACAGTTCACATGACGGCCTTCAAACAACCATTTGCTGGTGCAATCCAAGACCATGCAATGTTAAGACATAAGTTGGTGTAAGTCATATTTTATGGCTTGTTTTGATTACAAATACTCTTTCTTCCAGGCATGACTTTAAACTCTGCATTTTCTGATCTTTTCTTTTTTCTTTTTGATCTTTGAAATCACCCCTCTTTCTCCTCCAAAGAAACATTTCTTCTAGTAGAAATTAAGAAGACAGATTCAATGAGTTAGTACTTTATACTCTTGGGACTTTTTCAAATCATCTATTAATATTTACAAATAGAAAAAAAGAAAGATTCAAATTTTCAAAACTTTTGAAGATTTTCACACACGGTGCTTCCAAATTGCACAATTGTCAGTTTATTTTCATGTAAATATTCTCAATGTTTGTAACAAACTGTGTGTGAATTTTGTTTTGACCAAGCTTATTTGTATTTTTGCGTTCTGTTATCAATGTGTTTTTAACTTAATTTTATAGTATTAATAGTAATCTGTATTTTTAAATGTTTGTTTATAAGTGCATAATACTTGATCCAAATTTGGGGTGAACGGGAAGGCATTCCTGAGCATCCCATGGTACTATGGCATTCACTGTTTCTCTGCGGCCTATACCCTTTGTAAATTACTTTTATAAAGGTTTCAAGGATAGTATTGTGACTATTTAGTGTCATTAGTTTTTCTTCTTAACCACTCAAACATTTCTGATGTTACTAAATTGTTTTCTAAACATGTCTGTCATCTCTGCTTAAATATCCTTTCATTGATGTTTACTTTCCCGTGTCACAAATATGACATGAGTAATATGTATCATGGGTGCATCCTCTTTCCTGTTTTGAACCGTTAACATGCCACTGTAAAGGCAGAGCTGGTGGATGCAGGGTCACAGTGTTTTTCCTGTTTGGTGCATAATGTCAAATTGCTACAATCTAAAAGTGGGGAAAGTTGGGAATCAACTTACTTCCCCAGAAAACCAGCAGTTTTTGGTAAGCTTTTCCTATTCCGATTCCAAGTATATTGTTGCTCATTTGCTAATTTAATGATTATGAAATATGGCTTTATATTTGCATTTCCTTATTTGCTTACAAGCTGAACATAAATTCAGGTTCCTTTGAGTTAATCATGAGCCCTTCTTAAATTTTCTGTTCATATTTGGCCATTTTAGTGGGCTAAGTTGGGTCATACTTGCTTGCATCCGCTTCTATGAACTCTGTATTTCAAAATGTTAACTCCTTTTATCCAATAGTTTCTCTATTTGTTTTTCTCTGCTTTTTAAAAAAATGGTTTGCATATATTTTTAAAATTTTATTTGTCTGAATATATTATTTTTTTCCTCTTTCAGCATACATACAAGCACATACAAATATGCATATATATATTTTATATATTTACATGTTTTCCATATGCATTTGCCTCCAAGCTTAAAACATCACAACATCCAGAAGTTTCATTTAAAAATTTAATTGTATCTATTTTCTTCCTTTTCTTTAGCCTTTTGATGTATCAATACTTTAATTTTTTATCTTTAAATTAATGTTTACTATGAATTTGATACTTAAAATAATTTTTCTCCCAATTGCAACATCTTAGCTCAATTGCATTTATTAAATAATTCTGCCCTACCAATTAATTTGTAATTCTTACCAAGCAAATGTAAAATCATAAACCTAGTGCTATCTTTGCTGGCATCTCCATTCTTGTTGCTAAGTTGTTAGAAAAGTTCTGTAACAAAACTGGTGAGTTCAAAATGATTGTGCATCATCGAAGCAGCGTTAGAATGTGGCCATCCCTTGTGTGAACTAGTGTCTTACATAAAAGAGCTTATCCCTCTCCATCACTTACCAATGGCTCTTCTCCCACAGTGAGATGGCTTTGCCTCAAGTGGAAAATATGGTTTTATACATGATATGGTACTATGAGAAAATTTGACCTCTGTAAGCAAATCGAAATTAGTATTTATAATTGAATTTTGGGGCCAGCAAGATGGCTCACTGAGTAAAGAAACTTGCTATCAAAACTGATCACCTGAGTTCAGGCTCCAAAACCCACATGGTACAAATAGAGATTCAACTCCTGCATACTGTGGTTTAGCCTCCACAAATGTGTGTGGCGTGTATGTAGACATGCATGCATACACACATAAAACAAATGCAAATGGATAAATAAAACTTATTAAAAGTATAATTGAAATTGACAGATATTAAAGATGTAAAAGCTCTTTACAATCAATCATTTATGATCAATACTTACTCATAAGTGTAATTATTTTGTATTGAGGTAAACACACAAAACAATTCCATAGATTATTTATGAATTGTTTTTGTGAAACCATAATAACACTTTATCAAGAGCTATTTTGCTTAAGCATTTTGATGAGTCATATCCTCTTTTTAATTTATAAATGAATTTTATGCATATGTAAGATCTTCCATGAATTTATGTCAATCAAATACAAGCAGGTGCTCACAGAGTTAAGAGAAGGCATCAGACAACCCTGGAACTGGGATTATAGATGATTGTGTGCCACAGTGGGGGCGCTAGGAATCGAACCTGAATCTTCAAGAGCAGTAAATGCTCTTAACCACTGAGCCACCCTTCTACCCCATCATTGCCTTTTCTCTTTATTTTCTTCTCTCTCCTTTTTTTCTTTATCTTTTTTGTTTTGTTTTGTTTTGTTTTGGCTTTTTAGAGACCATATTCTCACCATGTGGCTCCTGGCTAGATCTTGGTTGTAAACAAAGTGTGTCTCAAAGTCAC
The DNA here is from genome assembly GCA_030556225.1 of Cricetiscus sungorus. Lineage (NCBI taxonomy): Eukaryota > Metazoa > Chordata > Mammalia > Rodentia > Cricetidae > Cricetiscus > Cricetiscus sungorus. Next base: position 16,299,606 of record JANBXA010000731.1, read on the forward strand.
AGATACCTGCCTGCCTCTGTCTCTCTGCTTCTGAGTGCTAGGTAAAGATGTGGGCCAGGCCCACTCCCGTTCTTTTGACCGGAGAAGTTTATTCAATAAATTATGACACAGCATTCTTATAAAAATGACTTTTCTGTTTGTGTAAGTTCTGACTCTAAATAAAACATAAGCTTATTTTGACAGATTTCCCTTCAACTTAATCACAACACAGCAAAACAGATCACGATGCTCTGACCTTCAAATTAAATTTTACACAAGTGAAGAAATTAAATTTTAATGGGGACAAAATACTGTCTGTTCAAAAGTTCATCTTGACACTATACATGAGATTCTGAAGTGAGTTGAGATTTGCTAGACTGAATAAAATTAAAAGTGAGATGCATCATTCTAATTAATAAAGGTGTCAGCAATATAAAACTCATTAAACACTATTGTTGTAAGAAGTTTCACAGCCACATATATTTAAACCTTCAGCCTTCAGTCTAGTCAGTAGCTGCTAGTGATTGGGTTTTGGCAAGGCATCTGATTCCCAGCTGTGAGTCCTTTAAAATCTTGACCTTTATTATCCTTGTCCAGCTGTAACAGTGCATGACTGTAGTCTTAGTACTCGGGAGACAGACAAATCCCATTTTTTTCCTAAGGCAAAAATTCAGCCCTCCAAATGTGTTTTTAACACATGAACTTTGAAAATACTGGAGTCCATACCTCTGGGCTGTTCTAGTTTATACTTTGCAAAGCAAGTGAGATGTTGAGTCACTAAAACACGAAGAAGGCAGTCTGCCAAGAAACCATTCTCTTCAGTACTTCTACCTCAGAGGATGTTCCGTTTTTGTGTGTGTGTGTGTGTGTGTGTGTGTGTGTGTCATTAATGTGGATAATGAGTCCATGGATAGCCATTAAATTATCATCTGGGATGTTGAAAATATTTAAACTTGCTCATAATTAGATATTAAATTCAACTAGGAAACAGGAAGTCACCGCTTTGTGACGTTTCATAGCTCACAGACAAACATCTCATACAACCTGTACAACCTTTAGGGGTTTAGCTAGCTGTGTGTGTGTGTGTGTGTGTGTGTGTGTGTGTGTGTGTGTGTGTGTGTGTGCGCGTGCGCGCGTACACACATGCGCACTTTGTTTTTAATTTTTGTTTGTTTTTTCCTTCTTTGGGTAAAGGGCAAAATTTGCTTAGAATTCAGAGCTTACTAAAGTCAAGTTGAGTTAATGTTTTCGAAATTATTAGGGAGTCATTTTTGGTGGTGGGTGCTGCAGGCGGAGGTTGAAAGGGAATTCGTTAAACCTCCTCCTTCCAAGTTACTTTCTCCCTTACTGTCAAATTTTAAAACTATTTACTCAAACTTGTACGCCATGTGATAGAAATTAGCCACAGTGAACGAAGCAGGCGATCCACTGCTGAGCACTTTGCGTCTCCTCTTACAGAAATAAATGCATGCTTCTGTCTGAGCCGTGTTCTAAGACATGGTAGAGAACCAATGAATCAGGAATTACTTGTATTCTAAGGCTAATGTACAACTAACATGATTTGTGAAATAATATGAAGCAATGGTAGTTCAGTAACTTATCCTAAGCCAACGCTCCTTATTTCAAGATAAAAAGAGGATCACTTTTCTGCTTTTAAAGGAAGTGTCAGACCTGTGATCAGCGACAGAGTGTTGTTGACCTTTGCTTCCTCATGCTCTGAGCTGTTTGCCTGGTAGCACACGTAGGCGTGCTCAAACACACACACACACACACACACACACACACACACACACACACACACGTAAATAAGCAAAAATACTAATAGGTCATGCTAAATTCTTGCGTGCAGTCCTTTTCCTTTTATACGGTTAACACATTAATAATGATGACAGTGCTGTCTAACATGCCACCATTTACCGCTGTGCACCAGTCTCTGCTGTAGTTAGCTTATAGTCATCCCATAGCAGCCTTCCAAGTGCTGAGGTTATGGGCATGTGCTTTCTCATACCCAACCAGAACTGTATTTTTATGACAAAAAAACAAACTTGCTTACTCTTTGGGGATTAAATATATAATGCAAATGTACATTGCATTCATGCCTTAATAATTATAATATATAAACGAGTGACACTTTTATAATGTAACAACATATACTAATAATATGTAAATATGTGTTACAAAATTAAAAGAAATCGGAAGCAGATAGATGCATACATATTTTGATATTTAATAATCTTTGAAATTAAAACATCAATATCTGTACTTTATTCTTAACAGTTTTAAATGAAGGCAAAAATGTGTATGGATTCTAAACATGTTTACATTTCTATATGCATACATGTGCATGTATATGAAAGCATATGTGAATATGCAGTTACAGCATGAGAAAACATGGTTTTAAAATGCATTTTGGCTTAAATATAAAATCAAGTTAGGTTCCAAGTTCGGATATAATCAATATCTCAATTTCATAATAGTAGTATAAGTTAAAAATATGTTACATAAAAACTGTGAATATTCTTGGATTATTAGAAATAGATTTCATCTGTGTGAATGTTTAATGCATTTGAAAATTATGCCAAGAGTCTAGTTCTTCCACAAGACCCCAAGGCAACATTAACCTCATTTGTGATAGGCAAGCATCTCTTGCCAAATAAAATAACAATTCTGAACTCTCTACAAGGGGATGAGATGGCCTATTGAGCATCGCTTGTATACTATGGCACTTCTGGAATGGGTGGAGTCCTCATGATCCATTTAGGCAGAGCTGTGTGAGGAAAAACCCTGGAGTCCTAATCTTTATATGAATACTGATGCAGCCATTTTTCCTAAAGGATCTAATGCTATCAGATAGCTCAGTTTTAAGACTCGATTTCTGTTCTGTAGCAACTCCAACTCAGCATTTAAAACAAAATGGAGCATGTAGCTCAGTGGTAGAACACGCACTCAGCGTGTGTAGCCCCAGGCTCTGTGTGACCAAAGTGCAGATGCAGACAGTGTGGCATGTGGGAGCCACAGTTTCTTGGTGGTTCCTGTAGTGTAAACTTCTCGGAAGTGTTGTCGAGATGGTGTGGGGGAAGTGAGCGAGAACCCAGGCTTTGCATGCCGCACTGAGGAATTTAGTCGTATTGTCTCCTCTAGGAGCCATTGAGTGGATTTGAGCAAGAGTTGAGTGGTATTAGGTTTATATTTTAGATTGTTGTTGCCATTTTGAAAATAGGTATAAGTAGCTGGAAAGATGGTGATGTAAGCTTAGGCTAATTGTCAAAAGGACCAGCCAGATTACCTGGAGCATGATCTCTCTTGATGATTAGTTCCACGTAGGAAGTTTAGAGGAAGCTAACTAAGCTGCCCAGTGGACATTTAGCTGTGTGCCTAACCAGATGAGTTGTGTACTGGAGACAAGATACAGTTTTATCTTATTTTCGTGGGACTAAGACACTCCAGAACAATGGTGACTTGAGTTCTGCTTATTTGACTCAAAAATGGCTTATGTATGTAACTAGCAAACAGTTGTGTGGATCTAAAGGTTACGGGCCAGGCCCACAGAGGAAGTAAAGAAAAGAGATGTAGTGGAGGAAAATTGAAACCGATGATCTCTGAGTGGGAGAGGTCACCCAGAGAACATGTACGGAGTATGGAAAGTATGGGTGGAATTAGGGCTAGGTGAAGAAGTAGGAACCTGAGAGAGATCACAATGGAATGGAAAATAGAGGCATCGAAAGACATATACATCCAAGGTCAGGGAGGAGGAAGTAATCAGCTGATTAAATGACATCAGGTGATCCAAGAGGCAGACCATCTCAAAACAAGAGTGTTGGGTTTGACAATTCTGTGGTCATATTTGTTGAGACCGTGCTTGTGGGAGGACATGTGCAAGCCCCTGAATAAAAAGAATGGAAGGATGTACAGAAGGCTGTCAGTGTGATTCAGCTCTTGCTTGCAATCCTGAGGACCAGAGTTCACATCTCAACAGCTTTGTAACAAACAGCACCACACACTCCTGGAACTCTAGCTCTCAGAGTTACAGATCGCTGAAGCTAGCTGGCTTCCAGCGTAGTCAAGAAAATGAAAGCCTTTGGTTCAGAAGGAGACCATGACTGAAAGTAACAGGTAGAGACTAGTAGAAGAGGACACAGATCTCCTGCCCTCTGGGCTCATTCATGGAAATGTATGCCTGCCAGACACAGTAATACAAACACAGATACATGGATAAATAGGGAAATAAAAGGATGTACATGATCTGGACCAGTGCAGACTTTATTAGCCAGGGCTTAAGCAGAAGGGAGCAGATAATTAGCCTTCGAGGATATAGAATGAGCAGTGCTGTGCCAAGGCATTCAGAGACCCGGGGCTGTGAATTCTGTGCCTTCCTGGAACTCCACTTAGTCAGTAACCTGTGGCTTGCCTTTCATTTCTTAGACCTTAGTGTTACTTCCTATGCTAACCCTGTGTGACTCAGGCCATCCTCACATCTCAGGCTCCCAAGTGCTGGATTACCAGGGTGTACCACTAGTTAGTGTAATTTTTCTATTGTTTGCTTGTTGGATAGTGTCTGAGGAGATCTAGTTAGCTGCAGCTGTCAATCTGACACAGCACAGGGTTATTTGAGGCCATTTCAACTGGGGAATTGCTCTGAGCAGACTGTCCTGTCAGCATGTCTTTGGGACCTTTTCTTGATTGCTGATTGACATGGGGAAGTTCAGCCAGCTGTTCGTGGTGCTACCCCCTGGGCAAGTTGTGTGGTCTCACGTTGTATAAGAAAATTGGCTGAAGGATAATAACAAGGTTCTCATCTGGAGTCTATGACCTGTCTAGCTGTAGGTTCTTGGCCCCAGTAATGACGCCAGGTATGGATTTCATCTTGTGAAGAAGGATTTAAATTCAACCAGAAGGTCCTTGTTTACTCTCATGACATCCACGCTGCTATTGTAATAGTGGTCTTGTCTTGCCAAGTACGTCAATACTGTACTCACAAGGTTGGCAGCTGGGTAAGACTGATAATTACTTTTCTACCCTAGTAGCATCCATAGCACCTTCCAGAAATTTGAAAATCGGCTAGTAGGGAAAAAGATTTCCTAGATCCAACTTGATTGCTACATATTCTGTGATTCAAGTGCTTGGAGCACAGCCGTTTCTAAAGCAATTTAGTTCTCTCCTTTTGTAGGTCACCCATGCTATTGCTGTGTTCTTTGGGGAAGAAAAAAAAACACTAGCTATCTCCATTTCAGTGCTGCATAGAGTCCAAACGTGGGCAGTAGATGTTGAGTGTTTAGCAGTTGATTTCACACATACGTTCTCCTGGTGCCTTGGAAGCTTGAAAGATCAGAAATGTTCAGGAGTGCTTTGGCCCATGTTATTGTCTTGTCTTTTACTTTGTTTTGTTTTTTTGAGACAAGGTCTCATGTAGTCCAGGTTGTCCTTGAGTTCTCTCCATGTGATGGAGAAAGGCCTTGAACTTCTGATTCTCCTGCCTTCCTGTCCTCTCATGGCTGGCTTTACAGGCATGGGTTACCACACTGGGTTTATGAGGCCCTATGCATTGAATCTGTGTACTGTATTCCTAGCCCTGGCCTGAGCTATTTCTTAGCGCCATCTGCAGGATTTATGGCTATGATCCCATAAGTATTGACAAATAGTCACAACAAGAATGTTCACCAGGGGCTGAGTGAATTACTAGGAGGCTGTAGAGCCTTAGCTTGGGAGCCTTTATCAGCACAGCCCTCTCTTAGGCCTTTTATGCCAGTTTTGTTTACAATTTACATCTGTTCTTAAAGAGAAACCCTCAGATAATTGATAGGTCCCACAAAGCCTGTATGCACTGCTATAGGACCAGCTTACACAAAGAGAAAACTGTATAACTGTTAAAGGATAAGGCACCAGGAGCATTGATCAGCAGCTTTGGTTTATTACCCAAAGCATAATTTAGTAGCAGCCCTGGAACATAAGTGCTCATATGCCCTTGACTACACACTGTCTGTGTATCTAAGGAAAAAGCATAGGGTGGCAAGTGACATATGTAGCCATGACTTACCTAATAAGAGTCAAACAACAACCTCTGGCAGGTTTGACTCATGTTAATTATAAAGTTCCTAAGTACATTAAGATGTTCACCAGCATATAAGTCGCAAAGCAACATTGCAAACTTATAATGATAAAATTAACATTGGGAATATTTTACATAAAAATGATTAAGAACAAATTGAAAACTTCACGTCAGAAATGCTACATAAGACTTTTAATTTGGTAAAAGTGGTTCTGAAATATTTGGCATTTTACTCTTGAAACACATTAATTGCATTTCCTTCTCTTTATCCTTTTATTCAGATCCATATCCAGAGAACGGAAGGATGTGACCATATGACTTGTTCACAGTGTAACACTAATTTTTGTTATCGATGTGGAGAGAGATACCGCCAGCTCCGGTTTTTTGGAGACCACACATCAAACCTCAGTATATTTGGATGCAAATATCGCTACCTCCCAGAGAGACCTCATTTAAGAAGATTAGTTCGAGGGTCAGTCTGTGGTGAGTAGTGTCATATATGCTCGCTCTTGGCATTGCTTAGAACCTGAGGAGTGTTGGTAGAAGTGTCCCAGCCTTGAGAATCCTGAGTGCCTGCTATATGTCATGGCCTTTACCAAAATGTAGGAAGAGTCGCTCCTTTTGTGATCAAAATTGAAAAGTTAAGTTTGTTCATATGATAACTCTTCATGACCACCATTTCTGAAACACTGGGTATGAGCCAATTGGTGACAAAGAGAATGTCCTATTTATTTTTGTATGAGCATTAACAGGCGTCTTAAACACATAGATGCTCTATTGATTTCATTGCATACACACGATACAGCACTTAACAGGGAACAATAGTGAACAAAACATACACACACCCCATAGCCCTGTAATGGAGTTGTATAATACCTATAGAAATGATATTTTCATGCATCTTTGTCATTTTATTAGTAATCAACAACTAACCAGATAGTGGAATGAGTACAAAAGCTCTCAATTGCATATAAGCCCAAGTCTAGTTATCCAGGTGACAGCTTTAACCTCCTCTTTAGAAAATACAAAGCCCTGTGCTCACACACATACACCATGCAAACAGAAACATATGTACCTGCTCCAATCCTGGCCCAGTGCCCTCCCTTGGCTTACACAGACCTTCTGACCTCATCTGATTTCTCAAACTAGCTCCCACCTCCTGGGCAATGTGTCCACTGTGAGATTTCTTTCTCTTTCTACAGCATGGTGCTTTCTTTGACACATTTTTCCTGGGTGTCCAGGACTTTTTAAACATCCAAACATTCTCCTTCTTTCCCAGCCATTTTGCCTGGTTTATGGGAATGCCTTTGTGACTGTCCTCAGCCGTTTCAAGGCTGTGACTCACTCCTCTCTAGAGTTATGATGGCTGAGTTGAGAAAGGTTGGTCTGAGTTACAGACTTTTCATTTTTAAGTATACTCTACTATGTGGAGACCAGCATCACCACTTTCTAAACCCGTGCATGATCACGGAAACAAATAAACAAGCAAAAACCTCTCAACCAAATTTTAATTAAACACACTACTTTTCCAGAGTCAACACCATCAATAGCAATGGTTTTAATACCTTTCAGTATTTTCTGCTCCTTCATTTGCTTGTTAGATGAAAATTAGGTGGACTTTGGAGATAATTGATATAGGCAGTGTTTGTAAGAGTTGTTCCATGAGAGAAAATTGCAGAGTTGTGAGTGATATCACATCAGCAAATCTAGTTAGACAGAAAATGACCTCAGACACAAAGCTCAACTCTCCTGTGGCTCTTTTCCTGTTTCAGCACCGTCTTGGTGTGTGTGTGTGTGTGTGTGTGTGTGTGTGTGTGTGTGTGTGTGTGTGTGGTCTATCTTGTATTCCGATGCATGTGTATATTCAGCTACAACACACACATGTACATTTAATTAAGCCAAGATAAACCTGACACCATAAGGAGCCGCTGACTTAAAATAAATTTCCCTCCCACACAATTTCTGGCTATCATATACAACTATCACTAATTGGTTATGATGGTTAGTTCAGTTGTCAACTTGGGACAAGCTAGACAGCACTCCCCATTGGAGGGGTCCCCATCCCTCTTATCCAACTAAGACGGGAAAATGGATTACTCTGTAGCTTCCCAAATTACTCCTGCCATATAAGAGCGGATATGATTTTTAGCTTAGTCCCCATGTCTATTGCCCTGTCTGTGTGAGTGCCTTAAAGTGCCCTTGGCCAGAGGTAGAACAAGTGCCTACGTGTCCATCACAGCTGAGGATGGGGAACTTGGTTTTCATTCACAGTGATCACTGCAGCTAGAGCTCCTGGGCACTTCAGGATGATGAGCAGCATCTGGGAAACAAGCAAATCATTCAAGGAGTGTGTGTATGCCACAGCATGCATGTGGGCATGTGTGGAAATCACCTCTCCCTTTCTACCAGGAGAGTTGCAGGGATCAAATTCAGGTTGTTAGGCATGGGTTTGGCATCTTTACCATCCTGTGAGCCTCCAAAATTTGAAGTTTTAAATTACATACATAATTTTTATGGATAATCCTTTAATTTATCTCTTCGTAGCATGAAATTAGTATGAGCAAGAGCAATGGAGTCTCCTCCAAACATTATTTTGAAAAATGCTCAATTTAAGTAAAAGAAACGAAACCTAGATAGATGGCCCAGCAGTTAAAGCTTCTTCAGAGGCACTGGGTTCAGTTCCCAGCACCCACAGACATGGGTTGGGCTACAACTATCTATAACTCCAGTTCCAAAGAATCCCATTTCTTTAAAAAAGGAAAGATTACAGGTGATTCACATCTGTAATCCCAAAACAATGGAGTTGGAGGTAGGATGACCAGGAGTTTAAGGCCAGATTGGGCTACATAGTGAATTAGAGGCCGGCTTGAGCTATGTAGCAAGAGCATGTCAATTTAAAGAAGCTGAAAGTAGAATTAAAGAGTTCACATAAAAAGAGTCACTGTCACAAGAATTTAAGGTATAAAGTGAGTTACTTTGAACTTTTGACTAGTTCAAAGTTTGTCATTAATATTGTCATTAATATTCAGTGTTGAACTTTTATAGTCTACAGAATGCATTAGAAGTTTTCATCAATTATTTTCAAAAGAAATATAAAACTATCATGGCATAATAATGTACATAGAGAAGTCTTACATTGTGAGTTCAAGACCAACCTGAGCTATATCACCAGATCTTGTTTTAAAAGAGAGAATAGACTACTGGGCAGTGGTGGCACACACAGTCAATGGCGTATTACGATAACATAAAATTAAATAAAATTTGAAATTAAGAATATTTAAACTGGATATAATTATGGATGTGAAAAATATACTTAACTATTGAAAATGATGCTTTAAGACAATTTTTATTGACCCTGGAATAAGAGAAAATATGCTTGCTCCAGTTAAGACAATCTGGGAAGCAGACTTAACAACTGTGTCTTGCACTGTCCAGTTTTTTCCCCCTAAAGGGCAGGCATGACATGTGCTCCTTGGATTTGGTGATGTTCAGGAGGGAAAAGTCAGTGTTGTTGCTTAGATGAAAATGTCTTGGTTACTTTAAGAGGAAATACCACTAAAGAGATGGAGCTGTGTGCAGAAGTTTGGGTCAGAAAAGTAGACTCTTAATGTAACCTGGATACTGCATTCTAGACTCGTAGTGTAGCTCTATGGGTGGACAGTGAGATTTAGTACTACCTAAGTGAGTTTTGTCGTTGGTATAAAACAAAAGAAAAACTCATGACCGGGCATCATGTTAAACTGACAAAAGATTCATGTATAAATTTACTAGATAGTAAACTATATTCTTAATTTGATATTTAAAACAGCATTTTTTCCATATCTAGTCATCTGATTCTAAAAACTAACTTCTATGAATTAAAAAGTTATTTTTTTTCTACCAGACTCCCAGCAAATGGCTATTTATCTTTCCTCATGTAATTATTATCCTCGGTCACTTTACATAACTTATAGAATGGTGTTGCTATGTGATTCTTGAGTGGCTATGTGATTCTACTGCAGACTTCCTGTCCCTCTCACACTCTTTGTGGCATTTAGATTGTAGAGTTATGTCATGTGTTCAAAGGTTGCAGTAATTGTCCTGGTTTTGTCTGTATCAGTGCCTTTCAAAGTCAAAGGGATTCCACTGGTGGCTTCTTGGCTGCAGTGACATGTGACAATAGTGATGATTGTCACAGATCAGTTATTCATTCAGAAGAGAAGTCAGCTGGTGCTGCCAAGTGTGGCATCCCTCCCAGAACCAGGCCTTCTTATAAGTACTTCCTTTCAAAGTTTGTTACAATGACTCACTTGAATAACTTCCAACACATCATTTATCCAATGGTCATTTTCTACAGCAGTTGTCTTGAGGCATCCCATTTGGAGTTCACTCTATTAGATGTTCATATGATTTCCCCTCTTACCCAACAAGTAAATAAAGCATTTTTCTTAGACACGGGCCTGGTCAGATACCCACTGTGGTCCCTACTAGCTTTCCATCATTGTGAGCTCCATAGGCTATCCGCTGCATGCTAGACTATGCTACTCCTATCTTGAGCTTTCAACATTTTGAACATTGAAGGTAGAAGAAATCTGAAGGAAAAATACAAAGAATAAAGTGTGCCAGTATAAAGGATTATAAGCGTTTTGGTTGTAAAGAATAAAGGACTTGTAGATGTTTGGCATATGCCCAGGGCTTTGTGGCATTGTGTGATTGCACTTCGGTGATGGACGCATGTGTGCATCAGTTCTACACACGCCCCTGATTCTAACATTTCTTTAAAGAACTGCTGTAATTGCTTGGTAAGTCAGATTTGAGACTCTTTGAATTATTTTGATTTTGTTTTCCAGCTGGAAAGCTCTTCATTACGCCTCTCATCCTGGTTTTGGGATTGGCACTAGGGGCCATAGCAGTTGTAATCGGTAAGAAACACATGACACACTTGAGATTAGAATTCTCCAGTGACCATAGAGACAATTGCGTATATATAAAGGTGCGAGTGAGTGAGTGAGTGAGTGAGTGAGTGAGTGAGTGAGTGAGTGAGTGCGAGCAAGCGAGCGAGCTTAGTTTCTTCTCTGTGCCTCGCTTTAAACAGCCATGCAGCATGGGGTGTATAAGGTCAGAGGAACATGTTTCCAACAGGCTACGTTTATGAGACTCTTAACATATGAATATACATGCTTAAAAGAGTAGCTCTGACTTAGCGTGATGTAGACTAACCTGGAGAGCTGATGGAAATATGCACTGATAGATCCTACCCTCAGTTACTAACACTGCGATGGCTGGTCACATGGATTTATGTTTCTAAAAAGTTCCTGGGTGTTGTTGATGCCACACTTTGTGAAGCATTGCTTTAGAAATTTCACCTTAAGTGTTCAGATAAAAGCTATTCTCATCATATTCCCTACATAAAATGGGATGCTTTTGCTGAAGTAAACGATTTTCCACATGTAAACTTCTCTTTATAGGTAATGAATGCGTAGGACAGATAGAATTATAAAGTGTCTTGCATTCCAGTCATTTTAGTCAGTCAAGACTTTATACAACAATGTTATTATCTCAAGTAGAGGGAATCAGGTCTCATCAGGATCTCAGAATTGTTAGAACAGGGACCACACGTGTATTTTTAAATAAGATGTTCTACTGTCCAACAGTGAATCATGAATATCATAGTGCGCAGATTATAGGGCTGTGATAAGGGTAGATGGTTTGCTACAAAATGTTTCCTTTTTTATTAGAGCTGTTATCACTGAGAGTGAAGGGAGGGGGCAGAGGTCTACAGAGAAAAAGAAAGAGTGAAGTCTTGTAAAAAACACATCCCGTAGTATTTTTATGTTTGTGAATTGTTAACAATGACTGTTACAAATAGTTTGCATATAAGTAAATTGGGAAATTTCAAATATACCCCCACACACATACACCCCTCAGCGGTCCCTCCCTAATTGCCTTTATTTTTTTAATTCCTAGGTTTATTTGTATTTCCTATATATTGCCTTTGTAAAAAACAGAGAAAGCGATCACGGACAGGTATGCACTGGTAATCCACAGAGGATTTCCCATGACATCGGCCGGTACCAGGGGAGGCTGTGCAGGATGGTACACTGTCTGAGAGTTGGATCCTTCAGAAGACCTAGAGGAACTTCTGCCATCTTGTCTCTGGTGGTTCTCTGCAGGCCACGGTGCCTCTAGCTACGGTGCACTCCCAAAATGGTATCCTGTCCTTCCCTAAACAAATTGCTGCTTTTTAAAATATGGTCACTTTCGTTAATTATAGACATTTATATAGCAACTCTGACCTTTGTGGTTCTTGGAAGAAGATATTTTGAGAACAGGGTATCCTCATGTGTTCTGAGGACATCTCACAGGGGTGTTGTTTGGAGCGTCTGAACCGTGTGCTTCCCTCCAGGCTGTCTGTGAGACTTGGTGTGCATAGCTGAAGTCCTGTCTGTCGCAGCAAACAAAGCCACTTTGAGAAGATAAATCAGAGTTCACCAAATGCACCTGTTGTCATCTGTAGCCCAAGTGGTACCATTCTTTTGTTCTTTGGATACTGTAATTGCTTTAAAAAAAAAAAAACAAAAAACTCAATACCCAGACGGGAATTGATGAAATTAAAATAATGAGAAGAACCATGAGTTACCCGGTGCGTATGTGTAAGGATGTGAATGTGTGTATATAAACACGTATTAAATCAGGCTCCATAACCGTGTGCTTGTCCATTTCCGTGTCTATCTTCATAGAACCATTCAGCCATGAGGGTCCTCCTGCGGGCCTAACTTGCTAATGTACTGCATTAAAACCAGTGTCAACAACAGGTTATTTCTGTGGTAGCCCGGTCTGTTTTTTGCTCTTCCTGTGGTCTCACACACACACACACACACACACACACACACACACACACACACACAGAATTTGTGCGATGTCACTCCGATGTACCAAGCTGTGTAAACTGACAGAACTGAAAGGATGGTTTTAGAAAGTCCCCAAATTTCCAACTCTCCATCTTCTAGGATTCCTTGGGTTTGTACATACATAGTTCATCCTGTTGATACAGTCCTTCTGGAATAATTTAATTAATTTTTTTTTTCCTCTTTTGCTTTGAAGAAAACTGGTTAAACTTTAAATTCCTATTCTACTCTTTATTTAATTAACACTTTATATTCTTAGATAATTCTGCTTTAGGTCCAAGTTTTAAAAAGTTATTTGATGCTCTACTCTTTCTCCCTTTCCTCTAGTTTTTGTTTGTTTGTTTGCTTGTTTCTTTGTTTTGTCCCCAAGTTTGGTTTGTTTGTTTGGTTTTTTATTTGTTTTTACAAAAATAAATAATTAGTTTTGAGGAATTTTACCTGTGTTTACCATTCAGATTCATGTGTTGTTGAATATCCTTATAGAGAGATAACTTGAAAACAGATTTTTTTTTTATGTACATAGTTTGATCTAAAATGTAAACTGCTTTTGGAGAGGGAAACAAATGAAAATATTTTCAGGAAATGAGAATTCTTTGAGAATAAGAAAATGAAATGTAACTAAATAGCTCTATTTCCTTGCTTTATCAAGATGAAGAAGAGATATTAAAAAGTCTGAGGTTTCCAATCTAAATTATCCAAGTTAGGATTTTACCATACATTACTCTACTTAATTGTAAATGTAACTGTGTTTGACTTGAAGTAGACTATATGATAACATGCACATTTACATAGCTATTTCACAGTGTTGGATGCTAGAGTGTAAGTACTTTGTATCTTTGTGTTTGACTGAAACAATCATCCATGAAGAACAGTCCATGCATAAGCTAGCATGCTTGTATTTCCCCCTGGGCCTTAGAGAAGAGCTGGACAACTTGCTGCTAAGTGGTGAGTTTCTGCTCAGGGGAGTGGGCTGCACTTGAGGCTCTGGAATAGCTGATAGAGTATGGTGTGAGGTAAGGAACAGCGACTTGCTTTCACAGATTTCATCCTCTCGTGCCTTCAGCCATCCATCTGGCAGTTATTCACTGTCTGCTTTAGGTGTGCTAGTCTTGGACCAAAAGAGTGAGAACTTCTAGTCCAAATACATGTTTCTATCATAAAAGTGCTTTAAGTTTTCATCTTTCCTGGACTTGGGCATCAGTTTGGCCATGTGTGAGTAGGATGGACCTGTCTGTGTATGATCTATGCATATTTCTGTATGTTATACGTAAATATACCATGTTCATACACACCACCTGGGTGAACAGAGACATTCGGGTCTAGGATTGTCTATATTCTTGGGTTATTGTGCCTGTTGTCTTTGGCCTACTCAGGGATTTTTATTCTGTTCTTTAAATAACTTATCTTTTACAGGTATTTTATCTAATTTGAAAAAAATTCCAATATGTAAGTTACAAAGTGGTATTTGTTATCAGGAAAGATTGCTCCATCAGAGTGTAGGAGTGTGCACACTATACTGCACAGACATCTCATTTGTAAGTGCACAGATTTGTAAAAGAAATGTATGCATTTTACTCTTTTTAAAGACTACAGAAGTATGTGGGTTCTTTCCATGATAGTGACTGAAAAGTATTTGTGAATATTTTAGTAAGCCTTGAAATCTTTAAAAGAGTTAAAAATGGGGGGGGGAATCTATTTATATGTCAGTGCCAACTTTGAAGGTAGAGCAGTAGTGACCTTTATGGTAAATTCTGAAAACTCCTTTACAAAATGAAGTATACATGTTGTAACTTTTTACCTATGACTTGTCCTTCTGTGTTACCTTTGTAAATGTATGTATGTTCCTGAAAAAAAAATCAAACCATATAGAATTATAAAGTATAAGTTCCACTGCTTACCTACTCCTTGTTTTTCTAGGGGTGACTTCTATCAATGGTCTGATGCTTGTCCTCCCAGATGCTTCCTTCAAGTGTACAAATACATGTGTGTCTGTATGTGTGCATGTGTGCACCCTTGTGTGTTAATTTTCTACAAATAGAATAATATCCTTTCATGTTTTTTGAATATTAGAAAAATATCTTGCCATAAGTGTTTACATCTATTTGAAAATGACTGTCTAATCTACTGTAGAGCTTCATTTTAATTGACTCAGTCTTCTGTTGAGTGGGAAACAAGATAGTTTTCACTTATCACAAACTAAGCATTTTATGCATCCATATATTTTGTCACCTACTATGACCATTTCCATGGTTTGAATTTTATTTTTACTAAGTATTTGTAATAAAGATTTTAAATGTATAGTCGGGCAATGAGATCATGGAAATAATATATTTGAGAATCCTATTTGTGAATAAATAGTGTAGAGAGTACCTAATTTTTAAGCAAAGCATCTTTTAAAAGACTTTGTCCTTGGTAGGTTAGCCAAATACCCTCCCAAAATTTAAAAGAGAAAATTAATTTGTTTCCAATGAAGCTAAAACATGATCAGCTGTCTTTGACAGTGTGAGAGATGAATCGGTTCTTGGATTGCTTACTTTTAACTTTAGTACTCGAGCCAAGTGGATGGTGTATGTCACATTTTCTAGAACACTCACCATGTTTGTGTGTGTTGTTTATGGAAGGTAGAAGGAAAAGGAAAAGAAACCCTATGACACAAGCAACATTCTCTTTACACATTTACAGTCCAGTAGTTAGCCACTTACTGTCCCCTACAAGAACAGA
Organism: Cricetiscus sungorus; assembly: GCA_030556225.1. Taxonomy (NCBI): domain Eukaryota; kingdom Metazoa; phylum Chordata; class Mammalia; order Rodentia; family Cricetidae; genus Cricetiscus; species Cricetiscus sungorus. The sequence continues at coordinate 16,315,239 of JANBXA010000731.1, forward strand.
CAGGAAAACAGTCAAAGACAGTTAAGCAGCAGATATACTACAGTGGTATCTTTTTCTGCCGTGGGATCAAGATTCAGTGGTACCTCTTGGGAAATGCCCAACTCTGTGGCATCATCTCTTGAGTTCCAAGATCCTATTTGAGTCTATTAATTTCACTGCCCAGATATGTGGCCCAGTGTTCTCAAAAAACGCTGCAGGCATTGTCTGTCGCTATGTTAGTTTCAACCACATTTTTGTCCACACTTCCACTATTTTCACCCTCAGAGAAGAATGAATAAGCAGGTGGGGGAGAGAAGCTCACCCTGGTGTGTGTAGTCTCAGTGTTCTTTCTTTCTTTAACCGGATTTCAGTTTGTCTGCCAACACATCTCCCCTACCAAACACACAAGACTATTTTAGCATCAGGTGGCATATCAGTACAAAACTAAGAAAATCCACGCCATGAGCCACTTTAGTGTTAGTCTTCGAGACAAGCCGCACACAATGCCTTAATGTGAGTTGTTCCATGTCAGTGGTTGAAGTATCTCAAAGCTCGTTTTATGTGAATGTGTGCTGTATGGTTAGCCTTAAAATTGATGCACTTTCCAGCATGTGTGCCATTTAGATAATTAAGCGATAAAACAAGTGACGTGTGTTTTTCAGTGGTGAGAATAGAATCCTGTCAAAAATTATGTTTGAATTCCTCAAATTTGTGAAGAATCAAAAGCTTAGAATTTTATGTAGAGTATTCCTGAATATAGAGAACTATTCCTAATGTTCTAGTAATCCTGGAATTTTTCTTTGCAACAATTTTGCTATGTTTTAAACTTAAGCGAATAATGATGCTACATAATAATTTAACTTGAATTTTGTTTAAGTTATTAATTCTTATTACAAGTTTTAACTGTATTTCCAGAGTTTGTGAATTCTATAAAAGAAAAATTTCTTGGCTGGAAACACAGTAAATAAAAATAGCTGGAGCACATTTTGTTTTTTAAATTATAAGTTAATTACATACTTTTCTACAGTTGTGGACACTCACTTCCAGAACCACATATTAAAATGTGTCTCTGCAATGATCATATCGATGACATTAAGACATTTGTCTAGAAACAGTTTCATCGAAATAAGAATCCCAAACTTGAGAGGGTATTTAAGACTTTGAAAGGTGACATTTCGGATGCAGATCAGTGGATGCCACTCCACTATGACTCCCTTTGAGTGTACAGTTAAGACGGATTTCAAAGCCAAGTGCTGTGTGGGACTTGTGAGCTTCACTGTGAGTCTTCCATTGCTCTTATTCAGACCCAATGCACAGAGTCACAGTGTGAGACTCTTGCCATTGCCTATGGACAGGTTAACTGGAGCCTTGATGTGTCACATACCTTATACATATTGCCAGTCGTGCAAGCATGTAATCATGCACATTAGAAAATATATCTTTCAACTAAAGGAGTGACTGTTTTTGGAAATAATAACTTAAAATGCAAAAAAATAAATCTTTTTGTAAAGACACATGAAATATTGCCAACGCCCTTTTGAGGGTCATTTTTTTATGTCTCTAAAAGACATTTCATTAGTATTAGGTTATGTTAGACTCCTTAACAGAGAAAAATATTTTTAGTGTTTTTCAGTACTGAGTCATAGGCTACCACTGTTCTAGTATGAGCAGCAATATGGAAATATCTCAATACCATGCTCCTATCTTTCTTCTTAGTTTTTCAGATTATCTTGCCTTTTCCTTCAGCAGTCCCCTCCCCTTCTCATCTTGGCCAAGTGAAGAATAATTTGCCTTACCCCTTAGCTCCTTTCACTGTAATGCAATGAAGTTCTGTGCTGAAAGATCTCTGTGACCAAACTCTAGTAGTAAATGTCATTTATTGTTTATTAGCTGAAATGGATCCAGAGTGCCTGGGACATTTTTCCTGATTCTTGATAGGCAGTGAGGAACTCTTCCTAGCTCTCTGTGAGTAAGTCAAACAAATGAGATGCCAATTGGACCAGAGAGTGAGTAATATTCCAGGACCAAACTTCAGCTATCCATGGTGGCCAGAAGCTCAAGGGACAAAAAGCAAGTAGACATTCATACAGCCTGACTCAAAGCCTTTCATCCTTCATTCAAAATAAGTTATAGTCATGATGATTGGACTTTAAGTAAAAACATCCTCTAGCTTCTCCTTGGGGTGGATTGTATGTAAAATGCAGCTCTCAGTTCCTCTTCTGTGATTATTATTAGACATTTTGATAATCTAAAACAGTCAATTTGTCTGTACCATGGTATAGTCTGTATCGTCTATAGAGAGAAATTGCTTGTCATTTGAAAAACATGAGCCACACTCAAGATGTATTTAATATATGTTTACTATATAACAAAAAAGTTCAGAGAGGAACACTTGAGTATTAAATTACCCCAGGAAGTGCAGAAATAATGTCACTTCAGGTTTTCCTTGTAGCTGGCGAGCTGTGTGTTGTAGTCATTGGATACTTTCAATGTCCATGTCAAGGATTCACTTCATGGCTAGCTTAGAATGTCGTAAAAATCCCCCCCCCATCCCTTTCCGAACCAGTTTCTCTGTGTAACAGACCTAATTGTCCTGGAACTCGCTCTGTAGACCAGGTTGGCCTCAAACTCAGAGATCCATCTGCCTGCCTCTGCCTCCTGAGTTCTGGGATTAAAGGTGTGCACCACCACCACCTGGCTTCTAGTGAAATTCTTAAAAGTACCAACTTTTCATTAGCATCACTTCCTCTATATCTAAATATACAGTTTCAAATAAATAGTGTGTAAATATCTGATGCACATAATTCATTTTTAGCCTATAGAAAATGAACATGCATTGTTTCTTTACAAAGAATTCTAAATATAATAGCACTTTTATCAGCTGACTACAAATTGTTAATGCAATGCCCATTTTTTTAAAGTCACACATAACTCATCAATAGCCAAATATTTATTGTTGATCATTTTCATCACAAATTTCTGTAGATGGTGTTTTGAAAACTTTATTTTCATGAAATTCAGAATAATAATTGGTTTATGTACACATGCATATATAGACACCATTTGCCAAGCCAAAACAATCTGTCACAGCTAGGGCACTTGGCAGGTGGCCAAGTCAGAACCCTTAGGCCTGAGGTCAGCTGGACTTGCTTTCAGTTCCTCCTTCTCAGTCAAGAGTGACGTCTTTGAAAGGCAGGTCTACGATAGTTTTGTTTTGTTCCCTTCTCTATTTACCCTCTAAAAATTGGTTCCATGGTGAAAGGCAAAAGGTGTATTGATTGTGTCTGACATGCACCAGGCAACCTGCTGCATGTGACTGCGATAACTTGTCATCTGTGTCCTTCACTAGCCCTGACCTCCCTAGATACGATACAGTTAGGGACTTTAATTTAAACTCTTGTTTGTGTGACGGCTGCATACACGTCTCTGCCACCTTCTAGTGAAGGCACTCAACCCGCTGGGCAATCTCCTAGCTTTTGAAAGAAAGTAATATACTAATGAGTAATCCATTTTTCAGTCTTACAAAATACCTAATCAAAACAGCAGCGTGTCTGGTCACAGTGGCACACACCTTTAATCTCGGAACTTGGGAGGCAGAGGCAGGCAGATCTCTGTGAGTTCAAGGCCAGTATGATCTACAGAGTGAGTTTCAGGACAGCCAGAGCTACATAGTGAGACCCTATCTCAAAAACAAACAAACCCAGCAGCATGAAAATGTTGTTACATTAGCTCATCATTTATTAAAGGCATGAGTGACGAGTAGTTGGCTTTTAAGCCAAATTGGTAAAAAGTTTTCATGATCAAATATATCATTTACTTATTTTGGAATTCTGAAAGACAATTACATTATCCACATCTTTTTACTTATTTTTTAATAGTGTTAAAATGTTAAAAAGAAATAGTCGTGGTTTGAATCTGTTGCTACTGCATATTCAAATGATGTTCTAATGAATGGTTATCTATTTAATATGAGACTATGTGCCATTTTAATTCTGTTCTCAATAATAATAGCAAGTGATGATTAATTTCTTCATCTTAAGGTGAGTAGTTTGCATTACTGAGTTGTACCAGGTCTTGTCACTTTCCTTTTACTGCACAGCTTAAAATTTTATGTAAACTCTATGGCCCCTTTCCAAATAATATGCCTTATGTTTTTCCTGTTGAAAATGAACCTTGTTACCAGGCGTTGGTGGCACACGCCTTTAATCTCAGCAGTCTGAAGGCAGAGGCAGGCAGATCTCTGTGAGTTCAAGGACAACCTGGTCTACAGAACGTGTTCCGGGTCATGCCCCAAAGCAATACAGAGAAACCCTGTTTCGAAAAACAACAATGATAAAAACGTTGACAATGTTTGATGTTTAAAAATGTTAGTAGTTACACTGCCAACTTAGGATCTTCATTAAATAACAAGGAAAAAGCCATTTTGATTATATATTTAGGAAATAGGTAGGTAGAAATAACAAAATAGATGTTAATAGACTCTTATCTGTGAAAAGCCATTGGAAAGGAAAAAACAAATTCTACCAAAATTAAAACGTTGAAATAGAAAGGTATCAAAAAGACCTGATTTCTTATGCCGTTGAAGCAACCAACTTCTGGATGAGTGTTTGATTCTGTTGGGTCCATGAATTGTGCATAATGTCTATTCTCACCACTGTAGTGTTGGCATACGAACTATTGGAAAGAAAGAATTAGTGAAGAAAGCCAGGAAAATAAACCCTGTTTCCACTTTCCAGTAGCATTAACTATTGTACAGTCCCAACCCTTCCATATGGTGCTTGTGTGATGATGTAACATTTGTGTGTTACTAGTGCCTTATTTCTTTATGTGAACCATACACTTTCTGTTGGTGTTCATTGATCCCACTATTTAAAGCATGTCCATCAATTGTCTTTATGGATGTACCTAGCCTGCATTTGCTACGAGATTGTCTCTAGAATAATAAATTAGCTGTATTTTTCTCAAGTATGTTGTTTGTTGTTAAGCTAAGCCAAGAAAATGAATACCAGAAATGGAGGCTAATAGAATTAATTTTTATTTTTAAACCACAAAAAAAAGAGGTTCAATACATTGGAAACAGTGTGATGAGCTTGTTGGCAACTCCAATTAGGGTAAAGCCACAAAATTTTACAAAGAGCATTAAAAATTAACATAATGCTTTAGAAATATGACCATTACTCCACAACTTGTCTTAGACAATATTTTATCATTAAGTTTCTTACAGATGCCAAAAAAATCCCCAAGTAGTTGTCACAATCTATACATTAGTCATTGACAGTAGACTGTAGCAACTTCAAGCCATTCTCTATATTATTTGCTCTTCAAGGTCTGTGCCTTTTATTTTATATATATTTCGAATTTTCATGATGAATGTATGATACTTGATTAAAATAAACCAGGTGTGAAGATAAGACAGATATGGATTGTATATGGAAATGTATAAATATTTGACAAAGAAGAGAAAAAGAATCTTCCTGGCAACAGATAGACCCTGCTGGAAGGACCTGGAACTGAAGGGTATTTTTTTGTTTTGTTTTGTTTTTTTTTTAAAGCAATGGAATTTAGAAATCCATTACCTCAAGAAATTTTAGTGGATATGTGTTATATCCACTAAAGGATACACAGCATGTTCCTTCTGAGGAAGCACTATCTCATTTGTGACCGATGAGAGCAACGCAAGTATCAGATCACACAAACTGTAGGGACAAGTTCTTGAGAAGAATGGGTTTCTTGTGGAGCTTAGTTGTGGGCTCTCAGTACTGTTCCTATATCCTTTTGTTGTGGTTTTAAAACATGATTGCTATTTTGGTTGTTTTAAATCAGGAGGGTAACATTAATTATGATATCAGATCTCATAAAAGAATATAAAGACATTATCTGGATGAAATTAATGGAAGTCAGATGGTTCCAGTTGTCACTGTGTGTATATTATAGATTACTGTGGAGTGCTATTTCCCACACGATGTGTGCAGACTACCACCGCAGCAGCATCTAGCAATGCCTAATAAAAGTTTTTAAAAGAGAAGACTCTTGTCTTTTTTGCCAGTAGATTCTGATTCTAAATAAATAAAGGCAAAGTCAACACCCACATATTATAAATTGACTTGGAATTATTGGAGTAGGGATTATTCTTTTGACTGAGGGGGCAGATGAAGGAATGAAAATAGAAATTATTACATCAATGTCTATTTTATATCCTAGCAAATTTTTCTTGTTCTCTCTGAAACGGGGACATTTCTTGACCAGAGAACAGGTACATGATTTCTATGAGCAGTAAAATTGATAAATATATAGTGACGCATTCATACAATGAAATACCACAACAATCAAATGAAAAATAAGATGTTGCATAAACTAAGCCAGACACAAATGTGTAGTGTAGAATAACACTGATCAAAATCAGACAAAACTAATCACTGGTCAAAAAGTGGTTGTTGGGGGGAGTGGGAGTGTTAAGTGGGGAGGGTAGGTGAAAAAACTTTTTGGAATAGTGGAGTGTGTGTGTGTCTTCAGGATGTATGCATTATATTAACTATTGTGCATTAAAATCTGGATACTTTAAACATACCTTGAATATATATTATACCAGCACTTGAAAGAACAGTGGAGAGAAAAAAAGAGATAATCTGGAAAATTCCAGAAGGAAAAAGTCACCCATAATCTTAGATACCAGATATGGATAATCCCAGATACCAGATATTGGTATGACACCTGCCAAAATGTAAATTTTGAGCTCTTTTCTCATTTCTTACTAGATGTCTTCCTTCTGTTGTTAAAACAATACTTGGCTTTCAGCTAGCATATGCTTTAGCTATTTGTATTCAACTGCTCCCAGCAGAAGTGCGGGGGGGGGCATTAGTGAACACAAATGCTGACAGACATCCTTAGCAATGGATTTGGGCGTCGGGCTGAAAACAACCATGTGGCATATGCACCCTCATACATCCAGATGGCATCATTTAAAGGGGATGTCAAGTTATATTTCTTCTACCCATTGACAAGAGTATTCTTTCTGCTTACACCTTGTTAAAAACTTCTTTTAAAATACTTGCTATTTAACCAGTGGAAAAAAAATTGGACATTCAAGCCAGGTACACTGCACTGAGTCTTGAATTGTATATAATTCCTCTCATTTTAGTAAGCACTCATCTCCAAACACAATGTTGTAAATTTAAAAACAAAATAGATACTACTGCGTATTATAGCTACAGTTGCCAACAACACACACATGCATAATGCAGTAGAAATGTATTTCATTTACACAACATGCCACAAATGTTTGCAACATATGCTCCAAGCTAAACAAGCACTTTGAATTGTGGACTTCTAGTTCTTCTAGAATTCTAGTTCAAGTGCCTCTACCGCTATTGAAAAGATAGAATGCTTCCTGGAATGTTAATAGTGTTTTCCAAACTTCATATCCTCAGATTTTAAAAATGTCTTTAGAGTGGTGGTCCAGTGTGTTGAGAGTGGAAAGATTCACCAATGTAGCGTATCTCGTTATGGAATTCCCATTTGTTCCTATTAATCTTACCCATATTTATATTTCAACCAATGATTGTTAGGAATTTCTTGTTGAAAAGTTAATAATAATATCCCTCAGAAATATATCCTGGTACAGGTTTTAACCCTCAGGTCCCAGTTGAGATAGCTTTGTGAAGATGGTACATGCACAGCTCAGTCCCCAACTGAGACACTTCCAAGCTGTATAATTTGGGGGCAGGTTCTTTAACTTTGCTGTGATTAGATTTTTTTTCTTTTATATGGAGAGAACATGCTTCTGAAGACCTTTTTGAGGATTAACTGGGTCTAAGATGTGTTGAAGTGCTTAACAGTTTGTCTAATTGTTCATAATAAGCTTTCAGTAAGTATTAGTTCATACTGTAGTTAGGAACTGTTTCATTTGGAACATGGCCAACACAAGATGAATCACTGATGACAGGCATAAACACTAGAGAAGGCTAGTTTACTATGGTTATTACACACTGAGTCTAGGAAGTCATCTGAAGTGCCCCGAAAAGGAAATTATTTTAATGGATAATGTCTACTACCTACATTTCTGGGCTTTCTTATTGATTACACATGTAATTTTGCTCAAAGAATCCATTACCTTTTTTAGTCAACACATACTGTTTTGTTGTTTGAATGCTTAGTTTCCCTCACCTAACCACGTGACTCCTGTAGGTGGTGCCATCACTTCTCATACTCCACCATATCAGTAAAACCAAGTGCTACAGAGATGGGCACTGGAGTCAATCCAGTCCGTCTTCTCCCCCAGCAGTCTTTGAACCTGATTCCCCTTCCTCCTTTAAAGGTGTGACTGAAATCTGTGAGTTTCCAGACACCATGTGACTCTAATGGAACAGAGATGACTGTGGCTGCAATGAAGTGCCTGCCAGCCAGTGATGGCCAACCAACACATGCAACTAACAGAAATCCTGTCCCAGAGCGGCCAGAAAGAGTACAGCCTGGCCAATACTTGGATTTCCAGAACTCAGAAACAAAGATTCTACCGTTCTGACCCACTCAGTTCAGAACAGAGCTGCCAACAGAAGCTGAGAACTGAACAATCTTTTCAACATCCTCAGTGACGTTCATTATCCTTAGGGACATCAGTGTTTCACCGGTTTTCCAAAGTATGATTAAATGACCTAAACCTTGGCTCTGTTTCTTACAATCCTCACAGAAAACTTCTTTGATTTCCTACCAGTGTGGTAGCTGAGTACTGAAAGCCAATATCCCAATTGGCTTGGAGGCAGAGGCCCACCGTTATCTTAAAGCCTGGCTGAGAAACTGATACATCACCGATGAACTCACAGGTCATCAGTCTCCTGGCTGGAGAGATTGACTTGGAGGGAGGGTTATCATGTGTTCTTTCATCTCATATCTTTGGAGTCCCTACTGTTTGCCAGACTAATCCAAGTCCTGGTGATATATCAAGTTTCAAGACAGAAATTCATGATATTTATGTTTTTCATGAATGGAAAAAGTAGACAAGTAAGTTACATATGTAAATTATAGAGATTAAAAAAAATCCCAGAAGAGAAATAGGTAGCAGGCATTAAGACTCTAGGTTGCTGAGAAGCCAATATATGAGAAAAGCATGAGAGAGATGAAGTGTATTGATACCACAAGAAGAACACATAAGATGAAGGAGACAGTGGCACCAAGGCTCTAAACAGCACTCCACAACAGAAGAGATGGAGTGGAAGGAAGGATGGACAGACAGGAGGAAGGGGCATTGTGACAGAAGCAAATGGAGAACTGTAACAATTGCAGTCAGAGCAAGATGAGAAATCACTGGAGTTAGGCAGGGAGGCCATGGGATCAACCCTATGTCACATCCCTATCTCTTGCTGTCATAGACCAACGGGATGGAAATAAGAACTAGAAAAGTAGCAGAGCAGCCTGGAGGGAACAAGAACAGTGAAGCCAGAAACTAAGGATGGTGTGGAGCATGGCAGTGGCAGCAGGTGGGAGGAGAATTGGTTGGATTTAAATGTAGAATTAACAGGATTTGCAAGTATGATGGAGAAGCAAGTTGTGCAAAGCCCATAATACACCAAGTCCGCATTCAGCCTGGATGTTCTTCTATCAGGAAGACCCTATGACAGTGCAGTGAAGAATTTCAGGTCTTACATTTCTATGGCTGGGCTGTCTAATGTCCCTAGAACATATTTCACGATCTCAGATCTAAACTTGCTGGCTCAGGAGTCCACTGTACATGTAGAGTATTGTGTAGCTCTTATAAAATTGAGAATACCTCCTCTGTTAGCACCAGCCCCAGCTCTGTGTGTCTGGATAGACCCCATTGAGTCTCCTCAGCCTGCTCCCTGGTGAGCACCCTCTGGAAGTAGGATGTTCTTGAATATCTTGGGACATTATTTAGCAGGAATCATTGTAGTGGGAAAAGCATAAACATGGTTTTTCTTAAAATTGAGAAAAAGAGCTGGGAAAGAAATCGGGGGGAAAATACCCTTCACAATAGCCACAAATGACATAAAATATCAGTTCTCCGCCAGAGCAGCCCAAACGGTGGTTATACCCTCTGCCTTCATCTCCACCTTCCCCGTGACTATGATAATAGCTGGCTCATAGGAGCTATGCACTGTGTCTTTGGTGAATGACAGGCAGTCTTTAACAGTGCTGTTTCCTGGATGATGCTCCACAAACTACAGTGTTATTACATGGGAGAGGCACGGGTCTCTGCAGGACAGACTTGAAAGTGGAGATTTGCATTTAGGATGCTTATTGCTAAGAGCTATCATCATCCACATCTGTGAGAGAATAGAGGTAGTGGGATTGGGAAAGGAAAGAAAAGCAGCAATGAAGTCTGTGAGTCCGTCTACAAGAGGTCATGAGGCTGGAGAAGCCCAGCAAAGTGGACTACATCACAGCAAAAGGAACGTCAGGCTCAGCCCACTAGACACCAAGTGTAAGCTGCACCTGGGAATGTAGTGTGGCATTTAGAAGTGGGTATCTCCAGCTGAGGTCACTAGAGGGGCTCAGATAAGAGCTGTTAATTGTCAGCACTCTCAGCTAGTGAGCAGTGAAATCCCTCCTGAAGTGGAATAAGTAGGATGAGCAGGGATGCTGAGATAGGCAAGATGAAGGATAAGATGGAACTTGGCAGTACATTACACATTTTTTCTAAGTCCTTGGGACATGGGATGTTCTCATCCGAATAGTAAACAGAATTCTTTCTATTGTATCTTGTAATCACCCACAAAGGTTAGTTTTACATTTGCGTATTTATTTTATTTATACTCTGGAACTGCTCTTGTTGCATTATCCGTTAACATTTATGAACACTGAATAACTTGCCCATCATTCAGTTTGGAAAGGGTGGAACCAGAGCGAATGCTGGCCGTCGGAAGCAATATATTAGTTACTTGTCTTCTTGCTGTAATCGAACACCTGACTTAGAGAAGGTAAGGTACAGTTCAAGTACAGCTCATGATGGAGGTGACATACGCTAAAGGCAGTTAGTCACATCACATCCACAGTCAAGAAGCGTAGACTCATTGATGTTCATGCTCAGCTTGTTTCCCTTTTATTCAACCCAAGATCCCAGCCTAAATAACGGCTCCAACCACAGTCAAGGCAGCTCTTCCTGTCTTGATTGATCTAGATCAGTGGTTTTCATCCTGTGAGTAGAGACCGCTTTTGGGGGGGGGTCCAATGACCCTTTCACAGGGGTCACCTAAGACCACCAGAAAACACAGATATTTACATTATAGTTCACAATAGTAGCAGAGTCATAGTTATGAAATAGCAACAAAATAATTTCATGGTTGGGGGTCATTACAACATGAAGAACTGTGTTAAAGGGTGGCAGCATTAGGAAGGCTGAGAACTGGTCTAGATGATCCCTAGCAAGCATGGTCAGAGGCAAAGGTTGAGCCTGTCAATTGAGGGTATTAACCCTCGCAGTACCAAAGTCCTGAAATCTGAATTAAATAGTAAGAACAGAATTGTTCCCATCAAATGGCAAGATGTATCTGGAAAATTTTATAGTGCTAGGTGTGTATATCTGATAATATATTAATGAATGTTCATTCATTAAAAATTGATTCAAGTGAACTTACTCAGTTCAATGATTTTATTGAGCAGATAGTTTCTCATTTAAAAGATGTAGAGTCTAACCTCTGATATCAGGTTAGACATACAACTTGGCAGACTTTGATGTAAGACAAAGACACATGGGCAATCTCTAAATGACTGGTTCTCGGCCTTCCTAATGCTGTGAACCTTTAATATAGTTTCTCAGGTTGTCATTTTCATTGCTACTTCCAAACTGTAATTTTGCCATTGTTATTAATCACAATATAATTTTTTTTACATATAAAGGGTTGCCGAAGAGGTGTTGACTCTCAGGTTGGCCACCACTGTTCCCGTGTGTGTTTCAGCTCTTTAATCTGGACCCATGAAGCCTAAGACCAGTTCAAACCATTCAATTCCAGCCTTTCTCTACCCCTGACAGGTCCCAACGAGTCACCTTTCCTGGCATGCTGAAGTTCGCTATCCCCTGTTACTTCTCTGTCCTCTTCAGACCCAGCATCCTGCCTGAACCTACACAAGGCACATCACCAAAGCTCTTTGCCAAGCACGAGTCACTGCTGTCGGTCTCACAGGACTGCCAAAGACATGTGTCACAAACTAAGTGGCTTGAAACAGCAGACATTTATACTCTCACAGATCTAAAGTCTGAAGTCAACCTGTCCACAGGGTGGGCTCCTTTGAAGACTCTAGAGGCTGTCCTCTGCCTCTCCTAGCTTCTGGTAGCTTCCAGCATGCCCCCATATCACTTGGCTGGTAGTGTCTTCAGTCATTGGATTAATGGCCCGACCTCAGGAACATTGTCTTATTATAGGCTAAATTCATATGTTACCTCAGAGTTTGACCGAATATGGAGGTAAGATATTTAAAACAGGGGTTAATGGAAGAAATGGGCATGATAAAAAGAACACAGGCATGTGTCTTATCAAATGTTTGTCCCAATTTCTGGCTTCAGATACAAGGGCAAAGGTGATTAACCTTTGTTTTAGAATCTTCACCTATTAATAACATCTGAGTAGCTTTCCAGAATAGTGTGAGTTCAGAATGTGGGTGTGCGATTTCTCAGTGACTTAAGCAGTGTCTGAGACACAGACACCCACAGTTCATTTTGGGGAGAACCCAGAAGGCATTTCCTATTTAAAATCCTCTTAGGAAACTGACACTGCCTTCAGTCGTTCCCATTAACATCAAAGGACATAAGAAAGGCCAGGGTATAGCCTCAGAGAAATCCAAGTGTTCATACTGAAAAATTCACTTAACGTTCCCTCTTGTCCAGAATACCCTGTTATTAGGATGCTCAAGAATACAGCCCATTACATATAGGAACGCTCTTCTGCTTCTAAGAACTGTGATAGCCGGTTGCAGTCCAAAGCCAGTTACATTTTACACTGAGTTCCAGTCAACTGTGTGGAGCCTACTGCTACATACATTGCAATGAGCTTAAAATACCCTCCTATTTTGCGAAGGTGATTCTAACTTACATAAATAACTCTGGTTCTTGTGAAAGCAATTTAGGGGTATGGCTTAAGCAGTTAAGATCACTGGCTGCGATTCCAGAAGACCCAGATTTGATTCCCAGCACCCATATGGTGGCTCAGAGCCATCTGTAACTCCAGTTCTGAGCAATTTAATGCCTTCTTTTAGCCTCCAGGGGTACCAGGCACACATGCAGTACACAATCATACATGCAGACAAAATACTTGTATATATTTTTCCTTTATTTTTGAGATTATAATATAATTACATCATTTCTCCCTTCCCTTTCCTATCTCCAAACTCTCCCATATACTCCTCCCTGCTCTCCTCCAAATTCATGGCCTCTTTCATTATTGTTACATGCACAAATGTGTATTATATACACACATATATATATATTCCTAAATATAATATGGTCAGTAATATATATATGTGTGTGTATTACTGATATAATACTATATATATACATACATATATGTATGTATGTATGTATGTATGTATGTATGTATGTATAACATTACGTGTTTCCTAGGCTAGTCAACTGGTATGTTCTTCCTTCTGAAAACTGTTTGTCTGGATTTCAGCATTCCGTAGCTGCCTGTAGTTTTTATGTAATACACTTTGGCAGTGTATTACTGTTGTCCTTGTTTAGCTCATGTTTGGGAAGTTGTGTTGGTGAGACTTCATGGGTGTGCCTTTTGACATTATTAAGAGACATGGTCTTACAGCAAACTTCCTCCTCCTCTGACTTTTACATCTTTTCACCCCCTCTTCCATAATGGTTCTTGAGACTTAAGTACTGGAATTGCTTTGTGGATGTATCCTTGGGACTTAGCTCTACAATTCTGCATTTTGATTGGTTGCAGTTTTCTGCAATGGAAAACCTACATCTACCATTTTATTAAACCAGCATAATCCCTAACGGTACTTTAAATATTTGCCCTAATGCCCTCAGATAAGTGTAGTTCTTGCCCCTCATCAGGGAAACATCTCTTTGCAACAGACAGGAACCATTACAAAAAACCATACACTTTAAAAACAACAACAAAAAGCACTACAGGTAATCCTGTTTAATTAGACAATGAATTTGAGCAGCACAATTATGTTTCTAGTGCTGGAAACAACTTTTAGTTTTATTTCCTACAGTACTGTGTGTGTGTGTGTGTGTGTGTGTGTGTGTGTGTGTGTGTGTGTGTGTGTGTGTGTGTGTGATACATAAGAGATGCATACAGGTGAGTGTGTGTGTGAGCATACCCTTGATATGCTTGGACACACATGTGGAAGACAGAACACAATGTCTATGCTCTTCCTTTATTGCTTTCGGTCTTATTGCCTTGTGACCATGACCTTGATAAACCTGTAGCTTGCACTTTTCATCTGGGCTGGCTGGCCAGCAAGCTGTTTGTCTGTCTTTACTCCCCAGTGCTGGGATTACAGACATGCACAGCCATGCCTGAATTTTTCAATAAGACATGCTGGGGATTCGAACTTAGGTCCTCATGTTTGCAGAGCACTGAAACATCTCCCCAGCCCTGTATAGTTTGTAGTATTGCATATTTAATTGGTAAAGGTGACAAATGTCTTAAAAGTATCTATAGGCTAATACTCACATAGGTCTTTATTTTTATACAAAATCATCATTACAAAAGATAAGATTTTAGTTCAGCACATTGACTCATTAAGCGAGGAACCTTGCCAGAAAGCCTGATAATTTGAAAGGCTATGCTCTGGCTTTTCTTGAGTCCTTGGATGCTAATGGGAACAGACTTCTGAAGGCTGTCTTCTGACCTCTACCAGTGCCCGCATACCAGGTAATCGGTCTTCTGTTGTAGTATAACCTCCCCTTGTGCTGGAGAGAACCAACTCTTGACATGCTGCAACATATGATCTGCTTAATAGTGTGAAATAAAGTCAAACTACAGCAATTGTAAACCAACCTCTCTCACAATTGTATGACATTAAGTTTTGTTTTGGCAACTGTGTAATATGAATAAATATTCATGGTTTCTACTTATGCAAGAGGCCCAGGATGCTACTGAGTACATAGACGCTCCCTTTTCCTTCCCTCAAGCAAATTATTATGGAATCAAGAGTGTTATTGACCACCGAATGGGGAGTGTTAGTGACCACCTCTGGGCTGTAATTGTGACCCCTAAATTAATACTGCTTTCTACACTGGCCATGCATTCAGCACTGAGTGAACACACTGCTCTATCAAGTTAGAACTCCTATTTGCCAAAGTAGACATGATTTCATACTTTGGGGCTTGCTGTGACTTACTTTATTTCTCTTAGCCTATCTCCTAGTTAAACTGGGGACAGGAAGTGCCAGAGTGAGCAGGAGAGCCCTAAGAAACAGTCCAGGCATTCCATGAGGGAGGTTGGGTGACTTCCCCCTCAACCAGCAGCACAGAGGCCCTTTCTATGCCCAGAAATAGATCTCCCATTGAGCCTCTGTTTATCTCCTCTGACCATAAAAAAAAGCAGCTGCCTCTGCAGGAAAGGCTGGCGGCACCAATTAGCTTCAGGAGGCCACAAGCCATAATCCTGAGCAGGAGAATAAAGGCCGCTCAAAGAACCTCTGCAGGCATGTCGTTAGCGCCTTGCTGGAACCATTCAGTTTTCTAAGGAAGAAATCTGTGAGCTAAACACATCACACATCACTGTAAAATTTCCTGTGAGCATAAGAGGCACCCAGAATGGTCCCATTCTGCTAAGACTTGCTTCCTGGTGACTATTAAATATCTATGGTGGTTGTGGATGGTGTTTTGTTGAATAAGAAGTATTCTGTTTAATGATGTATCGAATCTTTCCCTATTACTTTGAGTTCAGTCTTGGCTCAGTATTGGACTAACAGTGATGGTGAAAATAAAGCATGGAATCTGAGTTTTAAGGGTCTCTGGAAACAATGAGAGGTTTCTATGAGGCCATTTCACACTTTGTTTTATAAAGCTGCCCTGTTGTTTAGAAGAAGCAGCGAGCATCACTTGTAGATTTGCTAAGAGCCCTTAGTAACAATATTCCTTGTGATATATTGTTTATGATTTACTAAAGCTTGCCTGAGGATTCAGAAAGCAAAGTCAGCCACAAGCTATAGATGTCGGGAGGTGGTGGCACACGCCCTTAATCCCAGGATTCAGAAGATAACGGCAGATTTACCTCTCTGAGTTCAAGGCCACCCAGGGATACATTAGAGTGAATCAGTCTAAAAGTGAATTAGAGCTCACACCTTTAATCACAGGACTCCTGAGAGGTATATAAAACAGGAGTATCTGGCATTTTGGAGAGGCAGCAGAATCAGCCCATTCAGCCCGAGGTAAGAGCTAGTGGCCCCCTACTTTGCTTTTCTAATCTCCAGCTTGAAGTTTGAACCCCAAGATCAGTCTCTGGGTCTTTTATTTATTAAGCAACAATTCCTATGACTATCTTCTATACAGATGAAATAACAAAGGCTTGGAAATTGCAATAGTAAGAGTCATTAGGTATGCCTCCTGGAACAGAACAGTAGTATGGGCAAGTTAATGGCCCTCTGAATGGGTTTTAATTAGCTTTGTGATGACACTTCTTTGCATTTTTAGATTTGGGTTTTGTTTTTAGACAGAGTCTTGCTATATAGTCTCAAATTCACTAGGTAGCCCAGGCTGGCCTTGAACTTAAGACCCAGTCTCCAAGCACAGTGACCATAGGTCTGTGTGCTACACCCAACTGGTGCTGTTCTCTTAATACCCCCATGATCCCAGATACTCGCCTTCTTTAAGGCTAAAGAAATACATGTAAATTTGCAGATAGACATTGTTTGTAAGTAAAGGTCCAGATCCTTGTATAATAGTTTCAATTTCTTTATGTAAAATCTTTTTTATTAAACAAATTTGAACATACTGGAGAAGGAACAGAAGGCTTTGCCTGAGGGGTGAAGCATCCCTACAGCAACCCCTCCCACCCACCACAACAGAACAACAGACAACTAATCCCTCCCACCAACCACAACAGAACAACAAACAGCTAATCCCTCCCATCAACTACAACAGAACAACAGACAGCTACCTGAAAGTGGCAGAAAGCAAAACCAGGCCAATCAAGTGCATTAAAACCAGAGGAGCAGCCCACCTGGGTTTGCCTCCAGGCAGGTTGCCACAGGTGCAAGCACAGATGTCAGAGTTGGTAGAATCCCAGTAGATCCCGGACTGCCTTTCCCACCTTTGCAATTGCAGAAAGTAGACAGAGTAAATCTGTGAACTGTGAAGTTGGAGCCCTGGAAGTTGGAGAAGGAAGAAGCAAAGGGACAAATCCCAGCAGGGTTTAGGAACCACTTTTTCAAGCAAGTCAAATATAAGTTTTAAAGCTGAAAAAAACACAATAACAGAAATGATATTTTCATGGGGTGGATGCAATGATACAGTGGAGGTCATCGACATGTAAGTAAAAATCGGACAACTTTAAGATTGATCAGTAAAAATGTATTGGCTGAGTTGGGCATGGTGGAAACTGCCTGTAACACAGTACTTGGAAAGAATCCCAAGAACAGAAAGAAAAAACACTGAGGATGAAGGCAAAATAATTAGATCCCAAAGCATCTGTAGGTCAAATCCTATCAAAAGTTTGAATAGGTAGGTACTTTATGCCCCACCCACGGCAAGGAAATTGAGGGATGCAGAAGAATATTTGACAAATGATATGGATAATGGTGCATCAGTCCTGTTGTCTGGAAGGCACTGTTTCCTTGGTGCCCTCCATCTCTCTTCCTCTTACACTCTTTTTCCATCCTCTTCCATAGAGTTCCCTGCGTCCAGAGGGGAGAGATTTGATGGAGACATCCAGTTTAGGACGGAGTCTGCCAAGGTCTCTCTCTACACGTTGTCTAATTGTGGGTCTATGTGTGAGTGTCCATCTACTGCAGATGAAACTTTGGGTGATGGCTGAGACAGTGATCTACAGTATAGCAGAATTAGATCTCTTTCCTTTATTCCTTGCCTAGTCTGCATTGCTGCACTATGCAACAGAAAATAGAGTTAAGATAAAAGTATTCAGTAATGGTATCATTTATAGTAATGGTTATCATTTATAGTACACATTAAATATGAGTTTGGTGTCAACTAGAGTCCAATTAAATTATTTAAAATTTACAGAAATGTATAAACATACACAAAAACAAAGTAAATGTTTATATAGCATACAAATAATGTGTTATTTTATTTCTCTTTTTTTCTGAATTTTTAGAACTCATGTATATCTGTGTGTAAATTTTATTTCAAAGTTAGAAAATTTTTAAATTGTTTTTGTCTAAATGTGTAGCCTACATTAAATATAATATGATCCATTTGATTATATACTTGGATTTCCCCCCACAAACAAAGCTTTAAAGAAGATTTAAAATTTTTGCTTGTCATAGTTATTGATTTTTATGTGTTTAATTTGAATTAGCAATTTCAACATGACTGTGTCAATATGAAGTTTAAGGAAAACAGAAATACATTATCAAAAATAGCTGACTTGGTGTACTTGTACGTATGGTTCAACTTCTAGACCCATCTACAACCCAGAACAAATATGGGTTAGAAATCCTCACGTGAGGTGGCTCAGCAGGTGCAGGCATTGGCCAGCATAAGCCTGGGGCATAGAGTCAACCTGCTGGAGGAGAGAATGAAATCTGCGTGTTGTCCTCTGACACACACTCACACACACACACACGCACGCACACACGCACACACAAATCACCTCACATAGATAAGAAAATTAATAATACATTTTATTGTACACTTTATTGTTTCCTTGTACACAAAGACTTGAAAATTAGCATAATCACAATATTTTGTTTTTATGGTGGACATTGTTTCCATAACCACTGTACTGTGACATGGAATCGTGTCTGAGTTCTTACATATGTGACTTACAATATGACAATGAAAGCTCAAAATGTGAACAGAAGAAATTCATTACTTGTTAGAACTGTTTGCATTTGTCATTAATAGCTTGCAGGTGTAGCAACCCTAAATAGGAGGTCAAAGTCATTGATTTTACACATCATTTCCTCTATTTCTTTTATTTGGCTTTATCTGGATTTTATTTGGGCTTTTTAAAATATATATATATATATACATTTATATATATATATATATATATATATATATATATATATATTTAGAAGTTGCAGTTTAAGCCAACTTGCCTTCATCTGGAATTCAACCAAAAAGAAAACAGTGTAAGTATTTGTATATAAATTTTAATTAAGAAACTGGTCAGTGCTGTGCCTATGCAATTACATCTCACTAAGGGGACATCATCACACAGCCACAGAAACAAGTCTAATTTAAAGAGGTTTTCCCCGCAAAGATGGAGTCCAAGACCAGGTCTCGCTTAGAGGTAACAATTTATTGTGGGATGTGGAGCTGAACAACAGAACCGAATCCCTGAAGAATGCTACAGGGAAGGAGGGAAGACTAGCCAAGGACCTAGAGTCAAGATGGTTGCCTTCATGGGCAGCACCATCTCAGTCCTACAGGACCGCCAGCAGAGTCATGTAGTATGCCTCTAGATAGCCCACTCCTGGGACAGAGGAGATACGGACTGACCAGCTCTGGTCTCCGTTAGTCAAGGGTTCTTGGTGGATGATATCTCCATCATACTTCTGCCTCTCTATGCCATACTCCAGGGCTTGACACTCCTCACAAGACACCCTGTGCAGGAGATGCAAAGAACTCCAAGGGGAATCTGAGGAAAGTCGCTGCCAGGCTGCATTTGTTGCAGACCCACTGCTCTGTGAGGTTAAAATGAAAGGATGGGCAAAGGAAGCGTCGGGACAACCAATAACAAAGATGCGAATTAAGGCAATTCCACAAACATTTTAAGCAAGAAAAAAATGACCTTAGCCTCCAACACATGCATGTTACAGGTGCTACATATGTGTGTGTGTCTCAAAGCTGTGCCTGTTAGCTTGCCAGAGTCAATTATGTTCATCTCTTGCAGACTTTGTCTAGTAACATGAAGTTGGTAATTTGAAATTGGCAAAGATGGGCATGTTTACCCCGTAGAAATAGGCGGACTATACACCAGAGGAAGAAACTTTGGGAGGCAGCAAACTAATCTATCAATATATGAGGGCATGTTCATCCATACACATAAGCATGGATGGCATACAATTCTTTTATGTATTTTTGGACAACAAATGATAAAAATAATGAATGCTTTAAAATTACATGTTATAGCTCCAAAAGTGACACTTCACAGAAGCCCAGATATGAAAAAGGAGATGCAGAATATGAGTAAATGTCACTGCCTCTGCCTGCCAGCCCACGCTTTAAAAGGGGAGGAAACAAAGGACCTTAGCCAGGGAAATGGTCACACTGTAACAGTGACCTGTCATTGGATGGATGTGTGCCCTCCAAATCTATATCGTTACTGTCTCAGAATGTGACTGTGTTTAGACATGGAGTCTGTAAGGCAGTGTGTCTCAACCTGTGGGAACGACGCCTTTCAAGAGTCAAATCACTCCTTCACAGGGGTCACATGTCCTGCATATCAAATATTTATATTACACTATATAACATTAGCATTATTACAGTCATAAGTAGCAAAGAAATAAGTTTATGGTTGGTGGGGAACTGTATTAAAGGATGGCAGAATTAGGAAGGTTGGATACCTGCTTTAAGGAAACAGTCGAGTTACAATGAATTAGGGAGAATCTTAACTCAATCTGACAGGAGGAAAGGAGAGAGACAGACGCTCATAGAAGGAAGATATGTGAAAACAGTGGGGATGGGGTGTGGGAGCAGAAGGTTCGCAGGGGTTAGGGGGCAGGTAATGGGGGGGCGGTGTGCCTAAGACCTGAGCTGTCAGCAGTCCTGACCCCTGATTCAGACTCTCCAGGCCTGTGAGAAAATAAGCTTCCATTGATTCGGGCACACAGTGCGTGGTACTATGTTGTGGCGTCCCTGAAAACGGTTAACCATGCCAGACGGGGACAAGGGCAAGAGTAGGAGATGATGAGGGTGGTAGGGTTTGTTAGGGGTCCCAAGTCTGTCTTGGCGATGAGAGAAGGGACAACACATGCAAGGCCAGGGAGTCCATCCTCGTTCTCCAGGAAACACCGCTGCCATGAGGAGATGGCTTGGCTGTAAGGAGCCCACTCTACTCTGAGATGTTTCCTCAGGCAGCTCACCACAGCCTGTAACTCCAGCATCCAAAGGCCTCTTCTGAACTCCTCGGGCAACTCCCCCACACAGGTGGCCTCTAAAATAAATCTTGAAAAACAAACCCACAGTAACAACTGTGCTTTTAAGAGTTCATAAGTCATTTTTATGGCTCACATTCTACCTATTAAACCGAGCATATTGCTCATAACTTCTGAAAACTGTGGGATCTCACTCATGGCCTGAGCGGAATCAGCTTCGGCCAATACAGGTGGTGCTCAGGGAAGGAAGGCCGGAAAGGTGCTCAGGTGAGGGAGAGCATCCCAGGTACCTAGAGCAGAACACAGGAGAAACCAATGAAGGGAAGAGCAGCATTCTGGGATTGTATTCCCCACTGGAAGCCAGGCCTGTCTGCTGGTTGACTCTTTCCAGGTTACTTTAAAAAGCTAAATGAGTATCTTGATGGCCAGGGGTATGGCATAGCACTCTCCTAACATGCTTAATTAAGGCCTTGTACTGCAAAATGGATAAGTGGATAAATATATATTGTAACAAAGGACTACTATCACCTTTACATTTTCCTAACTTTAGATTTCATTCATAATATTTCTAATGCACCATGTTTTAAAAAATATAATTACTTTGAGTAAACATTCTTGTGTTTTGATGAAAATAATGAAGAAATATTAAAGCCATAATTATTACCAACACTCTAGAATCTCTTTAATCTCCCTTCCTTCCTCTTTTCCTTCCTTCCTTCCTTTCTTTTATTCCTCCTCCTTCCTCCTCCTCTTCTTTAAAATATTAAGAATATCATTTCATTTCAAAAAGTGACAGATTCCTCCAAAGGTTTTTGCTTTGTATTTTTTTTTTTTTTTTTTTTTGTGGTCTCTCTACCATGTTGTAAAATGAGCCCCAACTGTGAGTGGAGTATTCACTGGTGAATTAATTAATCAGGAAATGAAGTCATTCTCTTGTTTCTGTAATGTACACAGAGATGTAAGCACATGAACTATAAAATATTGTAATAAGTAGCAAGCAATTGTATCCACATTGCTGGTATACCTGAACCTAACATCAGACTGGGAAAAGACCTGGGTAGTAAGACATCTAGATTTAGGCGCATGAGAAAAGGCAGGAGGAGATACGGAGAAAGACTCTCTTGTGCATCTGTCCTAAGTTATTCAACATAGTGAAATGGATTAGCTTTAGATTTGTCTGCAAGAATTATGCCTTACATAATAGCCTTACAAAGTGAAGAATCTCCCTAAACTTCATCGTCCAAACAAGGAGTGTGATGCAAAATAATCACGGGGTTACTTCAAATTATAGCTGAGCTGGGTCATATCAAACCCTAGCACAGAACGTGAAATGGGGTTAGATGCAATGTTAATCACCTATTGAAACAAAACAACAAAACGTTTTCATCATCTGAAATATCCTATCTACAAAACAGAGATAATAACAGCTAATTTTAAGGATATTGTGAAGAAAATGAGCTTATATAAGAAAATTGATGAGACAAAGTGCTTAGGCTGGAATACACAATCAAGAGATGTTGGTTGGCTCTTAGCCTTACTAGGATTGCCATTGAAACCAAGGCCTTGCTTACAGTCTCACTTAGCATCCTTATGATTTGGCGTCACCTAGTGTTCATCTTGGGCAACACAACGTTGAATCTACTATTAATAACTTTGATAACTTCCTCATGCTAGTGTAAATCACACGCTATTTTGCCATGTTCAAATGAGTTGTTACTTTTCAAAGTTTCTTATTAAAATTTATTTCTTTTTTAAAGTAGAGTATTCCCTACACCAACTTTCTATCATGATAAATGAGTATGCATTTAATATACACTAAAATAAAAGCCTAATAATTAACAACAATAATAATAATGATGATAATAATCCCAACTTAAGTATTAAACCATTTAGCAAACTTAATTTCATATTGGTAGATTCTGTGATATGAGGGTCAAGGAAAGCGTCACACAGAAAAGCAAGCGTTTAAAATTGGGTTCACAGGAGTTATGAAAGGTGGCTTTGATGGAGTGATGGACAAGGTGCGGGTGTTTTCTCAGCAGATATTAAGTACCTGACTGCAGCAAGTTACAAAAACACTTGCCTCATCAAGAAAACTGCAAGCTGCTCCAAACGGCTGACCTTGTGCGCACATGACTTGACCGGAAGTGGTCATTAGGAAAAACAGGACTGTAGGCTTGCCTGATGTGAAGTCGTTATTTTTTCCTGTAACAGAGGACATGACATATTAACAAATTCCCCACAAAACTCAAAGTTCATGATGTGGTGTGTGTGTGTGTGTGTGTGTGTGTGTGTGTGTGTGTGTGTGTCCGTTGGTTTGGGATAAATAGGTTGGAGATCAGGAGAGGCGAAACAAAAGATAATAAAATAGAAAGTAAATCTCTGACTATATAAGAGGAGCAAAATGTGAAGCTTTTTTTCCCCCTGCAGGATATTGAATTTTGCAGCCAGCCTGCTGGATTGTGTTTGCTTTTGGAGTGATTGTATTCATCTTTCGAAGCAGCTTCTCTGCTCCTTTGACGGACAGTTGTGGGGTAATTTTGAATTTCCCATTCTGAGCTGGATAGACTGTCACAGGGCACGAGCACTCCTGTGGTTTCTAAGATTGTGTTAATCTGCATTTTTTTATTGAATGCTTTAAACTGTTGACCCAGTTCATGAACAGAACTCCTTTTCCTCCAGTGAGAAAATAGATGTATTAATAAATAGAATAGAGTGCATAAAAGAAGCACCCAGTATGGGCGTGAGCAACATTTTCAAGAGGAGGTCAGCATGGTCATTGTTTTCTTTTATAAATTATTCAATCGATCTCATGAAAAATCCAAGTAAATTTAATTCATTAACTTTGGCTAATTTTTATTTTCACTGATTATTGCTAATGTGTTACAGAGTGAACCATGGCATTCGTTTTTTATCTGTTCCAAAAATGAAGAAAACTAGAAATCTGAGGCAATTTGGCAGGCTGGATGAGAACAGAAGCAGGGAAATGTAATTGGGTTTCATATGATAGCTGTTATTAACCAGTTAAATAATCTATGACTCACACTTTTTCTCTGCTAAAGCAAAAACAATAATCAATGACTAAAGAAAATTTGTACATATGCTCATGAATATCTATCTATATGTCTGTATGTATACATATAGGTGGTTATTGTTTTAAGCCTGTCCAAAAATTGCTGTTTGATTAAATTAGTATATCCTTCTTCCACCTAGGTATCAAATTCAGGTCCTCAGTCTTGGTAGAAGACTCCTGTACCTGACAAGCCTTCTAGCCTGCCCTGAAGCTCTGACTCTTTGAAGTCAAACACACACTTTCTCAGCTTCTAATTTCCTTTTATCATGATTAAAATTTGAACATACTCTTCAAACCTGCAATCAATAAATATCCAACTGTATTTTCTGTTAGCATTCTTGTAATTTAAAAGCATGTGATGTCTTCATTTATTAAAATTAACAGCAGGTCAATAGTACTTTCCTCATGCAAAGGTCCAGGGTAACAGCCATTCTTCCTTCTCTTACTGTTTAAGAAAGAGATGAAGCTATGGAGAAATGGCTTAGTGTTTAAGGACTTTCCCCTCAAAACTAGCTGAGGTCAGTTCCCAGCACCCATGTTGAATTGCACACAACAGGTATATAACTCCTGTGATGCCTCTGAGCTCCAAGGGCATCTGCAGTCACATGTACACGTGTTCACACACCTGTACAAATAAAATAAATCTTAAAAATCAAAGAGGCAATTCTCCTTTTAGGCTTTTTTGACAACTCTTCTGTGTCAGAAACCGGTGACACCGTAGAAAAGAGACTTCCAAGAGCTCTTTGTGTGAAAGAAGGCAGCCCTGCCACCCCCCCCCCCAACCGTCCAGGCTGGTAGGACACTCCTTTCTGTAGGTGTCAGCATATGGTAATCATTTTTGCCTATAATGATTCAGTGAAGACAGGAACGAAGATGTGGCTCTCGCTTGGAAGACACTTTGCCTTTGAAGTTACTATGGCAATGTGTGCAAACACTTTGATTGTCACAGTTTTATAGCTCCTATTGGCTAGATGTCCCTAAACATCCTACAACATAACAAAGAATCATTCAAGACCTGTAAAAGAATGTCATGTTCGGCAAAACACTGTATTACATTTTTTTAAAAAGCCTATGTAGTTTAGAGACTGCAATTTAAAAGTGACTATATAGAGAACAGCCTTGGAGGTATAATTCTTAGTATATAGAATTCTGAGACTATAATTACACACCCTCTTTAATGAGCAGGAAGTGCTTTATCCTCTGAATTGTGTGGACACCCATGTATAATCTGCAGATTAGTGGGTATGTATAGAAATACTGTGGAATTTAGAGGTGCTGGGAGAAGCATTTAATGTAACATACTCAGTCTATTGATGAGTCACGATTTTCTGACAGATAGACATGAAACAGTTGCATTTTTGTGATAATTGTTCCCTCAATTGCTTAATAGCGTCTGTCCTTCAGGCAGTTGATTCAGATTCACCTGTCTTTGGGGCAATTAGTTTCACATTGAAATGTCACTTATGTGAGTTAGATGTCTCCATCTCAAGTGAATCTCTCCAGTTTCTCTCAGAACATCCCTCTCTCCCTCTCTCTCTCCCTCTCTCTTTCTCCCTCTCTCCCTCTCTTTCTCTCTCTCCCTCCCTCCCTCCCTCCCTCCCTACTTCCCTCTCTCTCTCTCTCTCTCTCTCTCTCTCTCTCTCTCTCTCTCTCTCTCTCTCTCTCTCTCCCCCCAGTATGTGTGGGGGGTGTTGGTTGGATTTTCAGGTCCTATTGCCCTTCTTCCTTTGAGGTAACAACAGTTCCTCTCTGCCATATGAACAGAGTGGGCATTGTAGGGCAGGGAAAGCCCCAAGCGAACCCATAATTTGCCCTGATGGCGTCAGCCTGTTTACTCACCAGCAACTAACTCCCTTAGGCCCCGGTGAGCCCTGAGCTGGCAGCCTTTGTCCTTCTCATCTGGTGTTCACTCACCTCTTGGTTGCCAGTTGTGGTGGTCCTGGCGAGCTGATCCACACCTCTGCCCTGGCCTCCATAGACAGCTGTGTGGCTGGTGGATTCGTCCCCTGTCCTCCTCAGCACTGACGATTTGCAAGGATAGCATGAAAGCAATGGTGGCCCTCTTCCAGAGCCCATGCAGTCTCTCCTCCGCTCCTTTTGCCGTACTTGGCAGGTGGGGTCAGCAAGTCCTTGAGAGGCAAAGGTTCAGGCCAGACACCAATTTCCTTCCCCTTTATGTAGCCTGTCTTGTCTCACTGAGGAGTTCTCCACAAACATCCTGACACCAGGCCCTCATGAAGGGACTCTGGCCAGCTTGAGCATGGCGGCCATGGCTCTGGCAGGCCTTGCCCGTTTCTTTCATGCCCTCTGCCTTGCTAAAATCCCTTAGATTACATCCCTAAAGCTAGCCACCAAGGCCGGTTCCCTTATTTGGCTACTTCCTCTTCCTGAGGCTGACTATCACGGTCCAGCTATCAAAGCATGGAAGTCCAGCAATGAAAAGCATCTTTGCTCACCTAATTAACATGCCCAATTAAAATTAAGCACCTTATCCTAACACAGGGGTTCCTCTCATATTGTTATAAACTGCCGTTTTCCTATGGGCCACACCTGTCTCCTCTCTATCCAGAGGCCGTCCTCTTTCCCATTCTGGGACAAATACCCTTTCTCCCCCTCCCGTGCTTCCTCCCCTTTCTCCTTTGTCCTCTGTCTCCTGTGTTTGTCTCTTATTTTCTGCCCTCTGTCCCTTTGGGCAAATAAATCTTGTTGGTGCTGAGACCTTGGCCTGGGGGTCCTGAGCCAATACTTTTTCTTTCAACTCAGGGTGTCATTGGTTTACCAAATGGTTCTCTCTCCCTCTAACTTCACGACCCACATGGTGCTCGGGGAAAGTCCCAGTTGTTTCTCTAGACTGCTTGAAAGGGCTGGCACTTATAAAAAGCTGTAGATAGAGTTTCTGTTCTGCTAAGTCCCATAGCCGTTTAGGCTCAAATAAACTCAGAGAGGCTTATATTAATTATAAACTGTTTGGCCAATGGCTCAGGCTTCTTATTGGCTAGCTCTCTCTTAACTCTTTATTAGTCTATGTATTTCCATGTGGTTTTGCCTTACTGGAGAAAGCCCAAACCTGTTGTTATTCCTTTGGCGTCTCTTAATGGTTCCTCTCTGAGTCCTCTCTCCAGAATTTTCCTTGTCTGGTAATCCCACATAGACATTCTGCCTGGCTACTGCCAATCAATGTTGAATTCATCAATCAATAAAAGAAGCGTATATACAGAAGGACATCCCCCATCCAAAAGCACTCTGTCTGTTACAGGGTTACTAAAAACAGGAGGGAAAGGCCATAACAGACGGGTCAGGTCTGCTCCTTCCCTGGCCAAGTGGAGGAAGGACAGAATGTAAGACACACAGATGGACTCATGTCTGGATCTTCTTTACCCACCTGTGCCCCCTCCAGTTTTTCTTGTGTTTAGGGGCAAGAAATCTTGTTCTTCTCACATTGCTTTTTATGTATATTTACCTGAGTGACAGCATTTTAATTTAAACTGGAGAATCAGTACCTTTTATCTGTGCTGTGGACAATTTCTAACAGTTGTTCTCAATCTTGGGAGAGCATCAATATTACTCAGAGAGCTTTCCAAATATATTAAATTAGATTATCTGGAGAGTGAACTCAGATATAAAATTGATGCAAAGTCCCTTATTCGGTCCTCTCTGGATGCTCGGAACCAGTGCTTTCGGAACATGAGTGACAAACGGACAGGCGGAAGAGAACAAACACATTAGTGAATACAACAAAATGCAGAAAGCCAGGCACAGACAGGTGAAGCAATTTTCCGAGTGGGACTGTAACAGCACTGCAAAGCTCCCGTTCTCTCTCTATTTACAAGTTAGGATTATGAGTCAGAATCACAATGTGTTGCCTATCTTTTCCAATCTTTCATCTCACTTCTCTTCCCACACACATCGATGGACACCCTCATCACTAGACATTATTAGTGGCCTAGAGCAGCTTCAGGCCAGTTCTCCGTCCCTTTGGACACCAATGCCATCCATGTCATCATTGCCTCTTCAGATTGACCCTCTCAGAGTGATCCAGAATTCATTCGCGCAGACTCACACCCCAATGCTGTTCTCCATGTGTAGCCGCTAAAAGATGAGGAACATGAGAGATGACATGACCATTTGCTTAAGCTTTCTAGAAGCCTCGGACTCCATGGTCAGTCATAAGAGGGGATGAAAAGGAAGGATTTGGACTGTCAGCCTCTTACATGTTGACCTGAGTAATATTCTCTCAGCTAAGTCACAGTTTTGTGGTGCTGTGATTTGAATGTAAAATGGTCTCCAGTAGTTCATGTGTTTGAACTTTCTCTCCAGCTGGTAGTGCTGATTTGCAAGTCTGTGCAATCTTTGAGGGGATGGCTTAGGCTGGAGGAATGGAGTGGGAAAGGCAAGCCTTGTTGGCTAAGCCAAGCCACATATGATAGACTCACCCTTGATGTCCTCCTCCCTGACCTTCTGTTGAAATGCAAGCAGGCAGCCTCACCCTTCTGGTACAGCCATAGATACACCCTGTCTCTGCCATCAAAGAATGTGCCCCCTCACTCTTCGAGACAAAATGAAGCTCTTGTCTCTAAAGTTGCTTCTTGTCTGGTATGTGGCCACAGTGACAGTACTGGTAACAAACACAGGGGTGACACAACTAACTAGGATAATTTGTCATGCTTCAAGAGTCAGTTGGGATAAAACAAGTTTCCCCTTGAGGGTCTGACTTGAGAGGTCTTTAGCAGTGAACTCAGGCATACTGGACTAGACTTGCAGGGCCCTGAGCACCTCACATGGCTTCATGAAGGATCTGTTCATCCTTCCTTCTCAACAGATCATGAACCCTTTGAAAGGGAAGGAGAAAACGATGCCCTTCATGTATTGCCTTGGAACCTGATCCTTGGCATAAAGAATGAATACCAAGTCTTATGATCATTTAAAAAATGACCAAAATGTTAAGGGGCAGTAACATAAAGTTTTAGCAATCAGAATGAGTCAGAGTTCAGATGGCAGTAGATGACTTAAGCAAAAATGTCAGGATCTACTTTTAGCTCGTTTTAACAGCTGCAAGTCAACTATATATAACTCGATGTTTAATTTCCAGGATTAAGAAGACCAACTGGATAGACTCTAAAAGTGATTTAATTACCCAGTTGCCACTTTGGACCTGCCTGGTCATTGTCACCAAAAGTCCCTAGGGTAAATGTCATGAAAATGGTTATATGCTGGTAAGATCCTCAACACAAAACAGAAAAACAAAACGAACACTGGCATGTTTGTGTACAAGTCAAGAAGCCATCAGTATTCCCCCCCCCCAAGAAAAAGTACATGATTCCATTCATATTTATTAGGCTGGAACTTTGAGAGTCACTTGGATGTGGATAAAATATGACTTACTGGGGGCTGGTGAGATGGCTCAGTGGTTAAGAGTACTACCTGCTCTTCCAAAGGTCCTGAGTTCAATTCCCAGCAATCACATGGTGGCTCACAATCATCTGTAACAAGATCTGGTGCTCTCTCCTGGCCTGCAGACATACATGCAGGCGGAACACTGTATACTTAATAAATAAAATTAAAAAAATATGACTTACTGATTGCTTATTCACTATCTTTCCTGAGTTATAAATCTGCTTGAGGCTCTTTGGCAGGAGGAATCATTGGAGATTTAATACAATAACCACTTACAATCTCACCAGACTTCCTCATTAATTTATTAAAGAAAGAGAAGAACACTCACACGGAAGTGGGAACTATTCAAGACAAGAAAATGCAAGCTTGTATTTCACAGAAGATTGTGAGGCATTGAATAAAGGGACGAATTCTTGGGGTATAGACTGGTGGCGAGGTCACACTCTGTCAGCTTTCCATTCACATCCTCAGACAAGCCTGGGTCTGGGGCTGAAGTTTTAGTCTTCTCTGGAAAGACTCCCCAGCCAACCCAGCGGCACAGCCTACGAGGATCTGGATACCAAGGCCCATGTCCCGCCAATGTCTTAGGCCCGTGTTTCTACGTTTCTTCTCACTCGGATTTGCTTTAACAGCGAACTCCATTATATCAGTTCTGCTTTTGTCATCTGGAGTCATAAACAAAAGTCTCAGAGTATTATAGTCCCTCCTATCAGGAAGCCGGAAAGGACTGCTCAACCTTGTGATTTCAACTCTCATTTGTTGCTTTTCTTTCTGACTTCCGCGCGGGGCTGGATCCATGCACAACACCGCTAAGTGTCATAGGGTGTGCTGAACTTAACAGCAGCAGCGTACACATTACATAACCTTAATAAACTGTCTTTTGGCCCGAGTTACATTGCTGTGTGCTCAATGTTAAATGAACCAGTAACATCAAGCAAGGTTTCTTTAAACAGGCATATAAAAATAAAGCTATGTAATGGTCGGTTGAGAAAAATATGGTGCCGGGATTCCCGACAACCTAACACTACTATCTCCACCAGGACCAATGGCTCAGCATTGTAGCCCCATAATCCTTACTTTGCTCTGGCCAAGGCATTGGATTGCCTGCCACTGGGCCAAATTGCTTGTCAGGGCATCCTGGAGCTGGAGGGGACGCCTCCCGCTAGGTGCGCCGAGCGGCCGGCAAGTGGCGCCCGACCTGGCCTTCTTGGCATCGCTCGCTCCGTGGACCAGGTGGATTGGAAGGGGCGGAGGTAACCAGCAGCGGCCAGTGGTGGCTGCCTCAGTCCCCCGCCCCCTCCACGCAGAGCTCGCCACACGCTCGCCCGGAGAGGGCCCGAGAGCGGCGGGGCCAGCTGTCTTCCGAGCTCGGGCACCGCTGCCATCTGCTCCACGAGGCGTCCGCCTGTCCCCCGCCGCTCTCAGCTCCACGTCGGCCACCATGGAGGCGCAGGCACAAGGTGGGTGCTCGCCCGTCGCCCCCGAGGTCTAGTCCTGAGATGCACAGAGACTTTCTCTGCCTGCATTAGCTAACTTTACTCCTGGACGGACAGGGACATCCTGCGTGTACCGAACTCCGCGCCTACGCGCGCCTTCGGGATCACGCTTGCATCCCTAGCCTAACTCGGAATTTGCGGTGGGTCTGGGGACCAGGGAAGGGGCCTGAGACCCGGAAACGGAGTGGCCCTCCTGCAGGGATTGTGTCCCTGTGTGCACGACCCCTTCCCGCAGTCGGTCACCCTCACTTCTTCACCATGGAGGGTGCCAAAAGGACCTGTTGTGCAGGCTCCGGATCGTTTCCGTCGCCTCCCCCGGGGAGCGGGGTCCTTGGGATTCCCGCCGTGGGTTCGCGTTGTTCGGTTCACAAGTGCGGGCGGGGGTGACGCGGACTCGCGGTAAGGTCGTGGCTCTGTGGAGCCTCTGTGTCCCTACTATGCAAGGGCTGAAGCAGGCGGATTGGCTTTCAAAGGCAAGAGAGCTTTATAAGCACCCTCCTTGATACGGAGAGATTGACAGCCGTATCCAGCTTTTCCGCGCTTAGGGTTAGGTCTCTACCTCCCCAGCTCCATCAGGCGCCAGGCTTAATTAAGGGCTTGTCTCCTGCTCTGTATTCCGATGTCCGCTAGAGGAGTCCAGAGAACTCTATCGGACTGTTCAAGAATAAGAGTAAAGGATCAGAGGTGGCCAGATGTGGAGCGAGGGGGCAGGGAGGAATCAACTTTGGAATCAACATTCAGAAGGAATGGGTTGCCTTAGCGCCATCAGGACCACGGGTCTTCACACTGAGAAATTCTGTGATGCCTTTTAAATACAAAGCCAAAAAAAAGTATTGCGGTTCCTCATACACTTGTGCTCTAGGGGCAAAAGCAGTTTGGCAATGTTTAGGTCTGGAGTCGTTGAGCCGGTTTGCTGCCAGGATCACAACAGTCTGAACAGCATGAACCATACTCCTCATTGGTTCCATCAGCCAGGAAGCTGCCGCTTCCAGTACCCTGTCTCCCCACCCCGCCCATTATCTTAATAGGAAATTCTCTAATTACTGTTCAGGAAGCCAGGATCCTGGAGGAGGGGGTGAGGAGGGTTTGGGGAATTGTAAGGTCCACTGCAAGAGTCTTATAATGGGGAAGTTTGGGCTCAACCATTCAAAGCGTGAACAAGTGGGATGTACAGTCAGTGGGCAATGTGGGGTCAGTGGATGCAGAGTTACTGGGGGGGGGG
The DNA here is from genome assembly GCA_030556225.1 of Cricetiscus sungorus. NCBI lineage: Eukaryota > Metazoa > Chordata > Mammalia > Rodentia > Cricetidae > Cricetiscus > Cricetiscus sungorus. The sequence continues at coordinate 16,347,604 of JANBXA010000731.1, forward strand.
GAGCATCAGGAAGGTGCGACAGGGATTCTGCCAAATTGCCTCTGGACTAAGGAGATTCTTCCTTGAGGCGGGCCACATGATCTGTCATGAGGTGGGGTGGGAGGGCTCTGTGGAGGATGAGGAAGCTGCCCAGACACTGAAGATGAGCTGGTGTTGAGGCTAAACTGACAGAAGAGTTCTTTGAGGAAATTTACATGTAACCGAAGCTTACAGATGGGCCTACTAGACGGTTTCTGCTGACTTAGACAAGCAGAGGGTCCTGGTTGTTGTCAAATTCAAAAGCAGGGATTCCAGTGGACTTCTCTGTGCCTGAACCAAAGCAGACGCTGACAGTATTAGAGCTTTCCATCACGGCTTTCAGATTAGAATGCATTTATCTCTAAGTATTGATGGAAACTTAGCTCCTGGGCGCTCTTAAAGATACCAGAATCTGTGCTGGAGAGATGGCCCAGGGTTAAGAACCTGTACTGCTCTTCCAGAGAACCTAAGTTTGATCCTACACCTATGCCCACATGGGTGCCTCACAACTGCTTATAACTCCAGCTCCAGGAGAATCATATGCCCTCTTCTGGGCTCTGTGGGCAACACACACACACACACACACACACACACACACACACACACACACACACACACACAAACATACATGCTCAAATCTGTTTTGTATCTGCATAATACTCTTAAACATCTCCTGCATACTTCAGTTGTCTTCAGATCATTTATAAAACTGATCCAACCAAATGTCATGAAAATTACTATAATAATATATTATTAACATATATGTATATTGGTGACTGGCAAAAGGTCTGTACATGATCAGGTATTGTTTATCTGCACTTGATTACATCCAAATTTGAAGAACCCATTAATATAGGCCAGGTGGACTGCGCTGATCCCATATCAGTCACTTTGGAGTCTCTGGAGCCTAAGTATGTGTATGCTTGAAAGCTATCCAAGTAATTCTATTATTCCATAAGGTAGGGAAAGAATTATATTAATTAAAAAGCATCACCAAAATTCTGAAGCCATCTGAAATGGACTAAGAACTATGGATGCTACTAGCTTGCTATATGTGTGAGCAAGTACTTCACTGATTTCTTTTTCCAAACACAATATTGGGAAGAAGACAACCAGAATTGATTTCTACTTCATGCAACTTATGGTAGAGAATGAGATGGACGTTAATCTGGCACTTACTTCACAAACTAAAATGTAAGATCTCCACATACTGATGACGGCAAAATGGGCCACCTAGTGTGATGACAGCATAGACTTTAGCTGCTTGTCAATAGTCAAAACAGCTCAGGCTGTTTCTTTTGTCAGTCTCTCTTCTCAGTGTTTTATATGCACTGACATAGCACCTAAGGAGGTAGGTAGAGTTGCCATTCCCATTCTGCAGAGGAGATAGTCAGAGTCCTTGTTTATGGATAAACGGGCAAGGAGTGACAAAGTTGTTGTTGTGAGTGCCCATCCCACTCAAACCCTGGACTTTGGAAGGAAAGCCTCTTCACTGCGCTATGATACACTCCCCTCTGCCCTCCTGGCTGCATGGAACTGAGTGGAACCCTAAATGGGTGTTTGCTCTTATATTCTAAAATAGTCCTGAGATTTCCAAGGTGTAACCTTCTACATGTGGTTTATCTTAGAATTTTCTGGACTGGAGATGGTTTGTCTTCCTTCCCAGTTTCTCTTTCTGCTTTTAAATCTAGAGGAAAGCAAACATCAGATAGGACTGGCCTTCGGCGACTGGAGCCCTTTGCTGCACACATGTGTTATAGATGTGGGTTGTCCGTGTAGCTCCGAAATGCATAAGCAAGTCTTTGAAAGTCTCCTGGGAGTGGTATCTCCAAAACATGTCCATCGGCTTTGTGAAAGGGTAAATTACTTCCTGAAAAACAAGAAGACACACTAAAGAGTTGACAGGGTGGGAGCAGGGGGGATTATGTGTGGGCGATTTTGTGAGAAGGGGCTGTTGAGCAGAGCGAAATGGGAGACCCTCCGGAACTCAGCACTCTTAGCTGCTTTTTCCTGGCTCTGGGGAATTTGCCTTCATGGATTTGATCTATAGTCTCTGACAGGTGTTTCACCTTCACGATACTGCGAGAGAGATGGCTTTTCACGACTGTATCAAAGTTTGAATTTTGATCTCAGACTTGTGATTGAGTACTTTTACTATGGGCTCAATATGACTTGTCTCCCTGCCGCCTCGTGTGTTGAGGGCTTGATTTTTCTATGGTGTTTGCTTTTATTGAGAGGTGGTTCAACCATGAAGACTGGACCCTAATCAATGTGTTAATCTGTTGATGGGTTCATATTTGATGGCAGGACTGGGAGTTAGTGGGAAGTGGGACACCCGGATAAGGAAGTGGGTCCCTGAGACTTTTCTAGTGACTGGAATCCTTCTTTGCTGTCTGCTTGCAATGAGGAAAGCAACTGTGTTTTGCTGGTGTTCCAACTACCGTGACATCATGGCCCCCTCCTGGTCCAACGCAATACAGATGAAAGTGGCTGAAATCATGAACCTAAATAACCTTTTTCAAGCCACAAATTGTTTTCTCAAAGTATTTTGTTACAGCAAAGAGTGCTAACTGACCCACAGTATTCTGTTACCAGACCATGGCAGCCAGCCTCAATTTCTAGTCAATCACTTGACAAAGGAAACAGCTGACCCTCGGCAGGGAGCAATTTTTGCTGAGCTATGATGTTTAATAGTTGAAATGGCTTCAAATTCTGCTCATCAAATGGCGTCTTCAATTTATGATGTCTGTATTGGGGCAGAACGCCATGGTTAAACTGAGAAACATCAGGAGTAAGGGGATTTGGATAGCAATGTAGTATCCTCCGGAAAAACATGTTGCAGCCATTTCCGATGGAAGCTCCTGGTACTTTCAGCTGTATCTTAATGTTTTACTGCATCTCTGGTTCTGAGGTCACACAGCCTCTCCCATTCTGACTATGGTGTGTCTCTGCCTGCCTCTGACAAAAAACGTGATTGTGTTTTAGCCCGCCTGGCTAAATCCAGCTAAACTGCACAACTCAAGAGCCTCAAATTAACCAATCTATAATGATAACCTTTTCATGTAAATTAATATTCAAAGGTTCCAGGGTTTAGGATTTGGTGCCCTACTGCAAAAACTCATTTTTCTAATCAGACATGTAACTTGGGAGAATTTCTAAAAGCCCATAAATGATGCGAAGTTAGTAACTGCTGGATTATTCCTACCTGTTTGCAAATCCTATTAGAATGACAGTGTCATATTGACTTATATTACACTTTGCTCAAGACTCTTGTTCCAGAAAGGACTTACAAAAACAGTTTAGATGGACATGTAAATAAAACACAAGTCAATATAAATTTGAAAGGAATGAAAGGGAATAAAGAAGGATAGGAACAGAAAATGAGGCTAGGAATGATGACCTGTGAAATGTGTAGGTTTTACTCTACGGGAAGTGAACTTTTTTATAACATTCATTTATTTTATATGGGTGTGAGAACATGTGCCATACACACAATTTTCAGGAGTTGGTTCACTCCTTCGACCATGGGTTCCCAGGGATTGAACTCAGGTCTTCAGGCTTGGTGGCAAGCATGTTTCTTTATTCTCTAGCCATCTAACTAGCTCTCCCAAAAGTGAGGACTTGCTCCTATATAAAATAAGCCATTTTGTTACAAAACAATATTCTTCCTTTCCTGTCAAATTGCAACAGACCCCTCTATGATTAGATTACTTTAGGAGAAACTTTATATTTTGTTCAAAAATTTTATTTCACTTCAGGCAATATAATCATATACTTAGCACAATGGAATTTAACTGCTAAAATTTTGTAAAAATTAATACATGTATTATTTATTTAGTGTAGGGGTGCACATCTGCCACAGTATTGTTGTGGCGGTCAGGAGACAATCTGTGGGAACTGGTCTTCCTGCCGTGTGGATTCAGTTTCTGTTGCTGCAATGAAGCACCATGACAAAATAGCAACTTGGGGAGGAAAGGGTTTATTTGGCTTACACTTCAATAGCTCTGTTCATCACTGAAGAAGTCAGGGCAGGGACTCAAACAGGGCTGGATCTCAGAGGCAGGGGGTGATACAGAGGCATGGAGAGGTGCTTGCTTCCCATGGCTCGCTCAGCCCACCATTTTATAGAACCCAGGACCAGCATCCCAGGGATGGCACCACCCACCATGGGCTGGGCCCTCCCCCATTGATCACTAAATGAGAAAATGCCCTACAGCTGACTCTCACTGAGGCATTTCCTCAGCTGAGGCTCCTTCCTCTGATGACTCTAGCTTGTGTCAAGTTGACACACAAAACCAGCCAGTACATCAGGCTTGGTGGAAAGTGTCTTCACCTGCTAAACCATCTCATGTATGTATTTGGTCATATTATAACTTCTTGTTGCAATTCAAACAGATCTCAAATTAGAACATAATGATACAGATGTTGTAGTCAGCTGGAACCCATCTTGAATTGCTCTCCCTAATGTAAATATACTTAGTTTTTTTTTTTTTTTTTTAACATTCTCAGCGGGCAGATTCTGTAAACTTCTTCCAAAAAAACTTATAAGCAGAGTGTCCATTTTGGAAGACTTCCTACTTAACACTATATAACAACGAATAAACAGTTCAGGAAAATATTGATTCGGTTAAATACATATTCTAGCAAATATGGATTGATTGTTACTGTAATAACAAATATTTGATATGCACTTGGTTTCAGTAGACATTGGGATAGCTCTAGTTAAGATCCTGGAATCAAGGAGGCCTGTTTTAATTTTAGTTCTGTCATCTTTACCTTAAAATTCAACTGATTCTGGTGAGGTAATGGTTTCTCTGGACCTCGACTTCTTCCTCAAGTGGACTGAAGATAATAGCTCTTGTGTGCTGGACTCATAACGAAGAGTCAGCGAGTTAATTTTCCCTGTACATGGTAGCGCTCCGTCAATGTTGTGGTTGCTCTCTCAGCCCATGCCAAGCCCTGCACATGCATTGTTTTATTGAAATAAGTGTAGTAACACCATACAGCAGATGTCTTTACTTTTAACTCCTTTATAGACAGGAAAGCTGAAGTGAGAAAGACAAGCTGCCATTCCAGTTCTGCTGAATTGGAAACACATGCTTCCTCAGGTGACTCCACTGTCTCTCAGTGGGGACTCAACCAAAGGGCACAGCAATGAGAGGTAGCAGAGTTAAGAATCCATCACCACGAGTAATACTTCACAGAGCCGAAAGATGGCTATTTCTGCCCCAACAGGATTTTCAGAAAGCGAATTAGAACTAATTCACACTGAAAAGGATAATAACATGTCAGACTTGTTATTCCCAGTCACACACTGCGCACGTTAAAAACTACATCCAACTTACAAGGAAGGGAATACTGCTTTAGTTGTCTAGGTAAGGATACAGAATTACAGGATGGTTAAGCCAACACCCCTCATCTCAGGAAACTTAGAAATGTTGGAGTAGACTAATGTGGATGGGGAAATTTCACAGATGAAGAGCCACAGGAAATCAATGGCTGCTGGGAAAATGAGGACAAGTTTTCCCCAGAGATGAGCTCCCAGATAGGGCATTCAACCTGTGTGGTCAGACCTAAACATGTACAAACAACACTAATGGACTCAGTAGAATATGTATGTATGTATGTATGTATGCATGTATGTATGTATGTATATGTGTGTGTGTGTGTGTGTGTGTACTTATATATCAATAATAACTAGAGAAGATAACAATATGAAGCTAGTGTGAAGGGCAGGCCTGGAATGAGTTGGAATGGGGTCTAGAAATGATTTCAATGTAGTCATCATATATGAAATTCTTAAAACATTAAATTTAAAAACCGTCAGAGCCTGGATTTGAATTCAGTTTGACTCTGTACCTGAGGTTTCAGTTACTTTCTGTACCAACCCCTCATGCTGGCACGCATGGCAACCAGTGCACCAAATTGCAAATAATGAAGTCACTTTCTATTCGGTACGCTCAGAGCAGCTTTCGGAGGGCAGAAGTTAATTGCACTGTTCATTCTGTACATGGGTAGAGTCTCGGACATGGAATTTGAAGGCGATTCGGTATCTCTGAGACCTTTGAGACTTTTCTTCTTTACATGGCAGGTTGGGGACTGGGTTAGGAGCTTATTGTAGTCAGTCCAACTAAGCACCTAATTTATTATACTCGGATTGTGGTTAGAATCAGTTAGCTGGGCTTGTTTACATCAGGAATAATTTGTGTTAAATCACCCAACATGTGCTTCACAGAAATAATCAGTTTAAATAGTTTGAACGTTCCATTTGTTTGCCCATATCTAGTAATAACAGTGTTTGTGGTGGATTCCCCCCCCTCTCTCTCCTAGAAGTCTTAGAAGTCTTTCTCTATTACTCTCTCACTAATCCGGTGCTCGCCTCTTAGGCTAGACTGACCTAAGGATCCTCAAGTCCCCAGGATCCTCACCTGCTACCACTGGGGTTACAGATGGCTGACGTTTCACCTGGATGCTAAGGACATAAATCCAACCCCTCATCCTCACTCTCAGTACATTTTAAAGAAACTAAAAGTGATGGGATCTTTGTGTTTATTTCTGGAAAATGGGGTTTGTATTCTTCTGACACTGACTAAAAGGACTAATGATAAAAAGTATCCCCCTTCAAGATTTTGTTTTGCCTCATAAATATTATAATACATAATTGTTTAGATGAAAAATGTTTTATTCATTTAATTCTCTCCCGTGCATGTTAGCACAATACCTACTTTAGGAGGCTACCTAATGAAAATGGGGGGGGGAGGCAAGGAAAACAGGATTCACCACTGAACTACTAGCAAGGTTTGTTACTATGGTCTAAAGCAGTGGAGTGGTTCTCAACCCTTTGGGGATTGAATGATGCTTTTGCAAGGGTTGCCTAACACCATCCTGACGATCAGATTATTATGTTAGAATTCATAACAGCAGCAAAGCTACAGTTATAAAGTAGCAAGAAAAATAATTGTGTGGTTGGAGGTCACCACAACATGAGGAACTGTATTAAAGGATCCCAGTATTAGGAAGGGTGAACCACTAACGTGTCAAGTGAAGAAAGGTGTCTGCCTCAGTCACCCACTTGGCTTGCTCTCAATGTATGCAGATGGTGGCCATTACTGTTGTTCTGGAATTCCCAGTGATTCTTGGAAGCCACTTGTTAAGCTTCCTGAGTTATGAGGCAACAAAGAGCATATGAAAGATGACTGTAAAATGTAGACTGTCAAACGTGCCATGCCATGCTGCACTCCAACAAGTGTCTACAGAAATAAAATATAACTTACTTAAAAATATATGCATTCCATTAAGAATTATTAATTGATATACTGACGGGAAAGGCAACAAAACATTCCGATGTATCTGAATAAAACCCAGGCTGAAAAGAAGCTTCCTGTCCTTATGTACTGATACATTTTAAAATGTTTTGTATAGAAATGTTGCATTTGATATATAAGACATGAAATTCCCAGAATAAAATCACAAGTCCGAAGAACACATAGTCATCAACAAATTGCTTCTTTTTGCAAGGGGCAAAACTGGTACTTTTCTGTAAGCAGAAAACGCACAATACTGAGAGTATGTGACTGTCAGACCTTGTCTCTGAAGTTGCCCGTGGTTATTTATATCCCAGAGGAAATTGCATTTTCCCTGACATTGATTTAAAATGTGCCATCCTCTTCATTCCTGGAAAATTGCAAAATAGGATTTTCTTCTTCCAGTTAGAAATTTCTTCTGTGGATTGTTAACAAGAGCATCCTGTTAGAGGGTTCTAAAATCATTGGAAAGAAAAGGAAAATTTGGGATGAGGGGAGTGGGAAAGACTTCTGTAGATACCTCCACTTTAGAGTCTGGATGTTGGTGTGTGTGTGTGTGTGTGTGTGTGTGTGTGTTTCCATTAGTGTCTCCTTTATACATGAATGAACTGAGAGCAGCAACGATGAAGAAAAACAAAAACAAAACACTGTGTATATTTCCCAACATTCCAGTTTCCAAAATAGATTAATTTCTACCTAATGACATCAGGGAAAGATAATTTCCATTTCTTCACAGAGCAGGCTAGGAGGGAAATAAAGTTCTTGTCCCTTGTTATTCCTTTTTAACCGCTAAAGGATTCCAGGAGGTTCTGGGATATACATGTTACTTACACAGCTTGTTCCAAACAACTGGTAGAGATCCAAGGGTTGAGGGGAATTAGGGTCATGGTGTTTTGAATTCACTTGTTTATAAAGTTGCTGATTTCCTTTCTTAAGAGATCTGGGCAAGAATATTAATTTTATCAAGGACTACCATTTTATATCTTGCTGTCCAAAATCTTACAGTTAGATGGAAATAGTAGGAGAAATAGTGAAAACATTCATATTTGGCTTACTCACATGTTTTATGTACTCACCATTAAGTATACTTGATTGCAGCAACCAAGGAACCAATACTGTGAAATAAACAGCTGTATCATAGATGTCTGACCTCAAATAGACTCAGAGCTCAGTGCCTCTGTTCTGTTGACTCTAGGCTATCATAGAGGTTATATTACCCTCTTGCCTCAGATGGAGCTCTGTTCTAGCTTTGCCCTCAGAATTTATTTGTCCCTTTTATCTAGCTCACAAGGTTAAGGAAATTAAATGTTTTAAGGAATAAGTTTGGTTTCTATTTGATTTGAAAAAAAAAAAAAAAAGGAATTAGTACCCCCCTTCCTTCTTCTCCTCTATTTCTCCCACTCTCATCACCCAATCCACATGTGACAGACATGTCAGTCATATTACAGTTGACTATTACATCACTTCATTCCTTTGATTTTCAGTATCCCAGACTCTCCTCCCTTCACAAACCTCTTCTCCTTTGGCAAACCCTAGGGCTCAAGCCTTGGCTGGCACTTCCTTTATGCCCACGCTAATTCTCTTGGCCATCTCTTCATGAAATATGGGTTTGGATTCAGTCTACCTGTTAACCACCCGAGAGTTTATTTTGAGAGTTTATTTTTCCATCTGGGACCTTGCCCGTGCACTTCAAATGTCCACTTGCGGTGTCTGCATTCTCCCTGAGATGTAACATGTAGACGTCCAGTGTGCAACACTAACTGTGTTTTCAAAGTATACTTAGACTTGAGTATCTCAACCCCCTGGCCCTGTTTATACTGCTCTGAGCCAAACCTTCCCATCCTCCCAGGTCTTCTTAGACTTGGTCTCTCTAATTTTTCTCAGGCTTTTCTTTGGTCCTCAAGTCTCAGCAGAAACAATCACATTGATGCTCTTACTCTTCGATTCTTTTGCTTCTTCTTGTGAACCTTTTGAGTTCTTCCCTCCTTATCCTTCCAGCGCTCATCCTCAGATGTCCTCTTCCTTCGTTTTCTCCACTGAAGGCGAGGGTGTAAAGGTTTCACTAGACCCAAGAAATATGACAAATGGTTGTTTGTTGGGGAACATTTACACAGCAAAATACAAAGAACCACGCGAGCGCTTCTCTGCCCTTCCTACAGGATTGGCTGACCCAAGAGAGGGACGGTACAGAAGCCAGACCACTCCTTGTCTTCCTCTTTCTGCTTCCCTCCGCCTGAAGCCACGCCCATCGGGGGCGTGGCCACAGTTACAGGCAAGCCCTCTACACTCCACTTTGAGCCTTCTCCAAGTACTACTTACTCTCAGTCTGACCTGCGGACTCGGCAGCTTGAGCACGTTGTTGGGAGGCAGCTCTCCTTTGGTGTCTCATCTTCTGAGCATTTGTGGCTCATTTGTTTTTCTGGACAGGTTTTCAAGGTTGTCCCATCGTGAGCAGGTCTGGGTGACAGAGACTGCACTCCTTGAGGGCAGGGCTATTTGCTGTTGGCAGACATGGAACATATTTGCAGCTCCTATACACATCTAAGCCTCCTATTGCAGCGTTACTCTTCGCCAACACACACCATTGTAGAAACAGAGACCCGGCCTTCATCAGTTGATTACATCAGCCTTGGAAGCAGGGCCCAGGGAGCTAGTACACGGGCGCTACTCTGACAACTACCATTGCTGGGTGTAGTACACTGTCTTTTGCCTTTAGCCGATCAAGATGTTGTGTTGCTTTTGTCAGCTTTCATGAAGCTTGACTGCTCATTTTTCAATTTGCAAGTAGGGTAAAATATGGCCTTGCAGAATTCCTGGCTCCTGTCCTGAACCCTTTTTGATATCTCTCTGTCCATCTACTATAGTTTTGTTTTGTTTTTCTCTTTTGGCCCCTTTGGAGGCCTGCCACCCAGCTCCCAAATCAATCTCAAGGAGTCTTAATCTTTCTTATGAATACCCCACCTTAGTTTGGCTTGTTTCTTACCAGCTTTTCTTAAATTATCTTGTCTATATTTTCCCTCTGGTATTTCACCCGTCTCTATTTCTGTGTATCTTTCTTTACTTCTTACATTGTGGCTGGCCATGTAGCTGGATGACTGGCCCCTTGTGTCCTCTTCCTTTTCTTGTTCCATGATCTTTTCAAATTTCTCCTATTTATTCTCTCTGCTTGTCAGCCCCGTCTCTTCTTTCTCTTGCCTCACTATTGGCCACTCAGCTCTTTATTAGATCAATCAGGGGTTTTAGACAGGCAAAGTAACACAGCTTCACAGGATTAAACAAACACAACACAAAATGCAACACATCTTTGCATCATTAAACAAATATTCCACAACATAAACAAATGTGATACATTGCTAACTAATATTCTACAACAGTCTACTTCTGGGTGAGCCATTTGTTGACGTAGAGCCTCTGTTCTTTCTTCTAAGTCATGCCCTGGGTTCCCAAGAGTCCAGAATTTCTTGGTTAAATAGCTCCGCTGTGTGGCTGTATTTACATGAGCTTCCTATGGGCAGAGCCTGCTGCTGAAGAGCTCATGCATGGGTTTTAGCGGAGATGAAGAGCTGGCTGATTTTGAGGGGTCTAGAAGGCGTAGACTGAACGTGCCATTAAGGAACTAGTTCTCAAAGTGCATTCCCTTGGTCAGCATCATGGGCTTCACCAGAAACCTTGTTAGAAATACACACTCGATGGGTCTATCTTGGGCCAATGAAGTTAGAAACTCTGGTTATGGGCTACAGATGCACAGTCAATAGTCTGGAACGAGCGCTTGTAGGAGACAGACTCTCACTGAGTCCTAGTGACTTTTGACTTGGTTTTATTTGCACACATCTCATCCTGTAGATCATAGGCAAGACTAGGTCTTCCTTCCTTCCAACCAACAAAACAAACATGACAGGCATTCTGAGAGGTGGCTCCCCTGTTTCCCTGGCTTAGTAAAGGGCCAGATTCACAGACTGGAGATTCTCCTTGTGAGCAGATTAACAAGCAGCTGTACTGTAAAAATTTACCTGCCAAGGAACTATGGGGTAGTTTATGGAAACTGGCAGCTTTTCTAGGATTTAACTAGGAAGGCAAAAACCTGGGGCAAACGAATCTGCTAATGGCTGTATGAACCTTGGACATAGTTGTCTTCCCCGCCCATTGAGCTGTTAGGTGACCAGGAGTCTCCTGACATTTAGTTGTTGCCTTGCGAGACCCTGAACATGGGACCCAATTTCTGACCTACAGAAATGGAAGAAAATGGTTATGTGCTGCTGCAAGCAGAGGCAGCAATCAATACAGTCTGTGGAGAGACGACACAGGCTGTGCATTTCCCTTGGGAGCCAGCCTTGGGTTCTTAAGTGCCATTGACAGTTGTGTCCTGGTACTTCTAGATACAATCATACCTTGCTTTCCCCATACACACACTTAATATTTCCCTCCCCTGCTCTTTGCAGTTGCCCTCTATTTAATATGCCCTATATTTTAAATGTATTTTGTTAATTTTCTTCTCATGCTTCCCACAGGTAAGTTCTGCAGGGTCAAGATAGTTTAATTTGGTGGCTACTGTGTAGTCTCCAGCTCCTAGGACACAATTTGACCATCTCATAGGGGTTCAGGCAGTATTTGCAGAACAAATGAGGCCATGATTTTCATTTGAAAGTCTGCTGGTTCCTAGAAAAAGCTTCACTAAAATCAACAGGCTCTTATTGCTCAGTATCAGCTAATTGCATGAATGGCAAAAATAAATGTGCTGGAAATAATTTAAACAAAGTAGTTAAAGAAATGGCCTGTGGCCTTTTCCCATTTAAAGAAAAACAAAAAACCTGACGTTTGCTATTCTTGTGAGGCGAGGGTTCATCTGCCAAAAGTCATATTGCATGCAACACTTCATCTCTCTGGGTCAGTTTCTTCATGATGCATGGCAGTCTGGCTGCCCTGTGTGTCTTGTGTGTGAGAGCATACCCACAGAAGGACTCTAAGAGGAAGAGAGTGTCCAGTTGCTCTGTTAATCTGTGCTCAGCTTTCCCATTTCTCTTCTTTTAAAATGAAGACTGTCCTCAGTCATTTTTAGAATGGAAGGGACAGCTGCCAAGAGGAGAGAGGGTAAATAAACTCTTGGCCCTTAACCGGATACCTGTTAAAAGGCCTGGTGTGTGTGTTCTTCTGCCCACATCCTTGTACTCCTGCAGCAACTTTGTTTTGGAACATCAGATTTGGCTTTGAGGCCAACAAGCTTGCAGTCTATGGTAATGGACCCGTTATGATTAGGCCAAGCTAAAACTAGTGAGATTCGAGATGGTTACAAGTGATGAAGACAAGAGGGGTGGGGGGAAGGAACTGTTACCAAGGAGATAGCCTCATGCCATCAAATGCCCTTAGAAGGCGCTGGAATCAGCTCATATGTGAGATGATCTTGCAGAGCAGAATAATAACCTTTCGTAACTACCGTCTATTTCCAACTCTTTGTTTCTCTGTTTCTGTCTCTCTGTCTCTGTTTTTCTCTCTCTCTCCTCCCTCTGTCCCTTCTGTCCTAACAAAACAAAACACCAAACAAGCATAAAACAAAATAGTCCCACAATAACAAAAACAACCTCCAAAACCCGGGGTCTGCTTCTTTTACTTGGTTTTAGTTAACTTAAGAACTACTGTGTAGTTCCCACAGCTGAAAAATATACTATTACTTTCCCCCAGCTTTACTGTGGATAACACACCGGACACAAGGGTATGGTAACAGTTGCCGTGACTGTTTTTGTAGAAACCGGAAGAGCCCATTTTGTAAATACATTGGTTCTTCATTGGAATCTATTGTCATTTCTGTCTGCATGTTGACTCCCTCCTTGTTGCTGCTTTAACCCTTAAGTCAGATTCCACTTAGCTTTTCATGCCAGTCATTTGCAAATGTTTTATTCACATCTTTAATGCAGATTGTCTAATTACTTGTTGGAGCTGGCATCTGTTTCTCTTACACAACTCTGTGCTTTCTTGGCAGCTTAAGCATCTATAATCTTGTCTAAACCCAGACTCAACCATGAAGCCAAGACATTTGTGTAAGATGATAAGGGGCCCAGCCATTTCTGGGTTAAGTCTTCTTTTTGTTAGCCTGTAACCCAAGAAGGAAAAGCACCATTGTGGATGTTGAGAACCTTTATGTGAATGGATGATAACTGGCCAAGGGCTAGATTGATTCCCACCCCAGTAAAATGGACCAAACCCTGACTCTATTCTGAATAGCAGTCTGAGTCCCCCACTCCATCACTACTGGGCCCTTTCTGTTCAAGGCAGTGTAGCATCCACTGCCTCAGGCTAAAGCCCCAACAAATAAATTCTGCTTATCTTGTCATATTTAATTTGGAGTTTTACTGGCCAGAAGTCCTACCATTCTGTACCAATCCGTGCCGACTTTGCCTTTGAATCGGGTATGTGGTCCAAAAAGGACTGGGTTACAGAAGCTCTTTCATCATCTAAGTTTTCCTTTGAGTGGTTGCTTCTTAATGTCCTGCATCATTTATGTGATGGCTGTAATCTTTTAGGGAGGCAGCAGGGTATAGGGGAGGAGTGGCTGGGAGCCAGGTATTGCGCTGAGCTCTGTTCCGGGCTTTGTCACCTCTCTGTTATTTTCTTTGCCCACTCGCCTATCCCATCCCTCTTACCTGAAAGGATTGGGTCACACGTCCTTCAAGGTCCTAGCTAGCCCATCCTTAAGAAGTCTGTTTAAATTCCTCCAGCACAAGTTGCTTTTTATATGTGTATGCACATACATTTGTGTCTGAGGGTTATTTGCTCCCATTTCCTATGGGAAAAGTGTTCAAACACATTAGATATTTTCACTCTCCAATGTAATCTGTGCAATTTTGTTCTGGGTGCTGATACTGATATCTAATGGATGACTGCACGTCCACATCAGCATCTTCCCTGTCTCTCAGGACTGTGATCATGTGAGAACCAAGACGAAAGGAACAAGAGAGAAAAGTAAAGGTTCTGTCACTTAAAGGGTCTCTCACATCAAGGTGAAGGTCATAGGTGTTGTCACAGGTCTCAGTTTCCCGGTTCAGTCAGTTCTTTAGTATGTTTTAACTGACCTTGTATCACTGGATTTGCTCATTTAAAAAATGGTGAAAATGGCAGCTTCCTGATGAGTTTGGGTTGGGTTGAGTGTGATGACTTGTGGGAAGTGTTTGCCACAGTAGCTGGACACTATCATGGCAATAAAAAAGAAGACAATTTCTTTATTTTCCATCCAGTATTCATTGAACAATTTCTGAGCTGGGTTCTAAAGTAGGTGGTAGGCAAATGTGAATTAACCAAAGCTCTTCCTTGGTGAATTTAAACCCCACCACCTCCATTTTTGTTGTATAAAATAGGTTTGAAGTTCCTGTATTAAAAATATTCTTTCGCCAGAAAAATCCTCTGGGTTTTCATACACTACCTACCCCAACATTAAAACTAACTTCTAGATCTAAGGGCAGATGAGTGGGTTGAAGGTAGAAATACATACAGATGCTAATGGAGTTTGGAGAGCTGACCCATAGGCAGGACTTCATTTCAGAAACATAAATTTTACTTACTAAGCCCATTGAAATTTTCTGACAAGTACATTTGTTTTTTTGTTTTGCTTTGTTTGCTTGGGTTTTTTTTTTTTTTTCATGGTTGCTACTTTGGGCCTTTTATTTTCTAAGATTTTAGCTAAAGATAGACAGTGGGTATACAAGGCAATATTCATCATCTAGATGCATTTTGGGGAAGAATGGACAGGTTGGATGTTTTGCTCACATTATATTGCTTATCTCATCACAATTTAATAAAGCAAGAGAGGAACAGCCAGATACTCATCTCTTCACTCAGCAGTTCATATTTCCACTCTATTCCGACTCAGGCCTGATGATAATAACACAGGCTCATCAAATCAGTGTGCGTGTGCTGCCAACAGAGGAAGGTGCATGCTCTGGATGGCAGGACATCAAGCATCCTAGAATCTGTTGCTTAGCAGCGTGCTGAGACCGCTGAGGGTTCTGGGAATGTCTAATGAAAAATCTGACAGCTTTTGCTATGTCAGATATATCAAATCTAATTATTGAAACAAAAGCCTTTTAATATTTATGTTAGCATATATATACATATGTGTGTGTGTTATGTGGTACTTCACATATGCATATACTTTATAAAGCCATTACTCTGGATTTTTCTTTATCAGTTGATAGTATTTTACACATAAAATTATGTGTTTGCTTTTTCTCTCATACAGAAAATAGGCTCAATAAGGATATGTAATTAGACAGTTTTCCTTTTTTTCACTACTTTCTCAATTTAGCTAGAATACTGATTGGTTCATGGAAGATACTTTTTTAAATACTTTAAAAAATAAAAGAATGAAATAATAAATGGATGAATGACATTTAAACATAATCACAGGTAATCTTAGCAGATAGGAGCTGGATAATGATCTTTCAACTTTTGTGGAAAGTGAATTATTTAAAAAATTATTTTAACTTTTGACACAAAGAGCTCCTAAAATTAAAGATAATAAATGTTATTAAAGTGCTACAAAAGTATCGAGAATTTTAAGAGCTGTTAAGATGGCTCAGTGGGTAAAAAAGCACTTGCCGCCACTCCTGAGTTTGATATCTGGAAGTCAGATGGTAGAAGGAGAAAACAAACTCCTGAAAGCTGTTCTCTGACCTTCACAGGCATGGACCACACACACACACACACACACACACACACACACACACACACACACACACACACACACACTGTGAATAAATAAATAATGCAATTAAAAAATTTAACAGAAAAAGAATTTTCAGGAGGTGTTTAGTGGTGCAGATCCTCAATCCTGGTGGGTTAAGGATGGAGAATGAGGCAGGAGGTTCTACTACAGAGTGAGTTCAAAGTTAGCTTAGGCAACTTGGACGGATGCTGTTTGGAAACAGATGTAAAAACACAATTGGCATATTAAATAATTTGCCTAGTATCTACAAAGCTCTATGTCCAATCTTCAGTGTTCAAGAAAGCAAAGAAAAAAGGATAAAAGAGGGAGGAATGAAGAAAAAGCAAAAGAAAATTTCGGTACTGTACTGTTATTATATGTTCCTGACAGCGTTAACAGTTGGGAGTTGGGGTATCAGGATATCCCAGTACAGAAGCTAGAATAGAACCAAGTTGCTCTTTTATCCAAAACAAACAAACAAACAAACAAAAAACAAAAAGTGAGGGAGCTATGCAGAGGTTAAGAGGGTATAGAAAATAGGAAGGGAAAAATCCACAAAATTTGCCTTTGTGGGAGAGAAACACATGGAGGGGAAAGGACAATCTGTCTCGAAGTGGAGAAGAGAAACCTGGGGCAGAAGCTGCTGTGGTGGTCTTGGGGAAAACTCTCTGGACCAACTCCTCTTCCCCTCATAAGTTAGTAATTTCTGCTGCTCGCTTGAGTAGTTGCGGGCTTTGAGGTTTAAGAGCTCAAAAGAAATCACTGGAGTGTCGATGTGTATTTTGCTGACAAATAGCCGTTTCTCCAATCTCCCTAAACAAGCATTGAGGAAACCCTTAGAGATGATCACCAGTGTGAGATGTGCAAAGGATCCATGTTTTTTGGGTGGCATGCTTTCTGGGTTGTTCTGGAGCAGAGGTTGCACAGGCAGGGAAGGAGATGCCACAGCTCGCCACGGCAGGTGACTTGTCTGGCAGCTCATTTTCAGTGGATTGGCACTACCTGATGCCAATCAGACAGACGGTCTAATAAACAGAAATAAAAGCTACAGTAGCTTAGTGACATTCTGTTCCAGGATGCTCATTGCTTCGTGGTCCATTCTGTTTATCTAGTATACACAGATTTATTGGGAGATGTAGTACCACCGGAGATTAGTGAACTAAACTCACAGTGTGCCGATTTCCTTCTCTGAATGTGTCACCTCCCAAAAGCATCCCTGGTGGCCTGCTAGAGTTTAAAATATTGATGAGTATGAATCGATTCATCTCTGCATTTCAGTGGCCTTCCAATGGGGATACTTTTAATTTTGTTGGGAATTTTATCAGAGGAAATCACCCACAGAAGTATCATAACATGTGGGTATTCTTTCTCTTAGTTTTACAGAGCTCAGGATGGATTCTGTCAAAGAATGCTTGAGTTATCATTAGCTTATTGTAACATCATGGCAAAAAATGCATTTTAAAATAAGTTTCAAAAAAGACTAATTTAAATCATATCCTTTTGTATAATCAAATACTAACTCAAATAGATATGGTAATTCTGTTAAGCAGTTGTTTTCTTCTGTCCTGTGTGGATGCTATCATCGTGGTGTGATAGTGATTGTGATGTCCCTTGAATGTGAGTGGATACAGCACAGGTTTCTGATACCATGCTTTTTATGAGTTTTGAGTGCTGTTAGTCAATACTTTGAAGCTCGCAAGTGATTACATGGAACAGCTCCTTCACCTTGGGTATATTCTGACTCCCCATTTTCCAAGCCCATTCTACTTTGTCAAGTTAAAGAGTTGACTCGGGCGGTCGTGTCTTTTGTAATACCGTTCCTCCTCACCTCCGTTTCTCAAACCCCATCCACCTACTGCCAGTACACTTCTGACTTTCGTGTGGAAAGCCATCTCTGTTTTCTGAGTGTCTACCATTTTTGCAATCTGCTTTACATCCTCCATCAGCGTCATGATTTAGAATTAGAAGGGACTTGATAAGTAGTCCCACGCAGTCTCTCGATTTTGTGGAGAAAAGCATCTAGGAGATGAAGCCATTGGCCCGCCGAATGCATGGCAGCAGCAGCAGGAAAAACCTCTTTTTCTGATCCCCACTTCCCTGAAGCAATCTCCGCATGAAGCAGCCTGTGACCTTGTGTGGCATCACGCTCCTTTGCCAATGTTGCCTAGAAAACAAAGGCAAATAAAAAGCAAGACGCTTATTTTTAGTGTGAACACCAATATATTGTTAAACTTTATATTAGGAGGATCTACATTATTAGCTGTGGCTTAATTGTTTTCTGTTTGTAAAAGTAATAATTATATAATTAATACTTAATTCTTGAATAATTATTGAACAGTCACTGTTTTCAAAGCAACTTTGTATAGCATGATGTCCAAATAATATAACAAGTGGCATATAAATTTGATTACTATAATACCTTACTTTACCTGTCAGTAACCATTTTCTAAATGATTAACATTTCCAAGTACTTAAATCTTAGAAATCTGAAAAGTAAGCTTTTAAGCATAGTGAGTCTAAAATTCTCTTTAATGATTCAACATCACTTAAAATTTAGTAAAACTTCCATTTAAAATCACAAGTCTTAAATACCTAACTAATTAAACATTTAAAATTGTAATCATAAGCCTGATCTCAAGAGATCAGATTCTCTCACTTATAACGTAAGCTCCAAACATTTAGAAGTCTTCCTAGAGAAACCACTAGAGTTTTGACTTTGAATTATTCAGCTCTTCATCCAATAATTATCTAAACTCTCCATGTATCTGGCAGTGTTTTAGGGAAAAGCGAACACTAGCCAAAAAAGGAAATTGTCTTATAAAGCCAAACACTGTAAGAATGAAATAAATGGCTTATTATAATCCTTACGACATATTTTGGTAAATTCTAAGAAAAGTAGATTGCTGAAGTGGAGGTGTGGAGTGGAAGGAGGTCTCAGCGTGGGCACAGATTGTTCTACTTCTACAGTGTGGCTCAAGGCCATAAGTCCCACTCTGCCTTCTGGCTCGAGGCAACAGCTCAGACAGTGGACATCCTGAAACATGAAAAGTAATTGTAAGTACCCCTCCCCGACCAAAGCACCATAGTAACTAAGAAACATTACATGCATGGAATTTTGGCTGTCTTTATTATTCATAGGTGAGGTGAATGCTTGTTTTAAAAAATCCTTTGCTGGATGGTGGTGGTGCACTCCTTAACCCAGCACTCAGGAGGCAGAGACAGGAGGATCTCTGTGAATTTGAGGCCAGCCTGGTTTATGGAGTGAGTGCCAGGATAGGCTCCAAAGGTACACAGAGAAACCCTGTCTCAAAAACAAACAAAAAACAAACATCCTTTAAAGTACGGTATGGTGGCTCATCTTGTAATCTCAGCACTCAGAAGTCTGGGGTAGGAGGATTGCTATGAGTTCCAGGACAGCGTGGACTTCAGAGTAACACTGTCTCAAAGCAAAACAAATAACAAAAACACCCCACATAAAACGAAAACATTTTTCCCCAAATATTTCTCAAGTAGGCAGTTTCTATCCAATTCTTTTGGTTCTATCCAAGGCTTTGGGTTCTTTGGGTTCTTTCTATCCAATTTCTATCCAATTCTATCCAAGGCTTTGGGTTCTTTGAGCTGTTTTCTGGTTTTTTGTTTTGTTTTGTTTTTTTGTTTTCTACAGTGCTGATGGTTTTGTCATAGCAGACATATGTTTAAGGCATATGTTCTTTGTGCATAGACTAGCTTTAATATAGCAGAAGAGGACTTTTTATTCCTTTACTTTCTCTCCGCTGAACTTAGCTTTTTCCTATTTGTTCCCTCTGTCCACTGTAACCACAAACAAACCCCTGTAAAAATGGAAATGCTGGGCTGGGAGGGATGGTCAGAGTCTAAGTGTCTGTAGAGGACCCGAGTTCAAGTCCCAGCACCCCATCCCGAGTGTTTCACAACCACCTGCAACTCCACCTTCAGGGCATCTCATGCCCTCTTCTGGCCTCTGCGTGCACACACACACACACACACACACACACACACACTGTCTCTCTCTCACTCACACACACATATACACACACACACAGTCTCTCTCTCTATCACACACACACAATCTCACACTTATACACACACATTCGTGCACACATACACACACTCTCTCTCTCTCACACACACAAACACACACTCTCAAACACACTCTCTATCACATACACACACTCTTTATCACACACACACACACAAACACACACAAAGTAAATCTTTTTTTTTTTTTTTTTTAATGGATGGAAACACTACAAGTCAGGTTCTACTTCACAAAGTCCTTGCTATACCATTGTTTGCACGATTTAAGAAAATGCCAGAGAACTGTTGTTCTGGGAAGCAAGGTCTTGCAGAAAAGCTAGCTAGGCTGTGAGAAATAATTCCAGCAAGGAAAGCCACTTGCCACTGTGTTGGTGTGGGCCTGCATTCAGCACAGGACAGCATTCTTCCAGCCTCCACCCCTACTCTGCTTTTTGCTTTCCTGTAACTCTGGCTACAGCAGCCATCCTTCTTAACTCTAGTCTATGGCCAAGGCTGATTCTGGGGTCTTCGAGAACCCAATTTTTCCGTTTTGGCCATTTTTTAAAAGTTACTATATAAATCTTAGTTTATTCCTACATCCTGTCAAGATGATTACACATTGTTTCAATTTGTGCAGAATTTTACTTTGACTTTGAAGTTTTCAAAATTACTAATACAGAAGAATTTGCAAATTCAATGTGGCAGTTTCATATACGTGTGGATGGCATGTACTGCTAAGCAGCTGTTTCCTGATCACAGAACTCCAGGGTTAATTGCCCCACTCTGAGCACTCAGCTTCTAAATGTAAGGGGTCTGCGTAGTATCTGTGCAAAACACTTCCGCTGATTCTTCTAATGATGCACTCAGGTATGGAGAGTGCATCCTATTTATTCACTCAGAGTTGTCTTTTAAGGAAGGAACGGGATCACACAACTTCCTGCTTGAAGCCCACAGAGCTGCAGCGTCACGGTGTCATACTTTCACTGTAATGTCCCTTTATCATTGCCGGCTGCTTTCAACACATCTAATTGTGAGGGTTCAGCCTCCTTTCTGGGCTGTGAAGGGGGCTCATGCTGCTCTTCTGCAGAAAGCAAGAACCTAGAGAGTGGAAAATGGCAGGTTAAGGCAGTCTCAGAAATAAGGTTCTGGCCTGTTTGTTTTCCTCTTTAAGATCTAGAAAGATTAAGAGTCTGAGGACAACAAAATCAGTAATTACTTACGGTCCTAATTAATTTATATACACTGTGGTGATTAATCCTCAATGATTGAGTAAATATGATAACATATGACTCAAAGTCTTAGCATAGAGCACTACGCCAAGACCAAAATTCTAGAAAACTAAGGTCAGATTATAAAATACTTCTTCTAGAGGATTTAGGAGTAACCAAGAAAGCTGAATAATGTACCTAAGAAGACCAAGAAATATTTAGGCCAGAACACAGGAAGAGGGCTGGAGTCAGAGTTGTGGCTTAATCTTGCCAGTGAGCACCAGGCTCGGATTTCGGATCCGTATCCAGCACCCACAGAAAACGGAAGGCACAATGATGCTCACATTTCATCCCAGCTAAGGAGTACTGAGGAACACTCGGCAGAGCTGAGAGACAGGGAGTGGGGTGGGAGGGTGTGGGGGGAGTGGGGGGTGAGGTGGTTCCTCGGAGGCTTGTGGACCAGCCAATGCAGCTAAATCTATGAGCTCCAAGTTGGGTGGAAGACTCAAACAAATAAGACGGAGAGCAATTTAGAAAGACACCTGACATTGTTATGTGGCCTCCACATGTGTGTGTACGCAGTCACTTGTATGCATTCACACACACATACATGAACATGTACACACACACACACACACACACACACACACACACACGCACACACACACGCGCGCGCACACACACACTGAAGGACTCAAGTACTTAGAGAATTTGGCCATCACATCAGGAGGGAAGCCAGCTGGTGCTCATTACTTTCCCAAAGAAAATAGAGGCAGAGGGAACCAAACAAAATCTCATCAGCATGCCGGGATTTCAATGTTAAATTATGAACAGATAAAAGGACTGAGGTGCTAGTAGCAGCATATGTTACTATTTGATAATATTTTCGTGCCAGCTCTTGGTGGGCACCTTCAATGTGCTAGGCACTGTCTAGACTCTGGGATGCACCAGTGAACGGGGATGGAGGCTAAAGGTGTCAGCACTGTTAACTTCCGGTATCAAGGCTGTACCAGTTGACTTTGTTTGAGCTCTTGATGCTTGGAAGTGCTGGTTGCCAAAGGCTGGGCTTTTTAAGGTGAACTGGGAGAGTCAGTGTTGTGTGTTGCATCGACTCAGTGATTGAGGAGTATTTGGAACATCAGAACGGTTCTAGGACAGCTGTCCACGATTGGGAAAGACAGGAGTTTCCTGCCTAGATTATCCTTTTGTGCCAATTTTAATTAATTTATTATTATTATTGTTATTATTTATTGTATATGTAGTTTGTAGTATGTGTGTAGTGCATGCATATGTGTGTGTGTATGAATGATACCACTGTGTGTGTAGTATGTATGTATGTGCATGTGTGTCTGTGTATGAATGATGCCAGGACATATGTGTGGAAGTCAGAGGACAAATTTGGTCAAGTTGATTCTCTTTCCCCCTTTACATGTGTTCTAAGAATCAAACTCTGGTCTTCAAATTTGCTCAGCAAATGCCTTTACCCACTGAGTCATCTCGCTGACCCCTGAATCAGTTTTTATTAGCAGGGGTGCCTCTAAGACTCCTGGTCTTAGGGAGGTAATAGTGAACTTCTGTGTAGCTGTACTTTCTAGAAGCCAGTTAGACATATTAACCAAGAGTATGAGAAGGGTTAGTAGACTGTCATGATGTTTGCCAAGAGACTTTATTGAGCTAAGGTCTGCCATGAGTTTCACTTGTGTAAACCCAACCATGTACCTTCTCACAGGCTGTGTGCTGAGATCAAAACCACTGCGAGGCCTAAGGGAAGCGTGCGAATGTTCGCACTGTCACTTTTCATGATGTGTAAGGACAAGCAGCCTCTTTCCAGAGTCGTGAGCTAAAGTCGTGAGGCACGTGTGGGTGTTGCATTTTTAGGGAGAGCGTGGTGAAGATGAGTGAGTCCCCCTCTAAGGGTAGCAGAGGGGTGTTGAGGGGGTGGCTGTGAGAGTGTTGAGTAAAGGTAGAAAGGGAGGGGCCCTGCCATCTGGATGTGAGATGATGTTCCAGGCTCTAGGCACAGCCTCTTAAAGTAGCCTTTGCTTCTGGAGTAGATACAATAGCAGATGCGTTAACTTCCCTGAGGAAATCTTAGAGAGGTAGGATGCTATGAGCCCAGGGCCGGCTTTCAGAGGTCATCATTCCTCTGGCTCTGTGGTCTTGGACCAAAGCTACATAAGTATTGCTATCCAGGTCTCTATTTAACCTCCAAGACTCAGCTATTTGGTAGGTGACAGCCCCTCCATTTTACAGATGAGTACACAGAGGTCTGTAGAGTGGGAGTTACATGTGTGCCTAGTACTCAGAAACTATTGTGTATGTTTATATAGCACATGTTTCCACAAGCATTTATGGGATTTTTAAAAATAGTTTATACCAATGACAGTATTAGAAACTTAGGATAGACGAAAGGTCAAAGTCCCCTTACCTGGAGATTTTTCAATACAAGTTCTTAGAAAATAAATAGAAATAAAATCAGAACAAAAAGATAATCTGGGAAGTAATGTTCCAGGAGTAAAAAGTATAATGAAGCACCCAGAAAATTCCATTGCAGCCAGCTGGGGGGTGGTGGTGCAGGGGTATACAGAAAGAATTTTGCATTGCCCCAGAAATTCCAGGGTGGCCAGCAAGAGACAGGAATATACAGACGAAACCTTGACAAGATGAGTTCAGAGGTGGGTTTGTAGTGAGAATTGGTGCGATATAAATGTTTGCAAGGAACAAAGGGAGGCCAGTGAAGTACCCCGAAGAGAACAGCCATGTGGTTGCTTCAGAGAAGTACTTTGGATAAAAACAATGGATGATGCAACACTGGATTGTGTGAGGTTGTAATATTTATAAAAGTCTGTGAGGTGACAAATGTGGAACAATGAAAGAGGGATCACTTCCCCTCTTGCAAAGCTCAATTCCTAACAACTTGGTTGGCTCTGAAATGCTGATTAACTGTAAATGGATATTGATAGTGATGGAGAATATTTAATATAAAGCTAAGTAATGACTCTTGTTATAGAAGAAAGGAAATTGAGTTTACAACTCCAAGTACTAAGTTCTAGTCTTGGTAAAACCTTAGAGCAGTGGTTCTCAACCTGTGGATCATGACCCTCTTTGGGGTCAAATAACAGATATTCCATATATCAGATGTTTACATTACAATTCGTAACAGAAAAATTATAGTTATGGGGTGACAATGAAATAATTGTATGTTGGGGGTCAGCACAATGTGAGGAGCTGTATTAAAGGGTTGCACAATTAGGAAGGATGATAATCACCTTAGAATCTCTACCCAGCTGTTTGGAACAGGAATGAATCTAACCAAGCCATGCTGAATGGTCTCCAGATCACAACACTGTTGAAATGGTGGATTTAGACTAATTTTCAGACCAGACCTCAGTGCTATCCCCCAGGACTGGGATCCCATGTGGCTACTTCCATGACTAAGAAGCTGTTAGGATCAGCTAGCTGTTGCCTGCAGGATCTGTCTGGTTCCCGAGTTGTGACTCCTGCTGCTGGCTGTAGAATTATGCTGTGTCTTCATGTTTGTACTAGGAAAATGACAGGTCACACGTCACCTTTTAACATCCTGGTGTTAAGGTCAAGACACTGGGATCCCAGCCATGGAGCACGATGTCAGCGTCACCGCGCTTGGCTGCAGGAAGAGCACACGTGGCCAATGTCTATCGAGTCACTTTAGAAGGTACATAATGGATGGAAATGAAGCTACTGTTTGGTTCTGTGAGGGCCAGGGCTTGGCTGGGCAGTCAGGCATGTCCACAGAGGACAAATCCCAGCTGAATCCCTGCAGGTGCTAACAGGGAAGCAGCTTGGCGATAACATTTATACATGACAGCAAACGTCAGGTTTCACTATAGTGCTCATATTTGGCATTTTGCTGTCAGGAGGTCTTATCTCACTTGTATCCTAGTTTGCTTTCTGCTGCTGAAATGAACAGCATGGCGAAAGCACCTTAGGGTGGGAGAGTGAAGCATACAGCTATGTTCATGAAGGGAAGTTGGGGTAGAGACACAAGACAGACCTGTAGGCAGGAACTGGCACAGGGACCATGGGGGAAGTCCTCTTACAGGCTTGCTCCCCATGGCTTGTTCAACCTGCCTTCCTATACAACCCAGGGCCACCTGCTAAAGTGCAGCACCACTCACAGTGGAGTGGGGCCTCCCACATTAAGCATCCATCAAGAAAACACACAAGAACCTGAGATGTAGGATGATTGTAAATTAGTGAAGTCCAAGCTTAAGATGCTAGGAAAGGATGAAGGAGACAGCTTGATTTGTAAAGTTTTTGTGATTTGAGGATGTGAGCTTGGTCTTAAGAGCACATGGAAAAAGAGACTGAGCTTGCTGATACATGGTTCCAGCACTGGAGAGGTGGATGCAGGGGGATGCCTGGGCTAGCTAGTCAGGCACCCTAGCCTACCTAGTTGGCAAGTCCCAGACCTGTGAAAGCCAGTGTCTCAAAAAGTAAATGGGGACTAATAGAGACACCTGACATGAGCTGCTGGCCTTCACATGTGACTGCACAGGTGAGTGCACCCTGATACACACATGTACATATGTACTCATGCACACAAAATAATTTTTGCAAACTGTGAAGGGGTCAGGGTACAGAGATGGCTTAGTGATAAAGCATTTGCCTGGAAAACATGGGTGTTAGAGTTCAGCTCTCTTGAACCCACATAAAAACCAGGCTGGAATGGCAACTGCCTATAATCCCAGCACTCTAGAGTTAGAGACAGGGAATTCCTATGGTAAGGTGATTAGTAAGCTACTCTAGTTGGCAGGCCCCAAGTTCAGACTCAACAACAGTGAAGCAGGAATGGTACCATACATTAACACTTAACAATAGGAAGGGCATCACATGTTAACCCCTGGTTTGGGTTCAAGTCCTAACATGTCAAAAATAAAATCAGACAATGGACAGGACTTGACAATAGATCTTAGATGGCCAATATATAATATATATATATTACCAAGATAACCCAAGGATGATCTTAAACCCCAGTAGACTAGTTGATAACTATATATAGTGTAGCCCTCCTTAAGTCCCCAAGGAAAGTGTTTCAGAGCTGTATTAAATGCTTTTAGACTAGCTGAGAAACATAAATTATGAGTATAGGGATTGCCCTGGGGGCAGTATGTACTGTTCTAGCTTCCTATCTGAGGTTGTGATAAAATACCCTGAGAAAAAACAACCGAAGAGAAAAGGGGTTTCATTTGGTTTACAGTTCCACGTTACAGTTCCCCACTGAGGGGGAATCAAGGCAGGAAGTCAGACACTGAGTCACAGCACATCTGTAGGCCAGAGTAGAGAGAAATTATTCATATACACTCTTACTCTGCTCCTGCTCAGCTAGCTTTCCTCTCTTATGCAACTCAGGGCTTTGGCTGTGGAAATCAAGATGGGCCTCTCACTGTCAAGACAATTCCTATGAGACGTGTCCATAGGCCAGCCTGATGATCTAGGTTAATTCCTCATTGAGTTTCCCTCTCTGCAGATGACGCTAGCTTGTAGATGCATCTAGCTTGTATCAAATGGTCAATAAAAACTTACCAGCACAATATCAGCCATTGTCATCAACAATGAGGCACTGACACCAGAACAGTCCAAAATAAGTCTTCAAATTTGCTGGAATCATGCAATATAGTGGGGATGGGATGTGGTGAGGTGGGGTGGGGTCTAACTTAATAATAACAGGCTTAAAATATTAGTTTGAAGCATGGCAAGGTGGTAAATGTCTGAAATCCCAAGACTCAGGAGGAAGAGGAGGGAGGCATTGAGTTCAAGAGTTCAAGTCCATCCCAGTCTAAATAGTAAAACTTTGCGTTTAAAAGGGAGGGGGAGGAGGCAACAACATAAAACACAGTTTGGCTTCTCCTGAATGCGTAATAAAATCAATTTCATATAGATTAAAATTTTAGCTATAATATAAAACAGCATCCACATTAAATAGAAAAATGAGATAACCATGTACACGCTGACCAAAATAGAGAGAGATTACTTTCACAGGCTGATGGAGGAGTGTGAATTATTTTGGTCTTTGAAAGGGATAGTTGGTCCACATCTGTTAAAATTTAAATTCTGCTCTTGGAACTTTCCAGAACTGAGTCTATCTTATATAACGAGGGATAACAGACACAGAGATTATTTATTGCAGCACTGATTACAGTAGGCACCTCATCCCACACCTCCCGAGAGGTGGAGTAAGGGAAAGAAGGTAAAATTTAAAAATCTGTTTAAATGACAATGTTTGAATACATGTGGTATTTGTTTACCACGAAATAGCCAGCAGTCATTTAAAAGAGAGTTTTACTATTTGGCATATGTGTTCAGTGTGAGTTGTTAAGAGTAGCAAGATGGAGAGGGTATATAGAAATATGGCATTTTTGACAAGTAGTTGCAAAATATGCCTTTGCATATAATTATATATCATGCATATAAGTGTGTATATAAGCAAGGTTATATATTCACACACAGGTTATTTATGCATGCATATACACATTGACACGCTGTTTTTAAGTCCAGAAATTGGCAAGTGAATTTTTTAATACTCCCTCAGAGACAAGATAATGCATTTCATTTCTCTCTGGAATACAAGAGATTAAGCAAAGCTTCCCTGTTGGCGCCGAGGAACAATGGCTTTTGCTGAGGGGTTGTAAGAAGTAGGGGTGGATCATTCACCTTGAAGAATAATTAATGCAGATCTTGGTTGGAACTTTCCATTGAGATGATACATGGTCACATGACTACCCATTGAAGAAGAGTTTTCCATAATTACCATAGTATACTGTGGATTCAGTCATCGCCTTTTCTGTTTGGTAGATTAGGGACAAGCAACTTATCTGAAGAAAGATGTGACTCAAATGGGGACTTTTCAGGGTTCCTCTCACTGAGTGAGATGCTCACATCACCCACTTGGCATCCAAGTGGGGAAGGATATTTTCATCCTTAGCAGATATGTCTTTTGCACGGAGTGCCCGTCCTTCCTCCCACAGCTGTCGGCTGATAGGGAAAAAGTGGCTTCCTTCACTCTCTCACACCTACCTTGTTAAACAAGGGCATGTTGGTAGGAGGAGGAGTATAGACACTGCACGGAACAATGAGATTCTCCTTTTTACAGGCGCATTTGGACAACAAAGATCACAGTGTTTCATGTTAATTGTTTGCGTATATGTGTGTTTATATACAGAAAAAAACCTATACTGAAGCAAATCAGAACCTTGTGAGATACTACTTAGCCCTTCTGTGTTCATCCCTTGTCACTTCTACTCTCTTTTATTCCACTTAATTTTATTAATGATCACTCTGGCCAGCCCACTGAGTTAACTTCAAGACCCACTAGCTGTGATAATGACCTGACATTTGAAAAAACAAACAAACAAACAAACAAAAAAGCATAGAAGAAATCCCATCAGAACTGTATGTCTGGCATTCCAGGGTGGAAAGATTTCCACTTGGCTAGCCTGACAGTTCCTCAGTGGGGTCAAATCAGATCCAGGCATGTTTTGTTTCTATTAGTATGCACCAGAAAGGCCAGGACCTTTTGATTGAAGATTTGATATAGGTTTAAGTCTCTACCATAGTAGAGATTGCAATGCACTTAGAAAATTAGCTTAGACTGGAGGCAAATGAATAACTTTTTGCATGGTCAATGCTTATAGTAATGACTTTTGTTTACTAGTTGGGACAGTCATGAGAAAGCTGGTCATCTCAGTATAAATAGAAGGCATCTCAGCTGATGTCACCTCTACCCTGCGTGTTCTTGTGTCACCTTTCTCGCTCAGCCTTTAAAACAACACACTCAAGGTTGTCAAAGAAAAATTTCTGTTCTGAACTGAATGACAATTGAGCATATTATTTTAACGATTCCCCTACTTGGGGAAATTCTAGCCTAATTCTTTGGAGGACACTAGAAGGCTGTTTCAAACAAGGATCTATGTGTCATAACCACAGAAGCGACCGATGTTCAGGTTCTCACTTGGAAGTGTTGGGAAGGAAGCCTGATTCACTCTTGAATCTCAAAGAAAAAAAATAATGTTTTATATTTAACTGGGTGGGGACTGATGGGAAAGTGGACTTTTCCATGATACCTTTTGCAGTATGTCTAATTTAAGAAACATTTGTAAATTGTCACCTGGATGCCTTGAGTTTGAGTCTTTAATCTGACACCCCTACCCACCCCCACTGATTGATATCAGTGCCTTTGATTTCATGGGTATTGTCCCAAGGCAATGCATCAACCTCCACCCCCCCACCCCCCGCCACGTGAGTGGGGACGAGAGCCTCTCTCTGCTTAGTACTTTTCCACAAGCCTCCTTTCAGCAACCTCATTGTTATTTCCTTTCCACTCTGAGGTCCTTCCAAATCTGATACTGGGGCAACTTGATTTTATTTCCTGACTACATAAGGGTTTGGAATAAGCAGGTTTTTTTTTTTTAAGGTGTTTACTGTGCACCCCTCAGAGGAGGATCTCAAGTAGAAACATAGCAACAACAACCTTCACAGACAAAAACCCTGAACACAAAGGACACAGCAAGGTTCAGGGAGTCAAGGTATTAGCACTAACGCTGAGCCTCCCACTTCTGGCCCCTTTCTAGAATTCTCTGCCAGCTGGAGGTATTGTGGGTTAGAACAAATAGAACAGAGAAAGCACTCTGCACCTGAGTCACTTGTCACTTGTTTCCACATGTGACTGAATAGTTAGCCACAGTGTCACTTCAAGTACTAGAATAGAAAAAGCTTCCTTCTGTGGGCTGCACTCGTCATAATTTGAACTGTTTGTGCCAGCTGAGTCTTTGTGAAGGGCAGGAATCAATATGCTTTTTGTTTGGTTTGGTTTGGTTTGTAGGACTGTCCAAATATAATATATTAAGCTGTTAAAAACCAGTCACCCTAAGTGAATTATTGTTGTTATATCTCAGTTTCTATAGTTCATTTGCTTAGTTGATTTCTTAGGCCATTCTACCAGAAATTGGTAGGAAACCCACGAAACCAAGCACCAGTCTTGTGGCGGCATGGTGGCATGTGTCCGTTGTTCCCTTCTGTCATTTTCTTATGTTAGAACAAGGAAACAATATGAAACTATGCATTCTTATTCCCTCCACTCTATGCATTGGATTCAATGGTTTGCATTTTGTCACATGGAATCTTGCTATCTACAATTTTAAATTCAAATTATATAGTTTCTCCTTAAGCTAAGATATTCTATGTTGGCCTTGGATTTTGTTTGTTGGTGGTGGCCTTTGTTTTTTTTTTTAAGCCATTATTATTGCATCCTTGGATTCTCAGGAATTTTCTGTGACATATTATCTACTGAATGGATTCACAGAAGAACAAACTCTCCTTTGCTGCTTGCATCTCACCTGTTGCCTGGGTGTTTGGATTTTATGAAGATGGGTGAGCCTTCCTATTCTTGGTGCAGAAAAGCCCAATGTCCTTTTCCTGGTTACACTGAAACATAGATGTTTTTCCTTTCCTTTAACAACAAAGAGATGGCTATGCTTAAATTGGGGTGGAGGATATGTTCTGATAGAAAGAGTATAGAGCAGCCTACTTGGTAGCAAATATGGCTTATGCCACATCTGAGGTTCCCAGGCTCAACCGAGTTTCCATTTTGCTGGTTGCTGTTGAAAGTGCTTGTCACCATGGAATCACGATGCAGACATCTGTGCACTGTAAATGTACTTTCCTCCCCACCAGCTGAGGGGATGCAGAGACAAAAAGTTTGCCAGAAAACAAATGAACAACGGCAGACGCTTCACAGTTCCCAGGTGAGGTGCCTGTAAAATAGCTCCGTTTTCCTCTCTCCCCTCATGTGCATGAGCTGTCAACATAGTTTGTCATGATTGACTGTTTTTTTTATCAACAAGATAAATTCATTAAAAACAAACCAAACAATTAGCACCCACATGGTGTAATAGTGTAAGGGATGGTATTCTGGGGTAGAATCTAATTAGAACCATTAGTGAGTTGAAGGAAATTATGGCTGAAAACCCGGCACAGTTGCCTTGTGGCCATGTGTTTTTCTGGTTCTTCTATAAATCCTGTCCCTTCTCCATTGTCCAGGGCCTTCATTGTAGCCTGAGAGTGGGAGTGTCCAGGTTGGCCTTGACTCCAAGTGGAAATTTCTGTTTTCCTGGTGGCCTTGTGGAGCATTCAGAGCACTAGCTGTTTAGCTTGAGTCCTTTGACTGCCTATTGCTCTGTCACACTGTTACCCCCCTTAGTATAGAAGAGTATTAAAACTTAAACGGCCTGAGCAGTAGACATTTCTTTGGGGCTAATCTGTAGCAATCAGAATTTTGGAGTAGAAGAAACCCCACATTTCATTGTTTCAGTGTGTGCTGAGGAGAATCCCCTGCATCTGCTGTGTGATTCATTCAAACTTCTCTCCATAGACGGAGGGACCCCTCTGTGCCATCATCATCTGGTTACAGAGCTCTTCACCTGTTGGGGAAGGAAGAACTGTGTTTTGTTTGTTTGTGGTTCAGTAGCACCTTTATCACAAGCCTATCATCATTTCTGAAGGAATGTGCAGTGTGTTTTGTTTTGGTAACTTTCCAGTGAGGGCTGAGCTCACCACATCTTTTGAGTTCCCAAGGACCCAGAGAGAAAAGATTACACTTACCATAGGTTCCAAACCCAAACCAAGCCTTGCATTCAGCTGCTTTGATGGTGGGCCTAGCTTATTTCACATGCTCATGTTCATGCCACCCCCTTAAGAAACCTTTTTAATAAAGCAGAGTCTGGTAAGAGCTGGCTGTGTAATAGGTGTGTCTCATCTGAATTCTTGGACAATTTATTAGCATCCCCGTTGTCTGTGGCAAATATTTAATTATAAGGGTGTTGACCTGGCAGTTCAGCTCTGCTTGGCTGGTTGGTCATCATAATCAGAGCCAACATTTATTCATGATGTTTACGGGGTAGACACTGTGCCCAATAGTTTATGTAACTGAATGTCATTTGATCCTCAAAAGAACTGTGTGAAATGGTTGCTATCAGTTCTTGTGTTTTGCAGATGAAAAAAGTGAAAATCAGAAACCAAGTGAGATACAAGGGCCGTTCTGCAAATAGGCGCATTGACAGAGCTAGGTTTAGGCTCACCCAACTTCAGAGTTGCACGGTGGTTCTCAGTCTGGGGATGGGGCTGCAACTAAGACCTGGCTGCAGTAAGAATGGTAGTAAGGGCTTTTTAAACTGCGCATGTTGCCTTGCCCCTTTCCCTCTCTCCTGGTTCCCAGGTGGGACAGGACAGGCAAGGCTCTCCACATGCACTACAGTTTCGACGTAAAATGTTCGTCACAGGTGCATGTGTTTGAACGCTTGATCCCCAGCGTGTAGCGCTGTTTTGAGACATTGTGGAAACTCTGGGGATGAGAGCTAGCTGGAAGTGGGCTGCTGGAGGATGAGGCATTGAGGTTTGCAGCTCAGCCCCACTTCTAGTCTAACCCTTTGTTTCCTGATCTGCTAAGATGTGAAGAAACAGGCTCCTGCTCCTTCTGCCATAGCTGTCAGCAACTCCTGCCACTGTGCCTTTCCTGGACGCTGGGAGCTAAAATCGGTCCGCCCTGCCTTAGGTTGTCTCCTGTCAGTTCCTTCTTCTGACAGGTGTCCAGCCCTCAGGAAGACTGTGATGCAGGAACAGCTGAGAGCCAGTGGGCTGAAGGATGGCTGGAAAATCCTTCACGGTGTTTTTCAGTGACTTCCTGCATGAGGAACTCTCATGTGATCGCCTACCCACATGTGGCAATACACAGTGGCAGGGCATTGAGGAAGAACAGCGAGCATTATGGGGGCATGTGCTTGTGCGTGTGTGTGTGTGTGTGTGTGTGTGTGTGTGTGTGTGTGTGTGTATAGAACACCTATATGAGGAAATGAATATATACATGAGTATATATTATATGTGCTATATAGTGTATATAGTGTATAGTACATGGAGCAGTATATATTTCACATATATGAAAAACAAATAAAATGCATGGAGCAGTACATATATGTAGTTATTAAAATATATACATGAAAGTATGCATCTCGGCATAGATGGCCTTCTCTTCTCAATCCAGCGCGAGAGTTGGAAGAACCCAAGCTGCCGTGTATTGGTAAGGCAACAGCTCCTCATTTTGCATCTACTAGGTGCCTTTCTGGGTGAGCTGAGGAATCGTTGTTGTTGGAGGTTACTCAGGCTCTCATAGAGTTTACAGGGTCTTCTATTTTTCTTGAGAACACCAACAGTGCAGTTTATAGGTTTGTACTCTTAGATATCATAATTCAAACAGAATTCAAGAAAAGACCCTTTTAAATATTAGGGGGAAAGAACAACCAGGAAGCAGCCAATGGAAAACTATATTCCATCATAAAACAAATAGTATGTGACTTTCCTTTTCCCCTTGGAAGTTTCAACTTCATGATTGAAATGTTGGAAATGACAACTGACAGCAGGGAAAGATCAGGAGGAAATGTTACATTCTCTGCATTTTTTTCAGTATTTCCTGTAAGAGTGGAGGGTCCCTTTAAAACATCGCACACACCTGGGCATGTTGGTGAAAATGTGGTCTCAGCTACCCAGGGAGCTGAGGCCGAGATACACTTAAACCTTTAGTTTTGAGTAACATAGGGAGATCCTATCCCAATCAACAAGGACAAAAATAAGTAAATCTCCACATATGCATGAGACAGGATGGTCAAGCTGACTGTGACCATAGGAAGCTTGTTTTTTATTGGCATTTCATAAGGGCAGAGCTACCGACTCACAAGGAACTTTCCAGGATTTCCCATGCTATTCCTGGTCTCACGCTGGGACATCCTCTCTATTGTGTCCTGCCCCAGTGTCCTGGTAGCACTGTGGCAGCTAAAAAAGTTGATGTCTCTCTGCTTTTCCCATCTTTCTAGCTTCAGAGAACTTGGGTCCTGCCTGTTCTAATAATGAGCATGTCTATGAGACTTAAAATAATGCTGAACCCGCAGAGGTGCCTCTTGCATAACATTATTTGATATAAAAAAATCACTGATCTTGCACATCAGGTACCCATCTGTGTCACCTGCAGAGATTAAAAACACATATATCCTCCAGATTGACCCCAAAGGTCCCAATTCAGTGGGCCTGGAATGATGCCTGTAAAATTGGCTTTAGATGAATGAATCATCAAAGACTTATGACAACAAGGAAAGTGGGCTTTCTGTAGCTTCCAAAGCTCAGGTTGTTTTTAAGACGTTATGTTTCATGTTTTCATCTCATATTCTTAACCCTTGTGATTGTTGAAGAGAGACAACAAAATCAAACAGGAACTTGCATGGGCCCCAGGAACATCTCAGGTGGTTCCAAAGTTTTAATTACTGCCTCAGTAAGGTAAAGGATTACTTGAATTTTATGCAGAAAAAACGTTTTGGTGACTTTCTGAATAATGACAACAGCAAAGGATACACTAATGTAGAAGGTGGGATCTCCCCAGGCCCACTTTAGTTGCTCTTCTGTTGCTGTGATAAAACACTGTAACCAAGGCAACTTATAAAACATTTACTTTGACTTATGGTTTCAAAGGGTTAGCATTCACAATGGAGGAGCAAAGAACAGCTGAGAGCTCCATCTTGATGCAAATCCACCAGGTAGAGATGATAATTGGGAATCACACTGGAAATCTTTTGGAACTTCAGAACCAACCCCCAGTGACATATGTCCAACAAAGCCGTGCCTCCTAATCCTTCCCAAGCAGTTCCAACAACTGGGATCAAGTATTCAAACACAGGAGTCTCTGGGGGTCATTCTCATTCAGACCACCACAGGGCTCTACCCCTGGGTGAGAGTTACAGGCAGTGAACCACTGCCGAGAGAGGGAGAATTGGTGTTATCCAATACTAAACTTTCATCCCTGAAATTATATACATACAGACAACTAAAGAGATTTAGCAGTTTGGATCTCTCTGTCTCTGTCTCTCCCTCTCTCTCTCTTTCTCTGTTTGTGTGCATGTGTGTATGTATGAATAATAAAGAAAAAGAGGTCATGGATTTGAGAGGGAATGTGGGAGGGGTTGGAAGGAGGAGAGGAAGGGGATTATGTAATTATATTTCTATTTTAAAAATTTCAAACCCTGAGAAGTTTTGGTATATATTCCTTACCAATAAGGAAAATTCAAATAATTACTAACTGGACTTATTTCTCCATGTAAGATAGATAATCATCTATCACTTTCACGTATGTGTGTCTGTGTATGTGTGTGATGTATTTATGTATACATGTATGGTTCATGTATATTAATACCAAAGGTCCAATTTGTGTGTCTTTCTCTATAACTCTCCACCCTTTCTTTTGGGGGCAGATTTTCTTACTAAACCTGGAACTCACTATTTTGGTTAGATTGCCTGGCGAGCAAGCCCCTGGGATCCAAACTCAGGAGCTGATGATGGCACAGCAAACCAGTTAACCATGGAGCCTTCTCCCCACCTCAACCACAGCCCAGCTACTTCTAAGGAATATACAGTTATGCTTTCTGTTGGCTTACATAAAGTACATGAGTACATGCAATTTGCTGGAAAGTGGATGGAGCTGGGGGGGTACATTATACTATGCAAATAAGCCAAATTCAGATGGATGGATTTTTTACTTTCATGAATAGAATCTAGATTCAACACACACATGGGGTTTGAAAATAGAAACAAAAAGGGAAGTTAGTAGGGAGGAAAAAGTCTTAAGGAGGGGATGAAGGAAGAATGAGAGAGGATAAGGGAAAGGAAAAAGATAAGACAAATATTGCATGTTCTCATGTGTGGACCATGCATGTAAGTGTGTATTTGTTTGCATGCAACAAGAGAACTTTGGGGGAGAGGAAAGGGGAAGTGGGATAGGAAACAAAGCATAATAATGTGGGGTGAATATGACAAAGTACAACTGGATACATATACAAAAATGTCAAAGAATTATTTTGTATGCTGGCTTTTTAAAAAAAAGTGCCTGATATTTAACAAATTGAAATTGTTAATTTAATTAATTAAATTAATTTGTTAATTTGTTAAAAATTAATATTTAACAAATTGTTTTCCCCATAATATATACTTCAGTATTCATCTGAGTCCGTTAAAATGTACAACAGATTTGCCTGGAAGGAGAACTTCCCTTTTCCCTGCACTTCTGTAGCTGATACCAGCCTATTCTTAGTCTGAGGACTTCCCTCATCACCATGGTATCCAAGCAGACTTAGCAGTGACATTGTGTCAGCCTGATTTGAAACATAAAGCACAGAGGTGAGAGTCAGCAAGACTCATGCTCAGAACCCCTTAGCCAGTCACTGCCAGGTGCAGCCTTCACATCCCCACCCCTTAGCCTTGTCCTAAAGTGACTAGCAGGAAGAGACAGCTAAGGAAAAGAAACACTTCTCAGAACTGTCTGACCAGGCCTGAACTTCATGTGAATGTGACAGCAGAAGATGTCCTCAGTCTGTTCTGTGCAACAAAGAGCTAGGTTTAATTTATAGTCTGGATGCTTCCCCACTCAACCTCATACTCGTTCTTGATGAACTCTTATCAAGAGTTCTTGATGCATCTTGATGCACCTGCCTCATTTCTTAATGAGAAAAGGGCGGGGCCTATTCCTTTAAGTAAGCCTTTCTTGGAGTCTGTAGCCACACCTCTTTTCCAGATAAAAACTTGAGCCTTCCAAGCCTTAAACCATTTCATCCAGGTATGTCTGTTCTCTTAGAGTGCACATCTTCCACGCTACCCAACTGAACATGCAGTAGGATTGAAGCTAGCCCACAAACCCCAAAGCATAAGAAATGTCATCCTCTCTCCTCTTTCTCCCTACCCCTACCCTTCCACCCCCAACCCCCCAACCCCCACCCCCTGCACGGCTGGTTTTATTACTGGCTCACTTTTCTACCAGAAAGAACGTTAGAAAACCTTTGCCTCCAAGTAAAGAGACACCCCTCCCTTCTTGCCTGCCACATCTGGGAGTAAAGATTCTTAGAAAGTGTAGGTGCACAACTTGTATGAAGCAGAATAAGTAAAAGGAGTTTTAAAAGTCAAATTCATTTTTCTCTATAAGGTAGAATATAGTAGAGGTGCTGATCAATATTTATAAAAATAGCATATAATTTAATATGTCTTAGCCCATGCTTTATAAACAAGGGCCCCCTGTCAATGACAACTTTCAACAAAGTGATTTCCCCAAAAGATAATAACCATTTGTCTAGTTGCTTCCTCAGACATGTCAGTGCTAAAAGTTCAGATACAGCTGATGACAAGAACGACGGAGAGTATGCATGACTGAGAAAATAGTGATTAGAGCTGACGGGATCACAAAGTCCACCAAATCTTGGCAATTAGCATTTGCCCCTTCAGTTCTGAGCCTCTATTAGGCATGTGGCTTAAATAGAACTTCTCAGAGAGAGAGAGAGAGAGAGAGAGAGACAGAGAGAGAGACAGAGAGACAGAGAGACAGACAGACAGACACATACACTGAGAGAGAGAGAGAGAGAGAGAGAGAGAGAGAGAGAGAGAGAGAGAGAGAGAGAGAGAGAGAGAGAGAGAGAGAGAGACATAGGAGAGTAGGGGGTACAAGGTATCCCACACCACACGGTTAACTGGATTTACTGTTACAGGATTTGGATGGGGCTGGACATTTACCTCAGTTTCAGATCACATGCATAGGGCAAACTCAGAACGGATTAGCTCTGGAGCCTCTGAGTGAGCCCTTGGCTCCTGAGGCCAAGATTTGAAAGGTTAATACAATCAAAGCTCTCATAGAGAGTAGATTGCATGTCAGACTTCATGCCAAGACCAACAAGACCAAAGCTCTCTACCCAAGCTACGTGTGACCTTGACTGCTGCTTTACTCTCAGAGAGAATGAGACTTTGGTTCACCTATTTTTGGAGACAGAGGTCTTTAGTTGGTTTCCAGGCATTCATAGTTCTTTGGAAGGGTCCTTATAGGCATTTCAATATTTTCAGGTCATTTGAATCCTCTGGGCCTGTTTCTTCACCAATGACTTTAGTGACTACAGTTGACAAGTGGTTTTCAGCTCCTTACAGAACAATCGAGAAGCTCTGTTCCTTCATTTTCCATCTATTCATGGGGCACGATCACTACCCCTGCACACACTCAAATCGGATGCCTCGTGTAAGGGAAACATGAGGCCTAAAGCCAGGGAGGCCAGGTCACCTGAATGTGCCAAAAGCAGAGCTCGGTTTTGCTGTTTTCTCTGTGTGAACTTCAGCGCTTTTATGTACAAATTGAGAATAGTGATAACTACCCATAGGAAATAAAACATCCTTGACACAGACACTGTGAATACAAGCGACATCTCTCTTTGACCGTAACTGAGATGAGAACCTTCAACCCACCGACCTTTTTCAGTGGTTCTCAGCTCCCCACTACAAGGGAAATCTCTCTCTCTCTCTCTCTCTCTCTCTCTCTCTCTCTCTCTCTCTCTCTCTCTCTCTCTCTCTCTCTCTCTCTCTCTCTCTCTCTCTCTCTCTCTCTCTCTCTCTCTCTCTCTCTCTCTCTCTCTCTCTCTCTCTCTCTCCCCCTCTCTCTCTCTCTCTCTCTCTCTCTCTCTCTCTCTCTCTCTCTCTCTCTCTCTCTCTCTCTCTCTGATACGCATGTGTATACACATGTATGCCTGGGTGTGTTTGCCTGTTCAAGCATGTATAAAGGCCAGAGGTTGGCGTCAGAAGTCTTCCTGTATTTCTTTCTTATTTTCTTACACAGGGCTTCTCATTGAACCTGGAGCTCGCTAGACTGGTTAGCCAGTAAGCCTTAGAGGTGCTTCTGACCACACTTCCCAGCGCTGTGATTACAGGGACATCACTACCTCTGTCTTTTTACATGCGTGCTGAGATGCAAACCCAGGTCTTCGTGATTACAGAGGAAGGGTTTACCCTTTGAGCCATACCACCACTCTCTTAGCTATTTCCATTGTTCCTGACATGGGGTTGGCAGAGATCAGCTATATTGCTGAACATCTTCCAGTGAGTAAACAGTACAGCCCCCACAACAAAAAAATTCTATAACGAATGTCAGTGATGCTGATCCTGCAAACCACAGGCTGTGTAGTTCCAGACAAAAGGGTCCATGTGCAGCCGCCACCGAATCCACAGTCACCACCAAACCCACAGAAGCCTGCAGTCCTCTTGTGAACTTAGCTGCTGTTGCTCAGGAATTAGAACATGGCTCGAACTCACATCAAGGATCTCTGCTGGCTCTGAAAGAGACAAAGGCTGTCTCCTACAGAATCTACACACATTCTGAGATGCTAGACCCTCATTCTGAGCAGAGAAAATATGATCCTTCAAATACAGATGTTTCAAGCTGGACAGTGGTGGTGCACTCCCTTAATCCCAACACGAGGCAGGCGGATCTCTGTGAGTTCAAGACCAGCCTGGTCTATAGAGTGAGTTTCAGGACAGCCAGGGCTACACAGAGGAACCCTATCTCAAAAAATAAAATTAAAAATAGGAAATATTTTTAAATATTTAAATATTTAAAAATAGGAATATTTTCTGATACCCAAAATGATTTTTAAAAAATCATTATTTGTCATGTTCTTGCCTGGAACTTGTGGTCATATACTCTAGCTTCTCCAGGGCTAAGATTTCACAGTGTCATTGTTTGTTTGTTCAATTTAAATTTAGACAGGAATTCTAACTATTTAAGTAAATAATTAAGTACAAACTAAAGTGTCAAAGGTTAGATTATGTTTATTTTAATTTTTACCCATAGCACAGCCTAAAAATATTTTGTTAGGTTGATATGATCTATTGAAATCATTACATTTTTGTGACACATAGGACTAAAAAAGGGTCATACATTAAGTTCAATGTGCAGAGAGGCACACTTCAAGCAAAGTAAAATGCCATTAAAAAATACTGTTTAGAATGCCTGAAATGTCCAAAAAAAAAAAAAAAAATGCCAGTACTATACAGCTACAAGGAAATAGTGGGAATAAAGGTGCTGAATCTGAGTACATTTGTGGCCATAGAGGTGCTAAGAATAGGTGATGACTGAGTGTTCAGCCCTAGACATGTCATTCATATCACCTCCTGTAAGGTTCAGAAACATAGCGGACAGGGTGGAAGGAATGTTCGAATCCAAGGATGGAGAGAGGCTGTGGAATGGGGTCTTCTGGGCATGTCCAATGCGGTCATGATCCCTCAGCAGTTGCAGTCACGGATGGGGAGGGACTCACAGGGCCCTGCCCCTTCCCACTGAACTACTGGCTACTGATCGATTCTGGGAGTCAAACAGACACTGTCTTTAGTTAAGAAACCGATGCTGAAATACCAGGCTTCAAACCCATGGTCACATGGATGGCCCTGGCTAAATTCAGCAGGTCACAGAACAGAATGAAGAGACAAAGGGTTTATAGGGATGGGGGTGGGGGTTGGTGGGAAAAGGAAGTAGGGGGAAAGTCATCAAAATGCACTATATACTGGTGTGAAATTGTCAAAGAACTACCTCACTGCCCTATCTAGGTCCCAGGACCCAGGGGAGAACTGTGACTGTTGGCACATTTCCCCGATCCTAGACTCCCCCTCTCTGAGGTAGGAGAGCATGCGTGTTCGTAGCACCGAGTACAAAGCCTGCCTTCATTTAGCTTCTCAGACTCCCGTTGTTTGGTTGTGTTTACCGTCTGGCATGGGTTTTGTAAGAGGACTTAGTCTTCTTCCTGCTTTGCCCGTCATACATTCCATGAATAAATCCTGAAGAAAGTTTGAACTTCTTTCTTTAAAAAGCGCTTCAGGATTCGGCCAGTTAAGAATGCATTGGAAACTGACAGCAGTCGCATTAACAACAGATTTGGTGATGTGTTTTCTTTGAAACAAAAATTCCATTTGCAATGCAGAAAATGTTTTCAGAAACTAGAGGCAAATTATAAACACTGTTTCTCAATAATTCAACATGTCCTCATTTTTAAATGTTCCTTCTTAGTAATTTATTCCCTAGGGGGGTGGTGGGGGTAGGGTGAAGGCATTGTGTCTAGGAGCCTGAAGCAGACCGCACAGGAAAGAGTTCCAATGGCTTCTCCTTTAAAACCATGGCCCGCTCTGATTAACTCCTCATGGGGGGGGGGATGGCCTTTGATTCTGGTGTTGAATCTTGAAATTTCTTTTGCTTAGGCTTCTAGGACGCTCCCATTCATGAGGAACTGCACCTTCTTGGTTTTTCTCTTTATTTAATCATTTGGGGATGGAGACTATAGTAAATCTAAATGATTTCATGCAATTAATATTGTTATTTATTTTTATTCAGCTGTACATTGCCTATTCACCAAATGCTTCTTATGAATACTTTTGAGATTATAATATAATTACATCATTCTGCCTTCTCTTTCCTCCCTCAATTCCCTCCCCTATTTATCCCACCTTTCTCTCTTCCAAATTTGTGGACTCTTTTTTCTTTAATTGTTGTTCCATATATATGCGTGTATGCCTGTGTGTATACAAATACACATATCCATATTCCTAAATACATAAGTACAACCTGTTCATGTTGTACAATCTTATTTGTGTGTATATGTTTTCAGGTCCCAAGCACTTTTTAATACTTCAGGAATGACCCGGCTGTGGGCGATGATTTAAGCTATGCCTCTTCTCTGGTAGTCTATGGGGAATTCCTGATAGCTACTAATCATTACTGGATCATTACTGGAGTGGAATAAATGGTAAGGCATTTGGGAGGAAGCAATCTGAGGAGAAGTCACAGTCTGGAAACCATTTGATCGAGCTTTACAGACAAAGAGAAATTAAGTGCACACACACATACATACACACACACACACACACACACACACACACACACACACACACGCATGCATGCACGCGCGCGCACACACACACACACACCACAGGAAAGAGTATGAGCTGCTGCACGGGAGGAGAAGGTGGCTGAATGACTTTGTGTGTCAGACTGTGGTTCCTGGTGGAGAGTGGCTACAGGGACCAGAACAAAGCCACTCTTGGCTCAAATGCTACGGAGAAGAGAAGTCTGTGTTTTAATTTACTCTCAGTGAAATGCCACCACAGTCCTACTGGGGTTTTACAGACAGGATGGTTACTAGGTGACAGAGTAGGACTGAGAGCCCCAGGGTACTAGTTTCAGAAAGATCTGTTTTTTCTTAATCCATCATTATTATAGACAATCTGGAAAATATAAGTAGTCAGAAGTAGTGAAAAAACTCACTCCTAGTTTCACTTCCCACTGGTATTTCTTGTCGTGTTTTCTTCTGGTCCTTTTGTTTTAGAAGAAATATATGTATTGTTTGATACAAACATTTT
Source organism: Cricetiscus sungorus (assembly GCA_030556225.1). Classification (NCBI taxonomy): domain Eukaryota; kingdom Metazoa; phylum Chordata; class Mammalia; order Rodentia; family Cricetidae; genus Cricetiscus; species Cricetiscus sungorus. The sequence goes on from JANBXA010000731.1 coordinate 16,390,137, forward strand.
GAATACACTTGGTATCTTGAGCTTTGTGTTATCATTTGTTGGATGGATTTATTGGTGGGTATATATGTAACCTATTTTGAATGATTAACATATTCCACATTTTTATAGTTATCACTCTTCAGTAAATGCCTCCAGTTAATATTGTTAGCCATAATCATATCACATCTGTGCTGCTGTGAGCTAACATGCTCTTTGAGTCCTCTGAAAAGGTACAATACTTAGTCACTGGTTGAGATGACTGGAAATTCTGTGTTTGCTACAGTGGTGTGAGGATAAGTCTGTGCTAACAGTCAGAAAGACTCCTTTGCTAAAACACTCATATGGCCATAATAAAAGTCTCATTTTTTGAATACTTAAAAAGAAAAATTAAACAGCCAGAATGTAAGCAGTGTTTGTTATCATAATTGACTCCAGCATCTCATATGTAGCTCTGAAACCGCCACCTAAAACCCTTTCTTATCTATTCATTTATATTAAAACTTTCATTTAAGATACAAACAAGAGTTAACAATTGTGTGCCTATTGCAACCCATCAGGTAATGCATTCATACAAAGGTAGTTTTCTTCTTCCTTCCAATGTCACCTTTTGCTGCTGCCAAGATTTAGTTATTTACTGCGCACCTTTTCTAACCTTCCTCAAGTTTTTTTTGCAAGTTGGTAATTATGGAGAATCATGTTTACACATCAGAGGTGTTTTATTCCTCCCTGAAATGGATCCTACGTAAACACAACCCAGGAACTCCCCGTTTGCATTCAGCAAGTCCTACACTGTGGAAATCCTTTATGGTCAAGACATTGTTTTCCATTAATAAGTGAAAAAATTAATGTGTAATACAGTTGTACTGTGCTTGATTTAATTTTGGTAGTCCTTACTATTACCAGCAATACTTTAATATTTTACACACATCTCATTTAGGTCTATCCTTTTTTTCTTACAGAGTCATTTTCAAAAGCAGAAGTGGTAGGTCAAAGGCTCCCAAGCTATCGCAGCTACAAGCCAATCATGTCCAGAGGTCGCACTGCTTCCCCAGCTTTTCAACACAACACGTCCTGCATTTGAAGTTTGATAGTAGCTTAGGTAGAAATTTGCATACCCCTTGACATTAATTTTCAGTACTTACATTGCATGTTCATATCTAAGGCTTGCCTTAAAAGTTTCTAATTCTTGCACATTTTATTCTTACAAAACATTTCACAGTTCAGAAACATGTGTTCCCATGGCCCTTCACATTTGTTTTCCTGCGCAGATCTTAGGGGTAAAGGGTTTTTACTAGGACACACTCAGTAGCAGGCATTGTCATGGAATCTAGAGAAAGGTGAATGTTCAGAACTGATTTGCTGAAAGCTAGAAGACGGCTATTTGTGCTCTGACAATTCAGAGCGTCAGGACTCTGAGCATTGCTGGCACACAGTTTTGCTATGCTCTCTAACCCCACTCTTGTCATTGCTTAAGAATCAGGGAGTTTTACAAAGCCCCAGCTCATCTGAGGTCTTTCTTACTACCTATTCCTGTCTCTAACTAGATCTTGGAAGAAAGTTGCATTTTTAAGACTTTTGTTTATTTTAATTTTATATGCAGTGGTGTTTTGCCATGGATGTCAGATCCCCTGGCACTGGAATTATAGACAGTTGTGAGCTGCCATGTGGGTGCTTGGGAATTGAACCCTGGTCCTCTGGAAGAGCAGTCAGTGCTCTTAACCACTGAGCCATCTCTTCAGCTCAAAGTTGCATTTTTATCCTGCTTCATGTTGACATGGGATGTCTTCCATTGCTAAAGGAATGATGTTATTGTTTGTCCTGAACTAGGTTGATTCCCCAATTAAAAAGGTGAGTGAACATTCAAGGAATGATCTAGTATGGAATGTAGCCTGTCTTGAAGAGGCTTGTCTCTGCCTCGTTCCCTCAGAGTGTATAGGGCATAAAAAATACTCAGAGCCCATGGCTATAGGCAGGGTTATCTTGGGAAAATTCACATCAGTAAATTTGTGACTAGGAAGACCAGTTCTGAAGTTTTACTTTTGGTGGTTTGGAAAGGAAAAAAGTGCAAAGATAAGAAAGTATTAAACACACACACACACACACACACACACACACACACACACACACACACACACAAAACAAAACAGTTGCTAATTGTTATTAGTGAGTTTGAATTCCAAAGAAATCATTACTCTGTAGAGTTTTTGGAATATAAATAATGTCTTTGCTTGTGGTAAGATTACAAGCTGGTTGTTGAATTCAGAGGTTTATCTTTCCTCAGGCTTGACTTCCTTTTCCAACTTCAATGAGGGATGATTTGCTGTATGAAGAGCAGGGGAATCAGGGGAGGTGTGTGTGTGTGCGTGTGTGTGTGTGTGTGTGTGTGTGTGTGTGTGTGTGTGTATGTGTATGTGTGTGTTTGTGTGTATGTGTGTGGCATGTACATATGTGTGAGTGCTGGTGTGCATGCTCAGATGTATGGATGGAGAAGTCAGAGAAGGAGGAAGGGAGTCACCTCCCTCTTTCCATGTTTTCTTCCCTTGAGACAAGATCTCTTGCTGAACCTAGAGCTAGGCTTGCAGCCTTCAGGCTCCACTCCCCCACAGTGGTGGGGTAATAGGCAGTGATGCAGCCAAACTCAATTTTTCACATGGATGCTAGAGATTTGAGCTCAGGTCCTTGTGCTTGCAGAACAAGCCCTCGTGGCCCCAGAGCCACTTCTCCAGCCCCAGGAGGTGACTATGAAGATGGATGTTGTGAAATGAGGGTGGAATGCAGAGGTGAGGAAGATGATGTAAGGCTTCCCTGGTTCATCTGTTCTGGGTTGCTCAGTACTCATTCCTGCAGTATTTTATACATTTCCTCAGGCAATGGGAAGGTTCATTCAGAAGGAAGTTCCTGGAGTCTATCCATCAGGAACATGAAATATGTTTTTCTATAGTTATGTATTTACATTTTTAGTCACCAACTTGTGGTTGTTGTGTTTTTATGACTTGACTTTGGGTTGTTTTTTGTCTGACTTGTAGTTTTATCCGGCTTGCTTCTATTTTTACATGTGTCAAAAGATGTCTTTCAAGACTAGCAAACAATCCTTTAAAACAAGAAAACTATCTGAAATGCCTTAATCTTCTTCTTGAAATGTGGGAGATTAGAGAAGCTAGGGATTTTTGATAAATATTTTAGAACACCTTTTAATGAAAACTGACTCATTGTGTCTTCCTGATTCTGAGTGTGGTTGTTGAAACACTAACATCAGCAGACAAAGTCATGTGACCTCATGTCAGGAATAAAAGCTAGGGTTTAAGAGCTCACACTGGTTGAATCAAGTCGGCCCCACCAGAGTGAAGTTCAGAGGCAGTTCCTGGGAGAACACACCATCCACTATCTGTAAGAAACTTAAGATCCTCTCTTCTGCCTTTTTTTTTTTAAAAGAAAAAAAAAAAACTTGATTCCTCTATATTTGTTCCCTTGACCTTATTGTAAAACAGTTTTGTGTTTTTTAATATCAACAGTATTCACAGTCAAGTAAAGCTTTTTAAAAGAAACTGATAGATTGTCAGTGACATAAATAACAAGTGAGGTTTGAAAAATCAATCTAACACACCTCTGTCCTGAGCTACGCAAAGATTCTAATGCAAATGGTTCCAGGCAAATACCAGGACTCAACTTGTCAGGCTATCAGATAAGAACTTGCTGTGGCTGTTTTCTGTCACTTAACAAAAGTAAATCAGGGCCATCTGTCATGTAGTTGACAACCTTGTTCAATTTAATGTTTCTCATCTTACTGACCTGGAACTTTCTCGAAGGTAAGGTGAGGGTGTTTGGTGCTTGTTTAGGAAAATGAAGAGACAAACTTGAGTGGAATGTTGATAGAATGAATACTAGCCTCTGGCATCATTTAACCCTGGATGGGCAAGATGCTCAAAGAGGAAGAGTGATGATGGCAACAGAGCTGACAGTCTGATGGGCACTGCCTGGCACTTCTTTATTTATCACTTACTATCTGTCATCCTTGTCAATGACCATCTTGTTGGATCTCAGCTTTGGTCATTTCATCATAAAATCACAGAAGCAAGACACTAACACCTCTGATGAGTATTGTATGCATTTGAAAGTACATATGCAAATCCATGAAGGCTAATTAAGATATTCTATAAGTATTTGTTGAGTACCTACTATGAGCAAGGTAGGGACCTACAAAGAATAAGGTGGTTCATAGTCTAAGACAGAGAAAAATACAATTGGTCATGCAATTGAAATATAAATATTACATGTCCAAATACTGTGAAGCCATCTAACTCTAGAGATGTGAAGATGCTGTCCAAATTCTTGTCAGATAATTTTGGTTCTCCATTTGGCTCTTCATTTTGATGTATGTGATGTATGTTTTGTTGTAAGTAGATCATGCAGAATTTATCCCGTGGTATTTGGTCAGCCAGACTCTAAGGAATTTGTTAGCAGACATTGATACCCACAATCTGATCTCCTTTTCTGTGTATGTCTTCAGATATCAATTAGAGCTAACCTCCTGGTTCATGTATCGTTTACAGGGAAGAGGGCATTTAAGATTTGTTTTATTTGAGAATATGGAGTAGGGGGTATGATCAGTTGGTAGAGTGATTGCATACATGAAGCCCTAGATATGATTCCCTAGCACCATCAAAGAAGGGAGTGGGGAGGGGAGGGGGAGAGTTAAGGTGGGAGGAGGAGAGAAAGAATGAAACAATTCAACTTGTGCACTAAAACTTCTGGGCCTAGGTGGCCACAGAGGACAGCTTGAATCAGAATATGGATTCTGTCTAATATGGAGTTAACTTGGAGATCCTGACCTGGTGTGTCGGCTGTTCTTACAGAATAATGAAATGTGTCTTAATATAGTAACATGTTCTGTCCTTAGCCCAGCGAGATGATAATCTGAGGCAAGCCACTCTTGTGGGCCTGGAGAGCATTTTCGTACCCCACGGTGAGCAGGTCCTAGCTACCATCCCAACTTCTCAGCAGTTTCAATGCTTTTTTGAGCATCCTATAGTTTGGGCACAGGGACCAGGAAGCCTTCTGTAAAAAAGGCCAGTCCAGGATCTCAAGAGTTTCTTATTGCTGGCCACATTTTGACCACAGAGATGATAGTTTAGGTTACTGGGCATCCAGGGGACTTTCAACTGTTTTCAGTCCCTTGTTTATTGGCTACTTTTTTTTTGGCACTTGACTAACAATTTGAGGCCATGTGCTTTTGAAATCATCTTTAGTATTCCTTTGAATTTTTTTTCTTTCAGCTTTCAAATAGTTAAGAGTACACAGTTAAGTGGATGTTTCCTCTGGCATTCAAAAGAGAGTCCTTGTTTGTTTTGAATAATGAATGGTTGAAGGAAATAACACCTATATTTGCTAATTTCAATCTGTAATAGTCACTTCTACCAGAAATGTCTTTAACCTGTCACAATACTCATCTATTTGTATTGTCACCTACATATCATATATAAAAATAAGGAAGACAAAGTCAATTTTTTTGTTTGTTTTTTTGAGATAAGGCTTCTCTGTGTAGCCTGGCTGTTCTGGAACTAGCTCTGAGACCAGGCTGGCCTTGGATTCCCAGAGATCTTCCTGCCTCTTTCTCCTGAGTGCTGGAATTAAAGGCATGTGCCACTACCACCCAGCCAAAGTCTAAAGTTTTAATTTTATCTCTGCAACTTAAGAATTATCTTGAGGAAAAATTATTGGTAAAATCCAAAAATCTTTGTCCATCTGATTGATATAATTGCAGGCTGGTCATTATAGATATACTTTCTGGATTTAGTCACATTATTAAATGAAACCAAAGCTTGGGAAGTAATATTATCAATAATGGTGGCTCATGCATCCTTCATGTTTTAACAAGGATAGTAAACAGTGGGCAGTACCTGAAATATTTGCCTCTTAAACTTGATTGCCTATAATTATAGTAGCTTAACATGTTGTTATTCTGGTGTTACTGACAGTTTGGTAGACTTCTTGGACGAGAAACTGTGGAGGAAGTGGAAAAAGGCTTTCAAAACTGACATGGTTGCAGAAAACATTCAAGAGCAGATAAACACTACTGACGAGCATTGGGTATGATGGACAGCCTGGCTGGGATGGAGCTTTGGTGGGAGAAATCCCAGGCAGCCAGCAATGAATATCATTCACAGCTGCCATATGTATATGAATTTTCACATTTAGGTTAGAAGTTATGGATGTCATCAGTGGGCTGTTTCTTGAGCTCAATTTTGACATAATAGCAATATCTCAAGGCAATATCTCAAAATATTTACTTAAGTATTGTACAGATGAGTCATGGGGAAAGGATGCAGGCAGGGTATGAAATTTGTTTAGTACGTTATCTGACTATGTGGTGGTAAGTCTGAGTCATCGTCATAACAATGAAAATTAAAAAGGACAGAAGCTATGATGGACAGCACAGTTCCAGCATCCAGAAGACTGGGTGTTGCTGTTGGTTGATTTACTCCTTTGGGTTTTTTGTGGGGCACACCACCCAGCTCCCAAATAAATACATGGAGGCTTATTCTTAGTTACGGATGCCTGGCATAAGCTTCACTTGTTTCTGTCCAGCTTTTCTTATCTTAAACTATCCCACCTATCTCTTTTGCCTGTGGATTTTTGTCTTTCTCTATTTCTGTATACCTTTCTTTTTTCTTCATGGCTTGCTGTGTAGCTGGATGGCTGGCCCCTGAAAGCCTCCTTTCTTTATTCTCTCCTGCTCCTTCTTCTTTGTTCTCCCATATTTCTCCTATTTATATTCCCTCTCTGCCCACCAGCCCTGCCTATCCTTTCTCCTGCCTCTCTGTTGGCTGTTCAGCTCTTTATTAGACCATCAGGTATTTTAGACAGGCAAAGTAACACAGCTTCACAGAGTTTAACAAATGCAACATAAAAGAGTGCACATGTTTGCATCATTAAACAAATGTTCCACAGCATAAATAAACAAATATAACACATCTTAGAAATAGTGTTCCGCAACAACTGGGTGGTTAGGTTGATTTTTTTTTTAATATTTAGGTTATTTTTAAACAAATATGATTCAGACAAGTTTGGGAGCTACAAGACCACCCAGGGCTCTACCCGGAGAGGCCTCAGCTATCAAAGCTCCAGAACTTGAGATTATATAAGGCCCTGTCCCTGGTGCAGAGATAGGGGGGTTTGGTTAGGATAGGGAGATATTTTATACCTGTTCAGTCCTCACATGAGATGGAGTGGGCGGGTGAAAATACCATGAACTCTAGCAGATTTTCATTCAAAACTCAAGTCCACTTTTCACAAACTTGGGAAAATCAACAAACTTAAACTGGTGTTTCATTATAGGGAAAATGAGAAAATGCCATTTATCCAAGAGGAGTCTCCAAAAGATCTCTTGCATTTCTTCAAATTATGCAAGCACAGATATTTTTATTGTTGCTTGTTCATTTGTCTGCTTTTCAAGGATGAGAACAGTCACGGAAGAGAGAGTTAGCAACTTCTGGGGGAGCAGAAGTGAGACCCACTTTCTACCCAGCATACAGAGCATGCCTTCTGCTAGAGCAAAGATCAGGCGGCTTCACTTAATACCTGCTAAACATTCAGATTCCCTGAGCTCGGGGTTCTTCAAGTGAACTCAAAGTCACCGTGTGCAGAGCGTTCTTCTGATGTCACCCTCTATGGGACTTGCTGGCAAAGGACACCCACCTGCGTGCGATGCCCATGATTCTCATTTAGTCATAAGTCCCAGACTCAAGAGTTCTGGATCTTCTGGCCTTGAAATTGTGCCAGAGCAACTTGTTATCTTGCAGGCTTGGTAAAATCTCAGAACTTTTGCCATTCCTTGTGCCACCTGCTTAATGTGTTTCTGGGGATGATAAGACAAGGTAGGAAGCATACTTGGTACCTACTGTGTGGTTAAAAACAAAACTTTTTTTCCTACTTGTTCCCTTGAAAGCAACTGATCCATTTCTAACGGTTCCTGCAGTTGGTTTATGCATTTTTCATTGCAGTTCAGCCAGAGAAGATTCTTCATCTAATTTCTGAGATAGACATATTTCTGAAACACCCTTCCCCTAAAGTTGAAGAACATAAATTGTTGTGCTGTTTTCTTGTAGTTGACAGGGTAGGGTTCCTCACTAACTTTTCCCAGAGTGAGCAAGTTATCATCAGAGAGCAACAAACAGCAGCCTGATTTTTGTGTACTTCAATAGTAAATCTATGTTTTTTATAAGTGAATAAAGGGGACTTGGGAAGAGAAGAGAGCGACCATCCCCTAGTACCCTAAGTATGATGGTGGAAATTATCCTCATAAGAGGATCCAGAAGCTCCCAGAAGGGACTGGTGGGAGAGGAAGTTCATCTTTGTGGTCTCTTAAATTCTTTAGTCACCTGTTGTCTCCCTTGCACACATTAATGTGACATCTAGATATGGATTTTGGGCTACTGTATTCAGACACATTTTGCCATCAGTGGATGCTGGTGTCTATAGGCCACCCCTCTACTGTCACTCTAAGTTCACCATGCTAAGGTAATATGTTTTTGAGCTTGGGTGGGAAAACATGTTTCTGTTCTTCAGGTGTTTATATTCCAGAGAGCTGGGCCAGACATGAAATCAAATAGGCACAGCATGAGGGAGAAAGCATCCAGGACCCGAGAGTGGTACAGGTCCTGTGTCATGAGGAGGTTCATGCTGATGACATTGCCCAGAGGGCTTCATTTATTATTTCCTATACACAACTTTGGGCTGTTAGAACCAGATGTTACCTGCATCTAGCTAGTTAGTTTCTTAGAAAAAAACACCCAAATTGTTTTAGGTCCTGGGCTTCAGGTTTAACCCTGAATGCTTTCTGCCATCAACTTGAACATGTAACTATTGGTTGCCATTTATGGAAAGATGATCCAAATTCGACCCTTGGTTCTGACTTGGCATGTGCTATCGAGAGTTTTCCATTATGAATGGCCAGATAAGTCAGTACTTCAAATATGGTGTAGAGAATGCCCATACATTATGTTTCAGAGCAAGAGAAGAACACAATTCCTTAGGACAAGCCCCCGTTTGTGTGGTCTATACCAATGTTCCCAAATACATATTTCTCCCTTAGGAAACTCCCAAGAAACTTGTCCTGTAGCCTCTACCTCCTAAAGAGTCCTGGTTGGTCTCTCAAGCAGTTCAGAATGGTTGCAAAAGAATTTGCAGTTCTTCTGGCTTAGTCAGGATACCTGCGTATCTCAGTTACTTTTTTTTACTGCTATGAAGAGAAACCATAACCAAGACAACTTATAAAATAGATCATTTAACTGGGACTTGTGAATAGTTTCAGAGAATAAGCCCATGATAATCATGGCAGAAAGAATGGAAGCAGGCAGTCAGGCAGGCAGGCAGGCAGGCATGTTGACAGAGCAGTAGCTTAGAGCTGACATCCACAAATTAGAGGCAGAGAGACAGAAACAGACAGGGACAGACAGAAACAGAGACAGTCAGAAACAAACAGACACAGACTAGGAATAATGTGGGCTTTTGAAACTTCAAAGCCCAACACAGTAATATATCTCCTCCAATAAGGTCACAGCTTCTAATCCTTTCCACAGTTCCACTAACTGTGGACCAAACATGCAAATACATGAGCTTATGGGGACCATTGTCATACTAACTGTCACACTGGGGTCTCTGCTATACATGAATAAGATGTTTCCAGATACACCACAGACCAATGATGGTAGCTGTTGTCCCATCCAGATTTGAAAACTGAAGTACCTGGGACAATGCTTCCCTAGGAACAACGGGACAGGGTTATTGATAAATGACTGCCGACCCATGCAAAGTGGAGGGCGATGAACTCAGGGTGACCTGACATTTCTTGTTCTTGGATAGTTTAGGCCATTTATGCTAGACAAGACCTTAACGTCTGTGAAAGTGACTAAATGACTTCTCAGGGTTTGTGGAAAACCAGTTTGAAGTAACTGTCTCCTATTTAAGGTTATCATCTTTCACCTGGATTCTGTGATGTTATGTCTGTTTAACTTGGTACTGCTTTTTTTTTTTTTAAGACATTTAGACAAGTTCAAATAAAGACTATGAAGTTTATTTTAAGGATAAAGAAAAAGAAAAAAACTCAGACATTTGGAATTCAGACAATCAGGCCTCCCAGCAAAGAAGAGCATGTACCACCCAAAGAGGAAAAGCCTGTAGTTCTCCCTAAAGTTGTGTTCAAAGGACAGGATGCAGGGCAGCTCTGCGGGAGACTTCCATGCATTCTGCCATGGTGCTGGGACCAGTGTCAACAATGTTCCTGACCTTTCTGCCTTTGTTCAACACCCCAGACATGGGTCGCATCGGCTAATTCAGTGTCCTCCCTAGTCCTTTAAGCAGTGGCCAGGAAAGGTAGTGATGAATTTAGGGCACCCCTCTAAGGATCCTCTCTAAGGATAGAACACAGTGTGACGGTTAGGCCAGTGGTTCTCAACCTGTGGATAATGACCCCCAATGCCATCAGGTAACACAGATGTTTACATTATGGTTCACAACAGTAGCAACATTGCAGTTATGAAGTCGCAATGAGAACGATTTTATGGTTGGGGTCACCACAACATAAGGAACTGTACTGGAGGGTGGCAGCGTTAAGAATGTTGAGAAACACTGGTTTAGGGCATTCATTTAGTGCATTAAACCTGACATGTAGTGGTTTTACTTAGGGATTTATATGTTAGTAGCTTATCTCCATAGAGTCATTTGTTTTTTTAGTAACTTAAGGTCAAAGTACTAACTATTTTTACTCTCACAGTACCTGAGCTTTATAATGATTCAAATAAGAAATAATATTGCTTTATTATAACGAAAGTGGCACTAATGTGCTTAGTGATGATCATATGCCAGACACTGGAAATTTGGCAAAACTGTAATCCCTTCTAACCTGTCCTTAGGAATAACATTATTATCCCTGTGTTCCAGGTGAAATGATGGGTGTAAGCCACTACAGTACAAACTTGAAAAGGAGTTTGTTCTGCAGTGGTCTGCTCCCTGGTGATAGACTCTTTTCACATAGTCACGTAATAAACCGTTAATTAAGATATTGTGATGAAATCTGAAAAAAAAAACTGAGCCAGTTTTCTTCCATGAGTCATTAGAGGTTCAAAAAACAAGATGCCTAAAAGTCATACAGAGTTTGAGCTTCATGATTGGATTGGGAAATTGAGAACCTTGATATGATCAGGTTTTAAGTGAGACGATTAAGAATGAGTGGAGAAAGTTATGTGGAAAAAAAGATTACATTACAAAACGGTGTGCCGTCATTCTTAGGAATGGATTCTTAGGCGTGGATTTAGATCATCTGTGGGTTTCTTACAGATTCAGCCAACTATGTGGTGGTTTAAATGAGAATGCTCCCCAGGGGTTCGTATGTTTGGACCCTTGGTCCCCAGGTTGTTGGCACTGTTTGGCTTAGGAGGTGTGGCCTTGTTGGAGGAAGTGTGTCAGCGGAGGCTAGCTTTCAGAGTTTAAAGATTCGAAACATTTCTAATTTGCTTTCTCTGCTTCATGCTTGGATTCAAGATGTGAGCCACCAAGTGGTGGCTGGGAATTGAACTCAGGACCATTGGAAGAGCAGGCAGTGCTCTTAACCATGAAGCCATCTCTCCAGCTCTGGGTTCAAGCACTGTGCGTGCTTGCCATGATTCTGACAGACTCTTATCTCTCTAGAACCATAAACCTAAATGAACCCGTCTATCTGTCACTTTGGTCATGGGTTTCATCTCAGCAAAAGAAGCATAACAAGGCAAACTGTTTTTAAAGTATTTTTAATTGTACTGAACACATACAACTGTCCCCTTAATTATTCACTAAACAATGCAGTATAAAAATTTGATGTATAACATCTTCATTGTGTTATATCCTATTAGTTATTTACATGGACATATCACGAGAAAGCACCTTGGTTATATGCAAATACTAAGTCATTTTATATGAAATACTTTGTCACTGGAGATCATTAGAACATCATGGAGTCCTGGGACAAATCCCCTCCCTGTATGATTTTTAAGACCTAAAATGTCAAAGTTTTAAATGACTGTCATTTTATATACACTAAGATTTTGATGCTGTCAGTTAAGACACTACCAATGAGGAGGTGCTCTGATCTCTGAGTGTGAAAGGAGCGTGTGTACACTGCATAGTATGTGGGAAAGACAGGGTGATACTATTGAAAATCCCTAGGAGGTAAGGTTCTGATTTGTTTTTTTCTGACTATGTGTGTCTGGAAATTCCCCCCATATGACCCTGCCCCACTCTGATCCCAGTCTCAAAGGCCAGAGTGAGTAGTCCTCAGCTTCATAAAAACCAGGTTTAAAATCTCTTGTCTTGCTCTGCATCAGGTTTCAAGCCTTGAATTCAGGATGTGAGGATGTAAGGGACCCATTGTACCACTCCTGGCATTTGAAGCCTCTGCCAGAATGCCAGGGCAACAGGAAGCACAATACAGTAACAGATTAGATAAGAGCCGCTAACAGATGAAAGAGAAGCAGTTGAATGATGGAGGTCCATGAAAAATAATACTTCAGTCTGAGGGATAAGTTAAGTAAATATGCATCACTATGTATGAGGGCTTTTTGTGCATTTGATGATAATCATAAATCCCACAGTAATGAGATTAGCTCAGTAGTTTATCCCTTTGATAATAAACAGATATTTTGAAGTTATTTTTACCTCATATTATGAAGAAAATATAATTAAGTAATAAATATTACAGTATTAAATCTACTATTCAAAACATAGTAAGTTTTCATTTAAGCTGCTTTACTGCATTCCTTCTCTTATTAAATCTTGGGACAATTTCATGCTCTTTCTGAAAGAATACACCTTTCTTCCCTTGCTTTGTTACAGAGCTGCACCTATTTAATTCACTGGTGTAGTACAAGATTATTTTATATTTCAAAGAAATCTGTAACGCCCTAACCTTTGCTAACAATGTATGACTGATCCCAAAACAATGTATGCCTGATCCTCCAAAAAAGATCATATTTTATGATTCCTTTAATGTAGATCTTCCTGGAAGGCTACAAGTCATTACTGAATCCCCAGGGGTGGTTGTGAAGATACATTGAGAATATGCAGGTGCCTGTAGGTGATTTCCTCACAGAGTTAAAGGCATCATGTTCACCTAGAGCTCATTTCTTAAATTATAGCTGCCAACACAGCCCTCCCCATGTTTACATAGTAGTTACTAATCCCCAGTGCAATAGGATTGAGAGGGGAGGTCACAAGAGTTTTGCCATCATACACAGCTATTGGTAAAGAAGGTTCATACAGGAACAGGATCTATTTAATATTGAACTCAGCCTCCTTCCTTCCCCCACTATCTCACACATGCTTTCTTGCTTTGTTACCTCCACCCAAGGGATAATACTTTCAGAGGACCCTCTTGAGATGTGGACCCCCTTGACTTTTGATTTCTCAGTCTCCCGAAATGATAGACATAAATCTCTGTCTTTATAAATTACTTAGGTTGGGTCTCTAATAGAGAAGTGTAAAATACAGACAAGGACATAGGCTTTGTAACTAGACTAACCTTAGGTTGGGTCATTAACTTGGGAGTGTGGGGCCAGCACAATCACTCTTCACCTGGAATTAGATCAGGTTATATATGTGAATTAAACGTACTATTCTACTATTCCAGACAGGTTTTGGTCTTGCCGATGCGGGCATATGGCCATTTGACTGGTGCTTTACAGCCCGCTTGGATCTCAAAGATCTCACATGGCCAACAGAGAACTCCAGTTCTGTCCAGTTCTGCTCCCAGACTCCAATTTATTATTTGCTCTTTCATTAAACAATTTTATTTATGTTACTACACACATACACTAACATAGACTATGTATGGCTGGTGTTTTTTTTTTAGATTGTAGTCCCATCAGAAATGATGAGTATTGCCCTCACACCCCATTCTCTTTAGCATAAGCTGTTATTTGTTTTACTGACCTTGGCCAGTGTGACTGCTGTAAGATGAAATCTCAAAGCATGTTGAACGTTTGTTTGGGTGTTCCTGAGACATTTGTGTTTCATCTTCTGAGAACTCTCCGTTAAGATCTATGTCCATGCTTTAATTGTTTATTTTTTCTTGATGTCCAGCTTTTGTTTTGTTTTTTATTTTGTTTTAGTTCTTTATATATTTTGGATATTAGCCCTCTATCAGATGTGTAGTTGGCAAATGTCTTTTCCTATGCAGTAAACTGCCACTGTCTATAAATGATGGTGTTCTTTGTCATGTAGAAACTTTTCAGTTTTATGAGGTACCATTGATCAGTTGTTGAGCTTACTGCTTGTGTGAATGGTGTTCCGTTCAGAACGTGTTCTCCTGTGCCAGTGAGTTCAAGGGCATTTCCTACATTCTCTTCTTTCAGAGTCAGTATACCTGACCCTATGTTGAGTTTTTTTCCATTTGGGGTTGAGGTTTTTTTACAGGGTAAAAGATATGGATCCATTTGCATTTTTCTAGATGCAGCCATCTAGTTCGACCAGTACCATTTGTTAAAGATGCTGTCTTTTTCTCAGTGTGTATTTCGAACTTCTTTATTAAAAAAAAATCAGGCGCCCATAGGTGTGTGGACTTTTAGCCAGGTCTTCAGTTCTGTTGTGTTAGTCAGTATGTCGGCTTTTATGTCAACACAATAGCTCTGAAGTACAGTTCGAGATTAGAAATACTGATACCTCTCACAGTTCTTGATTATTATTTTGATTTTTTTTTTGCTATACTGGGTTTTGTTGTTGTTTCATCTCTCTCTCTCTCTCTCTCTCTCTCTCTCTCTCTCTCTCTCTCTCTCTCTCTCTCTCTGTGTGTGTGTGTGTGTGTGTGTGTGTGTGTGTGATATGAAGCTGAAAATTCTCCTTTCAATTTCTGCAAAGGATTGTGTCAGAATTTGCATGGGAATTGCATTGCATCTGTAGATTGCTTTGATAAGATGGCCATTTTCACTAAATTAATTCTACTCATCCATGAGCATGGACCATACCATGGCCAAGACTGTTCCATTGCCTGATATGTATGTATGTATGTATGTATCTCTATCTATATGTGTATCTATCTATACACACACACACACACACACACACACACACACACACACACATATACTTTTTATGTCTTAAGATGGCAAACTTGTACAACCAGTATGGAAATCAGTGTGGCAGTTCCTTAGGACAGACCTACCTTAAGATCTGGCTATATCATTCTTGGGCATATACCCATTGAATGTTCCATCCTTCTACAGAGACACTTGCTCATCCATGTTCATTGCTGCTCTATTTATAATAGACAGAAATTGGAAACAACTTAGATGCCTATTAATGATTAATGAATAAAAATGTGGTACTTTTACATAATGGGATATTACTTAGACATTAAAAAATAAAATTATGAAATTTTCAGGTGAATAGACTGTCTTAGAAAAATAATTTGAATGAGGTAACATAGACCCCAAAATATAAATATGGTATGTTGTTACGGCATGTTATTCCCGCCGACGCCAGCCTGCTGCCAGTCTTGCTGCCACGTGTGCCCCAAATAACACTCTGAGACTCTGTATTTGATACAATCCTGTTGGCCAATTACCATTATTGTTTATGGGCTAGCTCTGCCTTAATTATTAACCCATTTCTACTTATCTAAGTATTTCCACGTGGTCGTCTTATCGGGGTGCCGCGGCGGGCGTCCTGCTTCTTCCCTGGGCTACATCTCGACTCCTCCCTACTACTTCCTAATTCCTCCTCCTGGTCTCCTAGCCCCACCTATCTTGTTTCCTATTGGCCACAGAGCTTTATTAACCTGTATGAGAAACATACAGAATAACATCTACCATCAGTATGTGTTTGCTTATATGTTGATGTTAGCTGTTAAGTCATCAATGAACAGGCTTTAATCCATATAACCACAGAGGGTAGTTATAGAGTAAGGGAGTGGGGGAATGGGTGGATCTACTTAGGAAGAGGAAATAGAACAGGTAGTTATAGAGGGAAGTGGAGACTGGAATGGAGGGTTAAAGGGGAAGGGAGCTGAAAGAAGGGAGTAAGTGAGGAGATAAGGGAAGGATAGCTAAAATGAAGGCTTATTTGAGAATTTACTACAGTAAATTCTTCTGAAAATAAATGCATGTATGAAAGAAATCTAAGTGGAATCACCAAATAACAGGGAAGACAAAGTTGTAACTAGACATCTATTGCCACCAAATGATACCTTCAAGGTTGAGAATGGGTTACATCTAATTAGATTATTGACTAATGGGTCCCCATAGGAAACCCCAAACAACTCAGCTATTGCCAAGTCTATTTATTGATTGTTCTCCATAAGCTGATGGTAAGGCCCTATTGCTGAATCCAACACCTATATAACTCACTAAACATAAAGAAGTACAGCTGGTACCTACTAGAGCCTTCACCCTTGACTAGTGTTCTAGCATGCAACTAGAGGAGAAAGGTAAACACCAACCCAGCCAGAAACACCGTGGTCCACAACTGTGACCTGCCATTTAGGTTGATGTTGGCTGTGGTTTATTCTAAACAGCCTTTATTATGTTGAAGTATGTCCCTAATCTCTCCAGGACTTTTATCAAGAAGGGTTGTCTACATCTAATAGCATTTGGATTTTTTTCTTTCAGTCTATTTATGTGGTGGATTATATTTATCAATTTATATATGTTGCACATCCCTGCGTCTCTGTGATGAAGCCTATTTGATCATGGTGGGTGATCTTTTTGATGTGTTTTTGTACTTGGTTTTAAAGTATTTTGCTGGTATTTTTTGCATCTATGTTCATGTTATTCTCTTTCTTTTTTTGTTCTTTATGTAGTTTAGGTATTGGGGTAATTTTGGCCTCAAAAGAATTGGACAAGTCTATTTCTACTTTGTGGAATAATTGGAGGAGTACTGGAGTAAATTCTTTGAAAGTCTGATATAATTTTGTGCTGAATCCATCCCAGCCTTGGGCTTTTTGTTTTTAGTTGGGAGACTTAATTCCCACCTCTATTTTACTGGGCATTATAGGTCTGTTTAAGCTATCTGTTCTTGATTTAACTTTGGTATTACATATCAAGAAATATATGCATTTAGTTTAGATTTTCCAACTTGATGAAGTACAGGTTTTTAAGATTTGTCTTTATGATTCTCTGGATTTTCTCATTATCTGTTGTTATGTCCCTCCTTTTTGTCTCTAATTTTATTAACTCAATCTCTGTCTTTTAGTTAATTTGGCTAAGAGATTATCAATCTTATTGATTTTCTCAAAGACCCAACTCTTGGTTTCATTGATTCTTTGTATTGTTGTTGTGGTGTTTTTGTTTGTTTGTTTGTTTTGTTTTTGGTGTTTGGTTTTTTACATTGCAGTCCTAAATTTTCTTATTTCTTGCCTTCTACTCCTTTTAAGTATTACTTCTTCTTTTTGCTATAGACATTTCAGATATGCTATTAAGCTACTAATATGAGGTTTGTCCATTTTTTTCCCTGTAAATAGTGCTTCGAACTCGCCCTTCAGAACTGCTTTTATTGTGTCCCATTAGTTTGAGTATGTTGTGTTTTGACTTTTATTCAATTCTAAAAAGTTGTTATTTTGTTTATTTAATTTCTGTCTTGACTTGTTTTTCATTCAATAGTGTCTGTTCAGTTTCCATGAGTTTGTGTACTTTCTGCTGTTTTTACTATTGACATCTAGATTTTTTTTTTCTGTTGCAGGGTGCTATTTTGATTTTCTTGTATTTGTTAACATTTTCTTTGTGTTCAAGAACATGGTCAGTTTTGGAGAAAGTTTCATGAGGTGCTGAGAAGGTATATCCTTTTGTGTTGGGAAAAATGTTTTGTAAATAACTGTTAGGTCCATTTGGCATATAGCGTCAGTTAGCTACACCATTTCTGTTTACTGTTTAGTTTTTGTCTGGATGGTTTATCTGTCAGTGAGAGTGCGGAATTGAACTCTTCCATCAGTATGTGAGGATCAATATGTGATTTAAGTTCTCCAAGTGTTTCTCTTCCAAACACAGGCCCCTTGTGTTTGGGGCATAGATGTTAAGAATTTCAGTGTCCTTGGCAAGGTAGCGACGGCACACATCTTTAATTCCAACTCTTGGAAGACAGAGGCAGGTGGATCTCTATGAGTTCAAGTCCAGCTTGGTCTACAGAGCGAGTTACAGTACAGTCAGAGCTGTTACATAGAGAAGCCCTGTCTTGAAAACAAAACAAAACCCAACAACAACAAATAGTTCCTTTGCTATCTCTCTAATTAGTTTTGGTTTGAAGTCTATTTTGTCAGGTATTGAAATGGCTGCACCAGTTTTTTTTCCTTAGGTCCATTTGCTTGGAATATCTTCTTCCAGCCCTTTACCCTAAAATGATATCAATCACTGGTATTAAGGTGTGCTTCTTGGATGCAGAAGGATGAATCCTGTTTTAAACCCAATCTGTTAGTCTCTATCTTTTTAATGGGGAAATTGAGACCATTGATATTTAGAGTTATCAATGAGTGGTGCTTGTTGATTCCTGTTATTTTATTGTTATGGTGTGTGTGTAGTTTTCCTCCTCTTTGTTGGTCTTGAAATTATTTATTTCTACATTTCCTTGGGTGTGGTTAATCTTTTCAGTTTGACATTTTCCTTCTGTAGAGTTGCACTGCTTACATTTGGTTTTATCATGGAATGTCTTATTTTTCTCTATTATATTTAATGTTTTGCTGGGTATAGTAGTCTGGGTTGGCATCTGTGGTCTCTTAAAGTTTGTATAACATCTGTCTTGGCCTTTCTGTATTTTAGAGTATCCATTGAGAAGTCTTTTATCATAGGTCTGCATTATTTATATGTCATTTGGCCTTTTTCCCTTGGTGTGTTGATTATTATGTGTCATGAGGAATTTCTTTTCTGGTATAGTCTATTTTGACTTTTCATGTATGTTTCTTATACCTTGATAGACACCTCTTTCTTAAGGTTAGGGAAATTTTCTTCTATAATTTTGTAGAAAATATTTTCTGTGTCTTTGAACTGGGTTTCTTTCCTCCTCTATTCATATTATCCTATCCATAGATTTTGTCCCAGATTTCCTGAACATTTTGTGCCTGGAATGTTTTAGCTTTAACATTGGAGGACAAGCCCTTGTAAGAGCTCTGCTAGATGACAGGGGATGAGAATGGAATGGAGAATATGAAATGGAGGACAGGAAGGAAAGTAAAGATTGCTGGATCCCATTTAAAAGATTGGTTTGTAGAAATTCTACATATTCTAGGAACTGATCTTACCTTAATCATTTATATAGCAATATGTTCTTATGTCTTTTTGTCTCTGGTAGTGTTTAAGAGACTTTCTTAACTTTCCTACATGTTTTACTGTTTCTTGTTGGAGAAATCTCTTCCCTCCCAAAGGTTAATAGAGGTTGACATATAGGAAGGGATCATCTTCTAGGACTTTCAGTTTTGTCCTGTGAGACATGTATAAATGTGTACATTATTATTTCCACATAAATAGTGCTTAAAAACCCCTTTACTACAAATGTGTAAATGACAGCTGTGTCATATACCATGTCATAAATAAATATTTTCTGAACATATTTGTGTATATGCTCTGGGTTCTCCAGATACAACAGGCTAGTGAGTGGGTCAACCAGATGGCCTAAGGCCTTCCGGGGTCGGGGGGGGGAATTGCATATCTTAACTAAGAAGGCATCTTTAGTTATATAGTGAGTTCTCATGGGATTAGTCTGTGGTACTCAGGACTTCCCACCTTTTCCTCTTTGGGGAACCTTTTGTTTCTGTGTCTCCTCTAAGTGTAGCTCTTCCAGTTTCTGCATGTTACCACCTCAAAAATAGAAAATACTTTTGGGGTCTCTGTTTGCAGGCAAAGAGCATTGAAGCAGTTAGTTTGCATACATCCCACTATAGGGTAATGCGTTTGGGGGATGGTTGGGTTTTATTGTTGTTGTTGTCTGTTGTTCAGCTCTGAGTTTGAAAACAAGGCAGGTTGCCTTCTGATGCCTTCAGGGAAGGAAGGCATATGTGAAGTCTCACGCTGTGTTTCTTTCCCTGGGTGGGCTTCATTTTCTTCCCCCTGAACCCATGAGGCAGTTAAAGGTGAATCTGTATGACCCAGGTAAATTCTGTGACAGCTCACTTTGTTTATATTTTTAAAAAGATGTCTTTTGTTTTCAGAATTATGTGTGTATATATGTGTTGGGGTGGTATATGTATATGTAAGTGCCAGTACCTTCTGGATAGAAGGTACCATACAGGCACTTTATCTGGAATGCCCTGGAGCTGTAGTTACAGGTTGTTGTCAGCTTCTGGACATGGGAACTGAACTCAGGTCCTTATAAGAGTAGTACAGGTCATCCAGCCCGTTGTTCACATTCTGCCTTTCCCTTAGCACTTGGTTTTTGTTTCTTTTAAGCTTCTCAGTATGTTTACTTGGAGTTCATTACACGTTTAGGATGAGGGCTTTGTTCTTGCTTTTCTGCTGGTAAATTTTTCATTGTCTTTTAGTGTGATGTTAAATCAGTTTATGGAATTCTCCAGGTTACAGACATGGAAGACGGCTAAATGTATAATCCTGACTTTACGTTTTTTGTCACTTTTGCCTGAAGGCTTGTTGGAGACAGAACCACTCCAAGGAAGAGATGAGGACACACTAGCCAGAGCTGACTTCTCTAGCATGCTCTCTGAGGAGGAGAAGGAAGAGTTAAAGGCAGAATTAGCTCAGGTATGTTTAGTACTCTCCTATTTCTATCTTTTGCGCAACACAGGTCCTGCATTGTAATTATGTTGTCTTTCCTGCAGTGAAGCGTCATAAATGAACACAGTGCAGGATGATTCATTTTTTCTCAAGGTGTTTTTTCAATGCTGGTAGTGCCTACTGTGGTAAAGTGGATGGCGGTGCTGTGTAATCCACAATAACAATTAGTGTTAAGTATGTGTTTCTTGTTTTCCTTAGTGTAGAGATGTTGTGCAAAAATTAATCGCTTGTGAATCAGATGGAATATGTTGAAAACTGTGGGACAGGCCAGATGTTGCATGCTTGTTATGCTTGCATTCAGGAGGCTGTGGCAGTAAGACAAAGAGTGGTTAGCCAGGGCTATAGATGAGTCCCAGGCTAGCTTGGGCTATATAATAAGACCTTGTCTCAGAAGCAACAACACCAAAAGATAAGTAAGTAAACCATGGCATGGTTGTATTTTCCTTACTAAAAGCAGTTCTTCAAAATTTTTATTATTATTTTAACGAAAATATCAATCACAAGAGCAGCTGGCTTGGCTTTCTTGACAAGAATAACACTCTGGGGATGGAGAAGTAAGCTACAATTAATTAGGGTTTAATTGGAGCATTTGTAGCTGCTGTAGGGATCCATCTTAGAGGAAAGGAAAATGCCACACTCATCCTAAGTACAGGTCAGTGCCAACCCTTTTGCACGTGGTACACTCTCACCCACAGACTCAAAGCTTAGAGATGTCTCCTTTTTGGACCGGGCTGGAGAAGAGCTCCAGGACCAGAGTAAAGCCGGAGGATAGGAGAGGTAGATGCCATCACTCCTTCCACATCCAGTTCCCAGGGCAGGATGCTCTTGTTCCCTGTGAAACGGTGACCCTTCCCCTTCTGCTGTCACCTTCCCGCTGGCTCAGGACACAGCCTGGGGTCCCACCACAGCTGATGTACTCCGATAGCTCACTGTCACAGTAAGATCTTAACTGATTGCAACAAATTGCTTTAAGTTTTATACTGTGATTTTGTTATATACCTTGTGTTTTGTTGAGGCTGAATCTTGCTATATAACCCAGGCTGACCTGAACCAACATTTCCTTCTGTCCAGCCTTCTGAGTTCGGTTCTAACAGCCTTTACCGATACACCTACTACACGTTTTCATTTTACTTTTATTGACATATGGTAATACCGTGTATCTATGGGATACAGTGTGATAATTCCGTACATGTGAGTAGCGTGTGGCAGCCGAATAAAGTTGCATCGTGTGTATCTGCTGCCTCACACATCTATACTTTTTTTTTTCATGGTGAAACCATTCAGTCTCCTAGTTATTTTGAAATATATAGTCAAAATTATCACCCTATTGTGCAGTGGAATCTCAGATCGTATTCGTATCTGAAATAATTTTGTATCCTTTGACCATTTTCTCCTCACTTCTCTCTTTCCCTTCCTGGCCTGTAAACACGATTTTACTCTGCTTGTATGCTTTTCTTGTATCAAATATAGATGAGATTGTGTAGTATTTGTTTTTTGTGTGCCTGCCCCTAAAATAATTTCATTTTTAAAATAAGAGATTACCTCCGTCCTCTAACACTACTGGGAAGTATTTCAGCAGGGTGCACTGAGTGGTCACACATGCCAGAGTGCAGAACAAAAGTCACCTTAATGAGTAATAGGCTAACTTCACAGGCCTCTGACTCAGAATTCTACCTATTTACTACCTATTTATATCAACGGTGGTATCCAAATTTATGTTCTGCAAACTCCTACAGGCTAATTGACTTGAAGCTGGACTGTAAATCTTTCTCTATAGGGTTTCAGTGTCACTTCAAGAAGGCTTCTGCAACACAATGACTCCTGTAAAATGTCTTAATTTGCCTGGGTTCTGGGATTTTTGGGATGTGCTTATATACGTCTAACAATTCAGTGTGTCCTTGTATGCAACTGTGGGCATGTATTATTCTTATTTCCAGGGGAAAAGTAGGCATTGGTTTGAGATGGATGCTTCCTGAATGCAAACAACCAGCAACATCTCAGAATTCCCTGTCATCTTGGTCACAGCATTATGCTTCCAGCCAATTTCATTTCTGATACTTTTGAGGTCAGAATTCTGATGGTAATACCAGAGATTCTTTGTAACTGTGCTCAGGTTTCTGAGATCCATGATTCCATTCTTCACAGTGCAGTGGCCTGTAATGCTTTCTGTTTTATTTCTGTGTGCTTCAGAGATAAAGTTAGCATCCTGACTTCCAGATACACTTGTACAAGGTCTCTCGCCCATTTCCGCTTCACCCTCGCTAGCCCCACATTGGCCTTGCCCTTTTCCCAAATCAGCTCTCCCTTACCTTTCTCTGCTCTTGCAAGAATGCCCTGCCTATATACAGCCAGCACCGCAGGGCCTTTACACTGCAGACACGTTCTGATTTTACTGTCAGTGCTAGGATCCAGTTGTCACAAGAACTCAGAGATCACTCAGCTGTCTCAGCACTTCCCAAAAGCTCAGCTCCTGTCTCAACCCTCCACAGGGTCGCCCGAAAGTAGCCCTTCTCTGCATCTGGAAGGGCTAGTTGGGTTTCTTAGGCATAGGTTATGAAGATTCCTCAGAGGCCAGTGGATAACTCAGCAGGAAAAGGTGCCTGTGGCTGAGCCTGGTGACTTGAGTTAGATTCCTGAAACTCATATAGTGAGAGCAGAGATCAAGTCCCACGAGTTCTCTTGTGATCTCCACATGTGCCTCGTGGTATGTGCACAGTCTCTTCACTCATAAATACATTAATACATCTTTTAAAATAGCATAAAGATTCCTCAGAGGCCAGTCTTTTGGAGATCTTCCTTTGTATCGGGTGGAGTGGAGCCATGTGGCGAAACGAGACCTCTCTGTATAAGGACTGCTTGGCGAAACGAGACCTCTCTGTATAAGGACTGCTTTTCTTTGGCTGTTTGTCCAGAGCAGTCTTGGGTCTGCCAGATACCCAGACTCTGGTTCACTCCTCTTCATGGTCCACTCATAGCTTCCCATTACTTCTGGCAGCCTCCTGCCTCCCCCACTTTGTTGTTAATGGCGCAATGAGGCTGTCATCAGATCTACATCTGTCCATCCATCTATACAGCCAGCATGTCTTGAACACTACTTGAACTGTAGTTTCTTTTATGATGTTATGATTGTATTCTTAAAATTCCTTGGACATGAAACCAATGTCACCCCTGTCCTGGTGCAGTGGTATGTGCATCGGTGTGCAGTGACCGCTTGAGTTGTTTGGCAGCTTAATCAAAGGTCTGTATCGCTAATGCCCATAGTGGAGTATGTGACTTCATGGATCTTATCACTATGTCACAAGGGCCTGTTCCATCTCCGGTATTTGTTCTGCCTCATCCCCAGCTGCTTAAGATCTTCAAATATCTAATTATCTCTGCACTTAATAGTTCTTGCTGTCATCCACTTCCCTTTTTGCTTCCTCTGAGCTGGGGGTGATGCACAATGGTCTGTACTGTGCCTGACTTTGGAAGGATGGACGTGTGGGTACCAGCACTGGCATTCGTGGTTATATAACAATTCAGTATGGCCGGTGTCCCCAGACAAAATGACTCAAGAAAAATGGGTATTAATGGGAGTGGGAAAAATTCCAGCCAGCATTACCCACAGGCAGAGCCTAGTTTGAAGTTCCCTGTCCTGTTTTGGTTTCTTCCTCCTTGGGTGGGAGGTCTAAGAACACATACTGCCTTCGGGCTCCTTAGATTGGAAAAGACCGACTTGGCCCTGGGCCTTTCTCTCTCAATTCCAATACAGTACCAGCGTTTTAATCTCAGCTTTCCTGGGGTCTTAGCCAAAAGAGGCAGGCATTGAAGCAGTATGCAAAATGATTTACTGACAACGAACAGATCATCAAAACCTTTCTTCTGGCTTTATATTATAACTTCCTTACAATGTAGCAATTAAAATAGAAAACTAAATTTTCAATCCTACCACATAAATTGCATATCAAAGTTAATTTTTAGCTAATTCAGTTCAGTTATTTTGCTTTTCTTTTGTATTTTTACCAAGATAAGTCTATTCAACACAGTCAGCAAACATACAACATTCTGAATTCATTACTTCAGTCTCTTTCCAAAACACAAATTTCTGTGGCCCCCTCTGAAAGGAAACCATAGACATCAAGCAGCTCTCATGCATTGCCCCTCCCCTAGTCCCTGTCAACCACGATGCTGCCCTCCGTCTCTGTGGTTACCTATCCGGAGTAGTTCATTTATGTGTATTTACATGCTATGTGAGCTTTTGGTGTCTGGTTTATTTTTTTAAGCCTAATATTTTCAAGGTTCATCCATGTAGAAACAAGGTCAAGATTGATCCAGAGAGTAGCATGTATTAAGAGTTCATTTCTTGGTATGGATGCAATGTATCCTACTTTATGTATATAGAGAGTTTGCTATGTTCAACCTTTGAGGGACATGTAGTCTGTTTTTCCTCTTGGTTATAAGCTGTCTTGGTGTGAACATATGTGTTTTTAGTTTCTTGGGGCATACATGTGAAATGGTACTACTAGGCCAAATTGTAGTTAGTATTTAACTTCGAGAAACCAGAGTTTCTGACAGTGCTGAAACCACTTTACTTTTCCATCAGCAATGTATAAAGGTTCCATTCCTTCACATCTTAGCTAGCATCTTTTTCTTGCTATCCATATGTAAATAATAAGTTAACCTCTGTCGTAAATATTTCTCACACGGAGATTGTCTAGGGAGTAAAAAGAAAAAAATTAAAATTACCCTAACTAGTGTTCCAGGCCTGTCAACATTACATAGTGGGAACCTGTCTCAAAGAAATAAGTATTTTTAAAAAAGTCAAAGAACTGTCTACTTCTAATGAAGAAATGATTGTAAGGCAAGGGAAACATTATTCTAAAATTCTTTGGTCAGTATGAGTTACCTTCACTTCATCTCACTTTAGATTTGGTATGAGTAACAGAAATGCTCACAAAACAGACTTCACATCTCATCTGCAGCAGACTATCTGGGGGTACTTGTTGGACATTATAAGATGTCTGTCCTTACTTGGTACTTAGGAATCCCACAGTAATAAAAGTGGGAGCACATAGCTGGGGCTCTGCACTTTACATGTGCTCTAGAGCATTTTTTTTAAATGAACTGTGGTTAAATCACTGCTATAATTGAACCTCCAAACATCTGGACTGGTTTATTTAGTTTCATAGCTTCAGAAGTGTTGACCTACAGTCAGCTGGCCGGGTTGCTGGAGGCCACATGAAAGCTATGGTGGCACATTGTGTCATGGCAGGAGAAAAAAAAAAAAGACAGTGGGAGAAACCAGCATCCCCAACATCACCCATGAGGCCACACTCCAACTCCCTTCCATTAGACTATACTTCCCTAATCTTTTTGTCACTTTCTAAGCTGAGAACCTTTGGGGCATGCTCCAGATGCAAACTATAGAGGCTATGAGAGATAAGCAAATTGCCTCAAGTGTCTATCACTTTGTGGGGAGGGTCATGTTTTTACTAAAAATTCTAATGGGAGCCATTGTTTTTTTTGTTTTCTCTGCTCCTTCGCAGCATATAAATCACTCACTTTGTCTTTAAAGTTCCATGTGCATGAGTCTGAACTATCAAGATCTGTAAGCCCTTTCTCCTGCCCTACATCAGTAATTTACCTCTGCATGTTAGAAGTTTCCCCAGGATTTCTATCACACAGTAGAAACTGCAGAGACATCCTACGTATCCACCACCCCCCAAGAAGGAACCAGACGCCCAGTAATTTCAGTCACTCAAAATGAAAGAAGCAGGGGAGCTCTAGCTACTGAAGATGTGATACCCAAGCATTGTCTGTGGTACAAGAATGAGAGATATCCATATTAGGTAGCACATGCAATACAGGAAGACACTTTGACGAAAATGAGAAGTGGAATATGGCATGATAATAAAGAACAGAGCAATGTGACTTTAAAATAACCCTGTGTTCTCGTGTAATGGGGAGACTGAAGCTTGTGCCCCCAGGTAGCCTGCGTGGCCTTCTTTGTAGCTATCAGCCTGTGTGTGCACACGGAAGTCTGGCTCATAAAGAAAAAGACATGCTTCTACTGATTATACATACATATGGGATGTGTGACTCAGTCTCTTCTGGAAATGCTTCCTAGAACATATAAAAAACATTCCACGAACATAAAGAAATGCAAAACATTAAGCTGTCAGAACATTTTCCCGATATTAAAAACCCTAAGATATTGCTCTATCATCGTGTGCTATTTACAATGCTTCTCCTGTGTGTTTATGCCTTTGTTATAATCTGTGTTGTGAGGCTTCCCATCTCGGGCAGCAGTTCAGAGTGCATGCTTATCATGTGCGACGCCGTGGTTTAGTCCTCACCATGGTCAAAACAAAAGAAAAGTCAGTAGGAAGCATCATTCCTACTGTTTGGTACTGGGGAAACGTCTTCCTTGTGCCGCAGAAAAGACTCTTTGTTTCAAAGGCAGTCACCATTCTTCAGCAGCCTGTTCTCTGGTGACACAAGCAACATGTTTGCGAGATGCCTGGCAGGACTGTCCACAAGCTGTGGTCAGAAATAAAGTGAGACTTGGAATGTAAATGAGGCATAGCTCCCCATTAAAAAACAAACAATCAAACTCAGAACATTAGGGAAACTGACTTGGGTACCTCTGCACATGTAGAATACAAAGGATGTACTCATGATGGTTTTGCTTGCCTTGCTGAAGGAAAGCATGAATGCTTGTGCTTCCCAGAAGCCAAGATGGGAAATTAAACCCTAATATCAGAGCAACCCATGTGGTTGTACTATAGAGCATGGCACATGCAGTTAAATCACTTTGGGAAGTTTGAATGGATTTTATAGGATATTACGATACCCCAAACTCTGAGTATTTTATGTGACTCCTTAGTTAGAAATGAAGTTGCAAAGAGAGTTTTATAGTGATCTCCTTGAATGCAGCATGTAGGAAAGAGAGATGTCCTCCATCCAAAGCCTTGTAGCCTTTCACGGTGCTTTTATGTGTATTAGCTAAATGCAAACGCTCCTTAGCAACAAACTGGCAAAAGCCCACACAATAGAGCAGTGCTGTTCAGTGAAAAGGGAAGGAACCGTGGCTAATGAAGCAACATGGGCCAGTCGCAAATAACCGTGCTAAGTGAATGAAGCCAAACAAAACAAATATACAAGGTATGACATAACCATATAACATTCTTGAAACTGCAAACCCAGTTGTGTGAAAAAAGAAAGATTAGTGAGGGGAACAGTTAGCGGTCAGAGAAGATTAGGGAGAGAAAACTATAAAGAATGGCTAGAAGTAATAGATATATTTCAGGTGCCTGTGCTAGTATAGCTGCATGGATACATATGTACATACATATGCACACACACACACACACACACACACACATATATATATGTATACATATACATATATAGGTGTATGTATATATAAGTATATACTAATATGTATGTGTGTATCCACACATATATCCATGTAATATACATGTTTATACACTATACTTATACATTGCATATTTAAGATACATGCAGTTTATTGTGTCAGCTCCATGTCAATAGATTGCTAAAGAAAACATAACCCAAATTACTTCCTCGCATGTATTCTCACCTCCCTAGTTCCTCCCTTTTTTATGACATTAGATTGGATAAAGCACAGTGTGGGTCAAGCTTATTCGTATCCCAGTACAGTTACGTGTGGCTGACAAAAGTAAGCAAGCTAGTAACATATGAAAAGAAGTTGTTTTGTTAAATAATGTGGGCATTACAAAACCAATCTTTAATTAAAAAAGCGTAAGTATTGGGCCGGTGAGATGGCTCAGGCACTTAAGGGTACTTGGTGTCAGATGACAACCCTTACTCCAACTGCCAGGAGTAGGGGAGAACCGACTCCTATGAGTTGTCTTCTGGCTTGCACACACAAGGGTTGGCATGATTGCACTCACACATATACAGAAATATAATAAAAATACTATCTTCTTGTAGGCTTATTTTTATTTCCTTGTATATCTTGGTGCCCAATCTGAATCAGTTAGAGGGGAAACTAAGTACCCTGGGAATCATGAAACCTAAGCACCCTGTATTAAGTTGCAGTTTCAGGGAGTGGACTGTCGCTGGCTTAGTTGTTTCGGGGCCGGCAGCATTAGGCCACCAACACGCTTCAGGCACTCCACCGAAGCATCGCAACCTTTTGAGAATGTATTTTTCACCAGCTCTGATGTTTCACGCCGCCATTTTTTCTCTCTCATCTTTAGCTAGAAGACGAAATTACCACATTACGACAAGTTTTGTCAGCAAAAGAAAGACATCTGGTTGAGATCAAACAGAAACTTGGCATGAACCTGATGAACGAATTAAAGCAGAACTTCAGCAGAAGCTGGCACGATATGCAGACTACAACTGCGTAAGTATCAGTAGGACTTCAGTAAGTTAGGGAATCTGCTGTCTTGACACTCATCTGTGTTTCCTCTGGATTTTCCTGCAAGGTTGATTTGGTGCTTGTATGTATGAAGAAGGTATTTTCTTTAGGAGCAGAGGAAAGAAATGTGAATAGTAAGCATATTGCACGTAAAGCAAACTATAAAAGAACTTCCTGTAATAAAGCCTGTGCCGACTAAAAACTCTTAATTCATTTTCCTATAATTCCGGCCCAGCTGGTTGAGTACTCGCCTAAATACAGGAGATCCTGGGTTCATTCTCTTATACGGCATGAAAGTGCAATGGGCTTTCTTTCCCTTCTAGCACGGGGAAGTAGAGGAAGGAGGATCAGAAACTCAAGGTCATCCTCAACTCCATACTAAGTTAGATGCCAGCCGGTGAGACATCAGACCCCACCTCAAAAACAAACAGCCAACTCAAGCTCAAATTCCTTTTAGACTGATTTCTTTTCATTTATAAACTTCATTGTAAAAACTTTGCACACTGAAATTAACCAGATCCAAAGTCCATTTATCTCAGTGAACTTCTATGCAGTTAGAATAGTCATCTGAAAAAGAAGCTACATACAATGGATTTTATACTTTCACTATCAAGTACTTTTTATACGCCTATCAACTGCTAAAACTAAAAATTCCATGACAGAATTAGAACTAGTCTTATACACTCTCATAACTTATGCCCATTATCTGCATTTAGGCTTTTTTTCTTCTTTTTATTTACATGTTATCCCCCCACACACATTTCGTTTGGGGTAGATTATGGGAAAGAAAGTATTTTTATTTCAGAGGTTGTGTGACCTCACTTAATATTATACATTCTAAGCCCATCCATTTTCCTATAAATTTTGTGATCACATTTCCTTTTCAGCTAAATATCTAATCTCTATCTACCTGTCTATGAAAATCTACTATGTATATACATGTAAATATATGTATATACCCACTATATATACATGTATAAACATGTATATGTACACATCCGTGTATATGAATGCATATATGCCAATATGTATGTATATGTATATACATGTACACCTATATACATATATACATATGTATGTGCATAGTAGCATCCACTTATCTGTTGATGGATAATTAGATGGATTTCAACCCTTTGCTATGGTAAATAAAACAGCAGTGATAATGGGGTGCACATATCTCTGTGGTAGGTTATGGAATTCTGTGGCTATGGGGATCATATGATAGTTCTATTTTTAATACTTTGAAAATCTCTTTTTTTAATTTTTTATTCATTTTACATACCAACTCCAGTTTCCCCTTTCTCCTCTTCTCCAGCTCCCCCCTCATACTTCTCCCCAACTGCCCCCCCATCTACTCCTCAGAAAGGGTAGGGAGTCAACAAAGCTTAGCACAAAACTGATTTCTGCCATGGCTATATTAATTTGTACCCCACTAAGACAGAATAAGGTTCCTATCTCTCCACATCCTTTCCAACATTTGTTGTCAGATTTACTGATGCTAGACATTCTGATCGGAGTGATTTAGTATCTGTGTCTTCGGGGAATTGACAAAACCTTCCCAGGAAATTGGGTGCTGCCTCTTTTCGCTCTTGTATCTCTTTCTGATCCTGTAACTTTAGTGATTGTCCGTTATGGGATAGAAAGGCCAGGAGACTTGGCTTTGGGATGGGATAGTAGTAAAGTTAGAGCTACCTAATTCATCTCACATCCACTAGCTTTAGCTAGCCCACCTGAAGAGGGTCTCCTGGCATTCAGGAATCTTTGACTGGCATCAGGGCAGGGCTATGTTTTGAAGTTAGCTGTTTCCTAGAACGTGGGGAGTATAGGCCTCAGACAGAGTTCATCATTGCCAATTTCCTGTTCTGTTCAAGGTGAGTGTCATTCATCAGTGTACAACACAGACGTGTTGATAAACAGCTGGACTTGTGGTTGGGGCTATAGTGAATGCCTAAAAGTGATCGTGAATCTTTAGGTGCCAACGTGGAGCCTACAAAGCTGTCTCCTGAGGATCCTGGCCAGTAAGACAGGCTTGATTATGGGACTCTAAAAGAGCTCATCTTTGCCTCCATCCAAAGATAACTATTTTTGGAAAAATAATGTCAACAAGGTTGAATTCTGGTATGGGGACAGACACCCACACCCTCTACCCCTACCCTAGTCGAGGGTAACTGTAGTAAGTAGCTGATGGAGGGAAGTCTTTTGACTGTTCAACACTGCTTATTGAGTTTCCCCATGGCTTAGTGTTAGTTCTCCTCAGTCCTTGCAAACGCAGAGACATGAATGTCTGAGCATCATGGTACACTTCCATAGGCCCAGACACTGCTTGTCCAGGGAGAATTCTAACTCTGCCTGGGGATATTGCCACTCCAGGGGTGTGCAAAGCGGGGTTTCCAAGGAGTCCTCAGAAGGTAATCTGTCCAAGGACACGTGGTGTCTCTTGAGGGTGACACACGCTGCTGATGGCACAGCAGGACAGGAGGCTCTACTCCCAAGGAGAGCATCCAGTTAGTGTGCTTGGTTTGGGAGAAGGGGCAGGCACCTCTATTGATAGAGTTACCTTTTTTTCCTGCAGGGAACAGAAAGCCATTAAAGGGTCCTAAGCAGTCATTTTCCAACAAGTGCTAAAGAGTGTCTGCTATTAGGCAATTATTATGTACAAGCCAATCTAGACCTTAGAATAACAGGATTGACAAGGTGCCTACCTTTCTTTAAGTATAGAAAGGGAACAAGCAAGAAACGAGTGATGTAATGATCAGTGAGGAATTACTAGGACAGGTAGGACTTACCAGGATGTGCTGTGAGGACAGCAGTAGGGGGTGATCTGCCAGTGAGAACACTTGAAGGAGAGGGTTGGAGCTGCTTAGATGGAGTTCCAGGCAGGCCAATCTTGTTCTGGACTCTGATTCCAGTATACTTGACAGACCAGAAAGATCCAGTGCTAAATGACCTAGAGAAGAATTTTCAGGCTGAGAAAAAGTGGATACCAAGACTCTGAGGCATGCAATAGTTTTGAAGCTTGGGGTAGGGAGGGCAAAAGGCATGTCATGCAGAAGTCTAGAGTGTATGTGGTGTGCTGAGATGACAGCAAAGTCACTGAGGCCTCTAGGGCAAGTGAGAACTCGGTGCCAATGTCTTCGGATGCTGCTGGAAAGTTTGGACCAGGAAATGGCCCTGGGCTGACGCACATTTATGGGTCATTTCCATTAGATTACATAATAGATTGTGGAGGAGTTTGGGTAGGAATTGGAAAATCATTTATAAGACTCATAAGCAAGATACATGGAGAGCAGGAGAAGGACTTGAAGTCAGTCTGTCAAGAAATCCCAATAATTTGTAGGCAGATAATGATGAGGGAAGCAAAGTGATGAAATGTGACTTGCACAGATGCTTGGACTACACAGTATCCATTCTGCTTACTTCAATGTCAGTAGAGCATTGCTGTGACTCTTGTGGACTGCAGTTATGACAGCCTGGATTCTGGGTACACAGGGAAGAAGACCGTGTCAGTACCAATGTGATAGGTTGTGATGGCTCAATGTGTTAAATCTTGTATGGAGATGGTGCTGGGTACCTTGCTGGCTTGTGGGGACTCTACATTGTCTTCAAGAGGATTGAGATATAGAGGTAGAGTTGACACTCAGTGACTGTTTCAATCATGTCTGAACTACCCCATAAGGAAATTTAGACTGAGAGGACAACTTTGAGAAAAGTTAAAGGCAGCTGTGTGTGTGTGTGTGTGTGTGTGTGTGTGTGTGTGTAAGTTATGTTCCCATGGTATTATTGAAAGCTATAGAACTGGACTTGGAGACTGATATATCCAATGACTGTGGTCTCCCTAACCTTTAGGAATGAAGTTGAACTTGAACGTTCCTGTGTAGAGAAGAGCTCCTACTAGTGAAGAGATAAGTTGGTCAACCATATAATTTCAGGAGAAAGTCTTCCTCTAACCCTATTTGCTTTGCTGCTGAGGGAAAGTGGGGGAGGGGCCTTATTAATCATACGTTGGAAGGATGATAACAAAACGACTTTCCCCTAAATTAATTAGATCCCTCTCTATTAGCGTTCATGGCTCCCATTCTAGCACACATTCTGTATCGTATAGGGTCAAAATGTGACTGTGGGAATGATGAGCTGTGGCAAGTTAGCTGGGGAGAATTAGACTTCAAAGCACTGAAAAGCATTTCAACCTTCAGCAAATGTGTGTGATTCCCAGAGGCGAGACTTTGCATAATGATTAGGCAATTATGACCTATTTAGTTTGATTTATAATGAAAAATCTATGGTATGCTAATGAGAGATCTTGGCATATTTTCTTCAGCAATAGGATACACATTGCTATAGGACCCAATGAGGAAGAATCATTGCATAATGGACTCAAATTGACTCCTTCCTTTATAGAAATAGTTGAGGAGTATAGAAGCAGGACAAGGGTCATCTGTGGGTGTTTGGGGTGTGGTTTGGGGGTATTGCTCTTGTTTCTGTCTATTTTGTTCATATCTGGATTTCTTTTATTGTGTTTTAGACCTTGAGGAGGCATGGTACAAATGGGTGGCTTAGAGCCAATATGCTTGTTTATGTATTCAATATTCTGCTTTGTGAACCCATGAAATTCTCCCACTAATAGAATTTTGTGCATTGTGCCACAGACCAAATGGTAGGTCCACAGAGGGTAGGAGTTTTAAAAAAAGGAATGTCTACTCCTCCATCTTTTTTGAAAAGTTCAATAACGCAGCTATACATAAAGAAGAATAGAGCCAGCATTAACCTCCTCCTTCTTTTTTGTGAAGTTCAATAACAAAGCTATACATAAAGAAGACTACAGCCCAACCTGCAGCATTTCAGAGGCTTCAAAGTACTTGAGAAGTGAGGTTCAGTTTGTGATTTTATTTGCTCTTTGCTGGTGAGCTCGATTTCCAGGTCACCATGGTCCGGATGATAATTATCTCTTTGTGAGGTGTGCTCTGTAGCTTTGCTGCAGTCAAGTATCAGGACAATTAAAACCTACTGATAAAAGGTGTGCACACCCAAATCTGCACAGTTAGTTCTCCTTACCTTCAGGATCCTATTGTATTACCCCAAACCAGGAAGTTGATTCTTTTTTCCAGACAGAAGTGGTACATTTATATATTAATAACCTATTTAGGATACCATTGGAAGAAAATGATCCTAACTAGTTTTGTGTGTATGTCCTTGCTGAGATGTTGAAATGCACCCTGAAATCTCTTCCTAGGGGACATGTATTCATGCTGTGAAGTGTCTTATAAAGACAGTTGATGTTTTAGTCCTTTCTTCTAGTTATATGTAGAAAATGCTTCCGTCTAAATCTGGCACTGCTCCGTCCTTTGGATATTAGCCCTGCCCTTTAAAATTGTAAATCATGTGCCGTGAGTGACCTATCAAGGGAATTCGTGTACAACATCAGTAGAAGTCTTTTTATTTGGCTTGGAGAGGCGGTCCCCCAAAGTGAGCTGTAGAACTGGCCAAACAGCTCACCGGCCTGTTAAGTGCTTAACAGTTCAACCAAGCTCAACTGGTAATAAGCAAAGGCTACTTCCCTGTTAACTGCAATTTAACCTTTGCAAAGCACCGGTTACTTGTTAGGTGCCATTTGCCTTCTTATGTGGAAGGGCTTGTCCCTGCCTTCTGCTGGAACCTGCTTTACCACACTGAGGCTGAACTTCCCCTCACCGCCGTCACGCCACAGTTGCTCAGCATTGGAAACCTCACACTGGAAACTCTAGCAGCTCAAGTCAAGACACTGAACTAAGAACATTTTCTTCTTTTTTGTCCCATCACCATGAGGATCTTGCTTTAGTTGATTTAGGCACTTTTTAAGATA
The DNA here is from genome assembly GCA_030556225.1 of Cricetiscus sungorus. Taxonomy (NCBI): domain Eukaryota; kingdom Metazoa; phylum Chordata; class Mammalia; order Rodentia; family Cricetidae; genus Cricetiscus; species Cricetiscus sungorus. The sequence continues at coordinate 16,425,079 of JANBXA010000731.1, forward strand.
CAGTGATGATGAACAAAATATGTTCCCAAACTGCAGGAAGTGCAGGCAGGTCACAGAGACAGCCATCATCTATAATCACTACACAGCAAGGTATTTTGAATGAGTTGTACAAGAGGTGGTGGAACCAGAAAAAGCATGAACACAGACCTCATGTAGCTCGTGTCCTCAAGCTGTCTGCCACTGAATGACAAGTGACAGCAAGCAGAGGACATCTCCACCCTGCCATTATGGTTACCCTGCTTTGTCAGTTATGTAAGGTCTAATGCTGTAAAGTATCTTCAGCATAAAATGAGATGTGTTATTGGCCAGAGGTGTAACCCAGCAGTAAGATGTGTGCTTCCCATGTGTGAGCTCCTGGGTTCAGTCTGCAGCATAATAGCCCAGGCAGACAAATAAATAGATGCTAAATTATAGATAATATAAAAGGATTTAGTTTACTAAAATGTTGCATATAGTTTTCTATTTGGTGAGATGGCTTGCCATACAAGCCACCCGAGTTTGATTCCCAGAACCCACAAAAAGCCAAAAGATATGAACTCCCACAGAGATATGGGAGGCAGAGACAGGAAACTCTCCTGGAAGCTCATGGGCCAGCTCACTTGCAGTACACATAGCTATGGGGTCAGTATGAGAGGCCCTGTCTCAACAAGGGAGCAGGAGAGCACAGTTCCAGAGAGTTGTTATCTGACCTCCACATGTACACTGTGGTAGATTTTAACTTTAAATAGAGTAAACTGCAAACATACTTTTGGGGCCAGAGTATCAGTGAGGACAGGAGCACCATTTTCAGGGCTTGGGCTCTCAGGATGTAGGTGGGAATATATTGCTCATTCATTTAAGATCCAGTTCAACCAGGACTCCACGTAAAATGACAGGGTGTGGACAATGTATCACCGCCGGGGTTCCCGTCATGTAGGCAGTGCTGTAAGCGGTGCTCCTTAGAGCCTCTCAGTGCTGAGTTCAATGACCTACTTCTCATAGGCCCTTGGTTGCTATGGTGTTGGTAATCACTTCCCACACATAACTCCCTCTCACTGCCTACCCCTTGAGGTCTTTTTTTGGTTATTGATTCTAAGCATCATGCAAAATGACTGCTAACTGTTCTTAAGAAACAGCTGCCTAATGAAGAGGTGGGAAATGAAACACACACACACACACACACACACACACACACACACACACACACAACACAACACACCTTAGAATTGTGTGTGTGTGTGTGGTTGCTTATGCACATATTTATTTACCTGTGCATGGAGGCCAGAAGACAACCTTGGGTGATGTTCCTCAGGCCTTGTTCATCTTTGAGATATGGTCTCCTACACATCTTAAAACTCTTACAATGCAGTGTTATTATTTCTCTACATGAAACTGGAGCTAAAAAAAGCTGATCCAACTCACCTCAGTGGCATCTCCAAGGTGACAGGACAGTATGTGGGAAGCAGAGGCACCTGCTCAGTCACCACGGAGCCATGGCATTTTGACAGGCCTCCATTCATCATGTGTGATGCCCTCAGATTTAACATTAAAGGCTCAAAACCCCAAAATCATTTCTCAGCATCAGACATACACATGAGAAAAGGAAAAGTAAAAAATAAAAAAGAAGACAAGATGGATTTATGGATTATTTCTCAGAAATAATCCTTAATATTACATTGAGCCATGCATAAGGCTACACTGTGAAAATAAAACTGAATAGTGGAAATAGAGATGCATTTTTCATTGTTGATCTATAAACATCGCTAACACAAAAGTCCATAGATTTTTGTGTGTACCTACCTTCCATTATTTTTTTTTGGGGGGGGTGTCTTTAAAACAGTGTAACACTGCTTACAATATGACCTTATTTCTACCCAGTTTTAAATTAAATCATTCAATTCAGAATGTCACATGTGTGTTCAAAAGATCTATCTCAAAATTCAAAGCCTTTTCAAACACACAGTGTTAAACTACACAGGAGTAAATAATGCAGGCTAAACTGCCAAAATGGTGCCCGAAGCGAATCAAAAAGAATTTTCTAAAGTCCAACTCAGCGAAGATCGCGATTGTCACATCATTCTCTTCCTCTTCCCTTTGTAGTGTCTTTCAGACTACTTGAGTGGGGGTTGGGTGGACACTGAGTTAGGGCCCAGTAGACATTCTTCTCTCAGACCTCCATGACTGCCTTTACTTCCCTTTCTGTGACCACCCACCTGCTGCTTAGCTCTCTTTCTTGCTGGCATTCACATGGCCAAGGCTCCCAAGAAGCTCCGCAGGCCCTATTGGACCAAGAAAGGTAACTTCCAGTCTTCCTCAGAGTGCAGGCTTTTTAACCCTTCAAAGTAGGATACTGACCTTAACCTGACCCCTTTCTTGCCAAAGGGTTGGCATCACGAAGCAGAACAATTAGAGCAGAGTCCTGTGCCCCAGGTTAGATGGAGCCTGACATCCTCAGGGAGTAGTGAGGCATCTGGGAAGAGGCAGAGGGAGGGGGAGTGAGGCTGAGGCCAGGTTGTGCAAAGCCATGGAAGGCCAGTGCTTATGGACTTTGGTGAACGGGGTGTGCCGAAAAGAGTCACACTTGACTCGATGTTTTAATGACTTTTTCTGGCTGTTGTGTTGAAAAGACACTGTTGGGAGAGAAGGATACAATTGGGAAGATAAGATAGGGAATCATTGCAAGAGCCCAGGTGAGGGATGGCGCCAGATGAAGCAGAGAGCAGTAGAGGCGGCGAGAAAATTGGCAGACTCTAGTTCTGCCGTGAAAATCGAAGTGAGCCAGGAGGGCTTCTTGATGGACTGGATTTGGAGGAGAAAAAGAAAAGGTCAAAGGTAGTGCTGGTCCCCCACCCAGGGAACTGTTCCCTGTCCTTGCCACTCTGCATGAGGAATTTTGCATAGGAAAAACTGTTTCTTGCCTTATTTTTTCTTTTCAGAATTGTGATATCAGTATTAGTAGGGAGAGTCCTAAAACAAATCTGACCCTAAATCCTAGTCCATAGTGCATGAACCTATTCTATGTACATATCGTACAGGGTTTTCCTTACTTCCACAAAGCCCCCATTCTAGTTTTGAATGTACTTTTTATAGATTTGGTTTCATGCTTTGTGAAAACTCTATCAGCATCCTAGAAATATAATTGGGTAGGAATTCCATTTTTTTTTCTTGATTCACTTGTAAATGCATACCTCTTATTTTCCTGACTTCCGTTTTTAATATTTATTTTTGACTTGTGTGAGTGCATGCTTGCATGCTCTCGTGTGTGTGTGTGTGTGTGTGTGTGTGTGTGTGTGTGTGTGTGTATGTGTGTGTGTGTATGTGTGTGTGTGTGTATGTGTGTGTGTGTGTGTATGTGTGTGTATGTGTGTGTGTATGTGTGTGTGTGTGTGTGTATGTGTGTGTGGATATGTGTGTGTATGTGTGTGTATGTGTGTGTGTGTATGTGTGTGTATGTGTGTGTGTATGTGTGTGTGTATGTGTGTGTGTGTATGTGTGTGTGTGTGTGTGTGTGTGTGTGTGTGTGTGCACGCATATGTGCTTGTATGTGTACACACAGAACTGGCGTTCTAGGGGGTTGTGAGCAGCTTCATGTAGGTGCTGCCTGATGATGTGGGTCCTCTGCAAGGGCAGTACATGCTCTTACCTCCCATTGAGCCATCTCTACAGCCCCAACATTGATTTCTTTAAGGCCAAAAGCTTTGCATCTAAATGTTGTTGAGCCTAGGTAATTTAATGTTCAGTGAACTGCTTTGGTTTGTTCTGAAGAATCTCAGCGCATGCCCCCGGTGATCAGAGAGCTCTTAGATCTTGTGATGATGATTGCCATTTTCGTTCCTAATTTTTCGCGTGCAGTGCTATGGTAACTGCCTTACTATTAGCAGCAAGTTGTATTTCAATATTTTATATCATGTATAAACCACTTGTCACTCTGTGGTTTCACGTGGTCATAATTTTTTATAATTAAAACATACAGTCATGTGCAAAGTGCACAAAGTAAAATTATACTTTGAACATGCTGTTCTCAGACCTCTGCAGAGAAAGTCACATTTTCTGGAGGGTCTCCTTTTTTCCATTTTATCACTTCTTTACCAACCAGGGCTTGCGATATACAATCTGTTCTTCAGAGACGTAAGTAAACTCCAAGTTAATGGTTTTTTTGTGAAATGTTTTTTGAAATTTATCGGTTCACAGCTAAGAAAAAAGGAAAGTAAAATTCAAAGGTCTTAATCATGATTTGTCGCTGTTTTGACATTTTTGTTTGAAATATCAGTATCTAAAAGGGATGTTGTCACTGTGTCTGTCACCTTCATGACAGATTTTGTTAATGGTGATAGTATCTTTGTCTCCAACCTGGCAAGAGACCTCAACCAGACTCCAGGATGGGGGACTCCTTTCACGTCTCACATCCCTTGGTCATCTGGTCTTCCTATCATCACTTACAGTGTACTGCTCTAGTTGGCAGCGCGAACCTGGGACAGCTGGACCTAAGTGAGGCAGACTGAAGCCTCATGTACCAGCCGACTTTATTCAGAGCATCAGACAATTTAGACTCCATTTTTGGACTGTGTTCTGACATGGCCCATGGTTCTCTTTTATTTCCAGGTACAAGAAAACACATGAAACACTGAGCCACGCAGGGCAGAAGGCCACAGCAGCTTTCAGTAATGTGGGAACCGCCATCAGCAAGAAGTTTGGAGATATGAGGTAAGTTAGCAAGAACAAAAACAAACAAACAAACAAACAGGAACCCTGCCAAAGAGCACTGTATATTGGTAGGGTGTTCTTTAATGGGTAAACATGACATTGATTGGTGACAGAGATAAATTTCCATGTTGGAATATTTTCTATTGGAAGGTTAGTTTAGAAGCCTTGCACCAGCCTCACCCTTTGCACCAGTAAAAGTAGAAGTTAGAGGGGATGAGGAGGGTTTCAGCACATCCAGTACACAAAGAGCCTGACAAAACACGTGACAAAAGCAACTTCAGGAAGAATCCATTTTGTATCATAGTTTGAGGCTATGGTTCATTCTGGCCCGGAAGTCATGGTAAAGGCGGCTGCTCACCTCCAGGGAGCAGAGGTGAATGCTCGCACTCAGTCCTGGACCTACCCTATGGGTAGTGAGTCTTCCCTCCTCAGTTTAGCCAGGCTGTAAACAGCCTTACAGACACATCTAGAGACGTGTTGCCATGGTGATTCTAAATCTAATCAGTTGACAACGAATAGTAAGCATCACATATCTTAAATGATATAGGGAAATATTCAGTGGAATCTGCTCTGTAAGTTATATTTTATATTTTAAAATGATACTATTTGGTTTATACTTCTGGTCTTTCTTTATTTTACCAGTGTATTGACATATATTAAGAACTTCTATACCTTCATTTTTAATAACAATTATCATACAGTATATAACACCAGTAAAACTTTTAAGTATCCTCCACATTACAGTTGCCAATAGTTTATAGAGAGTAGGGAGGGCATGAAGATAGACTTTGAATTAACCCTAACATCCTTACTATAAAAACATGGAAAAGAGTGATGTATATGATACTTGTTTTTATATTATATGTGAGGGAAATGTTTCTCATAGTTATTACTGCCATATTTGTATTGTTTAAATGCCTGTCAATTTATTTTGAATTTGTCTGATGTGGCTTAGGCGATCTTTCTTTAGAAATCAATTTCATTTTTCTCTTAGAAACCAAATGAATTTTTTAAGGTGGCAAGTTTTAAGTTTCTACTTTTCAAAAACTGCATATATATTTATGTCATTGCTGTTATTTCTCTGAAGCTTTGATACCTAGAAATAAATATTCATGTCTTTGTATTTAGTTTCTTACATCAAAAGCTGTTGAATTATGTCTCATATTCATGAACCATTTTAACTAGGCATTCATGTGGAAAGAATTAATTACAGATATATACATGAATACTCTGCATTGCTTTATCTTCATTGTTATGAATATCACATTCTCAAAACACATTGAAAGCCTTGAGAGGCAGCATGTGATTTTTGTATTATTAGTTACTGCTAATTGTATTATAGGTAGAGTTTTCAATCATATCAGCAACATCAAACCATTTACCTGAACAAATAATCCCTTACCAAAAAGACCCTTCTGCATATTATATATGGGGAAATATGTTTGCCATGTTTATAAAGTTTGTTCTCTACAAATGCAGTTGACAACTTTCTCTTGAACACTAGCGCCTTGTACAACACTGTCAATTAACCTTCATCCACCTTTGTGAGTCCATATAAACATTTCTGGAGCATTTAAAAAATGCTCCTAGATTGCTCCTCCAAATGGTGCTCAGAGGTGATTGGATGGAGGATGGAAATCTGGGACAGTGACTGCTTCGGGATGCAAGTGATCCCATCGTTAACCTGGATGGTCTCCCTTATTAAACATGGATGAAATGAGCAGAGCTAAGGCTGTAACTCAGTGGTAGAGGGGGCTCTTGGCTTCCATCAAATCATAGAAAAAGGGAGGGGAACCCAAGTAGCAACGTCACTGGGGTATTATAGAGCCCCACATTATTATGCATTCAAGTGCTAGTTTAATCTTTATTATACAGCCAACTCAAGGTGGTCCTTACATGAAGGAAATCAGGATGCATCTGCGATGGGGACCTCTTGTGTCTTATAAAGGCTCCTCGTGTTTCTCTAGTGAGGACCAAAGGTGGTCATGCATGGATAGTGTGTTGATATACTGCTGTTCATATTGTGCTAAGTGTGAGACCCAGTTGTTAACTGCCTTTCCTCCTGTTTTTAAGAGTTTTGTTTTAGCACAAATGTATAACTCATTTCCCAGGAGTTACAGACTGCTCAATAATTACAACTTCATAGAAAGCTTCACAGTGTTCATCGTGAAATGTCTGGTGTTATTACTCTAGATTCATGTCAGTAGTAAAGCAGCTGCCTAGTGTTCATGAGATCTGAGGATCGAGCCTCATTGCTTTAGACAAACAAACAGTGGCTAAAATCCTGGAAAATGTATACATTTCTAGAGACTCAAATACAGTTCTGAAAATTTTTTATTAAGTTGAAAAAAGTCAGAGATATATTTCTAGGGTTTTTTTTTAATCAAGTATTACAAGGGCTTTAGTTTTAAATTTTACTCAAACAAGTAATATGTCTATGTTATTTTTAAATTCCTCCAGGTTACTACACTCAAATGAGAAAATTTTCTATTTACATTTTGTTCAAACAAATGTGTCAGTTTGTAAGATGATAGTAGCAAATGTTAGAATCTTAGCACAGGTATTTTACCTTAAGCTTTCCACTGGTCTAAAGTGTGCTATTGCCCTATACTGCTCATTGCACTATAAAATTCCTCTGTGTTCCAGGACTAACTTTATGACCATGTCCAGTCTTTTTCTCCATCTGCAGACAGCATTAGTGGTGCTTGCCTCACCCGTGTCTAAAGTCACAGCCATAAAATGGACTCTGAGGAAGTGTAAATGGTTGGGCTGGCTTTTATAATAACAAATTGGCTCCCTCTCAGAATTTCCCAGTGGATTTGTTCAGATGGTGAGCCACTGGGGACCAAATGTTTTATATACATATATAAAACATTTATATATATATACATATATACATATACATACATATATATATATATAAAATCTTTAGGACACATTTAAAAATTAGTACTATCAGCTGTTGCACCTGTGGAGCCCACGGGTTGAAAATATTTTTTAATTCATCTTTATTGAATATGTACTGATTTTTGTGCTAAGATTCTCTAAGTAACAAGGCATAACAAATGCCATATGACTTTACCCTGTCTTAGGCATCCAAGCAATAAGTATAGAACCCATATGCAAACACTAAGGCATTCCATGAAAAGATTTAACTCTGGGATTTCCATATCCATGGGGACCTGGAACACTTCCCCTCAGCATACACAGGGAAGGCAGACTGTGTATCCAGAACAGTGAGTGGAGTTATTTAACCCTTTCCTTTGAGCTCTTGCAAGAAAACGTAAGTCACAAGGGGGTCATGTCTGTGCATTCTGTGCTAACTCAGCCTTGATCTTCTCTCCCGTGCTGCCTGGCTGCAGGTCTCACTCTATTGGGTAAGCGCACTATGCTGAGTCCATGAGGCTGTGTGAGGTCTGCGGCTGCCTCCTTGCATGCTGTTCCCTTCTACCCATGGCTCTCTGCTCCCTTCACGCTGTGTCACAATCAGAAAAAGAAGACCATTTTCTGTAGCATGCATGTAACAAGGAAGAGGCCCATGGCACAGCGACTAATCCACTGGGGTTGATTTAACCACACATTTGTCTCACTTGTGAATCTTTCCCACCAGTTTTATTTGCTAAGCAGTCTCTTAGAACGAAATCTCTTCTGTAGGCAAAACTTCTTCCTACACTGACATGATCCTTAGAATTCAAAGAGGTTTAAAAAGAAAGTTGAAATTGAGAGGGTTTTTTTGTTTGTTTGTTTTGTTTTTATTTTATTTTGGGTTTTCCAGACAGGGTTTCTTTGGGTAGCTTTGGAGCCCGTCCTGGCACTCACTCTGTAGACAGACTAGCTTCAAACTCACAGAGATCTGCCTGCAAGTGTTGGGAATCAAAGGCATGAGCCAGCACAGCCCAGCTTTATCATTATTATTAGTTAATAATTAATCAATTAATGATAACAACGATAATAATAAAACGTGCAGACCATGAAACAGAGAACTGTTTCCCTCCTATCACTTTTCTCTGATTTTTCTTAACTTTGACACACTGACATCTAAACTTCAATTTCCATATTCTGAAGTTGTAGAGAGGAAAATTACTGGGAAACACTTAGGTTAAGAAGTTAGTGGCTTCCAGTTTGAGGTCTTCAACTTAAATCTTCTTTCTGGAATCTTATTATGAACTTAGCCCACTCCCATCCAGATTGTTTTTAATGAAGTGAACAGATTGGCAATACTGGATTTCCTGCAGTGATGTGTTTTAAATGCAATTTCTATATATAATCTTTGGGAGGCTACAAGGACTGCCTGAATGACTTTGTCTTTCCGACATTTCAGTTGAAGGCTGCCCATCCTGATAGCTTTAGTTGATAGTTTCCAGAATGTGTGACAGCTTTGATCCAAAAACCTGTTAGCTTCTGGAGCAGTGGTTTTCAAACTTCCTAATGTTGTACCCTTTAAATACAGTTCCTCATGTAGTGGTGAACTCTAACCATAAAGTTATGTTTGCTGCTACTTCATAACTGTAATTTTGCTACTGTTGTGAATGGTGATTTAAGTATCTGTGTTTTCCAGTGGCCCCTGTGAAGGTAACGCCCGTGAAAGGGTTGCCCCACAGGTTGAGAACCACTGTTCTAGGGAGCAGAATCTATGCTTAAAATGTTGTTGGAGAGCAAGCCCTCGTGCAGGGCGATGGAACCCAGATTGCTTCCTCCAAACTGCCTCTCTCTATTTCTGGGGAAAACTCAATAGACAATACCAGGCAAGGAGAAGGGAGATGATGAGTCAGCTACTCTAGGATTAAGGCGATCAATCAATCTCCTAAAATTCTCAGGCATGTTTACATTTGTACCAATCGTTCTTGACAATTAGCCCAGAATGGATGTGGAAGTCTCCTCTTCTGGCTGGTTTGAGTGGATGAACCTTGTTAGCCTGGCATGTGCTTCCTAAGATGCCCTATGTTAACCATCTGCATTCCTCTGGACAGACTCTGTCCTAGGGAGCATTAGCATCTACCTGCCTGGCCATCCTTCCTGGGTGCAGCTTGCACTCTGACCCAGTGTGAGAAGGAAGTACAGAACAGGGATGGGCTGGGGGACCACACCTTCTAGATTTCCTGCAAGGCCCCCCTGGGAAAGAGCGGAGGCCTTGGCCATGGCTCATCTATTCTCCCTTATGTCCTTGGAAGCTGACTGTGGTTACTTACATCCAAGGAAAACAAACACCATCTCAGGAGGGTGGGCAGGGAATACGTCAGATATTTGAAGTAGCTGTTTTAGAACTTTCAAACAGGAGTTTTTCCACAGATTTAAATTGTGTTGTCTTCTTTCCCCCTCCCTTTAATGTGCTTTGTCCCGAAGGTACTCCATTCGTCATTCCATAAGTATGCCTGCCATGAGGTAATGTGTACAAAATATTCACATCATATTAATGTAGAGTGTATATGAAACATTTTTAATTTTTACATGTGAGTTCCTTCCCCGTATCACTTTATGAGAAAAGAATTAGTTGATGTGCTGTGCCATGCCTCACGATTCCTTCTGTCTTCAGGAGGGAAGGTGGCTACTTGCTGTGGACTTGAGTTTTTGTCAGAAACATGACCTTAAATCCAACCCTTCCTGAGATCAGGGACAAGAACGTCACCTATCACAATCTCTATTTCTTACTGCATCTTATGAAGAACAAAGCTGCCTTGCATGGATCTATGAGGCCAAAACAAAGTAACATATCTGAAGCATTAACATGAGCCCTGACACGTTCTGAACACCTTTGCATAATTAAATGCAAACATAGGAGGAAAGAAAAAGAATGGGAGAAAAAAGAACAATGACAACATTAAGAAGTTTGTTGAGATGTGTGCTGAAAGTTTAACAATGACAGACCACTACGATCCTGGATGGATTAATAGTGAGAAAAACATCCAAGTTCAAGGTTGCATGGTTTAGTGATACAGTATGATTAAAAAACAATCACCAGTGGCAATAGCCTGGAAGCATGGATTTTCATATTGGAAATGAGAAGAGGCAGGATGGGTGTAATACAGTTTTGCCAAAGACCAATGTTACAGTCACAGTAAATAAGGCCCCCTCATTTATGCCAGTTGCATTGTATTGACAATAGCAGACTGGAACCAGGTTTGCTGCTCATCCCATGATGCTCCTGGGCTGCAGGCAGTGTGGGATAAGGAGCGCATGGGGCCTCTGCGACCTTCCCACACTTCAGTCAGAACTATGGCTCTCCTCTGCCTCCTAGCATGCATTATGATTTAGAGTAATTGCAGAGGGAACTCGGTTACTTTAAATAGTATGAGACCACTGGAACCAAATTCTTCTAGGGTCATTTGCAGTACTAAGAGTTTATAGTTGTACATGATGTAATTAAATTTGATTAAACAGTACTCCCTGCTTTCCAGAATGCATTCTAGTGTAATTTAATTAGAGGAATGTTTATTCTTTCCTGTCTAATGAAGTCTCTTCTACATTGGGGACATTTGCTCAATTAGTTGATTGGGAAATTTAACTACAGTGTTTGGTTTTCTGTATTTGGTAGAAATAGGATTGCTATGTTTATCTTCAGATGAATTGTTACCATGTCCATAAGACACCCTGACTGAGTAGCGCAACCCAAGGCTTGTAGCTCCTCTACTGAGCAAGTTTAAATCTGGGTATCCAAAGAAGGTTTGGACAAAATGAACAAAGTTTCACCCTGTGAGCCAGAAATCCATCCTGTGGTCTGTAGGTCAAAGACAATCTCATCAACTTCCTGGAGTTAACTTTGAAAAGAAGTTAAGTTTACTAATCTAACATATACCCACAAACCATCCATCTTAGCTCCCTACCCACTGTAGGCCTACATAACTGATGGATGTCATGTGGGTAGGCTCAGCCAAATAAAGCCTGGAGAGAAAATGAAGTGCCACAGTATATAATTTTGAGTCACACTAATGTAATTTCACCAAGAAACAGAGGCATTATGAAAGATTACTCACAGGGACTTGACTAATGCTTGAGTCATAAGCAAGTTATAAAGCTATGCCCTGCAGTGTGACTAGAGGTACAGTTCTAGCCACGGGGACTGTCAAAGTCATAGGAGTAATCCTCAAGAAAGCCCAAGACCTGGAGAATATATTTTATACATAGTTGCCTAGAGTTACGGCTCTTCTCACACCATACAACCAAACCCACATGTTATAGCCACACTCCCTTATGAAGATTCTGTAGGTCATTCCTCTTATTTTATTATCCTCTGTCCTCAAGAAAGAGCAAGTAGCTTATCAACTATGTTAAAATTTGAAATATTTGACTTGAATACAGTGGCAATTGTTACTGAAATGCGACATGCCAAAATTAAGATACAGCTCTCAGTTTGGCTTCTATTTCTTTAAGTAAATTTAGTGATATCATTTGTAATGCATTGATATCAGTTGTGGTCAAATCCAACCAAGAAAGCACCAGATGACTTAAGGCCACAGGTTGGTGGACAGATAATACATTACAGTGTTTGAATCATTAATAAAATGCCAATGAGGTAAGAATGCTCTGTTTCCTAAGAAGCTGAAAAGGTAATACACACAGCTAACAAAGAAACAAGTTAGAGAGCTGACGGGGGTCACTGGTGTAAAATAATAAGAACATCAATGTGAAGAAACACCACTTCCTGGAATCGGTTAATATTATTTTTTAAGGCACAGAAAGAAAAACCAGGAACACTCTTTTTCTCTTTGAGCTATTTCTTGTCTGTCTTGTCTCAAACTTACGGAAATAAATTTCCAATTTGGAAAACTCAGCATGACCTTTAGACAGGTCTTCCAGTACAAACAAACAGAAAAACTGAGTTAGGAAGCTGGGGGGGGGGGAACAATTAACAAATGTAAATAGCCATCAGTTCATCCGCTCAGTGAAAATGACTTCTGTAGGACTACAGGATTATTGACAGTTAGATCCTTGCCATATGCTGACCATTTTACTTAGAAATATCCTATGTGTATGTTTCTGGACCTACCTGAGCAGAAATACAGTGCATTTTAAAACATAGTTGGTATAGGTGCCCAGCTGACAGCTAGCTCTGGTACAGAAGTGATACAAACGAGAACTGAAAACCAACATCATGGTTGCTAAGACACAAGGTCTTCAGAGCTGACCTCTCTTTTTTTATTTTAGGAATTCTCCTACTTTCAAATCATTTGAGGAGAGGGTTGAGACAACTGTCACAAGCCTCAAGGTACAGATGAAGTGAACTGTGTATGATTGGGTCCATTTCATGAGGGCAGCTTAGTCATTACTACCATTAGTGCTGAAGGCAAGGTAGGGCCATCACCATTCTGTGCAGTAAGAAGGTAGACGTGTAAAGACAGGCCTTTTCCTCCCATAGAGACCTCTGGATACAATCAGCAGTAAAGGGTATTCCTGCATCCTTAGTGTTGACTATAAACCACTCAGGGACAAATTGTTCATGAATGTGAGTTGGGTTTTCATTCACTACTTAATTTCATAACAGTATCCCCCCCACCTCCCACAAAGGTGTGTGAGAGAGGACTATGGATAGAAAATGAATGAAGTTTCTACAATAGCTAACAGATCATCTAGTTTGGACATTAATTAACAAAATCAAATTGGTTGTCATGTGTCATAATGCCGTCCACTACCATGCCAAACTTATCTACTAAGTTTGCATACTGACCACAGCACAGTATGGCTATCACAGAGGAAAAATTATGCAATGCCTCAGAATGCATTGTGATTCTAGTAATGCATTTGGTCCCTGGGAATTATGCCCATTCCATGGTTGGTATTAAAATTTCATTAACTGTCTAACCATAAATGTTCATCTACAGAGAGAGAGAAAAAATAAAACAGGAAAATCTATTGAAAATCAATTAGTAAGAGAAACTTTTGGAAGATGCCACATAAATAATAATGTTCTTACTTCTTGGTATATTTACTATAGTGAACATAGTCTATTCCTATATTTTACTATTACTGAGTTCTATACATCAAAATGGTCATAATTTAGCTGCCTCCAGATGCTCACCATGTCAGTCTCACATGTACTCCATGGTAGTATCTGCCAGGGCGTAAGTTAGTCCTAAACAAGTCCCAGGTGCTTCCAATGATCGGGATCTGCAGGAACTTCCCTAAAGCAGGGTCTTTCACAAGGTCTGCTTTTCAAGGCTGGTGATCAGATTTTGAACGCTCCAAAATGACATTGTCTTTCAGGGTCAGAATTGTCTAGTGCTTGACAACCCCTTCCCTCTGAATATATAAGCATTAATAGGAACCACTAAATTGCTCTGTAAAGTAGGGCATTAAAAAAAAAAAGCAGCAGCAATATACTGTGTTGTGTGCATGTCTCTTGCTAGAACATCCTGTATAAACGACTCAAACATCCCGGTCAGTTTCTCAACACTTGGATTCCAGCCCCCTATCAGCTCATGAGTCCAAGTTGTGTTTCTTGTTAGAGGAGTGCTGATGTAGGAGAAGCTGTACTTTTTCAGGTTCCTTTAGAAGGAGGAGGTATGAAGAAGCCAAAGATGAATAAGGAACAACCTATATTCTTTGCTTTTAGGAAATGGTTCCCATGTAAGTGTTGGTGTCACAGTTGCAGCCTCTTACTGTGTTCTCCTCATGGCACACAAGGCATATGCAACTAATCTCCTCCTTCAGACAGGCACATGATCGTGCTGTCCCCTTCAGACAGGCACATGACCGTGCTGTCCCCTTCAGACGCCATGCTTTGTCTAGACCTCCAGAAAGCAGATTCTGTGCTTGGGCAACAGGCCATGGCTTTAACAAGATTCACATCCCACATGCCTGCTTATCTCCCAGTCAAAGCCTAATCTACTTTGCCCGCCCAGGCAATAGAGGACATTCTTTAGGTGCTGCCTGAAACCTCCCACATCAACAGAAACTTCTCGTTACTCCCTGCTGCTCAGACTAAATAACATATATCAAAGTGTCTTTTCTATGGCTTACTTGCTGCCGTTTGCTTTTGGGTTCTAAATCTTGAGGTTTCTCTCTCAGTCTCCACTAATGGGCCTTGAGGCTATTTTCTCTTGAGAGATGTAGCTCAGTAAGGAAGAATGGATGCCTCCGTGTTTCATTTCCAGGCACAAGCTCCACTTTAAGCTTGTTTTTTAAGCCCCTGTCCTGGACTTGGGGTCATGTTTATGGTCTGTGGGGGAAAAAGCATTCTGTGGTGAGGCTATGCCATCCCCTCAAGCAATCTGACACATAGCACTGGGCATTGCTCCAAGCCAGTGCTCCTCCTTTAATATTCAGTTCAATGTGTGACAGACCATGGAAAACATTCCGGTTCATCATAATCATATAGCATTTTGTGGATTTAACCATGTTCTGACTCATCATAAACAGCAGCATCTACCACCCACTCTTCCTGTAAGCCACACAGACCACGGTTGCCGTGCACCTACTTTCTGATGACTACACTACAGAATGAGTCAAACCTTCAAAACCTGAAGATGCATTGGTCATGTGATGCCTTTTAATGCTTTGTGTTTTCCTGGGCAATTATTCAGAGAAATCAGTAGCCCGACTTTGCAGTTCATATGAAATTGTCTGTAAAAAAAGATTGTAATTCTGGGGACAATGTGATAAATTCTTAGATGTAAAAATATTGTGGAGAAGGGTGCAAAATGGGTTTACTGTTTGTGTCTTCACTTAAGCAAAGAATCACAGTTTGATACCCAAAGCACTGCCATGAACAGACACTAAACACGCATGGTTAGGACCACATCCCACTTATCAAATTGATTTCTTAAAGCAGTTCTTTATCTTGCTATTTTGGTTTGGGAAAACAAAATACTAAAGTGTAAGAGGAAACACCAGTAATTAGAGTTCACCTGACATAACAATATGTGATCTCTATTATGAAACAGAAGCTAGAGGAGACCTAGAATTTTTGTTTGTTTGGTTTTGCTTTTGTTTTCCAAGACAGGGTCCCACTATGTAACCTTGTCTGTCAGAATCCACTATGTGGGCTAGCCTGGTCTCTGGTGCGTGCTATTATATACCCTGTGAGAATTCACATTTCTAAAATCCCAAAGGAACTGGTACTCTTCATACAGTAGGTTACATTCGATCAACCCTACTTGTTTCTCCTCGGAAACAAACAGCACTGTGGAAATGGCACAGCTGACGGCACTGATGTCTACCCATTTCCTCCCAGTGCTAAGATCACAGGTTTGGGGCTTCATGCCTTGTGCAGATATCCATAAACTAAGGCCCCCGAGGCAGCTCGTCACCTATTTTTGGATTACATGTAAGCGAAATTTTTTTTTTTTTTGCGTATTTACTTGTTTATAAAAAAAAATCAAGATAGCATTGTGAGATATGAAATTGAAATTGCACGAGATTCAAGTTGCAGTGTTCATTCCTCCTCATTCCATGCTTTCCACGTATTAGCACTATTGGTGGCTGCTTTCTACAACAGCCCACTTAAGTATCAGTGCTCAAGATGATCTGGCCTTTTACGTCAATCATTCTCCTGGTTAGGCATGGTAGGACAGGCCTGTAATGCCAGCTAAAGCAGGGGGGATTAGGAGTTTGAGGCCAGCTTGGCCTATGTAGAGGTGTTGGCCAGTCTGGAATACATAGGAAGACTGGAGGGAAACAAACAAACAAAGAAAGAAATAAAAAGTTAATTAATTATTTTATTTCTGATCTAAGCAATGTAGAAAAGCCAATTTAATAACTGAATTTAAGAGGCAGATTTTTATGCTAGTTGAATAAAGGAGGTTTAATCAGTGAGCTGCTCATAAACCCCAGTTAAGTTTTTATTTCTTTTCTTTTCATGTGTGAGTAGTTCTGCCTGTGTGTGTATCTGTCCTGCAGTATACATGGTACTCGTGTTGGTCAGAAGAGGGCTTCAGATCCCTTAGAACTGAAGTTACTCATAGTTGTGAGCCGTCACATGGGTGCTGAGATCCAAAGTTGGTTCCTTTGCAAGAGCAGCAAGTGTTCCTAACCACTGAGCCATCTCTCTAGCCCTGCCCAGTTAGGTTTTTAAAGCATGGACATTGTCCCATTACTTTGGTGACAGTGGGTAGACATTATCTGTTCTCTACTGTCCTTTTTCCTGGTGGTTTTACTCATTGTAGATGGTTAAGGGAAGGCTAGTATGGGTGTTCAGATTTGCATTAAATATTTTGGAATATAAAACATGGGTTTAAAGAGCTTCTAATGACTAATCATTCCAAGTCCTTAAGCACAGATTTAAAATGTAGCTTGACCTCTTTGTTCCTATTGAGTCAATAAACAAGGACACAAAAGTGGCCCATCATAAAGTATCCTCAGGGATTTTCCTACTTTCCTAGAAAGATGCGAAATTCCTAGTGCTCAGGACAACACTAAACAACAAACCCAAAACCAAAAATGGTGGGGGCAGGGGTAGGCTGGAAAGATAAATGCTTCTTGTCCTGCAGGCACTCTGCTCAGAGTTCGAGTTTTAAAATCCCTGTTTAAAATCCCTGTTTAAAATGCAGGTATTAGTGAGACACTTGCAATCCGAACTCTGGGAAGGTGGAGATGGGTAGATGCCTGGGGCTTGATAGCTATACCTGGAGAGTTCTAGGCCAAGGAGAGTCCCTGCCTGAAAAAGGAGGGGGCCCAGCTGAGCTTATCCTGTGGCCTCCACATGCATACACACATATGTACATGTACACATGCACACAAACATGTATCCATAACTACATGAAGATGCGTATGCATGCACAAAAAAGAGACAATTTTTCAAAAATTATATTGGCCAAATAGAAAACTCAAGTATAAGTCATGTAAGGATGTTTATACATTTGTTAAAGCTGGAAGAATTAATCTAAGGTCCAATTCTGATTTGATTACTTCAATCTTTAGATGAACAGAGAGAGAGATGTTGTACATCTACAGATCTGATTATATTCCTACAGGGATTAGAATCTTACATATAGATGAGAGAAAGGGAAGAGAGCTAGACTTGCATGAAAACAAAGCTTGGAATCTTATCCTAGAACTGAAATGAATGACATTCTGGAACATAAAGGAAACTAATTTCTCTAACTTCATGTGCCTCTGAGGAAAAATAGTTATTTCTGAATTCAAAAGTAATTATACTTTTGACATTCTTCATTTAAAAAAAAAGTTACAAAAATGACAATGAAAAGCTTACTGGATTTTTGTCTGCCTGCCTATTTCAGACGAAAGTAGGTGGGACAAACCACAGTGGTGGCAGTTTCGAGGAGGTCCTGAACTCCACAGCGCACGCCAGCTCCCAGAATGCTTCAGGAGGCCCCCGGCAGACCACGGATGAGGAGCTGCAGTGCTAGGTCCAGCCAGCCTGGGCTGCTGGCAGCAAATCTGCTCCCTCATCTCCTGATACAAAGACCAAAATCCCACTGGGAAACCACGTTTTGATATGGTTACTCAAATGGCCTCTCCCAAAAGTTTAATGATTTGATTTCCATTTACATTTGTGTTGATGATAGACCACTTGACCATCACACTGCAGCCTTCACAAGTGTCATCTTTTTAAATGGCCAACTGGATTGGGTTCATAATTGGTCATAATTCTCGTCTGTGTAACCCAATGTGTATTTCCCAAACATGCAGCTACTATTAGCTTTGTTTTTTTGCTTGGTCTCCATAACAATGTGCATGTCATTGAAGGCTGAGTGATGTGCTTGCTGTCAATGTGAAGATCAATAGGTGGCGCTCTTTGAGACTGTCTCCAGCAGTAGGCCAAGTCACTACAAACTTCACCAAACTGCTCGTGATCTCTCTCACCTACATCAATTATGTACACTTAAGTCATTAAAATAATCAATTTTAACGATGACTGGATCTTTGGTTGCTTTAGTTTACTGGGGCTGCTGATGACTTAACGTTGGTAGCAATGATTCTATAGGGGCAACTTTAAACCAGCTTCTAACCCGATGAATGGGATAGACAAGTTCTAAGGCCAATTGCCATCTAAGGATGCTGCAATAGTCTCTGACTCTCAGATTCCCCCCAATCCACCTAGGACAGTAGCTACTCAGGTAAGAATATCTGAGATGAGAACTACAGGAGTTAGAATATATTTTCAATTTACATGTTGTTCACATGTATGAAAATACACCCAGCACCCTTCAACCACTTTTACCTTAAACATTATATACTCTTCTTTTCTTCACAATGGGAACCTGTTGGTCATTTGGTAGCAGGAATATACTCTATTGCACATTTGTAAAATATACCAAATAGGCCCATTAACTAAAATAATTCACAATTTAAAAAACCCACACAATGGACTGCTAGAGTGCTTGTCTACTAAGCACAGAGTGCCGGGTTTGATTGCCCAGCAAGGAACAAACTAGGTATTGTGATCCTCACCTGTAGTCTTAGTACTCAGGAGGTGAAGACAGGAGACCCAAAAGTTCCAGGCATCTTCATCTACAGAGTGAGTTCAAGGAGAACTTGAAAAACTTCCGTTCAAGTTGATGTAGCATGACAATCTATTCAGACGCATACATATAATTGAAAATAAAGCTGGTTGAGGTCACATGACCTGTGAGACCCAACACATTAGCATAGGGCACTGGGCTGTGTACTTTACCCACAGTGGGCAGGTTAGACACAGAGCACTTCCAGCAGGGGGTGCTGGCACTCTTTGGCAGAAAGCCAACACCGTTTAGCTGGTAAGAAGGCAGCACCAGCTCTCCAGCCATAGTATGATGAACACTGTCTTTCACACTCATTTCCACTTGCCAATGAATTCCAAATGGTCAGCTTCCATGAACTCTCTGCTGTCTTTTGAAAACCACAGTTGGCACACCCAACTGTATCAGAGAAAGCATTGCTTGGTACCGTAAATGAACATCTTTGTCCCCCAATTTCTGTCTTACAGCTGTTGAAGCCGTATAATCTCAAAACACAGTATTCAAGTTCCATAAGAAAATGTCCAAGAAAACTAATCTAGTTTCTAGTACACTGATCGTAGCATTTAATGCAGCCATCAAAATGCTAAGTATCAATTTTGTTGATAAACTATGTTCATTCCCGAACTCAGGAACTAGAGGTGCAAGGATGTGTCATTCAAGGTCATCTTTGCACTACATTGTGACTTTTGTGGCCAACTTATGCTACATAAGACCCAGACTCAAACAACACTCCCTAAACAAAAAGTGTATGTCAGTCACCACAAATTCTTTGTGAGCGTTTGGTGGGGGAGGGGTTGAGCTGACACACATGCTACACAGTGTGGTCATATTGGGTCAGAGGCACCTGTTGGAGTTGGTTCTTTCTTTCCACCATGTAGGACCTAGGATTGAACTCGGATCTTCAGGCTTGGCAGCAGGCTCCTTTACCCACCAAGCTAGCTCACTACCCTTCATTAGTCCTTTTAATTCATATGGTAGAGGGTTTAGTTACATCAAGTCAAACCAAAACTAACCACAAGTATCTTACCATGATTTCTATTGTTGATGAAACAAATACCTGGACTCTTTATAAGGAAAATGAGTGTATTTTATCTCTTCGTTTTCAATGTTCAAGAACATCTCTTTGGCTCTGGAGATAGCCTTATGGCTGACAGCAGAAGCTATCACATGGTGACCCCATGGTGACCCAAGAAATGAGAGAATCGGGCTAATTTTTTCTTTTTTGCAATACCTTTTCGAAAAACAACTCACTCTGCAAGACCAACATTAATACTACTCAAGAGAAATGCCCTCATGACATACGTATTTTGCATTAAGTCCCAAACCTAAAGGTCCCACACTAAGAACCAAGCTTCCAGCCCTGGAACCTGGACACACATCTTATTAAACCCAGGTCTCTAGAAACTGAGCCTGGACACACAAACCACATCCAATCCAGGTTTCTAGATCTTGAACCTCAACACACACACACACACACACACACACACACACACACACACACACACACACACACACACAATCCAGCCCAGGATCCCAGCATATGAACCAGGACACGCACATCTCATATCTAAACCAGCACTTATACCTGCACACATGTATCATACCCACCACCAGCAATTTCCCATAAAAATCATTGCTCCCCACTTTTAAACTATATATATATATATATATATATGTATATATATATGTATATATATACATATATATATATGTATACACACACACACACACACACACACACACACAATCCAACAGCCACCTCTTTACAATTCACTGTGCAGTCACAGCACACACCACCCACAGGCATTGAGACAAACTGGCATTTTCCAAACACAAGGTCACAGAGAATTATGTCACAGCTGGAGAAAATGCCAAGGTGCAAGGAGAACATGTGACCAAAAATCACTTTCTTTTGACTTCAACCCAAGAATAATTATTTACTCTGCATCTTAATTGCAGGACTTTTTACTCAGAAGACCAATCTGGGCAGGCAGCAAGAATCTCCCAAGGGAAAGCAAAGAATGTTCCAGTATTTGTAGACATTGCTGATGGATTCAATAGTTATCTTTCCTTTGTGAACTTCTGTGTAGTGGGGTTTTTTTTTGTTTTGTTTTGTTTTGTTTTGTTTGTTTTGATCTTCATCATACCCATTACACTTATTTATTTTTCAGAAATAAAGGTTAGGTAAAGTCTCATTGTGAACTCACTGGCCACTTGGTAGGAAAATGATAAACTGAGATAATTAATGATGATGTAAACAGTGTATAGTGTGAGCCAGCAAAGGCTTCCAAAACCTCCAAACTGTCCTAACTTCATGAGAAGCTGCAGCGGGCAGAACACTGAAAATCAAAACTCAGGTCCATGAACACACATTCTTGAGCTCTACCTGGGGTTATTTTGTGTAAATTTCCAAACCTATAAACAGAAAAGTCTCCAAAACACTAATAGGTTGAATTGTTTTTCTAGCAACCAGACCCCCAAAGACAATGTTTTTCACAGTCTTTACCTTCAACTAAGAAAGTACACATACACATGTGTTGCTTTTGCAGAGAACATGAATACTGCTCCTGCAGACTGGGTATCCATGGATACTGGAAAGTTTCCAGAGAAACACTGCATAGGATGTTCCACACCAGCCTCAAAGGCCCCCTTCCATTAGAGGATGATATTTCTGTTAAAGGGACAGGCCGCTTTGCTCATGCTTAATTACCAGATAGGCTTGCATGGATGTCCATCTTTTCCACACCTTTCGATGGCGTACACAACGAAAGACATGTGAGAAGGATTATTATTCCCACCAAAGAGAAATAAAAGGGAGACATGATGCTGGCAGATACCTACTTTTAGTGCAACGATTCCAACAACACTCTTTATCACCCATTCGTAATTGTTATAACTAAGATATTAAATCATAAAGAAAAAGGAAGGGGAGGACATGTGGCACTGGAAATATTCTGCCCTAATTTACATCCTCAGATAACACACTGGGAGGGAGAACAGACCTATTAGCAGCATTGGAAGTCTACAATCAGGGGTCCAAAGCAGCACACAGTAAAATCAGACCCCTGGCTCAAGCTGGGTGTGGCACCACATGCCTGTAATGGTCCAGTACTTGGGAGGGGAGAGGATCCAGGAGGGCCTGGACCAGCCAGAGTGAAACCTTCTCTCAAACAGCATCAGCAGTTGGCCTCAGACTTTGACTTTGTGGGAAGAGCATCTCATCTGGGTGAGGCCCCAGGACTAACATGTACGTTAGTAACTCTCTGCTGTTCCCGAAGGTGAAGTAGCTGTTCCTAAAAGTCATTATAATTAAATGTTCTACCTTCCAAGAAATATAGGCTCATAGGCCTGAATAAGATAATTGAGGACAGCCAAAACAGAAGCGGAAGTTAGGAGTGTTAAATATTTATTGAATTCACAAAATAAGCATTCTCCTCTTGAGTCTTCATCCATGGCATCTTCCTGACCACTTCCGGTGGTGGTTTCTTTTGGGGCCTGGCTTATATCACATTTCTTGTTCAAGTCCAGATAGCAGAAAATAAGACTCATGTCTTGGGAGACTCTCAGACCAACAGTAGAAAACACATTCCCATGAGGCAGAGAAGCAAGCAGGACAGCAAGGCGTGAGCTCTCAGGAGCCTGGCTCTGCAGAGGCTGTGGCTATGCTGGTATTTCTCTCTGCCTCCAGTTCACAAACAAGTTGGACTATCTCAGGGTGACTGAATTTTCCTGGGGGGAAAAAGATATTTCTATATTGACAAGAGAAGACACCTATTTCTTCAATTTGCCCCCATGGCTATCGGGCTTTCTTCTGTGAGCTTGGCCATATCTCAATGCAGGAGATCCTGGGTCCCAGCAAAGGGAAAGGGATCCACTTTAGCTAGAGTGCAAGATGAGAATCAGGCAGAGAATCATCAATAAGGCAGGTCTAGAGGAAACAGCACCAGGCAGCTTCTGAGTGTCTCCCAGGGACTACAGGGGAAGCTTGGGAGTGAGAGCCCAGAGGGCAGACCATCTTTTTCTTCCAAAACTGAAATGAAGTAAGGGGATCCAGTACCTACATAGAAAATGGCCTGCTGGGTGGTGCTGGTGCATGCCTTAATCGAGGCAGAGGATCCCCGATTGAGTCCCGCATGGTCTACAGAGCAGAGTTCCAGGGCAGGGCAGCAAGGACAACACAGAGAAACGGTCTCGGAAATTAAAAAAAAAAAAAAAAAAGAAAAGAAAAGAAAAGGAAAGGAAAGGAAAGGAAGGAAGGAAGGAAGGAAGGCTAAGAAAGAGAAAGAAGGAAAGGAAGGCAGGCAGGCAGGAAGACTAGGGTTAACCAATGACCCTCTGGTTAACAGCTCAAGTAGCTGATGTCCACCATTGCCCCTGCTCCTCAACCCTCCCCAGGATTTTGCTCTCGGCAGTAACCACACCCTCATCTATTATAAATCATGATAGATACCTAGTCTAGGTGGCCAGCTAACAAGTCAGAATCCTGCACTGACCGACCCAGGAGGCCCTCAGAGTCTCCAAAGCCATTTCCCATCCCCCACCCTACATTTGTCACCCACCCCGCAGTCACAGACTCTCTTGGTCCCCAAAGCACAAGGGTTCAGAAAGCAAGGACAGAAGAAGAGCACAGAGCTATGATGTGAATAGGAGAAAACAAAAACAAAACATAGCTAGAGCCCGAGGTCCTCTTCAAAACTGCTGTAACAGGGACGGCGTAACGACTCAGCAGGTCAAGGGGCTTGTCTCGGGGGCTGTCAACCTGAGATCTACTTCTGAACCCACGTGGTGGAAGGGGAGAGCTAACTCCCAACAGCTGTCCTTTAACTCCCACACATGTGCTATGGCATGCCCCCATCTGCTATCAAATAAATAAGTGTAGTAAAAAATTGAAATTGTAATAGATGCAGTTTCCATGTTTTCTCGTGTTTCTTTGATGAAACCTTTTCTTTGTTAATTATTTTTAATTTTTTAAAATGACAACATAATTATATCATTCCCCCTCCCCTTTCTTTCCTCCAACCCTTCCCGTGTACCTGGCTTGCGAGCTCTGTCTTCATCTTTGTTCTTACATACATGTACTTAGGAGTGTGTCCTTTCCCTACACATCTGTCCCTGAGATAATGAGAAGCCATTCTTCAATGGGTCCCATTCTACTGACTTACTAACTTTTTAATGGGAGCGACGAGCTGAAGTGCAATTGTGGTGAATCGTAACTTCAGCTTGGCTGTTGCAAGTCACCGTCTTTCTGCACTTTAGCTGCTTTCTCAGCAAAACAGAGGCTCTCAGCTAGACAACTCTTCACTCACTGACCTTTTTTTAAAATTCTGCTTATATTTCACTTGCCATTTTCCCACTGCGAATATATTACAAAGGAAGGTAACTAACTATAAAGTATAAAGATGGCACACACATGGCCCACATTTTAAATTAGTGGTGAAATATGCTATTTGGAACCCAACTGTCACTGAAAACATGGGCCAGCCAGTCATGAAAGTAAGATGCCAGCTAGCAACCGCTCCAGGCATCTTGGCTTCTGTAATAAGCACTTGATTCTATTTCTACAATACTGTGAAAAGATACTCAGACAATATGGAAGGAAGGGGCAGATCCTCTGAGAGGTGGAGTTACAAGTCACATCCACGGAGGCCAAGGTGAACAGCTGTACTCCAGCATATACCCAACCATGACGTGCCGCCATCTAGAGCCACGGGGCCAAGCAGTCACACACTAAAGCTATGAGCCAAAACAAACCTTCCTCATTGGAAGTTGGTCATCTCGGGAGTTTTGTTGCAGTAACTGGAGCTAACAAAAGGAGACAGCCAGAGGGAGACTACAGGTTGCAGCAAACCTACACCAAGTGGAGACTAAGCAAAAAAGGAACAATACATTCTCACAGAGATCAGGAAAGGGCGCCAGAAACACGGGTAGCAGCAGGTCCTAAGACATGTTAGGTCAGTCAAAAGTGTCAGGATTTTACGTTTGAGAAAGAGGAAAGCCGTGTGTTTTTAAAATGAAGATACCAGCCTAGGGGTATAGCTCTGGAGCAGAGTGCTTACCTCGCATGCTCAAGGCCCCAAGTTTGATTCCCACTCCACTCCTCCCTGCCCCACCCTCCGGAAGATGAGCTGATGCTCATATGTACAAGGAAGATCACGGTCCAGTGCAAATCGAGAGCCCTGTCTAGAGTAGAGAAAATGGAGCGGGAAAAGGAAAAAAAAGACGCTTGCAACAGCTCCAGTCCCATGCAAACAGTATTTCAGAGATCTCTCTGTGAGGCAGGAGTTTTCTGGGTTTGTTAAGGCCACACAAGGGTCCTGGCAGGTCAGAGAAGGTCACTCCTTGCAGCCCTCTGGGGGAAAATAGACTGAAATGATCCTACAGTGCTCCCAGGAAATGGGCAGAGAGTTATATTTGAGGAAGCCAGAGGACATCCATCTCCAACAGTGGGTGTGGCTCCTTTCTCTGACACAGTAGGCGTGGCTTTTTGCTTTGTAAACTGTCAAAATAAAGACGGCTGACAGTGCAGATGAACATTAATCAGATCACACGAATTCTTCCTGCATCCTCACACAGTCCTTTAATGTAGGTCCTGTTAATGTCCCCTTCCATACTGGATGATTGGATCTAGGGCCTTAAACCTGCCAAGCAAGCACTCTATTACCGAACTATATCCCTGGCTTGTGTTTATTACAACTCTATAATAATAATAGGTCAGAGCCCTTTCACATGCAGAATTCCCCCCTTCCCCGAAAAGCAATCTTAGACTTAAGAAAGGAATTTTGGTTCCCATTTTTCAGATGAGGCATAGGCTCTGAGACATTAAGAGATCACCAACTTGCAGGTGGCAGAAATGGCAGTGTCCCTAAGTGCCAACAGCATCTCAATTAGCCATCCCACCATTACCATTTTCTTTCCAGATGTTCTACACGAAAGGTCAGAAGAGGGAATCAACATGGGGCTCAATAATGGGCCGCCAGTCCTCACACTGAGATTAAGCCTAACTAAACCAAGCCAGCAACAATGCTTATGACCATTGTCGTACCTGCTGTGGAATCATAGAAGTCTTGAAGCCTCCCGGGTTTATTCTCCATGTCTTCATATTCTGATGCCTGGAGGATCATTTCACACTGGTCCAGCTGCTTCACGAATCTGGCTTCTGCACTAGATTGAGTCTCATACTCCTAAGGAAAGGAACATATAAAGGATGATTAAGCTGCCTCGTTGGGGATTCTAGGGATTTTCCTATTTGGGTTCCTGGAGTCAGAGTCACAGTGTAGGGAATGAATATTCAGTACCAACTGCGTTTCTCTACCATGTACAGATAATTAGAGACACTTGACTTCGGGGAACAGTTTAGCACTAAGACCCTGTGCAAGATAAACACTCCACAGATGCCACCCAATGCACTGGAAGTCTCTACGTTACTTCCAAATCCTTCTCTTCCTGTCATGGCTTCAAGATGAACATTCTTTTAATAAAATGTATGTGTGTGTGTGTGTGTCCATATGTGTGCAGATGAACATGTCTGTAATTGCTGTCCATTTGTTTCAGACAAGGCAGGGTCTCTCATCAGGTTGTGACTTGCTGTGTAGGCTGGAAGGCCACTGAGACCCAGGGATCTGCCAGCCTCCTTGGAACTGAGACTGCATGCATATCTTTCTATACTTGCTTTCAGTCTGCCTGCCTGCCTGCCCACCCTCTATGTCCCTCCCTCCTCTCCTTTCCTCCCTCCCTCCTCCTCTTCCTCCTCCCCCTCCTTTTCTTTAACATATGCTCTAGGGATCAAACTCAATCCTCCTGCTTGTAAAGCAAGCACATTACAAACTGCTTCTCCCCAAGCCTAAGTCTGTTTGGTCCACTTGAGTGAAGTAGATTAGCTCTAGTTAATTTCAAGATTTTTAAAAATCTTATACTTCTCAAAATTTCCATTCTCTCTTCATTTCACCTCAGACTGCTTCTTCCTCTAAGCTAATTAATACCTTTGTTAGTTACTTTTCATTACAGTTTTACCTGGGAACCTTTGTCTCTGTGACCCACCTATAGTAATTAGTTAAGTCCCTCTGGGGACATTACTGAGACTCTGAATTTCACACACTACATGTCTGTGTTGGTGGCAGGAGATGGTTAACGTGGTGGGAGAGGAGGGGCATTTTTACCTATTCTCTTCCCACTGCCCCCACCCTCCTGAGTGAAACAGGAGTTCCAGGGGGCTTTCTTCTCAGAGAGGAACATATCACCTGCCACAAGTCCAACTAACGATGCTCAGGACCATTCTTCTATTAAGAGCAGAGTATTCCCAAGAGGTTTCCCAAGAATTCTCATTTGTAATTCCACCTAGATGTGTTCAGATAACAATCCCATCACGCTTTCTTGGCAGTGAAATATGATACAAACCACGGAAAGGTTTCTTAGGTTATATTTGAAGCCTTATTCTTATAAAGGCAGCCATTTGAATTTGGTAAGAGCTGAATTTTACACAGGGGAATCATTTTCACATGAAGCCCAATATATTTTGCTTTATCTCAAAGGCACTTAAAAAAAAAAAACAAAACAAAACTACATTTTATTTAAGTGTTCATTCACATTCATAGTTATATATAGTTATATTAAATAAATTCAAGTTCACGATTTAGCCAAAGGAAATTAAATATGCCAAGCAAACCAATCTAGAATTTCTTTTCTGCTCATAGTGAGAAAAACAATTTTCAGAGTGTTGGGAAATACAGTATAAGGTTGTGCTGGCCAGTCTTTGTCAGCTTGACACGAAACTAGGGCCACCTGGGAAGAGGGACTCTGGATCGAATTAACTCCATCAGAATGGCCTGTGGGAATGTCTGTGGGGCATTTTCTTCATTAATGATTGAATGAGAGGGCTCAGTCCCACTGAGGGCGGTGCCATCTCTGGGCAGATGGTCCTGGGATGCAGAGGAAAGCAGACCAAGAAAGTCAGTATGAGTGTTCCTCTGGGTTGCTGCCTCTGCCCTCGCTTTGCTTATTACCCTGACTTCCCTCAATGATTAACAGTTACTGAAACCCGTGGGCCAAATAAACCATCTTGCCGGGACTGCTTTTGCTAGTATTGTTTATCAAAGAACACAAAGCAAACTAATGCCACTGGTTGCACAGAGAATTCTGATGACTTTACAGAATATCTTAAAAGGCATGCAATTTGTTGGGTTTTCCCCTTAAAGAATTCATTGTAAAGGCATTCTCCAATCTTATCTTTCAGTAAAAAAGCCTGGGGTTGTTGAGATGCCTCAGCAGTCAGCAGGTAAAGGTGCGTGCCACTAAGCCTGATGACCTGAATTTGATCACGGGAACACAAATCGTACAAAGAATGAACCAACAACCATAAGTTGTTCTCTGACCTTCACATATGAGTTATGTCATGCGTGTGTGTGCACACATGCACATAGGCAATAAATAAATTTAATATTCTCTTTAAAAAGTCAGGATTGGGTAAAGAATACTATAGAACGGGCTCCCAGGGTAAGAAGTATCCTGACATTCAAAGAGTTACTTCGAGTGGTTTCTAACATCAGAGCAGAGTGACAGGACAGAAGAGGAAAGAGAAACGGCTAGATATGGAAGCAATAGGACCTGGGCTTCCCGCAGAGAATCTCAGCCTGCCGTGCATCATGCCATGGGGGAGGGTGGGGCACACTCCCAACAGCAGTCAGCATATTCAGATTTGACGTTCAGAAAAAATCACTCTAACATGAGGTATGGGCTAGAGGCAGGGGAATCAGGTTCCAAGATTGTGTAGCACCAGCAAAAACATTATAGTCCGGCCTACGATCATGGCAGCAAGGACAGGAAAATGTGGAAGGATTTGAGAAACAATGATGAAGTGAAATGAATAAAATAAAACTATATGTAAGAGATAGCACACCAGCATCCATGAGCCAAGCATAAGACAAGCATCTACCTGAAGAAAGCACAGCAGTAACAAGAGGGGCTCAAAACAGGCCACAGGTGTCCACCATAAGCCTTAAGTTTGCAGACAGACACTGGGCAAGATTCTGTGCACCCTACGAGTAGATAAGCACTAGGGGCTTACACAGGGACAGTCCAATCCTAAGATACTCACTCCCCTGTCTGATCTTCAGGTCAGTCATCCTACCAGGACAGGGACCCATGTGAACAAAAGAATCAAAACCGAGTGTATAAAGTTTATACTTTATAAAAAAGAAAAGACCTAGATAAAGATAGAAAAGGAAAACAGAGTCGGGAAGTCTCCATGTTTTCTTCACATTACATGAAAACACACACAAGCCGCCACCACTTCCACAGTTACCCCGTGGAAGGAGATCTGAACTCAGTTTCCTACCAACAGTTCAGGAAATATCATTGTAAACTAAGGAGCAACAGAAATCACAGTGATCAGATGCCACACAAACTCAGACGACAGCATAGGGGAAGTAAAGTAAAAACATCCCACATTCATATCAGAAAGACATTCTCAGATTTAAAGGTAGATCAAGCCTACCACAAACTACCCCCCCCCCACACACACATACAGAGTGACACACAGAACAACCTAGAAAAAAACATATATAAAGTTATCTTAGATAGAAATGTGAGCGATGTGGAATGTGGAATCCGGAGCAACGGAGCATGGTACGTGTGCCTAAGAGAAATAAAAAAACCAAAATGGAGTTTAAAAGTGAACAGTTTAAAATTAAGATACAAAGGGTTTCAGAAAAGCTGATGAACATTGGCAGCTGGGAAAAACAAACAAACAAACAAACAAACAAACAAACAAACCTAACAGAATCATCTAGGAATAGTAGAAAAGAAAAAGACAAAATGGACATCAATAAAACACTGCAATTATGTTTCCCCCCCCCAAAGTATGTTGAAAGCACAAACAACCTAAGGAAATTAACTCAGGATGATAAATACAAAAATGCATTCTAATACAAATTACCAGACAGAAAAGAAATTCTTTGGACTCCTATATAAGAATTAGAGTTTGGCAAAGAATGAAAAATAAAAATGATCATTAGACTTTGACAGCAATGTTTTATGTTAGAAGAAAATGAGAGAAATATACTTAAATCTGTTCAAGGAAAGAACCCTGAACTAGGGAGTTTAGTACAGAGAAGCTGAGTCAAATGCAAAGAGTTAGGGAACCCTGCTCCAGGAGCCCTTCGGAAGAGTCACCTACAGACAAGACTCAAACAAGCAAAGTGCTCAGGACATAAGGACTAGGGGTCAGCAGTCTGGGTGGCATGCGCTAGGGGTGAGGCTGATGTGAGGCTCTTCTGCTGTCAAGGAAGTCATTGCATTCAATCATATTTTCTCTCCTTTCCTGTAAGAACTGCAACCAAAAGTCGGTGAGGGGCAAGCACAGAAATATATAAGCTACAGATTAAAACACACCGGAGGTTCTTACAACCTCCAAGGCTTAGAGGACACAGCACAAAGAAAAAGCAATTATTATATACTGTCAGTGCTCTGGAGAATGGAGCCTATAAATGAGGCAGACCAAAGTCTCATGCAGTAGCCAACTCTAGTCTAGATAATTTATACTCTGAGAGGGTCACCTAAGTAAAGATACAAGCACAAGGACAAACAGGTTGTTCCATAGAGGCACATAAACAAATAACAATAACTAGTTGTAATGAATAATCTGAAGTAAACACACTCCTCCTGTTATAAACTCCAAGAACAATTCTGTGTTTTGAAGAAACTGAGGTCACACAAGTCTTGTCTTATTTTCCTGGAGTTTTTTTTCACAAGCGCTCAGAATTCTCCTCGTATGACTTCATGTACATTCTCCTCATGTACCTCTTGAATGATCACAACACTCACCTACAGTGTTGTCCAAAGGATCCAGCCTGAGTCTGATTAGCTGCCAACCTGTATCAAAGAATAGAGGACCTGAACGGTGAGGAGGCAACTGGCAAACCCAGGCTTTTCCGACTCCATTACTGGCCAAATAGTTTAGAATCCTCAACAGGTAACATGAAAGAAAAAGGGGTGAAGGGAGATACTATAGATTCAAGAAGATCTGAAGGACAAAGTAAATTTGAAAAATAGTCACAAGATTAAAGTACAACATCCAAGGATGAATGCTAAGATGGAGATGGGATCTAAACGATTTCTATAAAAGTCCGGCTAGTGGTTACCACAGGGGGCAGGAGCGGTGTGTGGGGAAGATACATTGTTTGAATGAGGCACAGGCACAGGTTTCTAGGGTGAAGGACCAAGTTGCAAGTATGGATCTGGGTGGGAGTTGTACAGGGATGCTCCCCTTCTAGGTACTAATTATGCTCTCCATTGCTTTTGCAAGGCTTTGAATGACTTATTTACACACACGCGCACACACACACACACACACTCTCACACACACACACACACGCACACACACACACACACACTCTCACACACACACACACTCACACACACACACACACACTCACACCCACAGCCATCCATATACACACACACACACACACTCACACACACTCTCACACACACACACACACACACACACACACACACACACACAGAGATTTTGCTAAAGGAAAAGGGACAAAAACAATGAGCACGGACATGGGTCTTAGAAGCCGGGGTCCTGTGCATACACAGTGCGCCTGTGTTTGGGTACAGTGCTTAAGGGAGGGACTGTTCCTGAGCTACAGTGGAGTCAACAGGTAGTGAGTGAGACCCTCAGGGCTGCAGAGAGGAAAGGAGTTCACGCGCCTAGTGCTATGAAGGGGACACAGGGCCTGAAGATAGACCAAGGAAGAGGGACATTTGCAGAAACCCCAAAGAGACAGCCAGGCATGAGAGGCTGGGGGGAGGGGGGGGACAAGAGTGTTTGTGCTCACACAGGGAGATCTGAAATGTGAACCTCACAACTCACATCAAAATCCTGTCATGGCTGCACCTGAGTGCACCGCATCTGTAACCCCAGTGCTGAGGAGATGGAGACAGGAGGACATCGGGGGCCTGATGGCTCCCAGTTCACCTCCAGGTCAGCGAGAGACCCTGCCTCAAGGGAATAATGTGGAGAGCAAAAGAGCAGGACACACAGCACCCTCGTCTGGCCTCTGCACATGCACAAACAGGCATATATACACTGCTGCTAAACACACACACACACACACACACACACACACACACACACACACACACACACACACACGTACGTGAACAAATAAATAAATAAATGGAAACCAAGAAAGAATGTACCAGAGACCCCAGGGATGAGACTCCGTGGAGAATTCTTCTTGTGCTACCAAGTGCCAGACGGCACCCAGGCAAAAGAGGACTTGCTGGATAAGTAAGCCACACAGAAGCCAAGTGTCATTTTAGCAAACATAGTGACAGGCTGGGCTGGCAGTCACACTGCAGTGAGCCTCAGAGAATGGAGTTGGGGAGTATGGACAAGTCAGTCTTTACATGCTTCGTCATGAAGGGAAGTAGAAAAATGTCCCACAAACAGGTATGTCTGAGGTCATGCAAAGTTAAAAAAAAAATAGCCCCCAGCCATACAGCCCCTACTTTCCTAATTAAAAACAAACATACAATTGATTGTATGTAGAAAAGGCAATCTGCTAAGAAATGGGGAGAGAGGTAGCAGGCAGGCGCTTGAAGGGAGCAAAGGACACCCAGAGAGGACAGGGAAGTGACTGACTTCAGGGATGTGGCATTGAGATGGGAGGCGACCCACACAGCACTCCGCCACCTGTAGGTGTGACTGGAAAAGACAAATCACCAATTGACTCAGGCTAGGGTTTGCTAAGCAGCAGGACTAGAAGGCAGCCCTGGGTCGTGAAAGGAGAGGAGGAGGATGTTGGCTCTGAGGAAGGATGTGCTATCTGTGAAGTCTGCCTTTCATAGCTTCCTTTCTCCGACCTCCTGGGGAAGCCTCACAATGCTCTACTCGACTCTGATATAGATGACGGGTTAACCAACTGCATCTCCAATGGACTGACGTCTGGTCGTACTGGGAGAAAATTTCAGGCACGAGAGAGTCCCAGGTGGGCAGTTAGGCATTTAGTATGGCGTGCTGGCCCCATGGGATTAAAAGCTCGTCTCTGAAATGCAATGCAGGTGGTGGATGTTCTCACTGATGCTCCTCTCTGATGTTCTCACAACACAGTGTAGCCACAACCACAGCTCCCCGTGGTGCTTTCGGACACAAACAAAACATAAATTCACTTTTATGGTCAAAGGCAAATTATAATCCAGGAATATCTAACCCCTTAAACCTCTGGGCTGGCAGGTGCTTTTGATGCTAACAGCTCTGGTGACGACACTTCAACTATCCACCAACTGGCATTTTCTATGCAGCTAGTATTATCCTAAGTTCTCTAGATACCAATTCCTAAAGCAACATCAGGACTAAAGGCAGACAAAATAGGGTGTATGGATTAGAGACGGGCTAGAATTCATCAATGTTTTAAGTGTCTTACATTGATTGCTTTAATTCCTGTGTCTCGATACTGCCATATCACAATGAAGGAATGGAGGCATGGAGAAATTAAATTGCCCCAAGTCACACAGGTACTGATTAAGAAAGCAAGCATGTGAACCCTGACAACAGGGTACAGGAATGCATAAACTATCACTGGCTACACATCAATTACTATGTCTCCCATTGTGTTGAAAAATTCCTGCTTGCCTGGGCCTTAAATGTGACCTGTGACTGTGATTTATATGGAAACAGGGTGTCTGCAGAGGTGACTAAGCCATGATGTAGCCCCAATCCAGGCTGTTGGTACACAGATACAAACACAGGGAGGACACTGTGCAGCTGCTGTGGGGACCAGAATGGGCAGGGTCACAAGCACTCAATCACAGATGGAGGCATGTCCCCTAGTGCTAAGACACCAGTGTTCTTTGATGAGCTTCATCAAGTCAGTCACTGACATGTACAGGATGGAAAAACCATTACCTATGTGGGGGCTATCAAGTGTTTATATCTCCTCAAATCAAAAATTCTAAGACATATTTTAAACCTGTAGGTTTTTCAGTAGAATTTTTAGTCAGTTGCTGGTGACTAAGAAACTAGACCCTCCTATGTGGCAGACAGTTGTGAAGCTTGGACTATCTGAGGGGCCCCCAGCATGATACAAACATGGCACATGAGCTAATTTGTAGAAGCCCATTCCCTATGGTGGGATGCCATGCTCAGCATTAATGCACAGAAGAGGGTCTGGCCCTGCCCCATCTGAATGTGCCAGGCTATGCTGACTCCTCATGGGAGCCCTTATGGTGAGGACTGACGGTGGGCGAGGGGGGATGGGAGGAAAAATTATGGTTGGAATGTAAAATACAATTTAAAAGAATAAATTAAAAAAACAAAACACCCCCCACACACAAAGATAATGGTATTCACTTCATCAACTCATGCCTCTTTTTCTCTGCATGTATGATGTGCAACCTTACTCTACTGTGAGACCCACCTTACAGAGCACGCTTCAAATTCTACTTGAGAATCTATGCTTTGAGACATGGACCACTATTCCCCAAAGAAATCCTGGTCTACTGTAGCAGACACCTTCTACAGCAGCTCCAGGCTAAACACCATGCAGAGCATCCCAGACTGAAGTCTCATAACAAGATACTTACTACGGACCTAGGTCTCTCAGAAGACTCCAGCATTTCCTTATTTCAGACCACTAAGATGTGTAGTGCATGCCACCCACAGAATGTCTCTAGTAGAGGATCTAAGGCAGAGCTCAGAAATCACTTTGTAGCCTCTGCCTCCCAAGTGCTGGGGTCAAAGGCATTTGCCACTGGCTTCATAGCTTCGCCCTGTTCTTTTATGTCTGGGCAACAGACTTGGAAAAGGACAGAACCCAAGGTCACAGAGCTACTACAACTTGGTGGGTTAAAATCCCAGTTCTGTGCTACACCAAAGCCATGGGGTCCAGAGGACAACTTCAGCTGTCACCCCTCAGGTGTTATTTCCTTGTTTTAAGAGTGCCATTCACATGTTTTAAGAATTAGAAACGGGAGCAGGGAGATGGCTCAGTCAGTAAGCTGCTTATCTTGCAAGCAAGAAGACCCAAGTTCAACTCCAGAACCCAAGTGAAAAGCTAGCCAGGTAGCACTTGTTTGTAATCCCAGGGTAAAGGTGGCAGGGAGACATGTGAACCCTGGGGTTCAGTGGCCAGTGAGAGACCTAAGATACCTAAGGAATGAAAGCTGAGGTTGGCCCTGGCCTCCACACTCACACATACACACATGCACCTACACACAAACGAACAACATATGAACATGAATGTAAACACATGAAGGAATTAGGTTTGGGTACACAGCTATGGCCAAAGCAACCGGAAATATAAGCACCATGAACCAAGAGCTGTACCAGGCACTGTGGTGCTAAGTACAGACAGTTACAAAGAAAAGTTTCTATCAGCACAGGAGTTTCTGTAGAAGCTGGGAAACAAAACAACAGTAAATTAGGCAGAGACTATTAAGGTAACCTGCGCAACTAAAACATGGTTAAGCCATATAACTTGGTATAAAAATACCAAGCCAGCATGAATACTCACTTCCCAGAGTTCATATAGCTCCATCCTGAGGTCCTCTGGCAGCAGCTGGGTTATCTGTTTCATAGCCTCCTGAAATATGAAACCATTAATTCCATTACATTCACCTTCATCTAAGTCAATATCTCGTCTACGAAAGCCAAAGGGACTCAGATTCTTTAGAATAACTCCCAGTTAAAGAAGTTGGCCTTTACAGGTTTGGTTTTTTTTTTTTCCAAGTATTACATTTATTTTCTATTATTTTCATTACTGAAAAAACTTAAAAGCATCATACAGAAAGCCAATCACTATCATTGACATAACAAAACTTAGTTTTTGAGGTTCACGGATTTCCAGAACGCACAGCGAACACTGTCCTCCTCATGACCTCAAGAGGCTGCATCTGAAAGCACTATCCTCTGATTGGCACACATAGTGTCAAACAGCAGGAAAATGACCAATGAGATCAGAGTGGCTGTGCCCCCAACAACCATTTGAGAAGATGTTCTTGCAGCTCATGTGTGTCCAGCAGAATCTAAAGACACCTTTGTCACAAGAAGCCTGAACGTTAACCACAAAATCCAGAGAAAAGAGGAGACTGAGAGAATGAAAAGGTAGAAAAAGTGTTCTTTACTCTATATATAAACACTTCTAAGTCTCATGTGGATCACATCCTCAGTCCAGTCTCTTCCTCGGCTCCAATCATTCCAGTATTCTTCTAGATAGCACATTGTGAAGGGGTCCTGGCTTCCCAGGGGCCTTACATCCCTCCACTGTCGCATCCTCTTTACCTCTAACTCTACTCTGGTGTCAACAATGGGAGGTTAAACTCTTTGAAAAAAATAAGCTGTAAGCATCAACTTCAGTAATAGCAAGGTCTCGTATGAAATATGACAACGAGTTGGAGAAAAGCAATGAAAATGAAAATGGGTATTTGTGTGTCTATTTATAAGGTGTTGGGAGGAGACATGGCTTAGAGCGTACCTCTGTACCTCTGTGTCTAAGCAAGCAGTATCTATCCGCACCAATGCTCCTACAGTGGCACCACCATCTGGGGTGGCCTGCTCAGTCACACAGCTGTAGTGTTACACCACTGGGCGGCATAAAAATGGATTTTACACTTGCGTTCTTATTTTTTTTTTTTTTTTTTTGGTCAATCTTAGCAATATACTTGAGAAAGCACATTTTTATAAATTATCTCTATATACAGACTGTATCTTGAAAACTATTCCAGAAATACATTATTTCTTGCTTCCCTCCCCCGAAAAGACAGCTGTGTATGGTATTCGGAAGTTCAGCCTTCTTGGAGGACTTATGTAAACACTTTGCTTTGAACAGGAGTCATTTTCTGCCTCTTCGTAGCTGACTGGCCCAGTCCTAACATGGCAGAACAAAATGCAGCCCTCACCTGCCCTGTGCAAGCTACTTTATTGGGATAAATGCATTCCAGGACTGAATTAGCTTTTTGGAGACCTTAATATTAACTTTGAAGAAGAATATTAATTTTGAAGAAGCTTCTTCAAAATTACCATGTTCTTTGGAAAACAAAATACAACAAATGCATTGCTTTCCTCTTAAAGTGAGATTTTTTTTTTTTTCTGGATCTAAACATATTGATATAACTTGCTGTTCAACGAGAATTATACTTTTTAAACCATTTTTTGAGGATTTCATACGCAAGTGCTATAATACTTCTATTCCTCCTTCTGGTTCCCCCCCCCCAACTCCTCCTTTGTTCCCCCACTCCTTCTCAAATTATTATTATGGGTATACACACATGTGTACATATAGTGTGTTGAATCCATATAATGTTGCATGGTGTGTGTGTGTGTGTGTGTGTGTGTGTGTGTGTGCGCGCGCGCACATGCATGTTTCAAAGATGACTGTTGGGATTGGGCCACCTATCAGGGTCTTGTCCCTAGAGAATACTGACCCTGCCCTCAGCAGCTATTAATTCCCTACAGAGCTTCCTGTTAGAGACGAGGGTTTGTAAGATTTGGTTGTCTAAACAAGACCTCCACAGTAACACCACTAGCTGAGAATTTCATCTTTGAGACCTCAGTTAATATTCCTTGTTTGATGGCTTATCCCATGGAATCTTGTCTATCTTTAAAAATGGTATCACCTTCACTGAAGATCCTAGTCATAAGCCAAGACCTCATTTCTCAGTACTTTCACTGTGCCAGTCATAAACTGAGTGACGATGTCCCTAGCTTCATCCTTTGCTAGCAAATTATGCCAAGAATTGGCTACCACGGAACTGAGCAGAGCTCTCAGCAAATCCACAATTCTTTTCTACCAGTTTCGTGGCAGGCACCTGCAAAGCATGTGGCCCACACCCCGACACGGCTGAGTAGTGTGGTGGCTCACTCAGAGTCTACATCCAGACTGCTTGGTCTTAAACCTTGGCTTGGCCTTTACTAGCTGAAGATCCCTGACTAGGCCACTTAACCCTTTTGTAGTTTTCTCAGTGGCAAGACGGGACCTTCCTAAGAGGGTTGTACGGTCTGAATGTGTGAGCACACACAGTCCCTATAACTCAGCCTGAGTCCTCTATAAACGTTCACTTTGATTTCACCTTCTCTACTTTCCAAATATCCCCATGATAAAGGCCCATTTCCTTTCAGCTAGTTCCTTAGTCACTTTGCCCCTCGCAGATAGAGGTGTAACATGACTCTGCATTCCATTTAAACAAGCTTCTCTCTTTGCAAAAGAGTATAGCGGCTCACTGCTACATCCAGCCTCTGGGTCCAGCCCCTTGAATCTCGTGTTATCAATACTGGAGAGCTTGGGTTATAATAAAAGGTTTATGTTATCAAGCAGAGGTAGGGGGTTAGACTATAAGCGTTGCTTTTGGCCAACTTCCCAAGTTGTGTCTTCTATGCCCTCATCCTGCCTTTCATCCTAATGTCTAATAACCTCTAAAATAGTCACCCTTCAGTTCACCAAGTAGTGCCCCACCCTCCTCCTTCAGCTTAAATCCTGGCCAGCCTGTCAAGAAATTTCCTGGCAAATGACGTCCCAGGTTCACATTATGTATGCTTCTCACGAGGCCAAGAAGGCCTTCATTTAATTATCTTAATGCATATCTCAGAGCGCAGAATCCTGTTTAAACACCATCTGTATAAGGAATCCCAAGCTTCCTGTGCCCAAACCCGATCAGCAGCATGAGGGTGTAAGAGCGCACCAGCTCTCTCCAGGCCCCGGGTTTCTGAGCCAAGAACTTGATGTTCCTAAAGATGTGTCCCTGCTCCTTCTGCCTGTGACATTTTCTTCTCTGTGAATCAGCAGGAGTGGGCAGCAGCAAGGACAACTGGGGCCAGAAAGGCTTTTTCCTATCCAGAACGTGGCACACAGGTGACAGCAGCACCATGACCCTCCCTCGGGCGACAGGGATGGGGACCCAGCCTGTATGCAGAGTCCTCGGGTTTTCTCCTCCCCGAGTGGATGCGGTTCCTTGACAGTGTCTGGCATGTTCTTCAGTGTAGAAAACCCTCATGTGCTTCTGGAGGGACAGCACTATCTCTTCTCTGTTGTATTTCCCTGTGCCTGCTCCTCAGTCACCACAGCGTTCAGAAGGCTCTTCACTCTAATGCCCATACTTACGCAGAAATGAAATCAACATCCTCCAGCCAGCTTCATGACTGAGGAGTTTTTTCTCTGTCCGCTTAATCCAGGTGACACTTCACACTGTCCTCTGGCTCCTACCAGTTCCTTTCTTCACCTGGGAGTTTCAGCAGATCATTTTCTTTCTTTATGCATTCTGTCAACAACCTAAAAATTCCTTTCCACAACAGTCTAGACCTATATTGAGAAACGGTTCCTTCTATCATGATGCGCAGACTATATGCGGGACTCTGGCAAGAGGGTGACACAGCCTTATACTACCCTCAAAGTGCTATCCCTGTATTTTAGTGTAGGAAGGAACCTAAATTAGCTCCACTTCTCCATGGAATCTTGTTCCTAGATGGACTATTAGCTCTAGTCTCCATCAGCTTGGAAAATAATTGCTTAAGTCTATCTTCTCTATTAAACCATCTCAGTAAAGACTCCCTCACTAAATAACTTAGCACCAATCTCTAAGGCTTATAGGAATAGTCGTTCTCAGTGATGGTTGCACTGGGTACCATGCTTTCCGCTTTAAAAGATGAAGCAAGGGATGGGCAGGATGGGATAAAGGGGAGCTCCTTCAAGTGTTTATCTGTTTTGGTCTCAAAAAATGTCTCTTTTTAGCCCTGTCCTCTGAGTCTGAAGCATTCACTGACCTTGACTTAGTGTCTTATCAATGCTATCTATTTCTATGAATGTGTTTTCTTTTACTTTTAAAATTTCTAGTCTCTAAAGGACCAACTTAAAATTTACTAAATAGTCATTATAATACTAGATATATTTGTAATTTAGAGAATTTCTCCCCAAATAGTTTAAGTGTGTGGGTTGGGTGTGTGTGTGATAATTTCTACAACCTCTCTTAAGTTTCAGATATTTGTACTATTCTAAAAAAAGAAAAAGAAAAAAAAAAAAAAAAAAGCCATGCCGTCCATCTATGCATACTAACAAGAACTGAAGCCAACATGACTATTTGTTGCTGTGCCAAACAAGGCTGGAGCAGGGATGTAGCCCTATTCGTATATAAAACAATGCTGAGAATAAGCTAAAACCAATTTGCTGGCCAAGACCCTCTTGCTCAGAGAAGACCGTTGCCGCCTAAAAACAGTCAGTATGGGTAACACCTAAAACTCTCGAAGACCTTCCCTCATGATTCCCGCCAAATCTAAGTTCTACCAGACTCAGTTAGCTGTCTATCATCAGATGAGCTCTATCGAAACACCTGGGTCCTAAAACTCAAAGCACATCCTCTTCGACCTTCACCTTCCTGAGACTGGCAAGGTGGTGCCAACAAGGCTAGTGAATTCTCTTCACTTCAGCGACAGATTTCCCACACGGTCTTTTGCAGAGTCAACGCTAGGCACCAACCTCTTCCCGCCTGTGCTTTTCTTCTTTGGGGATGTTATCCGCTGG
The DNA here is from genome assembly GCA_030556225.1 of Cricetiscus sungorus. NCBI lineage: Eukaryota > Metazoa > Chordata > Mammalia > Rodentia > Cricetidae > Cricetiscus > Cricetiscus sungorus. Next base: position 16,465,667 of record JANBXA010000731.1, read on the forward strand.
TGCTATGTCCCCAACGATGCACTCTGCCATGTCATGAACCAGGGCTAGGCGTATACATCTGACCAGGTAAGAAATGTTGAATAGTTACACAAAATTACATTCACTACAAGTTTCTTTTCTATGCTATTTTTAAACCTTCTAATGTGTTTTTTTTTTCTTCCCCACTCACAGAATATTTTAATACAATATTTTCTGAAGTAATTATATTCTACCAGCCTACACTAGTTCTGAATCAAAATTGCTTGTGAATATTTAACACAATACTTTAGCATATAGAGCAAACTGAATTTTTTTAATGGTTGATTTCTTAATTCTCACTTTAAGAAGTTCCTAACTTCAAATTACAAAATGTAGAGTCAATCATTTCCTCCAATTTCCTAGTGCCAAAAATGATCTATATATAGGGTAATGGATGCATCTGAACAGAAAAAGCTTTGAATTTGGCTGCTGACCTTACTTGCTAGAGGAAGTTTACCAAATCAACTTACTTAATTTAAATGCTTCCCTTTGCCACCCTTCACTTTATCATGTAAAATGGGTAACAGGGAGTCACAGCTTGTGGAGTACTGGCCTATTATTCACAAGGCCCCGAGTTTGATGCCCAGCATCACTGAAAGGGTGTGGAGAAGTACTTCATGAAAATCACATTTGATAAATCATGTTCTTGCTCCATACTGATCATTTGACACGTGGCTCTGGTTATTATTCTACGATAATGATCACCAGATTGACAGACAAGTAATGAGGTAGGTGCCCCAGAAGGGTGGGCTGTTTTCAGTCCCATTAATCAACAAGAGGCTTGGAAGTCTCCTAAGTTTCCCTGACTCTGGTTTCTTTCTAGTCCAGTTCAAATGTCGGACTGACTTCGTCTCAAACTGACTTCACTTTTGTTCTGTGCTTTTTTTCTTTTTCTGCCCTCAATCTCCCTTATTCCACACCATCTGCAGAGCAGCAGGTAACCCTCCACTCCCCAGGGACTCTGTGCTGTAGTCAACCAGACTTTCTTCTGCTTTTCCAAAGTACTTTGTGTGCCTCCCCCCAATTCATTTGCTGTCTTCTATGTACACCCTTGCCCTATAGGTTCTCAATTACTTTAAAGGCTTGCTGATTAACTAAATGGGATACCTCTCTATAGCATCTATATACTTATTGACATACAGCCTCAACAGCATGGCCTCACAAATGGCCACCAATATTCATAAAAGCAAAATAAATACTAATACAAACACCAATACAAAGACTTTTACACAACTTCAAGACCCTAACGTCTCACTTGATTGCACCAACACACACCCACACACACACAATCAGCAGAAAGCCTACTGTATTTTACAACCGAAGAAACCTTCACAGAGTCCAGAAACCTTCATAAGCATCACTGTTCAAACAGCTTACCGATCCTTGTTAAGGTGGTCATCTCTGGTCACCATAGCCATAACTGCCATCCGGTACATGTGGTCTGACACACTCTCTGGCTTTTCCACATTTCTGTATACCCAACCCGTCCGTGGGACTCTCTAATTAAAGAAGATAAGGAATTAAACAAACAAATACCGCCGCTGTAAACAACCACACAACCAACAAGTGCCCTTCAAGACCATGCCAGGGGATGGCCACAGAGGCACCAAGGCCCGGTTTCAAACCTATTATTTAAAGAGACTATAGTGATCCACCTCTGAAACCAAACTTGTGAGAGAACAAAATGCCATTCACAAGTCAAGTTCAAAAGTCATCTGTCTGTGCTACGTTAGTGTAACTACGGGACAAATTTCTTCTCAAAACAAGTACTTTGTAGTGAGAAAAAACACAAAGCAAAGCCCTGCGTTTTTCCCCAACTACAAGAGTGGGGTTTTTTTGCTGTCCAAAAACCCCATTTCACACAAGAAGAGAACAGCAGAATGTTTTGCACATAAACGTGTGACAGGCGACCCCATTCTGACACAGAAGGGTTAGAGGAATTCCTGTCCCGTTTTTTATTCCGAACATGATGTGATCACGTGAGTCTGCACTTTCTCTGAGAGTTCGACGCTTCTAAAGAACTTCACGAACAGTAGTCACGGTTTCAGGGAGCCAGTGATCTGGGGCTGTAGGGACTGCACGACCTCTGCCGGGCGAGGGGCTGCTGGCGTCTGCTGAAACTGTGCTACAGAAAAGGTCATTTCCGGAGTCACAGCGGCAGGGAAGTCTCCACTGCTCATGTGCAGGGCTCCCTGCCTTCCGCGCTAGCTGGGCTGCATCGCCCACGGCCCGGGTGTGGGTGCCGGGGCCAGAGAGGGCGGCGCCGGGCCCGGAGCGTGCACGGTCCCGGGTCCAGCCCCAGCCGTCGGCTTGGTCGCCGGCAGCTCCTTCCCGGCACATCCTGGCTGCGCAGCGGCGAGGGCCCGCAGCCTGAGCCCGAACCACCGCCTCCCGGCCAGGCCGCGCCCGCTCGCTCACCTTGAGCTGCCCGACCAGCCGCAGAAAGCGCAACAAGCCGGCCCCGTGGCCGGGAGAGGCAGAAGCCATGATGGAGCGCACCAGAATGGTGGCCTGCAGCAACTCTCCGCCCTTAGGCTCCACCCTCCGGCCCCGCCGCCTCCGGTTCCTCTCCACCCTCCCAGCCACGCCCACCCTCAGGCTCCTCCCCTCCCCTCGCCCCCGCCCCCAGGCTGTCCCCCTCCCTCCGCACATCCTCCCTGGGTGGACCACCTTCTGGGTGTGGGCAGCCAGGGCTTGGACTTTGCATGGTCTGTGCTCAAGTAACCCCGGCTGCTTTCACCTTGATGGTAGTTCGATGCTAAGGGCAGAAGGGCCCGATGCTAAGGGCTGGATGTTGCCTGCCAACCTTCCCTCTTAGAAGTTCAGTGACTGGTCGAACATCCATAACCAGTTTAACAGAGAGGCACTGGGCACACTATGGAGGGAGGAAAAGGGTGGCAGACACACCGGGGGACTTTGGAGGAGGCAGAGAAACGGGCTAGGAAGAGCAAGCCCATGGTGAAATCACAACCCCTTTAATAGCCGAAGTACTTAAGCATCACCCACCGCCAACAACAACAACAAAATTATCAGCATCTGTTTGGACCATGACTTGTTTCCGCCGTCAACTGAACAGTACAAGTTTTTAAAGGCAGTTAATGAATATGGCCAAGATTCAAGGAGAAATGGAAGTGAGGGAGTATATGGGAATAAAAAGAATTTTACTTATTTGTAGCACGTAGGCTTATTAATATAAATGTGATGGTCCTGATAAGCCACGCATAGTTTATCCTTGTTTCTTATTATATAACGTACCCATCGTGTCTTCCATTTGAACCAGACTACTGTACCATGAACTATGCTAGAAAATTTTGAATTCACTGTTGTGTGTATAGTCATCGTAGCAAAATGTTGGTACAGAAAGTTACTCAGTAGAGTCTCTGGAACCCTAAGCCAGCATCTGAGCAGTACCCAGAATTATAGTCAGCTCCACAGAAGATGTTCAAAGTGGGGTATGGTATAGTGATAGACTATTTGCATGCTTGAGGCCCCAGGTAATCTCCAGCATTGAGAGCAGATGAATAATTTATCACTGATTGGACTTCTATAAAATAAAAGTGCAAGCTTCAGCTGCCAGTACTCTCCATGCTGCCTTGCTGTGCTAAGTTCCTAGGTGTTGAAGGTCCTATCCCTCTTTCTATTTATAGTAGCTATCTGCTGTTTCCCAATAGATCACACTGGTAGGTTCCCCGTCATGTGACTGTCAGAGTGTTTTGGAATCAGAACTCATCAGAGTAACCATGCCTGTGAAAGTGGCTCTTCAGATTATAAAACATGTCTGGACATCATAAATAGGACTCTATGGAAGTAGATTTTAAATAGTACCTTGTTTACTGCTCTAAACCTCGGAGAAAGTGGGCTAAAAATGAGGCAGACTAAAGCCTCGAGCAAGAGCCGACTTGATTCAGAGCATCAGACAATGTATACTCCGAGGGTTAAGAAGAGTCACCTGAGTAACGTACAATCACAAAGGCAAGCTGGATGTAGCAAAAACATGCTTTTCCATAGAGGCATGTAGATAACAACAGCTGAAGTAAACTCACCCCTATCCTATGCCCCTGAAGGAGCACAAAAACACATCCAGGATCAGTCCTGTGTTTTTGAAGAAACCGAGGTCATAAGAGTTTTCTCACAATCTCTCAGGATTCCCCTGGTACAACCCCATTCATGAACTATGTTCTGGTAGCACCTATCACTTACATTACAATTTAGCAATAAAAGTGGATCATTCCTATTAAAATAGGAGCCCTGGAAACAGGTTTGTGGACCAGGGAAAGACCTAATGGGTGACATGTCTTAAACCTCTAGCATCACTTAAAGATCTCTGGTAAAGAGACACAGTGTGTTCACTGACGTAAACAGTTGCCTCGGGAATTTAATGCAACTCTCTGAGAGGCAAATAGAGTGTAAGCAGTTTGTCACGTTGCCATTGACTCTAGAGAAGTGAGGGAGCATAGGCTGGACGGAAGGGTATTCCTTCAGGTGGGTGGCGATTTTAAAGATAGAAGATATTCTTGAATGTTAGTAATTTAGAAAAAGAAGGAAATTATCAATATAGGGACAGAGAGGTGCTTCAGTGTTGGCATTAAGAAGAAAAGAGTTATAGGTAGCCCACCAGCACCAGAGAAGACCACTCAAACACGGTTTACAGCCAGTTGGAAGGCTTTATTCTAGCCAGCTGGGCTTACACCCACGTGTTCTCAGACTTAGGTGTAGCGCCAAGCATCCATCACACAAGGCAAAAAGCACGGGCTGACAACCTGGTCAGGAGCTGCGGGGGACTGCGCAGAAGCAAGTTTAACAGAAGCTAAGTTAGCTAGGGCAGCCTGACCTTGGGTTCCTAGGATAGAGCTGGGTAATTTCCCATGGGATTCTCCATCAAGGAGATCAAATTCCAGTTGAACCTGAAATGGCCTCACCATGAGTACAAGATGGTGGAACCTCTGTACTGCACCACTTGTCCTGTCGTGGAAGGATACAGTCTAGTGAGGAGGAGAATTCACCCACAATACAGGGGGGAGGCACAGGAAGTGATAGCTATCCCTGGCAGGTGTGGCATGGGACAATGTAGCTGTCCCCTCCCAATTTTCTTACCCAAGGAGGTAGCCTAGTTTAAGCCAAGACACATTGTAGTAGGGGAATGTGACTTCTTGATCTTCTGTAATTTGGTAGGTGAACACATCAATGGTTTATTCTCCTGCTCATCTGCTCCCCCTGCACCATTCTCTGTTGCTCAGGGGCGCTGGACCATGCAATATACACATTAGAACAACTAGAGGGCACTATTCTGACCTCATTTAAGGACTGTGCTCCTCTCCTCTTCTTCCAACACTTGGGCAAAGATGAGCACTTGGTTCTTTAAACCTGTTCCTTAGAAGAGTACTGTGTGACTTTTCTTATGCATATGATGTGTGAGATAAGTACCATCGCGGCAACTAATTTCCAAAAAGTCCTGTGAAGAAATACAATCTTTCCATGGACAGGCGGTAGGAAACCTTGTGTATGGAGGGTGAGGAGACCCTGAAGGACTGAGGAGTGAGAAGACACAAAATTGGTGTTTGGGGGAGGGTTATTGCAACAAGATTAAATATGATTAAGAATCAAATGAGTGCCAGAAAATGTGTTCAGCATGGTGAGTTGAGCCATTTTGTGATGGCTTGCAGTGACAGCCAAGTCGATCATCAGAAGCAGTGTTGTCAAATCTGCTGCAGGAAAAACACAAAGGAAAGCTGAGGCGGACAGATACTCGGACTTCTGATTTGCAGGGTGTATGAAGCAGTGTGGAGATGGGCGCTGCAAAGCGTGGGGCTGCGAGCTACGCGCTGAGGGTGCGGTGCGCCTCACCCTTCTCCGGGACACTCTACTCTCCTTTGCCTGCCATGATTGGATTTCCTTCGATCCTTCCCTCACTCACACAGATTGGACCTAGATGTTATGGAATGGTGCCTGTCACGGTTTGGATCTGAAATAGCCCCCAAAGATCCACAGAGCAAAGGCTTGGCCGTTAGCCTACAGCACTTCTGGGAGTCAGAAACAAGAAAGACCCTCTTTACAGGGACTTTCTCCTTGAATAAAGTGTGTGCTTGAGCAGTTTGGGAAAAAAACTGAAATTGTCTCGAAACTTTTGTGGCCTTTGGCAATTTTTCCTGTTGCTTATTTGAAGAATCAGGCAAAAGGCTGAAAAGCAATAGATCAATCTGAGAAAATTATCCTAGCAAACATTCGACGAATATAATTTAGGAATCAAGTTAAAAAGTGAAGACCAGCCTGATATGGTAGCACACACCTTTAACCCCAACACTGGGGAGGGAGAGGCAGGTGGATCTCTGTGAATTCAAGGCCAGGGTCTACAGAGCGAGTGCCAGGACAGCCAGGACTGTTACACAGAGAAACCCTGTCTTGACATCCCCATCCCCGCTTCAGAAGACTGAAGAGTAGGTTCTTTCTTGTCTCTCAAAATAATCAAGAAAGAATTAATGCTTCCGTGAGCCATATCTTTCTAGATAAGAGACAATCTCTAGTTGTATTCGTTAGCTTTGTCTTTGCTTTGACAAAACACGGGACAAAGACAACGTAAGGAGGAGTTTGTTTGGCTTCAAGTTTGAGGGCACAGTCCAGCAAGGCGGGGATGGCAGCATTGTGAACTAGTCATCTGATCCACAGGAAGCGGAAGTGTTGAATGCTGTCACTCAGCCACATTTAAGGTGGTTCTTCCTACCCCGATTAGCCCATCTAGAAACTCACTCGCAAAGATGTCCTGAGGTGTGCTTCTCCTTGCGTCTCAACATGTCAAGTTGATGATTAAAATCAACTATAACATTGAATGTTCTAGTCCAATTGTCCTCAACCTAGAATAATGTATGCCCCAAGGGGACAACTGGCAATGCTTTAAGATATTTTGCTTGTCACAATGTGGGATCCAGTGCACAAAAGCTCCCACAACAAGAATTACCGAGCACAAAATACCCAAAGTGCTGAGACGAAGAGACCTCATTCTGTATATTTAAAAAGTAAGTTCTTGAATTTGCATCGTTCTTATTGTTGATGAGGCACAATCGTCAGAAAACTGACTTTGTGTGTTTATTGAAAAAGAACAAAGGGACACACAAGTTTTATGTGACAATTCCCTTGTGAAGCAGCATGGAAAGGCTTTTTCCCCTGACAGGCTTGGGGAAGATGAAGGGAATTACAAGCTGACTTTGATCATTTATGCAACTAGGTTACAGGAGAGCAACCCGGATAAAGAAGATAGATGTAGGATAATGGAGCCTGGGAAGGAAGGGATAGTACAAAAGCAGTGTTTGTTCAAGGGAGAGAGGTGCGAGAGATTGGGCTTTGTTCTGTTTCGCTGCTTTCTTGCCTGTGGCAGAGCACTGCAGTTCAGCATAGAAACTTGTGTGCAACTTCTCCATATTTCCAGGCAGTAACTAAAGCAGACATGGCTAGGCTAAGATGTACCTCTGTGGGCGAGTGCTTGCCTGGCACCCGGCAAGCCCTGGGTTTGATACCCAATATCACATAACCTGGAGCGGTAACACACACCTGTAATCCCCGTGGAGTTGAAGTGGAGTTGACATTATCCTCTGCTGAATGAGTTCAAGGCTAGCCTGTGTTACAAACGACCCTGTTTCATAAAAGTAAGAGCCACACCTGGCTTTTTGCTAAAAGCAGCAGCCAGGGGACGAGGTCTAGTGGATGGAAGCAGGGGTAATGGTGACAACATTGTCTCCATTTCTTAAACTAAGTAAGGGACAGATTTTTTTTTTTGGTTGTTTCTTTTCAATTTCAACGATATCAATCAATGGTCCCCACCACAAGTCCCCACTAAATCCTCAAATCTTCTCCATAGGTGTCCTTCTTTTGCATGAAGTTGTTTTTGTGACTCTTAAATTGAATTTTGCAGTATATAGCTAAGTGTGATTTTTAGTCTCTACTAACCCTAAAGTTAAGAACAGGTAAAGATGAGCCGGGGATAGAGATAGAGAAGTATAACCCTAGCTCTCAGGAAGGCTGAGGCAGGAAGAGCACAAACTGCAGGGTATCCTAGGCTACATAGGTACATTATCTAAAAACAAGCAAACAAACACCACACCATCATCCACAACAAAAAACCACAATCCAACAGGCATGAAACTTCTTCATCCGTGGACCTCATTATCTAGGGTGGCTTCAGACTGTGCCTAGGGTATGGTCGGTCACTCATACATATTTCAGAATAGACAACTACTTCATAATTTCCCATGAGACCCAGTTATGTGTCGTCTGGGTTTACTGTTACCCATCACCCTGTTCTAGACACATGGCTTAACCTCGAACCTCTGAAACCAAAGCTATGGTTTGACCACAATTATCTGTCCATTTCAGAAGGAACAGGGCAGGGGCAGCAGTGAATTTCAGAGAACCTTATGTGGACTTTTGATTGAGGAACTTCTGTTGCGTGAGGCATCTCAGACCTGGAGGCACAGTCCCTCCACCCTAAGAGGTGGATCGGGCATGTGCTCAGCACTTTCATCTTTTGTCTCTTCTGTGAAACAACGCTAGAATAGAGCCATTAGCATCAGTGGGAGATTAGTTCCAAGGACCTCTGTGAATACCCGAATCCATGATTTACAATCTGCAATTGCAGCCATCTTTCTCTGTCTCACCCACCAGTTCCCAAATAACCACACGAGACTTATTATTAATTATGGAAGCTTGGTTGATAGCTTAGGCTTGTTTCTAACTCGCTCTTATAACTTAAATTATCCCATATCTTTTCATCTACATTCTTTTACATGGCTTGGTTACCTTCCCTTTGTAATGCCCACGCTGCTTGCTTTGCCTCCCTGGTGCCTCCTTATATTGTCATCCTTCTTCCCAGTGTCCTCTGAGCCTGGAAGTCATACCTAGCTATTTGGTCATTTAGTTTTTTATTAAACCAATTAGAGTGACACTTTTCCACCATGTACAAAAAGATTGCAACCTCGGAAACACTGAAACCATCCTTACATTATTTATAATACTTAATGCTATGTAAGTAGCTAGGTTGTATGACTTACAGGATAACGACAAGAAAAAGTCTCAACATGCTTAGAGCAGATGCGATGCTTCTGTTTAGATTTTTTGTTTATTACAAAACAGATTCCCTGGGGCAGGTGTAGTGACTTATGACTTTAATCCCAGCACTTGGGAGGCAGAGGCAGACAGATTTCTGTGAGGTCTCAATTATTCTTATCTACATAGTGAGTTCCTGGTCAGCATGGATAGACTGTCTCAAAAAGCTAATAGTAATAATAATAATAATAATAATAATAATAATAATAATAATAATTTCTGTTATGTAGCCCTGGCTGGCCTGGAGTTGCCATATATGTACTCAAATGTATCTGGGGGCCTTCAATGCCTTTCTTGATAGCTGCTTACTGATTCCCTCAGTTGAACTCAGAGCTCACCCATTGTCTAGTTTAGCTATTCAGATTATTCTAGAATCCTCCTATCTCTTCCTTCCACATGCTAGGATTAATGATGGCCATCACACCTACTTGGCTTTTACATGGGTTCTAGGGATGTGAACACAGCTCCTCGTGTTCTCATGGTGAGCACTGTATGTGGTGATATTTTATTTATGCTATAACAAATAAAGCTTGCCTGAAGATCAGAGGGTAGAGCTAGACTCTAGTTAACCATGGGGGTCTGGAAATCTGTATAGACAGACAGGAAGTGTTATGGATGGGTGGGGAGAGAAATATAAGATCGGAAGGAGACAGGAACCCACTCTCTTTTTGGGTGTTGAGAATCACAGAGGCAAGACCTTTAGTAGCTGGCTGCTCTGCTTCTTTGATCTTTCTGGGTTTTTATTATTCATACCAGTTTAGAACTCGTGCAACCACTATATGCTTTGGGCCATCTCCCAGCCCCCTTTTCAAGTATCTTTGATTCTCAGCTAAATGAATCTGTGGATATAAAACCTGCCGATGTAGAGGGGACATCATATGTAGAATCAGTTATATTAAATGAGGAAAGGTTCCTGCTGACATCCACCTTTCAGTAACTTGAAGGGTTTCTTCCCTCCCTCCAAGTAAAGGAGATTCAATAATTATTGCTACTCTAGGGCATCCCTAGGTGAATAAAGAGTAGATCTTTGATAAATAGTAAGTCGATAAGCAAGTTTTTTTTTTCTCCAACAAATCCCAGAAGCCAAAATTCTAGGATTCTTATGCATTTGCAATGTTCTGGAACTTGCAGAATTCAAAAGTAAGAATAGCTTTAAATATGAAAGCCAGGGAAAATGCAAATCTGGAGCTTCTGGCATTTGAACCATCACAGCAAAATCCAAATTGGATTTGGCCCAACAAGACACTTGGCACTTAATGCTCTCTTGGTTTGATGTCCAGGAGGAGCCTCATCAGTAGCCCATGAGGTCATAAAAGGCAAACCACATCAGCACACGAGCCAAGAACTGATGAAGCAGGACAGAAAGGAGACATGATCCAGAGCAAAGAACCGCAAACATCAAACACAGCAAGTGGTGAACACTGCAGCGGTAGCAAGACAGATAGGCATGAGAAGAAGCACGAATGGAGACGCTACCAAAACTAAGAGAAGTCCTAAGCTCAGTCCTAGAGCCACAATAAGCAGCTCTCCTCACCCAGCCACACAAATAAAACCTGCGCAGTGGTAAAACACGAAAACACAGCATGCAAGTGCTTCCCTTTGAGTTACAGAAGTGAGAAAGAGAACTCAAAGGAGCAGATATAAGATGTACCTGTGTAGTAATGGAGACTTCTTTCCTTAAAGAACATTTGATCTGTGCCAGGCTGCCTGAACCAGAGGAACAGGGGGATGACTGTGAGACTATGTCTCCTAGAAATGTTTGTTAGACCTTCCATCCATAAAGTCTCACCAGCCTGGCTCCATGAACATCATATGAACAAGGATGACACCAGTAGACATGCTAACGTGGAAGGGTGAAAACTCAGGAGGCCTCATCCTAGACAAAGAACTACAGACAGCTAAGGAACACTGAGATCTGGAGAAACAGTCTTCCCCAGGGATTGTTATCCCCAGGAATAACCAATTGGTTATCCAACACCAAATACACACACACACACACACACACACACACACACACACACACACACACACACACAGAGAGAGAGAGATTGAGTATGTTGTATTTATGTATTTAGTAACACACACACACACACAGAGAGAGACAGAGAGAGAGAGAGAGAGAGAGAGAGAGAGAGAGAGAGAGAGAGAGAGACTGAGAGACTGAGTAGGTTGTATTTATGTATTTAGGAACACACAAATACAGATATATAGACTGAGTATGTTGTATTTATGTATTTAGTAACACACACACACACCAACAGCAGTTAAAGAAAAAGGAGTCAAAATGTTGAAAGAGAGCAACAGGTGGTGTGTGGGAGAGTTTGGAGTGAGGAAAGGTGTAGGGGAAATGTTGTAATTATATTAATCTAAAAAATATTTTTTTAAAAAAGAAGATCCCTCACTGGCATGCCCACAAGCCAGCCTAATAGAAAATTCCTCATGGACACTCCCCTTTGTTCACGATCAAAATTAACTACTACAGTCCGTCACAGTACAATGTATTTCTTACATGTTTGTGGTAATACCTGGTTATACACATCAAGGCAATCATGCAAGTATTTCAATGCAAAGAGGTATCGTCTGTAACACTTGAGAAGACTAACAAATGACTATGTTACTAGCTTACGTATTTAGCATACTAATCTTTGTTCTCCTTCTACTTATAAAAAAAGTTTACCACAAAATGTATGCCATGAATTGCCAGCAGAGCCTTCTGAATTTCTTCATTGTATGAAGACACTATGTTGGGGGAATTGACCTGTACCACCTAGAACCTCCTTTAGGGATGCAAAGACATAGCTGTGTCATGAATACGTGGTCCATCATAGTTAAAAAAGACAAGACAATAAGTTCACAATTATTGTCAAGTCAAGTGCAGTTCAGAGATACTCCTTTCCTTTCAAAGCATTAGAAGGTTAGGAGGTTAGAAAAGCAAATGCCTAACTACGAAGTCACAGAAAAAGCCTTCATTTTTTTTTAAATGTATATTTTGAAGTTCCTGAAATGTTTCTTGGGAAGTTTTATCTTGTTGATATGGTAGATACATTGTCTTGGGAGAAAACATTGCTTGAGCTATCTTAAACTCCCAGCATCTAGAACCCCATAGGGCATTCCTCTGCATACATGAGGATAAGATGGTGGTAGATGCAGAAAGGAGATCTGTAGGCAGAGTTTTCTGTTGGGACCACTGTCAGCTCTGTTTTGCCAGCTGCTTCCCAAATAACCATTCAGAGACTTATTTATTACAAATGCTTGGCCAATAGCTCAGGCTTCTTATAAGTTAATTCTTACAACTTTAATTAGCCAATTTCTACTAATCTACATTCTGCCATGTGGCAGTACCTTATTTCAGCCCAGCATGTTTATCTCTTTCTTCCTCTGCCTTTCTCTCTCGACTCTCCTGACTTTGCCTTTCTTCTTCCCAATATCCTCTGCTTCTTTCTGTCCCACCTATACCTCCTGCATAGCTACCTTCCAGTCAGCTCTTTTATTAAACCAATCAGAAGGCACCTTGGCAAAGACACATCTTCACAGTGTGCAAAAAGGTTATTCTGTAACAGACATACATTGGAAGGAGAGATTACGTAAAGGTATAAGTCATCAGTAATTCCAGAGTAGCCCTAATAAGGGGCTCAAAAATCTAAATGCAACAAATACGATCAATCATTTCTGTAAGAACAGATGTGGTTGGTCCAAGAGCCATTTTCTACATGCCCTAAGTTATGCAGGAGTGCCATTAATGAGTTTCTCTTCTCCTGCTCCATGGTGATACTGGGGATGTAGGAAGCAGAAGACAAAGCATGTCAGACTTGCAGGAATGGTCCTCCCTTGTCTCCAAGGCCAGTGACCATCTCATCCAGTGCCACAGCTGAGCAACATCTGTTCTTAACTTTCTGCATCTTTGAGTTTTCTCTTTCCACTGGAGCTTTTAAACTTACTTTAAAACAGGAGTAGCAATGGGCCTATGTAAGTTCTCAGCTGTTTCTAATTCTCTCCCCAGCCCACTCTCTCCCAATAAATGACACATTGTAGAAGGTGTTTTACAACCTGACTTGTTAATAGATGCAGACCTCTCTTGCAACAAAGCCAAACAAAGCAATTAAGGTTAAAACACAAAAATCACAGACACACAAGATAGATAAGCGTAGAGTTATTTATAACCTATGAAAGGAGCCAGACTGTCTAATGTGGAAAGTACCTTTTAACTCTAAAAGTCTAACGGGGCAAGAAAATGTCCTCATATTGGAAGATCACACTCCTTTATACTTGGGTATTTGGCCTTTCCTCCTCCTGGTATACATACTTCTCTTCATGGGTTCCATTACAGACCTGTGGATGAATACTATAGGGATAACTAAATCTACCCACTTTTCTCTCCCTCGGGCATTCAAAACTGAGTCATCTGTTTGTAAAACACTCTGTTTTTTTTTTTTTTTTTTTTCATAACAACACTGAGTTAGAAACGTCCTGTTTATCAGCTGTGGGTTCATGTCACCCCTTAAAGATGAGCAATTCTTCCTTAAGCTTCTGTACCAATGATCTACCTTTTTGGGAGGGGAAAGAGAATTCAGACTGGGCGTGAATGTTATGTTTAACCTTGCAAACTTCCAAAAGAATCTTATTCTTTGTTACATCGAGGTTGATACATTAACTAATTGAATATGCCCGGAGATGATGTAACAGCAAAAGGTGATAGGAAAGCTCTAGGCTCTGACGAGTGGACTGTGATGTTCACAGTCCCTCTCAGGCTGGGGGAGAGAAGGGATGTGGGAACAAGTCATGCACAGGTAAGCTTTGTACTTAACTTTTGGCTTCTCAAAAGCAAAGGAAAACATTGGAGGCAATGTTCCGGGCATTACCAAGAAACTGCCTGTAGTTTTGAGATTCAACCACAAGGTGGCACCATCTCATTAACATTTTTTTCCTCAGTTCTGGACCACGGACAGGCTACATCAAGCATCCTGTGTTTGCTGATTTGGCTGATTGTTTTGTTTTGTTTTGCTTTTGGTTTTTGAGACAGGGTTTCTCTGTGTGATGACTCTGGATGTCCCAGAACTTGCTTTGTAGACCAGAGATCCACCTGCTTCTGCCTCCTAGGTGCTGGGATTAAAGGCGTGTGCCACCACCCCAGATTCTTAACAGATAATTTAAGAGAAATACTCCTTAGCATTTTTTTGAAGACTTGATATGTGTTATAGGTTTCTCAGGAATGGCTACTTAGACTCTCAGAAGCCCTACAGCTTGCTTTCATTTGTTTTGTGAACAAACACTGTGTTTAGAAAACTAATTAAGCAGAAGAGTCACCATTGACCCATGTTTTTCTAATGTCAAAGCATTTACTGATCATGCATGTAGCCTGAACATTGGGCTACAGTGAGAACAGTGAGAGTAGAGAATTCAGCCTTCATAATGCTCACAATCTAAAAGTGAGAACAGAACACATGAGCCAGTTTACAATGCAAATGGAAAACACATGTGTCTATAATTATTATTCCATATAAAGTTTACAGGGTGTAAACTAGTCCAGAAAGTGTAGGCTGCCAGGCACAGAGTTCCACAGTGAGACTCTGCCTCAAAATAAAGAAAATATATAAGTACATAGGAATGAATAAATGAGTGAACGAAGGAAGCAAGAAAGGAAGGAAGGGAGGGAGGGAGGAAGGAAGGCAGGATAGTGTAGGATTATATACAGTCCAGAAGACACCCAGAAGCCAACCCTTTTTTCAGAACTGAGTATTTCTCGGAGGGCTATTTTCAGAAGTGAGTGAGTGGGGAGAAGAAAAAAGAAATTCTTGGGGCTTTCCCTTCATACTTGGGGATCCATGCTGGGGAGGATTTGATTTCACCGCACAGTAGTTTGCTTTAGTAATTAGTGAAGGAGTCTTGGATAATGCCCTGCTCCCTCTCCCAGATCATGTACTTCACACAAAGGTAGGCAGGAGCTCATGCTATGAAAACAAAGTGACTGGCTAAGGTGGGCATTTGTGCACACACCGCACCATCTCCACAGATCGCAGAATGCAAAGAGCTAGGACTGGTGTGCTCAGGACCCCAGGCATATGCATCTTCTCTAACTAAGCAGGTGTCACACAGCCAAAGTGACAGATCACTGACCTCAGTGTCTTTTCCCCGGCTGGGAGAAATGCTCTGGCTATTATATATTGACCTAAATTGGATTTATCAGTCAAAAAAGTTTCAAGGACACCATTGACTTGGATCCTGACAATCTCATGAGGAAGGAGTTTTTCACTTTGTCTTACCTTCATGCCTGTCTCCCAACACACACACACACACACACACACATACACACACACACACACACACACACGCACACACTCACACACACACAAACACACACTAACACACACACACTAACTCACACACATGTGCTCATGTATACACATACTCACACACATGCCCCCCACATGTGCACACAGTCTCACACACTAACTCACACACATGTGCACATGTGCACACACACAAGTCACACACACACTAACATACGTATGCTCATGAGCACACATACTCACACACACTAACTCACACACATGTGCTCATGTGCACACACACATACACACACACACCCCTTCCCCCAGGGAGAGTGGAGATTACTACTTGGGTTCAGTCACAGAACTAATTTGTAGCTGATGCTAGACTTGAACCTGAATGCTTGCATCTTCATCAGCTCACCGTTCACCTGTGATAGTAACATTCCCTTGCCATTATAGTTAGAAAAAGTATACGAATGCCTAATATACCAGGCGTCCATCTATATTACCTTAACCTCCTTATAATGGTCCAAATGCTTCTTCAAACATTTTACAGGGATGAAGAGGTTTGCACAATGGTTTATATGTATCTAGAAATCAGCACCTATGGCTTCATACAGCACAGAAAGATGCTGCATATAAGAAAGCTCAAAACTGTATTCGGATACAATCTAGGACATCACAATTCATTTTCAGATAGTCAAATTTTTATTCTTGCACCCTCTAGGTTATAAAATACAGACAGCTCGAGTTGGGAAAAGAGTCACTCACCCACAGACCCCAGGGTGGGTGGGAACTGACGTCTGTAATATGGGTATTACAT
Source organism: Cricetiscus sungorus (assembly GCA_030556225.1). Lineage (NCBI taxonomy): Eukaryota > Metazoa > Chordata > Mammalia > Rodentia > Cricetidae > Cricetiscus > Cricetiscus sungorus. The sequence continues at coordinate 16,481,870 of JANBXA010000731.1, forward strand.
GCAGCCACCGATCTACAGGGAATCACAGATTTTTTGGTCTAAATAAGAGAGATCAAGCACACCTCTGAGATCTCTAAAACCATAAGGAATAATTTATAGCAGGAACCAGGTTTAGAAACTTATTCAACAAAGCATCCAACAATGTTATGATTGATCCAGACTAAAGATTATCCTTTATGAAAATGGATTTCACAGATAGTGTGAAAACAGGGAAAAATCAGGTTGTTTCCAGTGCCCAGACATAGTCACAGTGGTTCACTAAAACCCACGGCTGAACAGCTCAGGAGCTTCCCGGGTTTGCTGTGAAAGGAAGTACCTATAGGCGTTTCTGCTGACCCTGCTTGTTCTCGGGCTGCAGGAGGAAACATTGCTGAGAGATGGCGCCCTTGACCAAAAGATGTCTGGAAGCAAAGCTGAGCGGCCCACAGTGAAGGCCGAGGCGCCAGCCTTCCGTGGGCCCTGGATTCCTCCTGCATTACTTCATCCCTTCTTTTTTAAGAGGTGGCATTTGTTCATAAGTGTAAATAAATAAAGCCACAAAAAATTCCTTTGGATGACAAGCTCAATTAAGAATTAAAACGGAGGAGAGCAAGGAATGTTAAAGGATATTACAATTGTCTGGTGAGCCTTACTTAAGTTGACTTGGTGACTTAGATTACGGTCTGTGGTGATGAGGTCTTTAGGTAGGAGGGGTTCGTTTTTAAGGACCTCGGAGCTGTTGCCCTGGGGTAGCAACAGCTCACAGTGCTTCGAGCTCTCAGAGAACTTCCAAGGCAAAGTCACAGGTCCTAATAACAAAACCCCAAAGTGCAAACTGCCATGAGGGGCTTAAGCAACCACAGTTCAAGAACTCGGAGACAGAGCAAACCACGAGGGTTCTTTTCCTTAAACTGATGCAGTGGAATGCATCTGTTCCCCTACAGGTCAGGAACCTCTTCGTGGTCATGAAAAAGACACCACGGGGGTTTTCATTAGACTCAGAGCTCTGCTCATCTCTGCACCCTCAGTGAATGCTCCAACGCCTCCAGAGACGGAGCACTCTCTCTGTCTGGCACGACACCCCATCTCTGCCTTCATCACACTGCTCCAGTTGGGTGAAATAAAGTTTATTTCCCTAAAACTTTCCCCTAAATTAAAAAACAAAACAAAACAAAAAAACAGAAACAAAACAAGACTTCAAGAACTTTGGAGCATCTGCCATGTACTGAACCTACTTGCATATTAGGAACAAAAACATCAATAAACCATATAAACCATATGGAGTCTGGCCAATTTTGTGGGATTATTTCCACCTTTCTCCTAAGAAATAAGCTATTCTCTTCCAAACACTGGCATTCGACTGCAGGCACCTCAGTGGAGAGAGGAACTGTAATCGGGACAAGGTTTCACCATATGTTTGATTGTCACATCCCCAGCGGTCAGATATCTGAAGACCATTTGGGGGGACCATCCCACCACAGTCTGTGCCTCTTCAGGCTTTATAAACACGCAGCAGAATGCAAACTAGCATCGTGCTATTCCCGCATGAAAGATTGCCTTGGAAAAAGCTATTGATAGCAGCTGTAAACACATCTGTGGTTAGTGCGACCAAATCCATCAAGCAGAACCATTTGGAGACAGCTGAGGTGATGAACAGGGAGAACCCTGAACTATGAGGATGTGGTTTTCCCGCTAAAACGTGGACTGGGATGAGCAAGCCAAAGCATGAGTAGGGTGTGGGAGAGAGAGGAGAGAGGTGGACAGCCTGCCTCTTCTTGTCACTTTTCATTGTAAGACATGACAATGAATTGTCTGTTGAGGAAGTGGCCGAGAAAGGATATTCCGCATCGATTGTTGGAACTCCAGGTTTAAAGAAAGAGGCAAGGGAGGAAGAAGAAAAGGAGAGCTGAGATAAAAATCATTCCAGAGCCGGAATGCTTATAATGCAAAGAGACAGTTGCGTTGAAGGATTAGGCCCCATGGCCTGATTAATATCATTTGATCTTCTGGTATTGAAAAGACCCAGTGTACTTTCAAAGCCAGTGGGCTTTTTAAATAAAACCAGGAGTCTGGGGTAGCAGAGCACCCCGCTGGAAGAGACAGCAACTCAGTTTTTCGTTGCTGATTCTTTGTTCTCTTTCTTTTCTGGTCCTACCTTCTTCAATGTGTTCAGTTTCCTTCTCTCTGCCAGTAGGGGCTGCATCTAAATCTGAAAATCTGGGCCCTGAAAGATTTAATACGATTCAAACAAACACTTATAAATGCATCATGACCTACCTTGGTCAGGTCTGAGTTTGGGTCACTCACATACTACAAATATCATAACTTGGGACCACCTTCCATTTTATTTCTGATTTTGCCTGCAAAAAACTTATTCCCCCTCCTCTCTGCTATTTGGTCAATAAATAGCAAAATTGCTTACTATGCCACTACGCTGACATACCATGAATATATCACTACACTGTCTTGTTTTCACGATGTACTCTTTTTTTTTTTTTTTTTTTTCTGATTTCTTATACAAGTTTTGGTGCAATTGGTGCTTCTCCTGAGCTTGAATGGTCTTTGGCTGGCCACATTTTCCATGAGCTAACTTGGTGCAGCATATGGTTGGGGGGGGGGTGTTGGAGCATCTCTACATTCATGTTGTTATGTCAAGGTGGCCAGGCAGTGAGATAGGGAGAGTTTCTATGATTGTTTCAGAAAGCCAAACTCTGAGATCCATTCAGCTCCTGGCATCAGCACCAAGGCAGCTAACAAAGGAGGATTGTGATCTTGATGGTTTTCCCAGCAGTGACTGGACAGGCACAGACACCAACCAGAGAGAGCACTCACTCCTACTGATCACACGTGAGACCATGACTGAAAAGGCATCGATGGTGAGAATCCCACATCCCGATGCAGACTGGCTGGGATGTTTTCCTAAGATCCCCTCTAAAGCTGGTAGAGCTCATACCTGCCTTCTTCCCTTGATGGTTTTTAAGAACATCGCCTTGGGTAATAATCCTCATTGAAAGCTACCAAGTTAAATCTGCCCTTCGAAAATAAGCATTATGGCATGCAAACTTTGGAGAGTTGGAAGTTTAACAAAAATAAAACACGGTAAATGTATAAAGCTAAATGGAGAGAAGTTATGATCATTCCAGCTAGCTTCAGTGTTAAGAGATTAAACCTGAGCTTCTAAATCCAGACTCCTTGGCTAGGAAGTGGAATTGTTTAAACACAATTTAAAATATATGCAACCGGAAGACTTCCCTTCTGGAAGGAGACAATGACATCTTAAATGCTGATTTGAAAACAGCAGTAAGTCAGCAAAAAGCTAGGCATGGAGTAAAGTCTGAAAGCATTTGTCATTGCTGGAAATGCAGAAAACAATCAATACATTTGATGGAGGAACATGGCGTAATTTCATGTATTTCATTGTTTTTCACATAAGTACAAGATCAAATGGATGGGCTACCAGGCTCACCTATTTATTGATAGGTAGTTATCAAATAATAGAACCCCATTTGGCTGGAGGGGGGATAAAGTGGAAATGTGGTGGTTTAATAGGCCCATGGCTTTAAAAATCTTAATAATCTTTCCCTTTGACTTGGTTACCCTAATTCTTAGAATACATTTTACACATATACATGTTTTATATGTAGCATGAAAGATAAGATTAGAATAGATATAATAGCAACATAGCTAATATCATGGAAGAACAAAAAACTTAAACTAAATCATCTAGTGAATTCTCAGCCACAACCTAACTGCAAATCTACATGAAGGGATATCATGCAGTTATTAAAATAGAAGTTTCCAAAGATTCTTAACTGTGGGGTCAAGCATTAGGTGAAAGGGGAACTTATAACTCAGAGAAAGTAGTGATCTTGGCACATTAAAGCAACAATGCATCAGTACTCACCATTTCCATCGGAGGGGTTAAAGCTAATTTTACCTTGTTTAGGGCTCAAGGAGATTTGACAGATCAATTTTGGAGTGATTAAGTTTTCAGCCCTACATTGCTTTTATAATTATCACAGGAAAACTGAATTTTCGATTAAAAGCTTGTGTGTGTGTGTGTGTGTGTGTGTGTGTGTGGTGTGTGTGTGTGAGTGTGTGTGTGTGTGTGTGGTGTGTGTGTGTGTGGTGTGTGTGTGTGTGAGTGTGTGTGTGTGTGTGGTGTGTGTGTGGTGTGTGTGTGTGTGTGGTGTGTGTGTGTGTGTGTGGTGTGTGTGTGTGAGTGTGTGTATGTGGTGTGTGTGTGTGTGGTGTGTGTGTCTGAGTGTGTGTGTGTGTGGTGTGTGTGTGAGTGTGTGTGTGTGTGTGGTGTGTGTGTGTGTGTGGTGTGTGTGTGTGTGAGTGTGTGTGTGTGTGGTGTGTGTGTGTGTGTGGTGTGTGTGTGTGTGTGTGTGTGTAGTGTGTGTATGTGTGTGTGTGTGTCTCCTTCCCTGTCGTTCTCTGTTGTTTTCTACTTTATTCTGGCAGACAAAGTCTGAGTCTGGAGGTCGGGGTCTGTGCTAGCTTGGGTGGCTTGCAAGTCCCAGGGATCCGGCTCCCTGGGACAGTTATAGGTGAACGAGCTGTCAGACCAGACGAACATGGTGTGAAGGGTCTGAACCTCAGTCCTTATGCTTACTCAGCAATTCCTTTGGTCCCCATCCGCCAGTTCACCAGCCACACCCCCATTCCCTGCTTTTCTTTTGAGAAACATAAAAGGATTCTAAAGTTTTACCTTCCTTACTCCCCAGGGATCCTCTGACCCAAACACAATTCACAGGGGCAGCATCTCGGTCTGACCACCCTGGAGGCCCCGCTGAGTCAGTCCCAGGATAATTTTGATGCTGATTAGACCGATTTCAGTTCTGTGATTTTCTTCTTCACCCACCCATCTGGGCTCCTGCAGCACCGGTGCCACGCGTTCGCTCCAGGCCTGCGATGAGTGGGGGAGAGTGGGCAGGATGTGGTGACAGATTCAGCATCTGGAACCTCGTGCTGTGTGACCTTCGGTGCGCTCCTGGTGGACCTGCAACCCCGCTGACACTTGCGTGAGAACAGCAATATCAGCTCTTTTCTGATTTTGGCTCGAAATCTTTTCCAGTTTTTAAACTTAATATCGAGGCTCTTCCTTCTGAACTTCAAAGGAAGAGCTGTCCCGCTCCTGTCTCCTCCATTCTCACTCCTCCGGCTGGCAATTTGCACAGTGTGTTTAATAAAACTCATTTAGGCTACGGGTAAGAACAGGTAAGAACAGGAACTATGGATTTTGACTTATGTGAGTTGCACTATTAGCTTCAGACAAATAAAGAGTAGAAGGGACCTGGGGACCTGCTTGTCACCACATTTTAGAGATCCTATCTGACCTCTAGGACCAGAATTCTATTACACGTAGGCACGGGGAGTTGTGTTCCACACACATGCTTGCCTTTTATATCATGGTCCAGGGACCTAGAACCAGGGAGTCCTTCCCAATGGTCCCGGTTTATTCCTGACCTCTCAGGGCTCTCTAAAAGTACACCACAGGCTCAGGTGGATAGGAAGGGCGCAGAGAAGGGATCTTAGCAGGGATACGGAAGAAGCTTGCTTGAACAGCCCCCGGAAGTGGTACCAGACTGAGGATTAGCACAGAGCATCACACTGTGGACCCTGAGTGCTGGTTCAGTGTTGTTGTGAATCTTTCTCCCAGCATGTTATTACAGAACATTTTCCCCTTGAGAGAGAAAGGAAAACAATAACCACGAGAATTCAAGATTCTACGACAAACTGCTTTTATTTTAATTTTCAGTTTAATTCATAATGGAGCCGTCCCACCCACCCCCATCCCAATAACTGTGCTATTGTCCTGGCCAAATTCCAGTACTCTGTATTCAAGCTAATTCTATTCCTCCCCCACTGGATACATTATTCTTCACTTCCCCCATAAAAATCATCATGTTATACTTGTGAAACAAAATAGCTTTTGTGTTTTACCACACATGCAAAAAAAAAAAAAAAAAAAAAAAAGTTGCATTTCAGCTCATAGTGAACTCCGTGTGAAGAATTTCAGGGCTACGTGGGGAACTGTTACAGGAAGCTTAGAGTTGAAGCTAGTGATGCATTTGAATAAGGGTGAATTCCCTGTTAACTGGAGCAATGTCACATAGTGCATTGTCCTGGTAACTTCTTAGGCAGCATTTTAAACATCATTACAATGCAGACATCCCTTGCTTCCCAAGTACGTCACTCCCTTCACCCTCTAGACTTTTAAAAAAATCACCAGACTGGAGGTTTCCTGAAGTGACTTACTAAGTGCTTTGTGCTCATCCAGAACACTTTAGAGATGTGATTTTTATGATAAAGCTGGGAAGAAAGCCACAGGAGCTGAGGAGTCACTGTTCTGTCCCTTTTCCGGTTTTAGCTCTCCTGCTGTCTGAAATCCCATTTTGGGTATTGATCGGAAATGTAAGTTTCTTTTCTTGAGTTTGCATCCCCTGGGATTGTGGAAGTGGCTAAATAACAGTGGTAAACGTTTAGGAGGGAACTGATGGTTAGGCTTGCAGCATGGTTGGGGAAGAGCTGGCTCCCGTCAGAGAACCATGATAAGAGGTAGGAAAGGTGACAAGGAGACTGGAAACCTCACCATGGCCAAGAGAAAGTTCAACTGACTTGGAACCCTGAAATCTTACTTTCAAGTTGTTTGTCTCTTCTCAACTATTAGAGAAAACTAAACTATTTTCAACACTTGCTGAGTCGTGCATCGCTGTTTACTCCCTATGTGTTATGGGCCAAGATTCTTGACATTTGTAACTTGCCAATGCCACCAAATTTTCTCATCAGCAAACTCAACACAATTGTCCTCATACCACGATCACATTTGCTGCTACTATATTAATTACTGTGAAGTGAGTAGAATGTTTAATGCGCCTTAGAACAAAAATATTCAATGAATACAAGCTATTCTTCTTAAATTAAGAATCCATACACACACACACACACACACACACACACACACACACACACACACACACACATATATATATATATATATATATATATATATATATATATATATATATATATTGTCTTGGATTTCCATTGCTGTGATGAAACACCATACCCAAAAAGCAAAAAGGGAGGGCATTATTTGACTTATACTTTCACATTGTAGTCCATCACTGAAGGGAACAGACAGGAACTCAGAGAGGGCAGGAACCCGGAGACAGAACGAATGAAGAGGCCATGAGGGGCGCTGCTTACTGACTTGCTCATCACGGCTTGCTCAGCCTGCTTTCTTTTAAAACTGGGACCACCAGCCCAGGGATGGCACCACACACAGTGGGCTGGGCCTCCCTGCAACAACTGCTAATTGAGAAAAGGCCCTACAGCTGATCTTTTATTTTAATATGATTTCTTTATTGATTCTTTGGAAATTTTACAACATATTCTCCAATTCTGCTCACCTGCCAGTCTCCCCATATCCGCTCCTAACCCCTGCAGCATCCCCCAAGACAAAATGTTAAAAAATCAAACTAAACCAAACCAACCAAGCAAAAATCTCTTCCTCTCCCTTTCTCACCTCCCAAACACCCCTTCACTCGACCTGGTGGCATTGGGAGCTATAATGTGTCACACAGTATACCCTTCTGTCCAATCAAACTTACTTGCAAATGTACATTGCAAGTGAGTCATTGGTCTGGTTCAAGACTTCTGGTTTCTGGTACACCATCATTACTAGATCCTCGTCAAATTCCTTTCGTTATGGAGATCCTCCAAGTATTGTTCCACAGGGCCAGTCCCTTCACGGGCTTCAGCGAGTTTCACACGGGGTAGATGTTAGGGCGAGCCCAACCCAAGGTCTGGTTGTGGGCCTGGGCGGTAGCTGAGCTGGTCAGTCTAGGCCACTGGGACCACCCCTCAGGTGAGGGGGCAGAGCCAGCTCCCCCCTCACCCATGGTGAGGCCATTTCCCCCCAGTGGGGGGTGGGAGGGAGTGCACTAGCTCTCCTCTGAGGGGACAGGGCCAGCTTTCCCAGGGCCAGGCAGGCCAGCATGGCCTTCTGATTTTTGTCATGCATGGTTCCTGTGACCTCCTGTGGCAGCACAGGCCACTGACATCAACACAGACCCTAGCTGCAGCAGGACCTTGGACTTAATCATGGCCCACAGCAACAGCTGGGGCAGGATGATATCATAGTCCCAGGGGAAGCACAGACCTCAGATACCAACAAAACCACAGATTGTGGTCCAGCCCCTGGTTTCTCTGTGATCTTTGGTGGCAACAAGGGTCTTGAACTTCAACATAGACCCTGGCTACAGGAAGCTACAGGAGGACCATGGCCCCAGACGTGGCCCTTAGCAGCAGCCCAGGTCTGGATGTCACCATGGCCCCAGGTGGCAAGCAGGCCCTCCAATCAATGCACTCACTCTTCACCACATTCCCTTGTTCACTCCCTCCTCTCTCCATAGCACACGAGCCATTCTGCTGCCCCCTTCCACCCATTTCTCCACCACATATACACTCAGTGCCACAAGGCCCCCGGCAGGACCATGGCCCGTGGGTGGCTAGCACACACCTGAGCTGAATGGAATCAGGTGTGTCTACGATATCTTTCAGGCAGCCCAGGCCTTAATGAAAAGGCTGGCCCTACAGCTGGATCTTATGGAGGACTTTTCTCAATTGAAGTTCCCTCCTTTCAGATAACGCTAGCTTGTGTCAACTTAGCATAAAACTAGACAAGACGTAATAGATATAGATTAGATATAGATGACAGCAAATAACACAAACTATAAAAACTCCAAATATGTTTGATTTTACAGGCATGATGGATGCAATAGGAATTTGAACTTTTACTTGAAAAATGTGGTCTTTTTCTTTTACTGAACTACCTCAAAAACAACAGGAGAGAAGTCTGTGGGAGGCCCACGAGGGAGTGGCAGGCCACAGGAGGTGCTGTGAAGGTCATTTGAAGCCTGCTGTTCTGTCCTCTCTGAGCTTAGAACCTCAGACTACTACACTCATCAGGATGGTAGTAGAATTTCTGGGTATACTTGTCACTTGTCTCATTGCTGTGACAAAATACACAAGAAAAGCAACTTATGGAAGGAATGACTTATTTAGCCTCTCACTTGAGGATGCAGTCTATCATGACAGAAAGCCACTGCACTGAGAGTGTCCCTAGCTGTGGTGGCATCGGGCAGCTGGTCACATCATGTCTATAGTCAGGAAGCAGAGACATGAATGCTGGTGCCCCCAGGTGTTATGAGTAGGTTTTTCCTGCCAGTCTGGTCCCACCACCATGCCAGCCCCAAATAACACACAGAGATGCTACATTAGATATAAAGCTGTTGGCCTGTTACGAGCATTACTTATTGGCTAGTACTGCTTTAAATATTAACCCATTTCTGTTAATCTAAGTATTTCCATGTGGTCTCAAATTACTTGAGAGAGGGACTGGTGTTCTCTCTCCATCCTCCATCTTGATTCTCCTTCCTACTCCTTCTGGAATCCTCCTTGTCTCCTAGTCCCGCCTATCTTGCTTTCCTATTGGCCAACAGTGCTTTATTCATTAACCAATATGAGAAACATATTTACAGAATGACATCTCCCATCACCCAGGTACTTAGTCTTTGTCACTCAGTCTAGGACCTCCATGCAGTGTGCCTCCCGTGTTCAGAGTGGGAGATCTTCCTTCCCGTTAAACCTCCTGGAAATGCTCTCACAAACATAAGCAGAGGGTTGTTTCCTAAGTCTTAAATTCAGTGACATTAACAATGGACAGTAACTGTCACAGGGGGTCAAAGATGGGATTTCTGACCTTGCTTTCCTTGTCCTTGTTGTAATGAGCACAGTAAAAGCATGTCTTTTAGACATGTAAAAATAGCTAAGTCAGCAACCTCACCACACCCAAGTCTGTACTGATAGCTGGAACCCAGCTACATCACTCACTCAAGATAACCAGACAGTCCTAGAACGCCACACCTCCCACTGGACAGTATGCAAGCAGAGACCAAGAGCAATGCTCTGCTCTGAACATCTTGAGAGACGCAATCTTGATCTGTCCTGCAGCTGGAGAGTCTCCCCCAAGATCTTGACCCTTGAACCAGAAACTTCTATTAGAGACTGGACCTGACCTTCAGCTAAGATATATTGCACAGAGGAGCAGCCTTGGGGAGATAGGCTTGGGACAGCAGTTAGGAACTTAGAGTGTGAACCTTTGTCACGACCCTCAGAATAATAAAATATAACTCTTGTTATACTATGAGTATTATCTCTTGCTTGGGACACTTGTGAATACATTCTCCCACCTGTGATAGACTGGAAGACAGTTGCTGTGACTACTAAACTGGCATCTGTAGCAGAAATGATTGGGAAAGAATTATTGATGGGAATATGCCACCTACCACCAACTTCCTCCCGACAGAGGTGGAGTCGGAAAGGGATCTGTTTACAAATAGGATTGAAAAGGAAAATGTTAGTTCAAGTTTGGAGGCATCAGAATATAGGAAAACTCAATTTGCTGCTAAATAACTAAGCATTGCAATGTAGGATGAAAGGTCTCTGAGGGATACAGAACCAGTAAAATGTTTTGATTAAACAAAATGATCTGATGGGGGGGAGATTAAATTAAGATGTGCCTTCCCTACCTCTTGTGGATTATCTTGTAGAACTGTGAGTCTATGGAAGGCAGAGGCACCCAGCACCCAGACAAGAACGCTTGGTAATAAATCAGGCTTGAGAGCTGTGCTAGAAAAAAAACACGTTTGTGTCTTTGCACATGGGACTGATTAACAGCAAATGAACCAATAATTTCCTTAGTTCTTGCGAAAATTAAAAAAATCAAAGAAAGGATAATCCTAGATCGAAAACCTAAACCTTTCACCATCCAGGCCTTAAGGTGTCTTTTGGGCGCCACAGTGACCCACTAGGAAGTGACTCTTGGCTCCTCTTCCCCAGTGAGGCCGTAGTTTCCATTCCCAGATATGACCATGGAGAAGAAAGACACATAAACACACGAGGAGGAAGAGCCAGGAGTCACAGAGAGCAGTAGGAAAAAGGCACTCACCATTGCACAGCCGTGCAATGAGAGGATGAGACTTTATAATGTGCTTAACATGACCGAAGAAAAATTTGACCAGGAGCCTGGAGGGGTCTATGTCTGCCTTTTCCCAATAGGAGTTTGTTCTATAGTAACCCTCCTGTTCCTGTCCAGTATTTAGTATTGGTTGATATTAGATACATTGTCACTTACATTATGGCCCACGATGCCAGACGGGTAGGGCTATACTGCTCAGAAGTGCTCAACTTTAATTCATGGGAAAATCTTGCCGGGGAATGAGCAGAGTTTTCATGTTTCAGAGATTGCGTGAGGTAGATATTTGGTGTCCGTTGCTTGTCATACTGTTTCTTTTCTCCTCCTGGGCACAGAGCATTTCCAGATGTTCTGATTTCCTGTGGCCAAGGACAACCATGGGACTGTAGGTAGTGGACAATGAATAAAATCAACTCTGGTGTTACTTTCTGTTGCCTCCCTTCTACCTGATGGCAGATGCTGCAAGCAACATCAGTGAACTCCAGGGGCTCAAATTGGCTGAAGAGCTCTGATGCAACCAAGTCCCGGACCAGGATTGCCAGTGAAAGGTAAGCGACCTGAAAATGCTGCCTGAGCGCGAGGATCCTTTTAGATTCCTGTAGGAACAAGAAATACATTTTGTTTTATTGAGCTGCTAAAATTTGGAAATTGTTTTAATGGCAAATTAGTAACTTTACTTAATGCACATGTTATGAAGAAAAATTCTGGAGAGAGGCATTACTTTTAAAAATGTTTTTGAGATTGTTGTTTTCATTTCTTATGTATTACTGTTTGTCTGAGTGTATGTCTGTGTGTACCGAGTGCGTGCGGTGCCCATGGAGACTAGAACAGGGTGACATACCCCCAGGACCATAGTTACAAAAGGCTATGAACAGCTGTGTGCATGGTGGGGCTTGAACTCTTGTCCTCTGAACAAGCTGTCAGTGCTCATCTCTCCAGCACCAAGCAGTTACTGCTTAATACACAATAATTGGAGAAATCCTCACAAAGTAATACTTAGGAAACCAACTGACGAAACAAACAACAACAAAAATAACAGCAACAAAAAGCCTGGGGGAACAGCATTCCACACTGAGGAACCAGCAGGATCAAATTCTATATCTAATGAAATGGATTTGCTGGACAACATACATGGAAGAACAAGGAGCCATCAGTAGACTGAGGGCATTGGGAGGAGACATCACCAGGGAGGGCCAGATGGTAGGAGGAATTCTAGGCCATCGTCAGAACTTTGATATTTTTTTTTCTGAGTGAGGGAGGAAGCTGTTGAGTTTTGATTAAAGGGAAGTTGTCATCTCATATTTGGTTATATACTTTAATCCACTGGTGCAGGGAGAAAGCAATAGATAGTTAAGGATTTAAGTGGGTGTCAAGATGGCTCAGTTGGTCAACTTGTCACCAAGCCTAATGACCCGAATTTGAGAGCTCTGGAACCCACATGGTGGGAGGACAGAAGCAACTCCAGCAAGTTGTCCTCTGACCTCCATATGCATACACACACACACAAGCACACACATGCACATAGACACACACACACATACATACAGACACACACACACAGACATATACACACACACACATGCACAGAAACACATACAGACACAACACAGACATGCACACACACACACACAGACACACAGACACACACACACACACAGACACGCACACACACATGTGCACACACACACAGACGGGACACATGCACACATTCACACACACAGACACATGCATGCACGTGCACACACACGCACATGTGCACATACACATATGCATGCACAGTCACATATACAAAGACACACACACACACAGACATGTACTCATAAACACAGACAAGACGCACGTGTGCACACATGTGCGTGTGTGCGCACACACACACACCACGCATGCACGCACACAGACACAATGTAATAAAAAAATAAAAAGGATAGAAGCAAAGAGAGGGCTAGCAGAAAACCTCAGGTACTTGATGACAGCAGAAGTGGGGATAAAGAGCTGTATTCTGTGTAAATTTTAACATAGGCTTTGCTGCAGGGCTAGATGATAGTAAAAAAAAAAAAAAAAAAAAGCTGCCCAACAACCCCATGATTGACAGCTCTAGCAGCTACCTAACAGGAAAGGGCTGTCTTTACTGAAGTGGGAAGATGGGAAGGCTGAGTTCTACAGGGAACACTGGGGTTAGGGCTTTAGATACATTAGGCTTGTGCAACCTTATTTCATCACCTCTGTTCTAGATGTTTCTCTTTCCAGCCCAGCTCTCTCTATGGTCTGAGAACCGCTTTCTATTTACTCTCCCTTCCTGGGTAATTTCCACACTCTCTACTCAGATATCAACACAAATCCATCATTTCCTTCTCCCTGAGACTGGGTTGGGTGTCATTGATGACCGTTCTTCATTATAACTCCATCTTTGTTTATGTGTTTGTTTTGTTTTTGACAAGGTTTCTCTGTGTAGCCCAGGCTGCCTTGGAACTTCCTCTGTAGACCAGGCTGACCTTGAGATCAGAGATCCACCTGCCTCTGCCCTCCCAGTGCTGGGGTTAAATGTGTGCATCACCACAGCCCGGCTATAACTCCATCTCAATTCCCCCGGTAAACTGTGCACACAAGCCTTGTTTGTCTTCAGCTCTTGACTAAGAGCCTGCCTATGAAATATGCTCAAATATATTGCTATAAGAGTGGACTTAGTGAGTGAATGAATGAATGCATGACTGATTACACAGTAGCCTCATCAAGAGTTACACCGAGAGGTCCTAGAAGAGTCCCACTATTACAAGTGGGTAAAATACTAAGCTGACAGCTTTCTCTGAGTGATTTCATCATAAATGCTGGAAATGAAACACTTCACTTTTATATTAAATTATAGGGCATTCTGGGCAAACTCATAACCCACCACTAGCCTGTGCGTAGATCTTTAGGAGATGCTACTTTTAAGGTTTTTTCCCCTTCTCATCTGTCTAACATTTTATTCTGTTGCCCTGTCAGTTTATATATCTTTGCAAACACTTTTTGCCATTTAAAGTATTTATTTGCTTTCAAATTCTTTTTGTTTAAGAAATTTTTATCATTCCAAATTTAAAAGATGCACAAGGGTGGAAAGATTAGGATGAGGAACGGGTATGTACCAAACTTCAGTGAATTCAACGCAAGGTTAACCCTTGACTCATCCAATTCATTACTGTGAAACAAATTTCAAGCATCATGTGAATTATAAACATTTTAGAATGTCTCTAAAATATAGGGCTCTTTATAGGTGCATGGCTACTGTGTTCTTATGTCTAAGAATAACCAAGGGTCTTATGACCATAACTTCATAGTTTATAATTTGTGAATTGCTGTATGGTGTGTGTGTGTGTGTGTGTGTGTGTGTGTGTGTGTATGTGTGCGTGCGTGCGTGCGTGCGTGCGTGCGTGTATGTGTGTGTGTGTAATAGCTTGATTCAAAACCCGTATAAAGTTTCTGCACAGACTGCTTAAAAGCTACTTCACATTTCCTTTGCATTCTTAATGTCCCCTGTATCTTTCTTCTTTTTCTCCCTGCTTCAATTTTCTGCTCCCTAGCTGTGCTCATTAATAAGCTTTACTACCTAGTTTTTTATTAGGGACTTTTTACAAATTATTTTCCTCTTCAGGGGAAAGACCTATTTTCTTACCTACTTGCCTCAGCTAGCCAGATCCTCCACTGCATTGTTAGAGAGAAGCAGTGAAAGAAAATAACCTCTCCTGTTCCCTGGGAATCTTATTCTGCATTTCACCATGAAGCAAGAGGTGGTACTGAGCTTTCTTCTTCTTCTTCTTCTTCTTCTTCTTCTTCTTCTTCTTCTTCTTCTTCTTCTTCTTCTTCTTCTTCTTCTTCTTCTTCATCTTCTCCTTCTCCTTCTCCTTCTCCTTCTCCTTCTCCTTCTCCTTCTTCTTCTTCTTCTTCTTCTTCTTCTTCTTGATTACTTTTTTATTTTTTTGGTCATTGTGAACAAAATACCAGACATAGACAACTTAAGGTTTCAGAAGGTTCATTGTGTGGTTGCTTGGCCTAGAGTAGGTGTGTTTGGCAGGGCGTCATGGTGATACCAGTACATGGCAGAGGACTGCCTCATGGGGGTCAGGGAGGAGTTAGGCATGTCACACTCCAAGAATTTACCCCCAGTGACTCACTTCCTCTAGTAAGACTCCACCTCCCAAATGACCTTCCAAAGGGATTCTGCCGGCTAGAGGCGAAGTTTTTAAAGTATGAGCTGTTTGAGGAAAAACTTCTTAGCCAAGATGTTTGCTCTCCTCTAACTGCCGTGCCTAGTTAATGGCTTTGCTTCTAAGAGAAGTTCACCAGGTCTAGTGTCCAACTAGAAATCTTTCTTCCTTACTCCTTCAAATCTGTATAAGGGAAATTGTTGGCTTGGGTGGTGCCAATGCTACTTGACAGCCATTGACATAATTATCCAGATACACAAATTGAGTCTTCCTACCCGGAGTGTGAAAAAACTGCATACATTTTGACTATCCATGCATACTGTAGTGTAGCTATGTTAGATATACACATGTATATGCACTATCCACGCATACTGTAGTGTAGCTATGTTAGATATACACATGTATATGCACTATCCACACATACTGTAGTATAGCTATGTTAGATATACACATGTATATGCACTATCCACACATACTGTAGTATAGCTATGTTAGATATACACATGTATAAAGATAAACAAAAAGTGTACCATTTTCCTTTTTCCTTAAAAACGTATCTTGGGTAGCCCCTCTACACTACTTCATATGGGTATTTATTATTCTTCAATGTAGACTTTTCATTTGCTTATGAGATGAGATCAGAAGGTGCAGCTGTGTGGAGATTATTTCTTCCTTATAGAATTATTTCTTTATTTGTGTTGTAATGAACATACATCATTTTTTTTTCAACTAGGAACAGCTAATAAAGTCAAAAAACCATGATAGTGCATGATCAAAGAGGGCTCAATTTTTGGAAACAAAAATACCTCAATTGGAATAAATTGTCTGGATATGATGAATATTCAAGCTGATTAAACACTCGGATGCCAAATTTAAAATTCAGCTACCAAGTAATGAGCCTGTTTTGTTTGTGTTTTAATTTTTCACAAAAAAAGACAAAGGAATTTTTAAGAAAGTGATATCACAACACTTTTAGAGATCAGTAACAGCATTTGAATAACCATACTCTTGCAGAATTGAAGGAGGCAATGCTTAGGGTCAGGAGCTATAGATATGGCTTCCAGGTTAAGAATGGTTACTGCTCTTGTGGAAGACCCATGCCCAAGTCCCAAAACTCTCATGGCAGCTTATAACCATCTATCATCCAGTTCCAGAGGACCTCATACTCTCATCCGCCTGTTACAGGCTCTTGCATTCATATGGCACACATATATACACTCAGGCACACATGCACACAAATACACTCACCTATATAGCAAATATACATATACATACCTACATGAATTCATATCCTTTGTGGTTATATTTATCATGTATTTGTACATATGGCTGTGTGTAGAGTGACATCCTAGTTTATATGAATAGAGCAGGGGGCAAAAGAGAAATATCGACAATCTCTCTCACCATTAGAGAGTTCAAATTCATTATAACTTGTGTTATTCTCTTCCATGTTTTATGTTAATACATCATTTCATTCTCATTGTTACTTATTTCGCTTAAGCAGTCTTGTGACTTCACAATTCAAATGTCATTTAAGAATCATATTGACATACTTTCCCTTGTCATGCTGTCCTTGTGAGAAAAGCATTTTAAGTGTTACAAGGAGGTGCTGTTACTATTACAAAGGTTATTATAGGAAGGGTAAAAGGACTCCGCTGGAAACAGTAGCCCCATACATGAGACAAACAATGTTACACAGTTCCAGAGGCGTTGTAAGGAGAGTGGAGTGTACAGATTAGTGCAGATAATACAGGCAAATATGTGAACCCAAGTTCCCTCTATGGAAATAAACTGAGAAATACAGAGGAATCTGCAGCATGATGTACTTGGGGGCACGACAGGGTGCAAACGTATCCTGTGACTGGTTATCTACAGAGCACTGGGACTCGGTCCAACTACTTTGATCCTCTAAAGAAGCAAGACGGCTTCATCGTGTAAAGCTAATTTGGTAGAGTTCACAGGGAGTGCAGAGTTGGGTCTTAAAGGAGCCTGCCTGGGTGACCTCACTGCAGGGTACACAATGGCTTGGGTGCCTGCCATTCTCTTAAACAGAGATCTTTGATACTGTGTTTTAGTGTTTTTTTCCTCCCGAGGTACGACTTGCTAGTTGGAGGATGAATTTATGGCAAATACTGAACATTGGCACACTAGGCCCTTCAGATGGTTCAGGGGGATCTCAATGTGGCTCCTTAGTTCAGCATGTATGCAGTAGTCCTTCTTCAAAACAGTGGCCCTCTGTCCCTCCCAGCAGATGGTAGTGTGTTGGGAAATCTTTGCAGCATTCCAGTGGAATCATTGCGACTTTGATGCGTCATTAGGCCAAGGCCAGGAGCTATGGAACATATTACCTTACCATGAGAAGCCTGCCTCGCATGGCTTCGGCATTTGTAAAAGTGGTCCTCACCCTGAGCATCCCAGAGTGTGCATGGTAATAAATTACATTACCAACGCCTGCTATGACCTCAGTGAGAGATGAGTGTAGCCAAGAGCAGCTACAAGTTACTGTCAGTTAATTAGTGTTGGTGTTCATTAAAAGTGGGAGTGAGAGCCCAGAAACGGTCCATTACTCATTGAGAATGGAAATATGGGACAGCATAAGGGCTGTCCAAATAACCACCGAGAACCTGAACCAGGAAGCAGAACAGAGAGCAATGGTATTTAGCTAGAGGGCTTTATTTTCTATACACACACACTCACAGGAAAACTCATTGATTTGGCTACGTTAGCTGGCCAAGAAGCTCCAGGGATCCACTTGTATCCATATCCCCAGAGTGGGAATTACAGACTTGCATAAATGTGAGCTTTTACATGGGTGCTCGGGTATCCAGAGCTCAGATCCCAAAGCTTGTGCATCAGGCACTTTATGATCGGAGCCATTTCCCAGCCCTGGCAACGTACCCCCACCCCCATTTCTGTCTTTTGTGAATGGTACTGCCATCAATGCGATTGCACATATGTTGCTGTGCCCTGCTTCCAGTTTCCCCCTTAGCTTCACGTGTGGATGAAATGTTATCAGCCAGGTTCTTGCTCCTGCTGCCTGCTGCCTGCTGCCTGCTGCCTGCTGCCTGCTGCCTGCTGCCTGCTGCCTGCTGCCTGCTGCCTGCTGCCTGCTGCCTGCTGCCTGCTGCCTGCTGCCTGCTGCCTGCTGCCTGCTGCCAGGCCCTCTCTGTTACATGAACCCTCTCCTTTCCTTTAAGTTGCTTTTGTTCAGGGTTTTTTTTTTTTTATAACAACAGAAAAGTGACCAATACAGTATGCTGGTAAAAATATGCTGAAGGATCAGTATCTGATATTCCACGTCTCCCATATTTCATCATCTCATTCATACCTCACAGGACATCACTATTTCAGAAAGTATTCGCTGACAACTCCAAACATTTATATAATGAATTTTAGTCAATTTTACCCTTTATTATCCCTAGTCTTCTCCTGCTGAAACCCCTCTTATTTCCCATAAAGTCCCCTCCTACTTTCAAAGATTTTTGGTTCATATGTCCTACTAAATTTAAATAGGGTTGCCTATTTGAACATGGATAAGTAGTTATATATTGCTTCATGAGCAACTTAGCAATGGCTATACTATTAAAGAAGTGATGCTTCTTTCCTCACCCAACATTAGCTGTCAATAATCCCTCAGGGAGGGGTGGGTCTTATGATCTCTTCCCCTTTTCATGATAAAATATTGGGAGGCCCTACCACATGCAGATTATTTATTTATTTATTTATTTATTTATTTATTTATTTATTTATTTATTTTTCAGGTAACCACAACTACAGTGACTTCATGAGTGCAACGGCTAGGTCACACCCAAAAGACACTGTTTTTCCTTTGGCACTCCTCCCCAACCTCTGGGTTTTACAATCTTCTTACTTTCCCTTCAGTGATGTTCCCTGAGCCCTAGAGGGGAGGACTTATAGAGGACCAAATTAAGGTTGAGCATTTCTGGCTATGACCAGTGGGACTCTCTGTATTAATGGCCATTCATTTCACAAAGAAGCTTCTCCAATGAGGACTGGGAATGTGTTAATCTATGTGTATAAAGATAAGTATTTAGAAGGCAGTTTGGTTTCATGGTCATCAAGCAAACTAATAAGAGTATAGTTCCCCCAGGGGCCTGTGATCTACCCAGCCACATACTTTTCGTCATGTTTACACTACCAAGCATGAGTTACCTGCAGTGTACCCAGCCTTAAATCCAATCAGAAAGTTATTGGTTTTCCCTACTATTCGAATGTCACTATTGCACATTGCCAGGGTGCTCATTACTGTGGTGGCTTTTCTCTCCCAGCAGCCTGCAGAGCAACTTCCATTACTGTGTGAAAAGTAGCCAGCAGGTGGAAGTTTCCAAGTGAGTTCCAGCTTGATTTGTTTTTCATATTGTGTCCAAAGAGTGTAGTGTTTTCAGCAATAGGGTCTTGCCAACACATTCTGGTGTGCAACCAAGACCAGTGTCAATACTCTGTTGTTTAGGGGGTGTCTTTGGAATCCCCATGACAAATAACTCAAAGGAAGGTATCCTACATCCGATACTGAGAGTTTTGTTCAATAACTTGTGGTTTTCAGGAGGTGCATTACCACCCCTACCCATATATAATACCTTAACCCAACTCTTTTTACATGGTGCATTTAGTAATCGTAATAGTAGATTTCCATAGATCTTTTAAACCATCTTTAGTGCTAAACAGCCTACCTTTTCTATCTTCTAAATATCTCTAGGATTTGTCCAAAGTTCTCCATCTCCTCCACCATTAGTTTAATGCAAGCTCTCAGGATATTCCCTCTCCAATACAATGACAGCTCCCAAATGGCAAGAATGTTGCAGTATTTAGCCACCCTAGTCTCTTCTCCCTATTAGTTACACCATAGAGGTTGTTTTTGAAAGTGAATCTTGTTTCTGGTTCCCTATTTGCTTACATGAACAGTGGTTCTTCCATGCCCTTGGAAAAAAATCCTGTAATCTTTAGTCCCAAACCCTGAACACTTCCCTAAGTAGTTTCAGCTTTTCTCCCAATTCCCTTTTCCCTCTCCTCCTCCTCATCTGCTCCCCCTTTTCCCTCCTTTCCTCCTCTCTTGAGCTCCAAAAATGGCAAACTTGGACATAGTTCTGTAAGTTGCTCCTCCCTCCCTCCCTTCTCTCCCTCCTTCATTTGTTGACTTCTCATCTCTTCCTCCTTCTCCACTTTCTTCTAATCTCTCTCTCTCTCCTTCCTTTCCCCTCAATTTTTCACTTAATTACAACCCATTATCTGGTGTTCTACTCCAACAACACTTCTATTTTCTCAATAAATTAAGTATTTTTATTTTAATTAAAATATTTCATTAATTCTCCCTTCAGTCCATCTGATATCCTCCTCTCCCTCTAACTCCTTCCATTACCTTCCCACTCTCTCTAATCAAAGTCCTCTTTTTCTCTGATTATTATTTTACACACACACACACACACACACACACACACACACACACACACTGCTTGCTAAGTCTCATTAGTGTTGCTTGTGTGCATACACTTTCAGAGATGACCACTTGGTATTACATAAAGAATTTGACTTTCTCAGGGATGAACCCCCTCACAGCTTACCCAACACTTGTTTAAGAAAGCTTTCCCTGATATGCAAGAATAGATAGGGCTTCTTGCTTGTTTGATTCCGCAATCCATTTTGAAACTTTGAGCGTCACTGCGTGTCAGGAGCCTTTGGGCCATGTTGTACCTGAACACATGGCCTCTGTTCACACAGCTTCCTGAGGTGAGAGATAGCTTGTTTGGAGGGAGGAGATAATGAAGAAATAGGCAAACAAGAAATTACCAGGGAGCAGTAAGTCCAATGAGCTCTTTGGCCTTTGTGGGAGGCAGACCGGAGGACAACAGGGGGTCAGGGGTAGGAAATGGGGTGCAATGGTCCTCACTGGGAGACTCTAGTGGGGAGGGGCTGACTCCAGAAAACATAAAGATGGTTACGGTGCTTGAGTGACAGAGTGTGTAGAAGAGATCACTGAAGGCACTCCAGGGTAAGGTGTTTCAATGCTAGTACTGAACACCATGGGCATCCCCTAGAGGAGTTTAACTGTGGATAGGCTTAATTAATCAATTAATGATAGGCTTAAATGATTTACAGTCACAAGTTCAAGTGTAAACATCTAGTACAGCTTTCAAGTGGGGCTACTACATTATTCTGGGTGAAAGAGAAGGCGGTTTGAAGTCATAGGGTGCATCTAGGAATGGAGAAAGAGAGAGACACAATGGAAGACACGGGAGACAGTAAAACTAAGAGACTGCTGGAAGATTCACTGTGAATACAAAGCAAAATAAGGAGTAATTTCCCAACTGAGCAGCCAAGTCAATGGTGGCAATGATCATTGAGGTGGGGTGTCAAGAAACAGCAGGTTTCAGGGGAAGGAGAGTCCTGTTTCAGGTACGGGAAGTGTAAGGAGTACATCAGATAGCCAAGTGGCTGCATCAGGTAAACTGTGACATCTAAGAATCTGGCATGCATTACAGGTCGTGCATGGAGTCTCCAGTTAGCAAAGGACATAGATATAATTGAAGCCATCGGCCTTGATAGAATGGGATGGAGGATCAAGCCTGAGCTTTCAGACACCTTGTCATTCGGAAGACTGCCAAGGCTGGAAACAATTCCATTGACTGATGCGGCCTATTCTCTTCTGCTAGTGTTGCAGCATTGCCAAAGAAATCTAAAGGCTGCTTTACATTCTTAGCAGAGCATGCACCCTGCTCCAAATATGAACATAGTTTATTGCTCTCATAATTCTCTTTCAATAACAAATTCCATTGTCTTTAGTAGGTGGAGATACCTGACTTGTCTTTTTTCTGGTGCCCAGCTCGATGAATCTGGTTATCTCTTAGCCTCCTTTTGTTTGTTTGGCTTTTGTTTGTTTTAGACTCCAAATACTGATTGATAAAAATGAGTTAAAATATTTCAGCATAACAAACACAGATCTAAGAAGTGAGACACAGTTGTAGCAACATGTAGACACATTGAATAGACATGTAGACATATTGAAACTGAAATCAAGAGCCAGGATACACTGGGTAATTTCACAGTTTCCCATCAAATGCAGAGCAACTGTTTGTAGTCTAAAATGTCAAGAAGACTGCAAAAGAAATAAAGTTTGGAAACAAGGGGAGACAGTTAAAAGATAGCTATAAAAGAATTGCCTTATCAAGGCATTGTGAACCATGGGGTATATGTTTGCATAAACTTGCGTATGTGCTTGGAGGTCAAGAACTGTCATGCTCACCCGGGGTGGTGGAGGCTTGTATGAAAACATTCATCAAAACACAGGCTGCATTCCATTTCCAGAGCCCAGGATCAGGATGGCTCAGAATGGTTCTGCCTCGCCGTTAGACATCTAATGCAAAGCTATCAAGGCATCCCGCTTTTCTCTGAGACCCCTTGGGAGGAATTTTTGCCAAGAGCCATTCTCAGACCTGCTGCCTGTCAGGAATGAACTATGCTACCAGTTTCAGCTAGGACTTCCGTTGTCAAAACAATAATAGCTGTAATTTTCTCTCCCTCTGTTTACAGGAAACAAACCCTTCCTTCCTGTCCTCTGCTTGTAGCAGAAAATAGACAAACCAAGCAGATGTCCAGGGATGGCAGAGCTGTACCTGAGGCTGCAGCTTCCCTGGAGAGGGAAGCAGCTGCAGGGGGCTTGGGGATAGGTGTAGGGGGGACTTCAGCACCCATACCTTCCCCTTTCTCTGTTTTCGTGTCTCCCCTACGACTGTCAGACTGGGAACTAAATATGGCCAGGGAAATCTCAAAACAGAGCATTTTTAAACTCTTGCAGCCGCCGGTTTGCAGACTGGGTGACGTAGATAAACTAGTTGCAGAATTTCTCATGGGAATCCAGGGCGCTGCGACATGGCTGCTGGCTTTGGTTGCATGCCCTTTTGGCCCCGTTAATGTGTCCCTTGGGGTTTTGTTTCACATCTTAAAGATTTGGGAAGCAGCAAAATCTGAACATGCCAAGAGAATGTACTATCAGAACTGCCATTCAAGCACGCACGGCACAGAGGACCTAAGGAAGCTTGAAGCGTCCTTTAAGCACTCCAGTATTCTAGGTGCTTTATGCATCGTAGAAATCATCATCCCTGCTGTACTTTATTTACCCCATCTATGCGCGTTATCCAGCTATTTTGTAAATGTGCCTCTCTCCAGCATTTGTGCTTCTAGTGATGGTATGGAAATGTCTTGGGATAGAAAATGCTTTATTTTTTTCGAGAAATGTTTATACCCAAACTTTTGCTTCGAAAGAGTGAAATTATATTTGAAAATAGAATGAAGCTAGGGAATCGGATTTTAATAGTTACCAGTTGGAAAATAACAGTTAGAACAATGAAGGCAAACAAAGTAATCACCAAGTGTCCCTCATAGGACTCTGAGGGCAGCTGGCTACCTATGCTTTGTGTCACCATTCATGCTGTGTACATCTGATTTCAGCATTTGGGTTCTTTTGTTTTTGTTTAATGTTACCGAAGTGTTCTTTTATTTGTTTCCTGTAGAAACTCACTTAGAAGGAAGGGAATTAAAGTTTCAACTTGGTTTTTCCCATTGCAGTTTACATGGTATAACCAACACAATTTTCACAGAGCTAAGCTGATTCTATGCTATTTGTTTCGTCATTGTTTTTTTTTTTTTTTTTTTTAGAGCTGCCAACAAAACTGTATTTATTGTAAACCCAGCAGAGGGGCCCTCAGGCAGCTGCATGCCCTCAGGCCCAGGTTCTTTCTCTGGTCTCCAGTGAAATGAGCAAGGTATGCCCAGTGCCAGGGGGAGACAGAACTCTGTGTGACACTGGGAGGGAAAACAATTGGAACTCTCAAAGCTTACTGTGGAGACAGTGCTACCTTTGGGTGTGTGAAGCGTATCTGTTCTCCCTTCCCCCAGAACTTGAGGATTTTCAGTTGAGTTTCCACTCTGTGTATCTGATGCATAATCAAATTTATCCAGCCCTTGCTGTTTTTCAGAAGAGGCGCATTTGTTTTCATCCCATTTATGGCACAGGAGGGAGAGAGTCCAATGAGGTAAGGTCATGAGTAGTGGGAGGTGAAGCATGTTCCGGCTTCCGACTGAGGAGTCACCCCACCCCCACCCCGCCATTTACTCAGCTGAAGCTAGGAGCTTGACTTAGGCCACAGGAAACAACTTTGGCCCGAGTCAGTATGAAATAGAGTTAGGACTTGGTAAGAAAGAGACAGTAAATACCTCAGACTTAAGTCTGAGTGTTGCAACAAGAGCTATAATATGACTCTGCGGCTCTTGAAGTCATAATGTTCAATGGTAATGTCCAGCCAGATTTAAAGAGTGTGTGAAGTTAAAAATGAGTGGCGTTACTTACTGCTTTTCTTATAAAGTTTTTCCTTTTGTAATTGGATTGCAAGATGGTCTCTGAGGTTCACTCCGTTTAGAGTGAAACGGAGTGTTAATGTGGCTAAAGATTGCTATTCTAACTCTTACTTGAGATATCCCTCAGAAGGAAAAAAAAGTATTGTTTCTTTGCTGGCAATGTTATAGCTGTTTCGGTTTGTTCAGTTTTGTTCATGCTCTTGACTCTCAGCCAGCCCGAAATGTAAAACAGTTCCCAGGATGAGGAGCTTTCTTCTCTTCCCATGTCCTCTTGACTCTCGGCCCTTCTAGCCTGCCTCAGAGGAGCGTTCCCTGATCACACATCCCTGAGAATTAATGGTTGGGCCTTCCTTGTACAGTGTGGCTGTAGAGCATGTTCTCTCACCCCACCTGATGTGTGACTATTGTAGAACTCACACTGAGCAAAATTCAAAATGCTTTGTGTGTTTGTTTGAAATTAGCATCCAGCCCTAGGACGCACCTCATTAGTGGAGAGTTTGCCTGGCATGCATAGACCTCGTCTGGTCCCCAATACTGTAACCTCACCACACACAAATACATTAATCTGATTAAATTAATATAACTATTTCATCAGTAGCATTATGCTAATGATGGTTGTATAGCCCTAACTGGTCAGTGTGTGACTAGATTATTCAAACACAAAGCAAAAGTGAATACTTTATTTCAGATAACTTACTAGTAAATGTTTAATTAAAAAGTAATTGAGGGCCAGGGAATTGCATAACTGGTGAAGGTGCTTGTCACCGAGCCTGAAGACCTGCATTTGAAATAAAAACGTTAAACTCAAACAATCTGAGGGTCTGGAGAGATGACTCAGAGTTGCTGAGTGTTTGCCTACAGTATGAGGGCCTGGATTCGAACTTCAGCATCAAATCCAAGCAAGCAGGTGTGTAATCCCAGCAGTAGGCAGGCAGAGGCAGGAGGCCTGCTGGCCAGTCTCGCTGAATCAGTGAGCCCCAGGTTCACCGTCTTGTCTCAAAAAAGTAGAATAGACAGCAACTGAAGAAGATGCCTACCCTGGCATCTTCCCTTGACACAAGGATACACGCACACACACACACACACACACACACACACACACACACACACACACACACACACACACTCCCTCCTACCCTTATACATCGAAATACATAGTCTTTGTCTTTGGTGCTGGAGACCGAGTTATCAGCCACTTCATCTTAGAACGAGAGGATAAAAGGAAAGACAAGGCAGGCTGTCTAAATGGACATTTTTTTTTTAAAGATGTTAGACATCCAGCTGCATTTCTTTAGTTTGATTTCTTACCATCTAATCATTTTCTTCAGAAACATGTTGGAGCACAGGGGTAGCACAAGAAACACTAGGGCATATTTCAAATGAAATTATCTTCATTCCTTTTGATTTGAGTGCACCATGAGAAAAATGAGCTCCAAAGTGCCCCTCCTGGTTTTACCCCGACAAAGAGCATTCTTGTTTTCCTGTAGCCAAGAGGGCTGTGAGAAAGGGCAAGTCGCCTGCACTCTTTTCAGGAGGAGGACTTCACTGCGGGCGTGGGCTTTCTCAGGGCTGTCAGTTTGCAAGGGGATTCTATGGGTCAAGCTAATAGTTACAGCAGTTTCATGCCCATATGGGAAAAACTGTGGCTTATCAAGCTTCACAGTATGAAGACAGGAGTCTGGACTTCTTCACATGCATCAGGTATTCAAATTATTCCCAAACATCAGTTGAGATTATGGCTGCAAAAGGCTTTGAATGCTGCTAAAGATAAATCAATTGTAGGCTTCTCTAAGAGATTAAAATATTCATCACCACCCAGACTTGCACTTCCCTATTAGGGTGTGTCTGCCAGCTTCCTGATCTTCCTCTGAAGTTACTTGCAGCTACTGTAATCAGAACTAACTCCCTGGTAATGTGCTCCCGTAGTGTTGAAACGTCTGGTTTGCTGATTGAATTCCGTTTGCTCCTAGAATTATCAGCTTGTAAAAAAAAACAAAAACAAAAACAAAACTCCAATTTACTTTTTATTTCTGAAAGACTGAGCTGACTATCCCAATCACTTTTAAGTAGGTTTAAGCAGATAGCTTTCATTCTCAAAAAGGAGGCTGTGGGGGGTGGCGTTGGGTGGGGAGAGTTGGGTCCTGAGTAACAGACATATATGTCTTTATCCCATAATTTCTCACTCCAAAAACCTGTTATTCGGGACCAAGCCAGCCAGCCCTGAGTGAGAAACATGCTGTTGATCATCTTGTGGTCTTCCCTAATTTAGACAGATACCCCTCGTCTCTGTGATAGAAGTGAATCAGAGAACCAAAGGCTCACCTTTCCAGCCCTCAGATGATCCAAGCTATGTTAATTGTAGCCATGTTAAGGTGTGTATAAGTTAAGATGAAGTTCAGATGCTAATGAGAGAGAATGAAGAGAGAGAGAGAGAGAGAGAGAGAGAGAGAGAGAGAGAGAGAGAGAGAGAGAGAGAGAGAGAGGTTCATCTAAAATGAACTCTAGGGTCCACTGCTTCCTATTTTAGGAAGACTGAGCAATTTGGTGTAGTGTGGTAACCTGGTCCTTCGTCTGCTTTATGCTCCTGGAACACAATACACAAAGCAGGTGATTTATAACCAACAGAAGAAATGTGTGGGCTCTCATTATGGAAGCTGGGGAGTCCAGGGTTGAGAGCTGGCATCTCCCCAGGCTTTTCTGGTTGCACTGTCCTAACCAGAAGGGCAAAGAGGCTGAAATAGAAAGGCCATTGGACTCACTTTTTGACTGGGAACCCCCACTCTCCTGATTATGAATTCTCATGATAACACTAATCCATTTATGAGGACAGAACTGGCATGACCAATACCATCTTAAAGGTCCTACTTCTTGACCTGTTAGGACAAGTAAATTTCAATGTGAATTTGGAAGGGCACAAGCATTCTAGCTACAGAAACCTAGAAAGGCCCATTTTCCTCGCTGCCTTGTTGTTTGTCATAGTCATGAGGAGGTGATGTCATAGTCATGGAGAGGTGATGTCATAGCCTTGGAGAGGTGATGCCATTGTCATGGAAGGGGTGATGCTGCTGTAGCCATTTACTTCACAGTAGCGGGAACAACGGGGGGGGGGGAAGGGTACCCACAAGCCAAAAAAAGTATTCTATGTGTGCACATGATATTCCCCTTCATCTAATTGTCCTGAGTATCAGTGCATGGCCACTCAAGTGAGGCTGGGAAATGCAGCTTGCTAACTAATGTTAAGTTCTGTTACAAGAGGGAAGGAGGTAATGGTTATGGTAATAGAGATGATTCATAGCATACTCCCTGTCACAGATAGTACTGAATCCAGAATCATAGAAGAAAATTTTCCTCCACTGATAATTCATTTATCCAACATTAATTTGTTAAAAATCTGTCTTAGGCACTGAATATTGAGACTACCATGATTGAGTTGTGACCTATTAATACTGAATGGAGATAATCATCTTGTTCATGGCTATGGAGGATTATGTAATAGAGGCACACACAGATTTCCATTAGAGCAGCTAGTCTAAATTGCCACTCAGACAGGATGAGGGTGAGGAAGACCAGGAACACGGAGAAAAAGCTTTGGGAAAGGTGGCTCCCCTGACATGTTAGAGGTCAAATATAGTATGTATATAGAAAATATGCTCATGGACTTTGTTAACAAAGAATCCCTATGGTGGGCTCTCAAGGTGTAGTTACAGGAGAATAGAGACCAGCAGGATAGAATGGTAATGATTAAAGATGAATCAGAGAAGAAGAGAAGATGAAGAAGAGAAGAGGAATGGTAACTAAAGACATCAGCTTATTTTAGGGTTACAGAAAATAGGATTATATTTCAACACTGACCCCCCAAAAAAGAAGTCCGAGTAGAGGGCTTTTCTCTGAAATGACAGAAAAGAAAGTAAAACCTAATGCCAAGTCAAATGGTATATAATAAAGTGGCCATCAAACAGAACTACGTCTAGAGGTGGTTTCTTTATTTTCTCCTAAGCAGAAGGCAGTTTTGAGAAACAGGATAGGAGCCACAGAAAAACAGTCAGGCATGTTAAAAATAGCTATCAGTGTCTACAAAGACAGAGATGGAGCCGGAAGAGGATGAGTGGGTGTAATGTGGACCCCACTCTCTTGTCACCACGGTTCAGGTCCCCACCACTGAGACAGCTGCTGCTGCTTATTCCCTGTGTACTTTCCCCCAGAGTTTCTCTGTACTAACAGAAGCAAGTGCCTATATTTATCTCTGTATTAGTTAGGGTTCTCTAGAGAATCAGCACTGATAGAATGCAATCTATGAACATGTAAAAATGGGGTTTATTAGAGTGGCTTAGAAGTTATGATCTGAATATTCCAACAATGGCTGTCTGCCAAAGGAAAGTCCAAGGATTCAATAGTCATTCAGTCACAAGTCTGGATGGTTCAGAGGGTCTTAGAATATGCTGGAATCCCAAAGAAGTAAGCCCTTATACCAGTGAAGGAATGGCCTTGCCAGCCAGAGTGAGGGCAATCGGGCAATGAGCAACAGCTTCCCTATCCCATGTCCTTTATATAGGCTGTCATGAGAATGTGTGACCCAGATGTAAGGTGGATTTTTTTTCCCACCTCAAACGATTTAACAACAATAACAAAAATTCCACACTGATGTAACCATCTCTTCGGGTCTGAGTTAACTCCATAGGTAGTTAAGCTAACAACCATGCATATCACAATCGCCCCATCATCTTTTTTTTTCATTGTGGTGTGCTCATCTTGCTTTGGATAATGTAAATATACATGGGCATACTGCTACTTTCTGTAGTTGAGGCACCAACACTGACTCTTTCCCGTGCATCTACAAAGTAGCCACATGTTCAAGATCCACAATGGAAAAGAGATTCCTCTATTGTGTTCTTATAATGCGTTTGGTATTAAACAGGTGTGTGTGTGTGTGTGTGTGTGTGTGTGTGTGTGTGTGTGTGTGTTCTTAACTTCAGGGACACTGACGTTTGCACTTCATTTCTCTCTGGCTTATTATCAGCAGAGTCAGCTTCTGCAGACCTCTTGTTTGCAATTGTGTGTTGCAGGCAGGAGCATCTTGGCAGGGATCTGCAAGGTTCGTCCTCTCAGGAAGCAAAGCACCCACACACAGCCCTGGGTTTGTCTCTGGGGCAACATGTATGAGTGCGTGGGACGAGTCTGGCCTCCTCCCAGCTGTGTCTACTCTGTGTCAGAGTATGCTGGTGGCCTGAGAATGATTTCAGAGTGAGGGGCTGTCTGTCAGCTCTCAGGATGATATTACACGAATAAACAGCTCCTGGGTCTATGGGTTGGTCCACTGTGTGAGGTCATGATTCCAACAACTAATTCTCCTGTCCTCTCCTGGCAGTGTTAGGAAAGATAAATGCCAGAAGCAGGTGAGAGAAGACGTGGGAACAGAGGGGGCTGCTTGGTGAAACAGAAGGTGAGAGTACCACTCTGTCCCCATAGCTCGAACAAAACGACTTCCTTCTGTGGGGCTAAAGACAGGTCATGAGGGATAAAATTACCAACCCAGGAAAAAGAAGATGTTTATAGCTTCTGCTTCTTTTACAAAAATAGATGAAAGGACAGATTGTTTTCCCGCCCTTTGCAGCCCATGAACTTCCTTAGCTTGGCACGTAACTCGTTCATTTTCCCAAAAAAATAGGAGAGTCTAGTGGTGTGCTCTGTGTTGCTGTCCTGTGAAATAGATTGTACACAGTGATTACTATGCCGAGTCCTCCAGCTTCAGAGCTGTTTCCTGGAAGCCACTTTATAGTCCTTCCTCTTCCCTCTTTTCTCTTCACTCCTTTTTCTTTGTCCTCCCTTCCTTCCAGCTCTGTTATAATTTGCATGGCATGAATTCAGTTGTTTGACACAGTCACTGAAACCATCTCATAGTTTACAGAGTTGCACACTGCCAGCACATCTGAGTCTGGGGATTTTTTCCTCACCCCAAAACCAGTCCTAATATCTATTGATCATTGCCCTTTCCCAACTCCAGGTAAACATTAATATAGTCCATTTCTATGAATTTGCTTTTAATGGGCATTTCTTAGGAATTGGGTATTTTTAGGATTTGTGTGTGTTTTGGCTTCTGCTTATTATAATATTTTAAAGTTTTATCTTTGTTTTATTGCATTGTGACACAAGTGAATGATTTTCTCATATTTAATGTTGAATGGTGTTCCTTTGAATAGTTTACCATGTTTTCAGTTAACTGACATTTGAATTAAGTCTACTTTCCCTTTAGTCTGAATACTGTAGGTATCAGCTATCATATAGAAATAATCAATTTGAAGGCTGAAATCAATAAAGTAGAAACCAGGGAAGCAATACAAAAAATCAATGCAGCTAAAAGTTGGTGTTTGAGAAAATCAACAGGATAGACAAACCTTTATCCAAACTAACCAAACAACAGAGAGAGAGAACATTCAAATTAACAAAATTAGAAATGAAAAGGGGGACATAACAACAGACACTGAGGAAATCCAGACAATTTTCAGGTTGTACTTTGAAAACCTGTACTCCACAAAATTTGAAAATTCAAAGGAATTGGACAAATTTCTGGATAACTATCACTTACCAAAATTAAATCAAGAACAGATAAGCAACTTAAATATACCTATAACTCCTAATGAAATAGAAGCAGTCATCAAAAGCCTCCCAACCAAAAAAGCCCAGGGCCTGATGGTTTCAGTGCAGAATTCTACCAGAAATTCAAAGAAGAGCTAATACCAATACTTAAATTGTTCCACACAATAGAAGCAGAAGGTTCATTACCAAACTCTTTCTACGGGGCCACAATTACCTTGGTACCCAAGTCACACAAAGACACAATTAAGAAAGAAAACTACACATCAATATCCCTCATGAACATTGATGCAAAAATACTCAATAAAATACTGGCAAACCGAATCCAAGAACACATCAGAGAAATCATCTACCATGACCATGTAGGCTTCATCCCCGGGTTGCAGGAATGGTTCAACATACAAAAATCTATCAATGTGATCCACCATATAAACAAACTGAAAAAGAAAAACCACATGATCATCTCACTAGATGCTGCAAAAGCCTTTGACAAAATTCAACACCCTTCCATGATAGAGGTCTTGGAG
Source organism: Cricetiscus sungorus (assembly GCA_030556225.1). NCBI lineage: Eukaryota > Metazoa > Chordata > Mammalia > Rodentia > Cricetidae > Cricetiscus > Cricetiscus sungorus. The sequence continues at coordinate 16,513,564 of JANBXA010000731.1, forward strand.
CTGTTGAACCAACATCAAACTAAATGGAGAGAAGCTTAAGGAAATTCTTCTGAAATCAGGAACAAGACAAGGCTGTCCTCTCTCTCCATAGCTCTTCAGTATTGTACTTGAAGTTCTAGCTAAAGCAATAAGACAAGGAAAGGAGATGAAGGGGATCCAAATTGGAAAGGAAGAAGTCAAACTGTCTCTATTTGCAGATGATATGATAGTTTACATAAGTGATCCAAAAAACTCTACCAGGGAACTCCTACAACTGATAAACACCTTCAGCAAACTAGTAGGATACAAGATAAACTAAAAAAAATCATTAGCCGTACTATATACAGACGACAAAGGGGCTTAGAAAGAAATCAGAGAAACATCACCCTTTACAATAGCCACAAATGACATAAAGTATCTTGCAGTAACACTTACCAAACAAGTGAAAACCTTTTTTTGCAAGAACTTTGTGTCTTTAAAGAAAGAAATTAAAGAATATACCAGAAAATGGAAAGATCTCCCATGCTCTTGGATAGGTAGGATAAACACAGTAAAAATGACAATCTTGCCAAAAGCAATCTACAGATTCAATGCAATCCCTATTAAAATCCCAGCACAATTCTTCACTGACCTTGAAAGGATAATACTCAACTTTATATGGAAAAACAAAAGACCCAGGATAGCCAAAACAACCCTGTACAATAAAGGAACTTCAGGAGGCATCACCATCAAGCTCTACTATAGAGCTATAGTCCTGAAAACAGCTTGGTATTAGCACAAAAATAGACAGGTAGACCAATGGAATTGAATTGAAAATCCTGATATTAACCCACACACCTATGAACACCTGGTTTTTGACAAAACAGCTAAAAGTATACAATAGGAGGAGGAAAGCATCTTTAACAAATGGTGCTGGCACAACTGTATGATAGTGTGTAGAAGACTTCAGATAGACCCATGTCTAGTGCCATGAAGAAAACTCAAGTTCAAATGGATCAAAGACCTCAACATAAATCCAGCCACACTAAACCTCTTAGAAGAGAAAGTGGGAGGTACCTTTGAACAAATTGGTACAGGAGACTACTTCCTGAACATAACACCAATAACACAGACACTGAGGTCGACAATTAATAAATGGAACCTCCTGAAACTGAGAAGCTTCTGTAAGGCAAAGGACACTGTTGACATGACCAAATGGCAGCCCACAGACTGGGAAAAGATCTTCACCAATCCTATATCTGAAAGAGTGTTGATCTCCAAAATATACAAAGAACTCGAGAAACTAGTCACCAAAACACCAAATAACCCTATTAAAAATGGGGTACAGGACTGAAGAGAGAACTCTCAATGGAGGAAATTAAAAAGGCTGAAAGATCTTAAGAAAGTGCTCAACATCCTTAACTATCAGGTAAATGTGAATCAAAACAACTCTGAGATACCATCTTACTCCTGTGAGAATGGCTAAAATTAGAAACACCAATGACAATTTATGCTGGTGAGGATGTGGAGAAGGGGGATCACTTCTCCACTGCTGGTGGGAGTGCAAACTTGTACAGCCATTTTGGAGATCAGTATGGCAGTTCCTCGGGGAAATGAAAAATCAGTCTACCACAGGACCCAGCAATCCCCCTCTTAGGCATATACCCAAATGATCTACATCCATGCAACAAAGACATCTGTTCAACTATGTTCATAAAAGCATTGTTTGTAATAGCAAGAACCTGGAAGCAACCTAGATGCCCCTCGGCTGAAGAATGCATAAAGAAGATGTGGTACATTTACACAATGGAGTACTACCATAAATAAGAATGAAAGTTTGTCATAGAAAAAGTGTATGTAGGAAACTACAGAGATCTCAGCATATGTTTTCTCTTACATGACAATGAGGTGCACACAAGTATATAGAGACAGAAAGGGGGCTGCTAGTGGGTAGGAAGGGGACCAGGTAAAAGGCAGAAAGGTCGAGTAGAGGAGTAAGGACCATGAGCAAAATAATCCAATATAATATAATACAAATAGTAACAAGGAAACACATGTTATAACAAAGATAACTATTTTGAACATTAACGATTTTAATTAAAAATGAATTTTTTAGTAATGATGTAATAAATAATTCATTACCTATTAAATGAAGAACTAGTGAGAAAGAAGAAGGGGAGGGAAGGAAGATAATTAGTTCATCCTGTGTTCCACCTGCTGCCATATGGGAAACACGTCCTTCTCTGCCATCCTGGCATCACTGTTGTCCTTTAAGACATCTGTACTGCCGACAAATAGGCTGTGCCCGCCATCTGATTTCTTACTCCAGAATCCAGAAAACAAACATATGTCAGGTTTGCTCAGCATCGCTGTAGTCAGCGTGATATCCACACGGAATTGATCTGACCCCAGCATGTTTTCTCCACCACCCCACTGTGACCTCAAATATGTGGGAGGTCTGGAAACTAAGTTACAAAAACTTATTTCTTAGTAGCCTCTTAACTGATGAGCTCGTCAAGTTAAATCACTGTCATTTGTGTTTTTCTGCATCCTTTTAATTTGCACCAAAACCACACGCATTTTTGGCTTGTTAATAAACAGTGTAGGATGTCTTCATCATTTTGTGACCCCTGGCACAGTTCTTAGTCTTCCCTGCTATTTTTAGAGTTTTTAGTTGGCAAATTAATATTAACTTTCATTATGTCACATCTGGTTTACTTATTCACTTAAGTTTTTGTTATATACACCTGCAGAATTTTCATGTACGTTTAGTTTTTCTCCATGGCTCCAAGTAAATGGCCGAAAATGCACATTTTGCATTTAAATTTTGATGTGCTCATTTGATCCATACATTTCTTCAGATGCTTTTGCTAATGATTGTCAATGAATGCGTTTTGAGATATGGTTGAATGAGATTCTGTCTTTTCTCAGAAGAAAGACATTACTGCCAGGTGTGATTGCATAAGAAAGATATTCCTTACTGTTTCAGTGAAGCCAAAATCATTAGGTAACCATTTGCTTTAATCCCTGGTACTGCCTGCTACCCAAAATGTATACATTAACTTTGACTCATTCTATACAATATCTTTAATTCTTTTTACACCTCAGGCCATGCTTTCCCCTCTAGCCATGCAAGCCTATCATATACACCTCTAAGCAGAGCTCTCAAAGTCTTTTGATCAAAACTCACCTGCAAAGCTGGCTGGGGGCTCTGTCTCTTCCATAAACCATTTATACAACAGGGAACTCTGGGACCAGAGTCATAAACTCTACCCATTGGGCAGCCTTGGCTATATATCCTTCACATTATTCAACCCTGACCCTCTTGCCAATGTGTCCTAAAGACCCACAGACAACTTGACAGCAAAACAATAGCAATTAGAGGCACGAGAGAGAGAGAGAGAGAGAGAGAGAGAGAGAGAGAGAGAGAGAGAGAGAGAGAGAGAGAGAGAGAGAAAGAGAGAGAGAGAGAGAGAGAGAGTTCTACCTAGAAGCTTGAGGACCTGAGCTGAACCCTCCAAACCCTGCTAAAAAGCTGTACATAATGGCACATGCTTGTAATCACAGCTCTGAGGAGGCAGAGACAGGTATGTCTTGAGATGCCTGCAACAGCCAGCTCAGCCTAGTGAAAGACATTGTCTCAAAAAGAAAACAAAAAGGTGGATGGTGCCTGAGAACCAACATCCATGCTCCTCTTCTGACCTCCACATGCATGTGCATGCATGCACATGCACCCACACACAAGCACAAGTAGTATTTAGGGTTACCTGGGTTTGCAGATTTTTCTGGTTATAAAACATGCCAAAGAATTCAGGATTTCATCTTACATCACACTTCTAGTAAGCACAATAAGGCTAAAAGACTGACTGTGTCGAGGAAAAAATCAGGCGTTGGAAAAATTGCTTAGCTAACCCATCTTGAGGCATGTGTGTTTTCACTTTGCCTGCATGAAATACGTTGAAGAAAATCTAACCCTAGTTACTTGGCCTCGGCTAGTTTATTTGGTTTCTGTGCGGCACGACTAAACCCAACATTCCATTATTAGCTGGTCTCCTCAGTCCTTCCATGGCTACAGACTACACAAATGTGGACCAGCGTTGAGAAGCAGGCGCAGTAGGAGAATTAGCAATGTCAGCACTGGAAGGAGCTGGAGAGCACATGTGGCAGCTCCCGGACTCCTTAGAATGTCTACCGGCTCACACCGAGTGCTTGTTCAAACACGACTGGGTGGTTACTTAGTGTTTTCAAGTCTGCATCAACTGTGCAAACCGCTCATCATTTTCTTCATTTTTGCTAGCATGTTCTAGGAGATGCAGAGAGGTAAGGCGTGTGCATAAATTGCTAACAATGTGCAATAATTTTGTGAGAGCAGCATACATTAAAGGGGTAGGGATTTTGAGGACAAACAAAACAAGCCAACAATAACAGAACCCCCAACTTATTCTTTAAGATAGGAAGAGATACCAGGTCCGAACCTGGGAGAGGACAGACAAGAAAGAAAAGAAAGGTGTCTTATCTGGGGGACATTGTACAGAGACAGAAAAGGAGTGAGGCTGAGGATTATTCCTGAGGGTGATTGTGAATGAAGTATGAAATCTGAACAGAGAAGAGATGAGTAGTGTTGAAAATCAGGGTCTGGCAAAGACTGGGTTAATAGATTAGGCTGTTTCACTTTTGGCAACGATGGAGTCTGGAGCCACGCACACGCTGTGCCATGCAGACATCACCATCTCACAGTCCGGTTGCGACCATTGCCCTCCTATTGAGGAGCGTAGGAATTCTGGCACTGAGGGACCTGAGCAGGGAATGGAGGGTCGAGCCAGGGGCTAGGGTGATGACTGTGAAGGCATACATGAACTGACCACACATGCCAGCTCATGTAAAGGGAGGGAAGAAGGGACTTCACAGCACGTGTCCGGCAGCTTGAGGGCAAAGTTAAGAGAATCCCAGCGCTGGGAATGGAGAACCATTACAGCTGTTACAGAAGGCAAACTGAATGATGAATGCAGTAGGGAAGGGGAAAACACTGTTTAGTTTTTTTCCATGTCTTGTTTTATTTGAGTAGAGGAAGAAGATATTTTAGCAGGCATTTGGAAATGCAATTGTCTAATAAACATAATTTCAGCTTTCATTCAGAGAGACGTTAATCACACTTCATTCACTCAGCATCCTTCCCACCTGAGAGCAGCTGAAGCCCCAAGCAAAGCCCGTCTATTCCTTTTCCGTGAGGTTGTGTTGTGAGGTGTCTTTGCTTAGTGCTAGGCAGGAGGAAGAGGGCAAGTCCCGAGCCTCCAGGACTCTTGGCTTTGTCTGCAGAGCCGTTGCAGCTTCTGGCTCCTGCAATCATTGAGGTAGCATTAGAATCCCAAGGGAGAGCTTCCAGACTCCCTTCCTCCCCAACCTGCAGAGGCAACCAATCCCTTCACACATGGCATGGACACCCCACACTCTGCTCGACGTTGATAGAAACCAAGCTGAGCTGTGGCTGCATTAAAAAAAAAAGTGTGTATGGAGAAGGGCGCTGGGGGAGGGAGACACCCTATCCAGCTGCTGTCCACTTTGGGGCAACGATGCATCTGTCAGCCAGTGAATGATAGGGCCGTAAGAATTGAAAGGAAGGAAGGCACACATGGGCTCTGTCTACCCAGCGTGACTTGCTTACTTCCCACCGTGCTTGGGCTGAGTGCCAGACACTCAGAGCAGCCTTATAAGGGTCCTGAGGAGGTGCAGTGGCAGCCGCTAGGCCCCAAGTGCCCTGAGCATCTCCTGATGCCCACAGAAGCTCTGTCAGGAGAAGGATGGATCTCAGGGGAACTGGTGACCTTTGTAGGCTGTAAAACCCTGCCTGGAGGTCATGGGGTGGGGGGTTATCGCTCAGGAATCCTGCTGTGGGCTATTTCTGGTTCTATTCTACTTTCTCCTCTCTAGCTCCAGGCACTCCCCTTTGATGGTCCTGTAGCTCGATTTCCCCTTTTCATTAATACTGCCTTGGCCTCTGGGATATAAGCCAGGACCTTGTAGGAAACTTTTTAAATAACTCTTCTCCCCTTGCCCTGTTTTGAACACTATATTAATCATGTTAATTGCTTTCAGTAAGTACATGTACACATAGAATATATATGTATATTATATTCTATATGTACATATAATTATAGTTATTTATATATTCTCTGTATATGTTCTATATATTATATATATTATATTATAGTTATTTCAAAATTCATCCATTGACTCCTGATTAAGTAGTAAAAGTTCCTTCAGGAACCAATAAAAATAAGAGGCATACTTAAATTAACTACAGGCAATTCATGCAGTGATAGTTTAAGATTACTTTACATATGGTCTCTCTAATCCTGATTTCTCTTTATTTTGTTTGACGTCAAGTGTACTTCAGTTTTCTTGAACCCAAGTCAGTCTCAAAAGTCTTCTGTTGCTTCCAGGAGCTCTGAGAATCAAGCTGGAGGCAGATGTGGTGAGAATGATCTCCTGGGGTCTGGATTTGCAGTTCAGTGCTCAGTCATTTGCTTAGTCATGACCCAAAGCTCTGTGTGCACACATGTATGTGTTTATGTGTGTGCAGTGTGTGTGTGTGTGTGTGTGTGCACTTAGTGTGTATGCATGTGTGTGCATGTGTGCATTTGTGTGTGTGCATGTGTGTACTTCCTAGTGTGGGTGTGAGCACACGTACATGTGGAGACCCAAGGTCAACACTGATTGTCTTTTCTCAATCTCTCTCCAACTATGTGCTTTTAACGACATTTAACTACATTTCTCACTGAATGAGTTCCAGGGACCCACCCGCTCATCCCTCCTTCTATTGGGGTTGCTGGAGTGTGTCTCTATCTCAGTCTTTTTTACTGGAGATGTGACCTCAGGACATTTGCCTGTGAGACAGACACACAAGGAGTTACCTGCACACCCTGCACCCCACCAGGCCCCTATCATAAAGTTTCCCTATAATAAACTCTCACTTTCCTCTTTCCTCTCGGCTCCATCTGGACTCTGAGAACTCTACGTGCACACAACAGGTGTTGAGTAATTGCTGCTACTGAACAAGCCGATTGCTCTAAAACCACAAGGAGAAAGTGACATCAAGAGCAGCGAAGATCCATTTCGTGCTACAAAAGGGAAAAATACTCCATTACCGTGGACAGTCTGAGCTAGAATGGGTTCACTTTTCAGGCCCTTGAGTACTGAGGGGAGGCCTTGATTCTGTTGGCACCTGGAGTCACTTGGCGACGTTTCCACGACAGCAAGGAAAGGATTGCAAGCCAGTGCAGAGAAAGCAACTTTTAAGAGAAACATAAAAGATGATGATTTAGGGGGTGGGGGATTGCGGAAAAGGAGGAGGACTTCCAGCTTGATTTCACAGTTCTGTTATTATAAATGGGTCACAGATAAAAATGTTCTGAGTCCACACTAGTTGGAAGCTAGAGAGTTGCCAGAGAAGGCTAAACAAATATTACAAGACTGTCCGTCAGATTAGTGAGATTGTTGGCAGGTTTGCTCAGGGAAGTATAACGGTGAAGGAGACAGACATGTACCCGAAGAGGCTTCATAGATGAGCCCTGATGACGTTATGTTAAGTGAAATAAGCCAGGAAAAGACGAGCACAGGATGATCTCTCATGTATGGACTCTTAAGAGAGCAAGCTCACAGCTGCCAAAAACGGGGCTTGCCACAACTGGAGGGGGGCAGGACAAAGTTCAGAAGGTGGTCAGAGGTACAAAGCTCAAACCCAGTTATGAAAATCATTTTTGGAGTGGAGATAGTAAACCGTTAAATTTCTATGGACAATGTTAATCCTACCAGTTGAGAATAAGACCACTGCCACAATTCTGAGCCAAATTTGAAACAAACCTTAATAAAACACTGGCCAGGATGATGGGCTCTGGCCAGTTCCACTTCTAGGTTCCCAGGAGATGACCGTGAGTCATATTTTGCAGAGGGGCATCATGTTTCCCATCTGGTCCAATTAGGGGCAAGCATATATCCTGATGTACATCCTGCCTGTGTATCCCCTGCCTACATCCAATCATAGACAAGCATACATCCTGATGTATTTCCTGCCCACATGTGATTAAGCACATCCAGTGTGGATGGGTCAAACAACCTTGTTTATGGGAGCAAAAGCATTGGATTGTTATCTCCCATAAAAAACAATAGCCTCCAGCAATTCAGGCACTATCTGTCCTGGGGTGACGGACTTGCAGATCAGAGGCTTTTTTTTTTTTGTTTATTTGTTTCATGGATGTAAATTAAACATAGTAATTAAAACTTAAAATATAACTTTGACTCTCACACTAGCTGTGTTTTAACTCAAATGAGCTGCTTTATGTAGAAAGAGGATGTGAGTCAAAATATAAATGTCAGTTCCTGAGAGCGACATGGAGTTCTTGATGCCTGGGAGGCGGGAAAAGAACAAGAGTTAGGAGCTAAAATAAAAAAAGAGGCAAAGGAAGCAGAAAGACCCATTTCCATATACTCTGCAGGCCTGCACAGGGCTCCCCCAGTCTTCACCCCTGATGTTGTCGACTGAGCTTCAGAACATCTGGGTTCATGAATCCTGACCCAGTGAGAAGCCTCAAAGCTCCAAGTTCAGGTAAGCACCTAGCAGGGGACTTGTGGCAGGCAGCACCCTGAGCCATGCTCACAACATCATGCCCTCCACAGCTGAGTCTACATTCCAATCCTAGCTTTTCCTTAGCAAAAACAAGATAAAGGGAGGGGACAGCTTTACATCACTGTGTCTGTCGTTCTGAACCCAAGATGTATGTAGAATGTCCCTGTGTAGTAGAGTACCCAGAGAAATGTCTGATGGATCCATCTGTACACAGCTCCCCTAATCCTACCTTGATTCCTATCCCTGATTTTTCCAGCAGTCATCCTGGGGGGCTTTCTGTGGTCTGTCTTCTATCCTATTGTTTTTTTTGGGGGGAGGTGTTCTCCACACTGATTCTTCCACTCCTTATCAAATAAGGTGTGCTTTAGTGATTATGTATTTCATATAAAAGTCATTCCTTTATGTTACAAGAGCCACAACTATGCTTTCAGTTTTAATTACTGTGCCTAGGAGATCCATGAAATAAAAATGCCTCTAACTTCCAAGCCCCTTGCCCAAGGACAGATAGTTCCTGAGATGCTGGAGACTATTGTTTATGGGAGATAGCAAGGCAGTGATTTCACTCCCCTAAACAAGTTTGTTTGACTCAATTACACCGGATGTGCTTGATCACGTGGTGGGAGGTCGGTGGGTAGGTCAAGATGTATAGTTGCCCTTGACTGAACCTGGTGGGCATCACATAATGTAACAAAATAAACCAAGCAAATTGTTTGCAATGTCATTTGGTTTTTAGACAAGAGCAACTTCTGATATAATAATACTTCTTCATTGTCACATAATAACTTTATCAGAACACGGAGATGTTGTTACAGAGACATGTTACCGAGTTCAGGAGATAAAGAAACAATATTTATTCACTACACATTTATTTTTAAAAAACCCCACACAGGAAATATACCTACTAACCACACAGAATTTTTTGTTTAGATGGAATTAAAAGTTTATTACTTTTTCTATTCATTTGTCATTCTTACCTAATGTACACTGTTATACATGAAAATTTATTTTTAGTTTCACATAATGGGATGGGGGGCATTTTAAAAAGTTTTTTCATTATGAAAGTTATGGTGGACAACCTACAAAGCATCTTAATGAGATTTCCTTACAGGAAAAGTGAAAAGTCCAAAGCTCAGGGCTTCACTTCACTGAGAGCCGTAGCTGCTCTAATCTGAATTGGGAGAGAGAAAGCACACGATGAACTTGGGGGCTCACCTCACTGGATATGATAGTGAGAGAGGTGATTCTCCTTGGGAAGATAAAGAAGTGAGAAGTGGGGTGAAGCAGTAAAACAGAAACAGGGCAGGCAGGCACGTTAGACACGGAGAGTCAGCCTGGCAGCTACCTCGAGGGAACTAGGATTCATGAGCTTGCATTTCGGAGAGAACAAATATCCAGAAATGCTAAGTAAATGGGAATCCTGAGAAAATGTAAAAATACAACTACCAAGTGATGGCAAATAGGAAAACGGAGGAGGAAGGCTTTAGTCAGAGTGAAGAAATGACTGCATTCATTGCTCTGAGGGCACAGGCTGCCTTAAAACGTAATGGAGAGCTGCTGTCTTAGAACCAGAGTGCCAAAGAAAGGTTCATTCCCAAGGACAAGTGGTCCTGGAAGAAGACCGATGCCATCAGCATTTCTAGAAACAAATGATAGATTCGGGAAAAGTCAGCTAAGTAATACAAATTAGGGAATACAGAAATGACGGGAGAATTCAAACAAGGAACACCATCCATCTTGGAGTACTGCCCAGAACCTGGGCAGTGATGTTCAGAGGCTTGGCATTCTGTGTACTTTTAGTAGTAGACAGTTAATTGCATGGAAGGAAGATAGAAAGTTAGTTGAAAAATACAAAGGTTTTCAAAAAAATTTTGAAAGTGTATCCAAACAACATGCAAAAGGGTCTTAGAAGACCTGGCTGCATGTTCTCTTTTTAGCTACACATTCTCCTTGGAATAGAGGAGCATGTCTGCTTTGCATGAAGCGATGGCATTTTCCTACTTTAAATCTATAAAGAGATTCAGATGACCACAATCTATAAGTTTTCAAAATGGCCAGGATATAAAAGGAAGAAGCCCCAAGCAAATCTGTGAGTGACGGCTTGAATATCTAATTTTTACCACATGTTAGGTAAATCTCTGGTCCAAGGAGCTCAAAAAATAAAATAAAACAAAACAAAACAAAACAGAAGAATACCGTTTGAAATTGCTGTTTTAGAGCTGGAGGTCTGCAATTCTGTGACAGAGTTGGGCCTAGTGTATGCATAGCCCTGAGCTTGAGAACCTGCATCACACACACACAAAAAAAATTATAAGTAGTTATTTTACTGTTTCTACTTATACAATTTCCTTTCTGTTAAGATGGGTATCTAGGTTGTTGGACATTGAAGTTTTATAAGATGGAGAAAGAACTCTAAAAGTAGTTTTATGAAACTTCCGAGTTTCTACACGTGCCTAAATTATCTACAAAACCTACGGTAAATTAAAAATTTCATGGCTGTTTTCTATTTGAGCTTAGAAACTCAGGCCAAACTGTCAATCTGTGTGTTCCTGTCCGAAAGTTTACCTCACAAATCAGTGGCTCAGTATATTTGCATCTGGTTTTCATGGAACAACCTTTTTATTATTATTTTAATTCAGTAAGTGTGAGCACAGAGCTGTGCCTGCTTTCTGTTGTTGGGAAACGTGACCACTGAGTGTGTGTGACAGCATCACACCACAGCTTGTCGGCACTCTACAACAATTCGAAAATGATAAGGGCTCTCCAGGCCAGACCCTCCCTGGTACTTGTAGAAAAGTCCATGTCAGATGGGATGGGTGACAGAGATTGCTGTGAGGGGCCATGTGAGTCTGCGGCCAGTCTGGTCTATATGAGTTCCAGGACAGCCAGAGTCACAGGGAGAGATGATGTCTCAAAAACAAGGAAAAAATAGTTCATAGTTATCAAGTACTTGTATTGTCCGATGTGCTAGCCATTTACATGCACCGCTCACTTAACCTCTGCAACGTTACACTGTCTGAATCTGTACTGTACTTCAGGTGGGATGTCCTACCCAACAATCCCCAAATCAGGAGGCACCTTCCAAATAATGACATGTCATCAAATTATGCCTTTCAGCTGCATACGAATTAGTGGAGTATTATATGAAGGACGACATAGAATTGAACAGACACAGTGAGTGTTTCCTTAAGTTTATGGTTTCAAACTAAGATTAGAGAGCTTGGGAAAACCAGAGGGGTCAGGGCCGGGTAGCTGTGAATGAAGTACAAGCTGAAAGCAGTTCCTGCCCACCAAGCTGTTGGTCTCCAGAGACCCACGAGCCCTCCGACTTAATCACAAGTCCTTGGCTAGTAATTAAATCTGTATTTAAACTCTCCTGCCAGTTACATGGGACTCAATAGCTCTAGAAATCCCATGAAAGGCTAATTAAAACTTTTGGTTAAAGAAAAAAAAAAAGATAGTGAAGGGTGAAACAAGACTTTTAAACGTAAGGCTTCCTTCCTTGCTTTCTTGCTTGCTTCCTTCCTCCCTCTGTTCCTTCCTTCCTTCTTCCTTCCTCTCCCTGCTTTCTTTTTTTTTTTCTTAATTCTAAAACAGTTCAAAATTTTAATTTAAAGAATGCAACTTTTAGACCAGATCACATTTGCTAATCAGGAAGAAAAAAAAGCATTTGTTTAACTCCATATGCTAATTTGTCTTTTAGATTAACCAAATAACGAAACCCAGGAGAGTATAGATTTTTCATATTTATTTTTCATATTTCCTTCTTTTACGTGTAAATTTAAGCTGATCAAAAGGAGTATTCAATGGTTTTGAGTTCAGTTTAGATTAAAAAGATTAACCAAATAACGAAACCCAGGAGAGTATAGATTTTTCATATTTATTTTTCATATTTCCTTCTTTTACGTGTAAATTTAAGCTGATCAAAAGGAGTATTCAATGGTTTTGAGTTCAGTTTAGATTAATAATCCTGGAAACAGGAACGCCATCGTGGAAGACTACAATCGCTTCTCAGTCTCCTTTTGTTAAGCCACTTAATGTGGGTCAGGTAAGGTATAAAGTGGTGTCGGCAACAAATAAATGCTAACATACCCATGTTTAGCATTCCTGGAATTTAAAGCAGGGAGCTCAAGAAAGTTTACTCTTCTCTCATTTACTAATGGTAAAGCCATTTACAAAGAAACTGTATTATAAAGTGCACGTACACAAATAATCCTTGCTATAGATTTAGAGCACCTTTTACTTCTAAGAAATGTGTGGATGACTTGATGAACGAACTCTAGTGAGGGAAACACTGTGTTCACCCATTCTGGTGTCTTCATTTTTGAAACCGTAAGATCCTCTATTGGGGATACACGTGTTTGGAGCTGGCAGTTTTGCATCTAGTGCTTGTTTCTTCATCACCTGGCCCGCGTCAGGCAGGGAGCTGCATGCTGATACCCACAAGTGTACACTCCACTAGAGAGGAGGTCGTGCCCTTCTGGGACTTGCCGTGCAGGGAATCGTGTAGACAGATAACACAGCACAGTGCTGCCTGAAGCCATCGGCACGGAAGAAGGCCACAGTGCAGATAATGCTCGCTAGAACTGCCTAGCCTTTATCTAAAACTCACTTGCTTCACTGAACCTCCAAAGCTACAAAACTTTCTTAACATTAAAAGACCCCCAAACGACACGCCTCGGCATCCAGCTGCCACCCCAGCCCAGTTTTCTTTCCGCATCTCCCTGGTCCCCCTCCCTCTCTTCGGCTTCTTTTTCCTTCATGCCTCCCTTCTTTTCTCTCTCTCTCTTCCTTTCATTGTAAAATTTGTATTTTAAATGTAGTATTTAATATTTAAAATATTTTAAACTTAGTGTTCAAAGTTTTAAATTAATATTTTAGAATATTATTGTATTCATCACTCAGTCTTCTGATTAAAAAAAGTCAAAACAACCGTGGTTTATCTTAAGCAGACATCCCCACTGCAGCATACTTTGAACAGATGTAGCAAAATATGTGCAGTGGTCTCAATTGTGAGGACAGTTAAGTACATCTCAGTTTGCGAATGACTATACCTGGGGCCAATTCTTTTTTTAAAAAGATATTTGTTTATTAAGTATACAGTGTCCTGTCTGCAGGTATGCCTTCAGGCCAGAAGAGGGCGCCAGATCTCATGATTGATGGTTGTGACCCACTATGTGGTTGCTGGAAATCAAACTCAGACCTCTGGAAGAACAGCCAGGGTTCTCAACTGCTGAGCCCTCTCCACTTCCCTTGGGGTCAATTGTTAAAGCTGGAAATATAGAATTAAAAGATATCTCCAACTGGAGTTGTCATAGATATTGATTGCCAGCCAACCAGATTCTGTGCTCCTTTGATTATTAAAGGATACCTTGTGACAGTTAAAAAGCAGACAACGACAATATGAAAACGATTCTACAGTAACATCTTTAAGTTTGACATTTTGTTTCCATTTCAGAAATGATCAAAGGTCACCTGATGAATGTAAAGATAGAAAGAAACCCAGAGAACAAGGAAAGGCCGGTTGTAATGGTTTAATCTTGAAGACACAAGCTAAGGAGTCTCACTTGTCCTCCACCTTTTATCCTGTCCCCCTCTTTATGTCATTTTAGCCATTGATGATTAGAGGAAACCCATCTTTACAATATAATTACTAAACCCTCTAAAGTTTAGGAAATGGTTTTTGCCTACAAATTTCAAAATTTCATTGTTTTTTTTTCCCACTGAGTAGTACTCTATTGTGTAAATGTACCACATTTTCTTTATCCATTCTTCAGTTGAGAGGGACCTAGGTTGCTTCCAGGGTCTGGTTATTACAAATAATTCTGCTATGAACATGGTTGAACAGATGTCCTTGTGGTATGAATGTGCATCCTTTGGGGGTATGCCTAAGTGAGGAGTTGCAAGATCTTGAGGTAGACTGATTCCCATTTTCCTGAGAAACCACCATACTGAACACCCATGCCCCAAATACAAGGACACCCACATTTGTAAAAGAAACATTACTAAAACGCAAATCACACTTAAAACCCCACACACCTATAGTGGGAGACGTCAACACCCTACTCTCACCACTGGACAGGACCACCAGACAGAAACTTAACAAAGAAACAAAGGAACTAACAGAAGTAACAGCCCAGTTGGGTTTAACAGACATCTATAAAACAAAAGAATATACCTTCTTCTCAGTGCCACATGGAACCTTTTCTAAAATTGACCGCAACAAAGCAAACCTCAACAGATACAAGAAAGTTGGAATAATTGCCTGTATCTTAATAGATCACCAAGGTTTAAAGTTAGAATTCAACAACAACACAAATTGCAGAAACTTTCCAAACTCATGGAAACTGAACAATGCGCAATTGCACCACACCTTTGTCAAGGAAGAAATAAAGAAATTAAAAATAAGACTTCCTAGAATTCAATGAGGACAAAGACACAACATACCCCGACTTATGGGACACTTTGAAAGCAGTGCTGAGAGGAAAGTTTACAGCATTAAGTGCCCACATGAAGAAACTGGAGAATAGTCACCCTAGAGAATTAACAGCACACCTGAATTGGTTTTATGTGTTTTTATGACCTGGGATTAGAGCCAGCCACAAGATTCGGCCTTTTGCTATGGCAACGGTAAGCTTCTAAGGACACTGGCTGCATGGGTGCAGCAGAAGACTTCCCACATGGGACCTTTGGCAGTAAACTTAGACTAGAGGTAAAACAGAGGATCTCATTTCCTAACAGCAGAGCCTCTCATTTCTGGGCCTTCCCTTCCTACTTACCCCTGTAGTTATCCAAGCATCCCTGCCTTGACAACCATGTGAACAGGGTCCTCTCAGCGGGGAGGACCATTCATCATGAGTCAAGTGGTCCAATGATGAACGTCTCTCACTTTAAAATGAGGCGGAGCTGAGTGCAGCTCAGTGGTGGGCTGTTTGCTTAGTTTGCACGAGGCACTGGTTTCAGTCAATCCTCAGCATGCAGGGGAGGGGGAGGATGAAAGGAAAAAGGTCACTTGGCTATTTGGGAACAAAAAAGACTCAATGTGCAGAAGTCACAAGAATCTGCCTGCTTATCTTGTGGTACTATCATTTAGGCAAGCAAATCCCTGAGTTAAGATGTGAGGGGTGTGATGAGATGCTGTTATATACTAATAGTGGAAACAACATTGCCTGCCACTTTCATGAGTTGCCTGGAGCAGTCAAAATAAGTGGGTTGGAATACTGTTCTAGTTTTGGTTACTTTGGCTTCAGGAGAAGAATCTGGTTTCCCCAGCATGGCCTTTGTACACCTAGCATGGCAACATACTCACTGGTTCACTGAAGAGCTGCTGGAGCATGAGTTTTCACCCTACTCCTGGCACATGTTTTGTTTCTTGACCAGTTCCTTCAGGGAGACAGCCAGTCTGGAAGAAAACAGATGACAAAGTGGCTAGAAAGGCCAAGTTATTTTAAATAAGTGATGTCATTATGCAACAGCACTTTGCCTGGATAACCGTTCCAACTCTTAAAGCAGCTTGGCCTTTGCCGAGGCTTCGCATCCTCTGTGCGGTAGAAAACCTGGGAAAGTTATATGGTCCACAACAAAGGCAGCAGGCCGTCACCTCTAAGCCGTGCCGAACTATGTAAAGAGGGAAAGTACGAATGAGGTTTAGTTGGCAGACTGCTTAACTAGCGGGCAAGCAGCCCGAGTTTGATGCTCAGTGCTGGCTACACTGGGCAGTCACACGCCTGTAATATCAGCACTGAGAGGGCTGGAGCAGGAGGATCAGAAGTTCAAGATAAGCAGCTACATAGGGAGTTTGAAGCCAGCCTGGACTAGAGGCCATGTCTAAGTAAAGAAATACTTAAGGAAATACATAGGTAAGGTAAGTAGTAAACTTAATCATAGAAACAGTTGCCCTGTAAGTAACAAGACGGCGCGTAAAGTCATTCTGTAAAGCAATAATGAATGAGGAAGAGGTGGGAAAACCACAGAGGGAGAAGGATGGGTCTGGAACAAGTCAAGGAGAAAGAGCACAAAAATCGGCTGTGATCAGGACTCGCAGTGACTGAAGGAACCTAAAGCAGAGCAGGGAGTTTAACTGGGTTAAACAAGAGGAAAGAGGACAGTATTAGTTTCAAAACCAAGCAGTGATCTAAGAGCTGTTGTATGGACTTTGGAAAAAGTAAAGAAAGAGGGTGTGTGTGTGTGTGTGTGTGTGTGTGTGTGTGTGTGTAATTCAGATCTCAGGATCTTACGTTGACTCATTGTGCTGAAAATTCCACAGCCTCCCAGGAAGATCTTGCTGGTTAACTACCATCAACACCAGCAAACATCAAGGGACGTTGCTGGCCCGGAGGAAGAGAATTTGCAATAGCTGCCTCAGAGGAGAAGTATTTTGCCATGCCACACAATGTGGCTCAATTCTTCTTCCTTGCTTGGGCAAAGCAGGAGATAATTAAATTTTATCTTGTGTCCTTTCCTACTTTTTCTTTCTCTGCTTTTATGAGGGATGCATGGCCCCACACTGTTCAGGCAGACTTCTCCATGTGAGAGGAGCTGGCTGAGCCACTAGTAAAGAACATCTGGTTTCATTTCTAGTGACATCTGGAAAGCAAGGGTCAGCTATCATTGTGTAAAGATGCTCTCCCGCTTTGCAGAGAACTTGGGGAGTGAACTGACTGCTCTGTAGAGGTGAGAAAGCTGTGATGCTGTGAGAGCTTGGCGCAGACTGAGATTGCATTTTAGGGAGGAATTAGAGTTACACCTTTTCCCCTTTACTTACTTCTCAAGTCACCTCAAAAAGGGGACTTATGGATAGCAAGAGATAGAAAGGATGCATCCAATGAACTGAAGGACAGATTTCAAGAGCTTAAAGCCACAGCCCGCCCCCCCCCCAAAGAACCAGAGATGTTTTCGTTTCCTGTAACTGCCTCCCGCATGTATCGGCACTGAGTGGGTCCTAATTAATATTTTGTATTTGGGGAATTTAGAATTAAGTCCCACGCCATATTGCTCGAGACGCACTAACTTTTGTTTACTGTTGCAGTTTCTGATAACATAGATCTCATTGTTTTTCCACAAATAAAAACAGGCCATAAACGAAGCCCGTTCCTGTAATGCTGGAAACAACTGATGATTGACATTATTCTCCCCTCACAACTGGCACCAAGAAATGTGATAGCACCATAGGAAGGCAGCAGGCTTTGCCCTCTACACATGCAAGTTCCCGCTCGTCTAATCCCCCCCAGCAAGGGAGCCCACATTTTTCATTAATATAATACAAAAACATATGGTTAAGGAAAGGACAGGGACATGAAGAAATGAATAGAGGAACCACACAATTCAAAGAAAACACATTCCCTAGTTCATACCCACATCTAACCGCCTAAGAAATTTCAATGGAAATCAGATGTGATTTTCATCATGTATTTTTACTCAAATAAAATATGAGGCAAATACAAGGGAGGGTTTCTCTGGGGGTGGAGGTGGGCACAGACTTTTCTTTATTTGCAGAAGGTTATAATTGTACGGAGTTGTGGAGAGAGTCAAAACGAGATAATATGTGTGAAGTGTTAAATAACTGTGTAAAGCGTTCTCTGCAGAGTGTGGGAATTCCTTGCGTTTGGGAGGTTGATATGGTTGTAGACGAGAAGAGATGACATATTATTGCTCAGATGTGCGCCAACCTCAGACACAGATTCGAAGCAGTTTTCACAGGAAACAATTCTGATCTTAGTGAGTTTTCACTTTACTTCCAGAATGACCCCTTTTTTTTCCTTAAAAGTAGATTCAAGAGTAAAACGGCTGTGTGTGTGCGCGAGTGTGTGTGTGTGAGAGCGTGTGTGAGAGTGTGTGTGTGTGTGAGAGTGTGTGTGTGTGTGTGTGTGTTTGAGAGCGTGTGTGTGTGTGTGTGTGTGTGTGTGTTTGAGAGTGTGTGTGTGTGTTTGAGAGTGTGTGTGTATGTGAGAGTGTGAGTGTGTGTGTGAGTGTGTGTGAGTGTGTGCGTGAGAGCGTGTGTGTGTGTGTGAGAGCATGTGTGTGTGTGTGTGTTTGAGAGTGTGTGTGTGTGTGTGAGTGTGTGTGTGTGTGTGAGTGTGTGTGTAAAGAAAACCTGCCCAATAGGTTCCAGTTTTTGCAGATACCCCTGAGATAAGGATAAAAGAATGCAAGGGCAGAGAAAAGAGGGAGGAGGGAGGGAGGGAGAGAGGGAGAGGGAGAGGGAGAGAGAGAGAGAGAGAGAGAGAGAGAGAGAGAGAGAGAGAGAGAGAGAGAGAGAGAGAGAGAGAGAACCAGCAAGCCAAGAAACTGCTGATCAGATAGATGATGAGGTGTGGGCTGCCTCTACCCGCACAGCCGGCTTCACCCAGCACTGTCCTGACCTTGAGTGAGCGCTGGCTGTATCACAGGCCTTGGCTGTCTTCCCTCTTTGTGTATCAGATCTAGTTCTTTAGAAGGTGCTCTAGGAAAGGTAAACAACTAGTTAAAAACGCTCCCCCCCCACCTCCTTCCTTTTGGGTTGAGATCTCAGAACATTTTCATGTTTATTTCCACTCCCAGACTCAAATGCTGAGATCATATTAGCAGAGAGAAAGAAAGTCTAGTTCACATTCATTGTGGTGAGATGGCTGGAGATTAGAAAGTCTGATGTCAAAGGGATGTGTTCCTCAAAAGCACAGCCCATTCATTGATAAGCAAGTGTACTTACTGATCACCTACCTGTGACCTACACATGCTCTTTCAGGCCCTGGGAATTCAGCAGTGAGAAAAGTGGATAAAAATCTTGCTCCCAAGTGACTAGCTTTCTTGAACACCAGAAATCAGGCAGCAAAGCCTTAAACTATCATGTATCTGTAAGAAATTATTTTCTCTAAACAAGCTCATTGTAGATTTAAGAGTTATACACACACACACACATCTCATATAATATAATATGTATGTTGTATACATTTTTAAATTCTAGAACTGGGGAATAGGTTTTTTAAAGAAGCCCTTAAATATTTGAAAAAGTTGGAATTTATACAAAATACGTATGTTGGTAGTTTTTAAGATAACAATGTCATTTTATTTGGATTACATATAATAACTTATTTGTAAATATATATTGCTATATGTCATATATACAAATATGTAACATATATACATTATATTCAAAGTATATAGGCACACCCATGTACTTATTTATCTATGAGAGTCTTGAGAGAGTGTAGAGATTTTAAATAGTATTGCTTAAAAACTAGTAATTTGTTATTCGTAGAGTCTATTTAGTTACCTGTTAGGACACATAACCTATGCTTTCTTTCATATTCAATATATGACTAGTAGAACTAGCCCAATATTCCTATTTATGTGTATGGTCTCTTCTTTTGAGACAAAAATGTTTATAGATACATTAAGTACTGTTGGAGATACATTAATAAAATAGAATAATGACGTCCCCAAAAACTTCCCATGGGAAGTTTTAGACACTTTCACAGCTCTAGGAAACAATAATGGGCTTATAGATCTAAGAAAAGAGCAAACAGAGAAGAGAGCATATAAGAATGATTATTTTCCTTTACTGTCTGTGACTTCACACTTTGACATTGTAATATTAGATGTGAAGCTACTATGGGCTCCTAGGTCACTTCTGGAACCACCACAGCATAATTATTCTTCATTCATTCTTTATTTGTTTTACTCATAAAAATATCAAGACTTGTCACTGGGTCACATCCCAGTGGCACAGAGTTTGTCCACAAGGTACAAAACTTTGGGTTTGATTCCCAGCACACACACACACACACACACACACACACACACACATATATATATATATATATATATATATATATATATATATATATCTCAGAATTGTGTTTCAAAACACAATTCTATTAGATAACGATGTCTGAGGTGCAAAATTAAGGCTGATATAATATGGCCTATTTTTTTTTATCAATTTTTTATTCATAGATTGAAAGATTTTGTGAGAAGTAGGGGAAAAAAAGCCATTTCAAAGGATAAAGGGAACTGTAAAGAAAAGTTATAAAAGATGTCTTCTCCTACTTTTCTATTTTATTGTTCAATGTTCTCACAAAACAACCTATTAGCCTACCTTTCACAGCTTCTCTATGAACATATATTGCAAAATTATTTTATGAGGGATAATATGGCAAACTATCTTTTATTATTTAATAACACCCCCAGTTTATGCTACAACAAAATGCTTTATCAGCGTGGAGCCAAAAATAGTCATATTTCCATATGGCTGTAATTATTATTTTTTCATTCTCAAGAACCAAACCTTCCATTTAGAAACAGACAATACTTACATTGCTTCAAATTGGAAATTATGACGGTTTTATTTTGCAACCCATTAAAAGCGGCTTGCTTCCTCTGTAGGTACACGGGATTGCGATGGCGCTATAGCGTGTATAGAAGAATTTGGGCACAGTACAAACCAAGGAGCAAACAGTCCCACAGAGGCTGTAATCATGGCACCGTATTTATTTTGTGGTTCAAGAGGGGAATTGATAGGGGTCAACCAAGGTTGACGTCAAGAACCCAGGAAGTGACAATGACAGGACTGGGACATAGAGTGTAAAATCTGCAGCCTGTAAGATGGACCCAGGAACTGAAGGCAGGAACATGTCAAGCCCAGTAAATCTCCCTTAAGTCTGCTGACAGGTGTCTAAGAACCATGCGTTTGCCCTGCGCATCCTCTTCAGGGCACTTCTCATCACCTGTCTGACGGGGTTAGGGGTTTTAGTTTGCGGAGGGAGTAGAGTGATTTTCTCAACGTGAGATCAATGATTGGTGCTTTGTTATCCATCAAAGAGTGAACGGCTTTTACGGAAGGTAACAAGGGTCTCACCCTTTTACAAGACTGCCATCAAAAGTCATTTTTCAGGGCGGTCTTGCAGGAGGCTTGTAACGCGAATTCTAATGGTTCTTAATAATAAAAGCCGGGAGTCAGATATTAGGGGGTGAAAACTGAAAGGCCAGAGGAACAGAGCAACCCGCCACCAGAGCTCATACCTCTATGAAATGCTCAGACTAAAAAGAGACCGAGTTCCTGTCTCATGCTGCCCGTATTCCTCTCCACCCAGTCATCTCACTTCCTGACTGTCTGAACAGACTTCCAGACCTCTATGGTTAGCTAGTTAGCTCCGCCCTCTGATCTTCAGGAGAGCTTTATTTGTTAGAGTATAAACAAGATATCACCACATGGTCAAGGTCATTTACCTAGAGGTTGGAAGGCCACATGACCTTGTTTGTTACAGTATTGATTGGTTGCTACCTGGACCAGTCAGCAAGTGAGCTCGCTGGCTGGGAAATGGCTTCCTTCAGGGGTACTGAGCCGAGGAGTGGGGAATTCATAAAACCACTGTCTTTTTAACCTCTCCCTGGAAGTAGATACATGGTTTTTGCTCTCTTCCTTGTGTCAAAGCAAGCTACTATGCCCAGTCCATACTCAAACATGGGGGATGGTGGAGGGGTCCTCATGCCACTGGGAGTTATCCCGGCAGATGTCTTCTTGATCTCTCATAAAGAAATATGTATCCACAAATGTTTAGAGTAGAAAGGACAACTGGGCATACAAGGATTACATTCATCTGTCTGAAGGTAAAGTATTTCCCCAAGTTCTTTTCCCTTGTGATTGCATCTCTGTGGAAGATTGATTTCTCCTGCTTTCATGGGAAGTTCTGTCTGAAACACAACAGTACCCTGGCTACTAGCTTTCCTGTCATTATATAAAGGCCACAAATCTGGTTAAACATTCTCTACACATCATAGCAACTGTCCAAGGAACTATCCAGCTTCTAATTTCAGCGTTTGATTTCCTAGTAGTTTGTTGTATTTTCAGTTTCTCATCTGAAAAATGGAGGCAGGATAGTTATCTAATGCATGATTTCATGTAACTCATATAAAAATCTATGCCTACCAGGTGAATATTATATGGCTAGTAAATGGCAGCTAACTCAAAGTTGCCTTGTTCTCTGCTGACTTTCGTAAAGAAAGGAAGATAATCACTCTCCTACACCAGCCACATAGACTTTTCCTTGCTTAACTGAGATAAAGTTTTATTGTACTTGTCATACTTTTAGCAATGTGACTTTGTTAAATACCTACAAACAGTGGTGAGCTGTGTGTGTGTGTGTGTGTGTGTGTGTGTGTGTGTGTGTGTGTGTGTACAGTGCCAGCCAAGGAGGTGTTTAGGTCCCTGATTCATATTCTAAAATTATTTGTTCAATGTAATATATTTATATTTTAGAAGTTATTTCTCAAATATTAGTGTTTTCACTCTTGGCCAAATATCTAGAATTTGTTTTAGAAAAATCCCTTTAATGTCTCTGTTAGAGTCTGTTAGAGTTAATGTCTCTGTTAATGGTCAACTGTTAGAGTCTCTGATTTGTAAATAAATAATTATGCCTTATGTAGAAAAAATGAGAGAATATCAGTGTTAAATAGTCCATGTCCTGTCGCTATAACGGTAAAAACTTTGACTGATGGCTTTTGGAGACTGGGAAGTCCAAGATCAATGGGCTGGATCTGATCAAGGCTTTCTTTCTGTGTCAAAATATCTCAGATGGGTCATGTGGAAAGAGTGGTCATGGGAAAGAGCAATAGAGGGCCAAACTCACTTCAGCTACCAATCAACTCTTAAACTGAAGACTGTGTTCCCTTAATAATGACATCAACACTCACCAAGGCACAGCCCTTAGGACCTACTCACCTATTACCAGTAAGCATTGTTGCACTGTAATAAAGTGTGTGGGTTCATATTCAAAGCATAGTGAGCTAGACAGGGTGGCACACTGATATTGCATAATCGATTTTTAGAGCATTAGACCACTGTACATTTTAACACAGGGATTCATGTATCCCAGGCTGGTTTTGAACTCACTAAGTAGCCAAGGATTGCCTCACCTCCAAAGTACTGTGTTCGAAGTGCAATATTACAGGTGTGTGCCACCATGCCCTGTTTATGGGGAGCTAGAAATCAAACACAGCTCTTCATGTACATTAGATATGCACCTTACCAACCAAGTTATATCCTGAGACTCTGACTATCAAAAGTATAGAACACAGATAAGCACACACACACACATCACACACACACACACACACACACACACACACACACACACACACACGAGGGGAACAAAAGGGGGCTCTTCATAAAAAAAAAAAAAAACAAAGCTGTTCATTTATAAATATTCATTGAGAGCCGTAACCAATATATTGACTTATAAAATGTAATATTAATTGCACAATTTTATGTTTAACTGAAAAGCAATTCATGAGCAAGTAACAACATGAAAGAAACTAACAGGAAAAAAGATTATTTTGTTATATGAAAACTAAGAGAATGAGTCAATTCAGATACAGTGGGCAACATGGATAATAAGACAATGGGAAAGGAGGGGGTGGAGAGAAGATGTAATGGCTGACAGTCCTTCCTTGTCTTACAGAGGACTGAGCTTCCCAGTTCCCACATCTGATTCCAGTTCCAGGAACCCAACAGCCTTTGTGGCCTCTGGGAGCACTGCACATAAGTGTACACACTCACACATATACGCATAATTAAAGAAAATAAATGAATCTTTCAAAAAGATGCCCAAAAAAGAGAATTGGAGGAGTAAAGGAAGAGGCTTCATGTGTTTGCCCTTGAATCATGTAAATATGGGGACATTTACTAACAGTCCTTATGGTAGAGACAGGCTTGTTTCTAATTAAATAAAAATTAGCATAAATTAAATAAATAAACATTGAGTAGGTTGACTTACTTGGGAATATTATTCTTTCATAGTCCTACTGACTTATGCAGAATTTCCCCTTGTTTGCTGTATCGGTTACTTCTCTTATTTCTGAGATAAAATATATGGCAACCACCACTAAAGAAGGGTGAACTTAGTCACTGCTCTGGGTTACAGACACCATGGTGGAAAAGTCATGGAGTGGTAGCAGGAGCTTGGGGCAGAGAGAGATGAGTGCTGTGTCTCAACTCCCTTTCTCCTTTGTTCTGTGCTGCGTATGATTAAGTGGGGTCTTCCCAGCGTGGTTATCCTAGTCTAGATGTCTCGGGAGCGTGTCCGGAGGTCTGTCTCCAAGGTGATTCTAAGTCACAAGCTGACTATTAAGACTGACCATCATATTTACCAAGCCAGACGACCTTTTCAAGTATAATCATGTATTTACTGAGTTCTCCTGTTGTCAGTCTTCATATTTTTTTAAGGTTCTGCTGTTAAATAATAACCATTTATGATTTGTCTTTTCCAAATGAATTGATATTTTTATAATGGCAAGATATTCCTCCTTCCCAGCACTTTCATTCTGCTTTGTCTGATCTCAGCATACTTATTTCTACTCTTCCAAGTCTTATCTTTTACATTTTAATTATGTATTATTAATGTCTCACACACACACACAGCAATTAGATGAGTTGCTTAAATCTTGTACATAAATCTGTGGAGTTATTTAACATATTCATATTTAACATAGTTATTTAACATATGTTATTTAACATATTCATGAACACATTTCTTCTTCTTAGTGAATATTCCAAATCCATCCTCCTGTCGATTTCCAAACATACAATATATTTTAATTAACTCTAATTTTCATGATGTATAATAGACCTCGTCAGCTCATCACTTCTGTCTAATTGAAACCTTTTGTTCTTGACAAACATCTTCCCAAGTCCTCCTCCCGTCCCAGACCCTGGGAATCATCATTTTTCTCTTTGTTTCTATTGAGTTCAGATTTTTATACTTCACATGTAAGTGAAATTAACTGGTATTTTTGCCTTTCTGTGACTGCTTATTTTACTTAACAAATATTTTCTAGGAAAAACAAATGTATAAATGTAAGATTTCCTTCTTTTTATTTTTTTATTGAAAGTAGATTTTTTTCATACAATGTTCTGATTAAAATTTCTCTTCCTCTAAACCCTCCAAGTTCCTTCCCACCTCCTCACCCACTCAAATCCACACCCTTCCCTTCTCTCTCTCAGAATAAAAACAGGCATATAATAATAATAATAATAATAATAATAATGCCAGATAATAATAAACTGAAATAGGATAGGAGAAACTAACGGAAGAAAAAGGGCCAAGGAAAAAAGCAAAGAAACACACATAAACATCAAACATGTTTGCCCACACAGAACCCCATTAAAGCATAATACTGGAAACCATAGTGTATACACAAAAGACCTGTAAGAGAAAAAAAGAGAGAAATAATAATACCCAGACAAATGAGTATGAGACAATGAGCCTGCTAAAATGCCATTAAGTTCATTTTATGTTGACCTGCTACTGCTGAGCGTGGTGTCCATCAGTGAGGCTCCATTGGAGAAAATTGAGATTTGTAGGTATAGATTCCTGTGTCCATTCCCACCTCAGCATTGGGACTCCATCTGGTTTAGGCATGTGCAGGCCCTGTATTTGCTGCCACAGTCTCTGAGTTCATATGTCCTTCAGTCCTGCTGTGTTTGGACGCCTCGTTTTATGGTGTCCCCCATGTCCTCAGGCGCTTACACTCTTCCTGCCTCCTCTTCAGCAGAGTTGCCTAAGCCCTGTGATGAGGGATTTGATGAAGAAATCCCACTTAGGACTAATCGTTCCAAGATCTCTCACACTCTGCACACTGTCTAGCTGTGGGTCTCCTATCTACTCCATGAGGAAGCTTTTCGATCTATGAGTATAATAAAATGTCATCAAGAGTGATTTTATAACTATGCTCCTTTTGAAGAATAGTAGCATTTGGTTTTACCAAGGGATCCTAGCCTAGTTAGTTTCAAGTTCTTGGTGACCTCAGCAGTATCTGGCATGGGTTCTATCTCACAAGTGGCCCTTAAATGCAATCAGACAATGGTTGGCTACTCCCATAAGCTTTGTGCCATTATTGTACCAGCGTGTCTTGAAGTTGGGTCACCATTGCAGATCACAGGGTTTGAAGCTGGGTTAGTATTTCCAGTTCTCCTCTGGTAACATGCAGAGTACCTTCCTATACCACAAACACTATTCAGTAGGGAAGGAGACTCTAGGTAGGTACCAGCTTGACTTCTCTGTGTCTAATGAGCTATGTAGGTATTGTTTTCAGCAATAGCGCCTTACCATCAATTTGTGGAGAGAAATCAAGAGCCTTACCAGTAACTTGGATTCTTTTCTTGTGTTCTTGAACCTCTTTGACCAACAACTCAATTAGATGTAACCCATTCCTAGAACTGAAGGTTTCATTCGATGACAAGAGATACCTAATTGGAGCTGTGTCTCCCCTGTTATTTGATGATTCCATTTAGATTTTTCACATATGTATATATTTAAAGAAGTTTCTACTGTTTTAGGTTTCTATAAGGCATCTAAAATGTCCCTTAGTTTTAGTTGTTCTTTCTCACATTTCCTCCCTCACTTCTCTCTTCCCTCCTCTCTGATCCTTCCATTCTAGTCCCTGTCCATCCATAACTGTCTGTTTTATTTCCCTTTTCTGGGAAGATTCATGTCCCCCAGTCCCTTACTCTGTATCTAATCTCAGTGGTTACACAGATAAAAGATAAAGGCTTAATAGCAAACATTGTCATATAAGTGAATACATTCCATAATTGTCTTTTTGGATCTGAGTTTCCTCAGCCACAACATTTTTTTTCTAGTTTTATCCTTTACCTGAGAATTTTAGCTTTTTTGTTTTGTATTGTGTTTTCAATAGATGAGTAATACTACAATTTGCAAATGTATCACATTTTCTTTATCTATTCTTCTACTGACAGACATCTGGTTGTTTCTTGCTAGTATGAATAGACCATCAATGAAATTGTTAAGCAAGCACCTTTGTAGTAGGATAGTCTTTTGGGGGTTATGCCCAGCAGTGGTATTTTAAAATCAATAGATTCCCGAGGAACCACAAAACAGATTTCTCTAGTGGTTGTACAAGTTTGCACTCCCACCAGCAAAGGATGAATGTTTCCCTTGCTCTACGTCCTTCCTAGAATGACCGGTCATTTGTCTTATTGATCTTGGCCACCGTGACTGGTGTAAGATGAAATCTCAGAGTAGTTTTGGTTTGCATTTCCACGATGACTAACAGTGTTAAATATTTTCAAAGTGCTTCTCAGTTCCTTTTTGTTGTTAGTATTTAAATATATATTATAACTCTGTGATATTATTCCTGCTTTGCAGTCAACTGGTTTTAAAAGAGAGACTATGAACCCAAGGACAATCTGGTAACTTAGTTAGATCCTGTTTCAAAATAAAAAGTTTTTTTTTAAAGAGAGACAGAGAGAAAGAGAGAGAGAGAGATAGAGAGAGACAGACACACACACAGAGAGAGAGAGAGAGAGAGACAGACAGACAGACAGACAGAGAGAGGGAGAGAGAGGAAGAAAGAAAGAAAGTGCTAGAGACTTGGTATTTGGGAAGAATCATGAGACTTCCTACACTTTTGTCTTTTCTGTTACAGAATTACAATCTTGTTAAACAATATTTATTAATTTTATGCATTTTTTTCAAATTTATAAGCATACTAGTCCCAACATCATGGATGCAGCCTTGTAAGATAGAATTCAGACAGTATTGGTAAGTGAATTCTAGAGATAGTGATGTCTCCATTTGTATTGTTTTTCTCTCTCCCTCTCCCTCCCCCTCTCTCTCTAAGCACTGATTAGTCATTAATAATTTTAAAACAGGATTTTGATTATTCATTGATATGACTTAGAAAGTTTTGGGGTAATAGGTCTACACAAGATAATATTAAATAAAAGGAAATGCAGGCCCAGTGTCTATTGAATACTGTTTTTAAAAAATTATTTTTTCTTATTTTACATATTGATCCAAGTTCCCTCTCCCTCCCTCCCATACCCACTGAAGCTCCCTCTCATCCCCCCCCCCCCACTGCACAGGGAGGGTGATGTCTTCTAGGAGAGATCATCAAAATTGTCAAGTTATTTGGAGTAGGGTCTAGGCCCTTCCCCCTGCCTCTAGGCTAAGGGAGTATCCCTCCATGGGGAATGTGGTCCCAAAGTCCTTTTGTGCACCAGGAATACATCCTGGTTCCATTGTCAGAGGTCTCTTAGACTGCCCAGGCCTTCTAACTGAGACCCTCGTCCAGGGAGTCTGAGTCGGTTCAATGCTGGTTTCCTAGCTATCAGTCTGGGGGTCCGTGAGCTTCCCCTTGTTCAGGTCAGCTGTCTCTGTGGGTTTCTGTAGCCTGATCTTGACCCCTTTCCTTATCACTCCTACCTCTCTGCAACTGGATTCCAGGAGTTTGGCTCAGTATTTAGCTGTGGGTGTCTGCTTCTGTTTCCATCAGCTACTAGATGAGGGCTCTATGATAGCATATAAGTTAGTTATCAATCTCATTATCAGGAAAGGGCATTTAAGGTAGCCTTTCCATCGTTGCTTAGATTGTTAGCTGTGGTCACCTTGTAGGTCTCTGGACATTTCTCTAGAGTTAATTTTTTCTTCAAACATATAATGGCTCCCTCTATTATGGTATCTCTCTCTCTCTCTCTCTCTTTCTCTCTTTATCTCATTTATTCATCCCCAGACTCAATCTTTCTGGTCCCACATGTTCCCTTCTCCTCCCCTCCTCTTTCTCCTAACTCCCTCCTCACTCACTGCCCCTTCCACCCATTCCCAATATGCTCAGGAGCTTTTGTTCCCTTCCCCTTCTGTGAGGGACCTTGTATGAATCTTTTAGGTTCCTCCTTGCATCCTAGTTTTTCTGGCGGTGTGAATTATAGGCTGGAGATATCTAAAATTCATATATGAGTAAGTCCATACCATGTTCCTCTTTCTGTGACTGGGTTACCACACTCAGGATGATTCTTCAAGTTCCATCCACTTGCCTTCGAATTTCAAGATCCCTCCCATTGTTTTTTCCCACTGAGTAATATTCCATTGTGTAAATGTACCACATCTTCTTTATCCATTCTTCAGTTGAAGGGCATCTAGGTTGCTTCCAGGTTCTTGCTATTACAAATAATGCTGCTATGAACATAGTTGAGCACATGTCTATGTTGCATGGATGTGGATCATTTGGGTATATACCTAATAATGGGATTTCTGGGCCCTGTGGTAGACTGAATTGCTATACTAATCATCAAAATGGCTGTACAAGTTTGTACTCCCACCAGCAGTGGAGGAGTGCTCCACTTTCTCCACATCGTCTCCAGCATAAGCTGTTATTGGTGTTTCTAATTTTAGCCATTCTGATAGGAGTAAGATGGTATCTCAGAGTTGTTTTGATTTGCATTTTCCTGATGGCTAAGGATGTTGAGCACTTTCTTAAGTGTCTTTCAGTCATTTTGGATTCCTCTTTTGAGAATTCTCTATTCAATTCTATACCCCACTTTTTAGTAGGGTTATCTGGTGTTTTGGTAACTAGTTTCTTGAGTTCTTTGTATATTTTTGAGCTCAACCCTCTGTCAGATGTAAGATTGGTAAAGATCTTTTCCCAGTTTATGGGCTGCTGTTTGGTCTTGTCGACTGTGTCCTTTGCCTTACAGAAGCTTCTCAGTTTCAGGAGGTTCCATTTATTAGTTATCAATGTCAGTGTGTGTGCTACTGGTGTTATGTTCAGGAAGTGGTCTCCTGTACCAATTTGTTCAAGGGTACCTCCCACTTTCTCTTCTAGGAGGTTTAGTGTGGCTGGATTTATATTGAGGTCTTTGATCCATTTGGACTTAAGTTTTGTGCACACCATCATCCAATTATGCCAGCCAGCACCATTTGTTGAAGATGCTTTCCTCCTTGCATTGTATAATTTTAGCTTCTTTGTCAAAAATCAGGTGTTCATAGGTGTGTGGGTTAATATCAGGATTTTTGATTTGATTCCATTGGTCTACCTGTCTATTTTTGTGCCAATACTAAGCTGTCTTCAAGACGATAGCTCTTTTGTAAAGCTTGAAGTCGGGGATGGTAATGCCTCCTGAAGTTCCTTTATTGTTTTGGCTATCCTGAATCTTTTGTTTTCCCATATAAAGTTGATTATTATCCTTTCAAGGTCTGTGAAGAATTGTGCTGGGATTTTGATGGGGATTGCATTGAATCTGTAGATTGCTTTTGGCAAC
Source organism: Cricetiscus sungorus (assembly GCA_030556225.1). Lineage (NCBI taxonomy): Eukaryota > Metazoa > Chordata > Mammalia > Rodentia > Cricetidae > Cricetiscus > Cricetiscus sungorus. The sequence goes on from JANBXA010000731.1 coordinate 16,544,175, forward strand.
ATTGCCATTTTTACTATGTTTATCCTACCTATATCCAAGAGCATGGGAGCTCCTTCCATTTTCTGGTATCTTCTTTAATTTCTTTCTTTAAAGACACAAAGTTCTTGCTATATAGGTCTTTCACTTGTTTGGTGAAAGTGAAAGTGTTTGTGGCTATTGTAATGAATACTGTTTTTGATTGCCCAGGCAAGAAACACCTAAAATGAAGGTGAAGGAAAAGAAAACAGGTTCCAAAGGCATGGGTGAGGCAGAAACAAGTGAGCCCACCGCAGAGAAGCCTGAGCAGTGGCTGGCAATGGAGAAGGAAGAATAGAAGGAAGACACCTGGAAGCTCAGGGTTATCTGAGACTCTCATTGAAAGGGTTGATAAAGTAACAAATGGATCATTAGGATACAAATGATGCTGGGGATAAAAATAATAAGTTATTGTAATAATAAGTGAAGACTGGTTTTCTTTGTCTGATGGTGAAGCTACTGATTACCCAGAGGTTTGAAAACTTTTTCAAAGAGGAATACTCATTCAATCCCTGTAGAATCAAAAGGGCAGACGATCCCATGCTAAGCAGACCCGGAAGGCCTTCAAACTACATCCTGCCCAGCTGTGCAACATACCCACTCAGGACTTCTGCTCCGCACAGACACCAGCATGCCAATGTGGCATGCTCATTTTTCTGCTGAAACAGATTTTATAATTCTCTTCCTGAGACGTTCTTTTCTGGAGCCCTTTTCTAACCACGGCAAAAGTCTATCAAGGAAACTAACCTCTGGGATGAGAGAAGAAAGCACAAAGAAAACATTTTCGGCACATCTAGTTGCCGGATACATTTCCCTCACCTGGCCGCGTGTTCTTAAGTTCCCAGTGGGAGTGTATTTTAGGCAACAGACCCTAGAGCTGGGAGGCACACTGTGGCTCCTTCCAGTTTTCTTATTGCAGAGGAGGAAAGCAACAGCATCTTTTGCTCCTGAATACTGTGAGATTGGTAATAGTCACACAATCAGAGAATGGCAGAGCCATAATTGAACATTACATAATGCAAACCTACTTTTCTTAGAACATCTTGAGCCCCATCCTGCATAGTAAGTGCTTAGTCCTACAATGAATTCTCCTGAAAAATGTCTATAAGGAAGTTTAAATTAGCTGCCATCACCACTGGGAAATGGTAGAGCAGAGAGCTGATTCCAGGACCTGCGCTCGTGCTCGTATTGTTCCTTTCTTTATAGTACGCCCCTTGTTTCTTGTTTCACGGGTAGCAATGGAAACAGATAACGTGTCTCAATTTCACGAATAGGGAGTAAAAATGGGCAAGAGCATTAATACAGCCCACACCGCCGAACCTCAGGTTTTTCACTCCATGAAACCCAATGCTAGTGCAGAAAATATAGCTTTCCCTCCTTGGTGGCCATGCAACCTTATGCTTCCTGTTTCCCAGGCCACACTGCCTTAAAGAATTATGCATCTGGGATGCTCACAGGCCCCGTGGACCGGGTTGAAACCTTTCCCACTCATAAATGGGTTCCCTTAAGACCAATTTTACATTTATTATATTCACTGTACATTGTGTGGGTGTGCCATGTGCACATGTGGAGGTCAGAAAAGAAAATTGTGGGAGTTGACTCTCTCCCTCCACCACGTGGGTCTTGGGGAATGAATTCAGGTGGTCAGGTCTGGAAGCATGTGTCTCAACTTACCGAGCCGAGACCAAGTTTCCTTTTTGTCTTTCTTTCTTTTTTCTTATTTCCTTCCTTTCTTCCTTCCTTCCTCCTTTCTCTCCTTCCTTCCTTCCTTCCTTCCTTCCTTCCTTCCTTTCTTCCTTCCATTCTTTATTCTTTTGTCTCTCTTTCTCTTTCTTCCTCCCTCCCTCCCTCTCTCTCTCCCCCTGTCCTCCTCGCTTAGTAACTAGAGATCATGCCCCATTGGTGTGGCATGAGATCATTACAATGCCTTATGACTGATGCATTTTTAAATTAAATAGAGTGAATTCATCTCCCTTTCTAGTTTTATTTTGTTCTGCTAAAACCTTGACCCAAAGCAACTTGGGAAGGAAAGGGCTTATTTGGCTGCTTGCTGGCTAAGTCTCTGGTTTACTCCCTAACTCATGCTCAGATGGCTTTTTTTTTTTTTTTTTTTTATATATATAGCTCAAGCCCATTTACCTGGGGATAAAGCTACCCACAGTGGGCTGGGCTCTTCCACATTGATTTTCAATCAGGACATAGCCAGGTGACTCTAGGTTGTATAAAGTTAACAACTGAAACCAATTAGACTTCTGGGTGTCTGTTTCTGGTGGTGGTGGTGGTGGTGGTGGTGGTGTGTGTGTGTGTGTGTGTGTGTGTGTGTGTGTGCATTTGTGCACAAGCATGTGGAGTTAAAGGTCAGCCTCAGGTATAAGTTCAAGAGCGGTCTACTTTGTGTTATGAAAGTTAGTCTCTTAGTGGGACTCAGAACTCCTCAATTAGGATAGCTGGCCAGTGGACCCAAAGGATCCACTTGTCTATACCTGTCGGCTGCTATGATTGCTCGTATGGGCCACACAGGCCTTACGTGTGCATTCTGTCATTGGAACACATGGCCTCATAGTCCCACAGCAAGGGTTTTAGTTACTGCACTGTCTCCCCGGCCTCGAATTCTCTGATCTATCACCAGACTCTCTCTAGTATTTTACATTTGAAGTGGGTTCTCTTTGACTCATATTGAGCAGCTTTAGGTAGAGCAAGCTTCTTTTCCTTTTGATTGATCTTGAGTTGACATCCATCCCATATTTATGGAATATATGGAGTCAGCATAAATCCTAACCAGGAACAGTCCCTTGCAGAGCAGTCTTTGCTGCCTTGTGAGCTGGTTACATGTAATTAACTCAGGGTGCTGCAGTTGCCTTTCCAGCCTTCCCCTTGCCTGGGGTCTACCCGTCCAGGTTAATTGTGCCCATTTGTTCTTGCTCCCCCCTGTGCCAGCTGGAGCCAGAGGAAGATCCCCTCCTGGAAGCCCGGGCCCTTTGAAACCCAGGCTGCCTCCTGACAGGGGCCAGGGCACTGCAAATCAACCTTTAGGGTCCATCCTCCCCCTCCTCCCTCCCTGAGAGGGAAACCACAGTGGAATAATTGTCCTCTGTGCTTTGTTCCTAAAACAAACAATATTTAGCTAAGTATGGTCCAAAGGGTTAGCATTTGCCACGGTGATAAATGCGTGGTAACCACAATGATGAGGGTGAAGTGGAGGTATTTACGGTCTCAGGGAACACGGGCCGCAAAAGGCAGAAATCACCAAAATGTGGGGCTGCAGTTTTCTGGTTTATTCTTAGAGGCTTGTTGGCTGCCATGGGAGAGTAATTTCATTTTTAGCTTATTGCTTATTAGCAGGTAGATGACTTGGTCTAATAAGGTATAAGGCAAAGCTCAAATGTTCATTTTTCTTTTTCTTTTTTTTGTTTTTAATTAAAAAAAAACTATTTTATTTAAAGAATCACATCCAAAGGCCTAATAGAATTTAATAATTAAATGGCCCAATTTTTCTGGTCAAGAGAGATTTAATAGGAATACAAGTTTAAAAAAGAGTATTAATGATGCTGTGCATTTGGATATATTAATTATTACTTAGTGTTGAGGCAGAGTCTCATTGTGTAGCCCATGCTAATGTCAAATTCACAATCTTCCTGTCTCAGCCCCCAAAGCACCGAGATTGCAGTTGTTTAGATTGCTTTTCTGTGATCAACAGTGTGACCAAAAGCAAATTAGGGTAGGAGAGGGTTTATTTCAGCTTATACTTCCAGCTCACAGTCTCTCTGAAGGAAGCCAGGGATTTAAGCAGGAACTTGAAGCAGGTCCATAATGGATGCTGCTTGCTGGCTTGGTCACCAGCTAAGGCTCAGCTAGCCTCCATGTACAGCCCAGGGTACCTGCCTAGGGATGATGCTTCCCACAGCAGGCTGGGGTTTCCTACATTTCTCATCAGCCAGGGCAACGTTACAATTAGAAGCTCCCTCAGATTGTTCTAGACTGAGTCAAGTTGACAGTTGGTCCTAACTAGGACACTAGTTAGGTGTAAAAGTTTAGTTGTGTGTAATAGTTCAAGGTAATCTTAGGACTTAGCTTTTCAGTTATTTTAATAGACTTCTGTTTTCATACACTTTTTTCTTTTTAGTATTATTTAATATTTTTTCATATTTTACACATCAATCTTGGTTCCTTCTCCCTCCCATCCTCCCATGCCTGCCATCAGTCCCCCCTCCCCCCTGTCTCCCCCTGTTTCCCACACTGTCCTTCCCCACCGACATCCCACCTGTATCCACTCCCCAGGGAGGGTGAGGCCTTCCATGAGGGATCATCAAAGTTTGTCAAGTCATTTGGAGTTTTGACCTTAACTAATTCCCTTGATATTGATAGCCTACAGAATGGTGCTAAAATTTTCATCAGCTAGTGTCTAATAGTGCTATCCAGAAACATATGTAAATTTATATTTATTTATCTTTCAAAAACATTAAAAAGTATGATATTGATAAAATAATCTGGTTGTGCATCACACACACACACACACACACACACACACACACACACACACACACACACCCTGGAAGGTTGAAATACTAAACAGAAAAAAATTTCAAATTGCACTTTTAGCTTTTATGTTAATTTTTGGATGACTATAATTGAAAAATGACTCTGAATTATATGTGACCATGGTAGGGTAGCATCACTACCTACAATGGCATTTTTCATGGCCATATTCTAACTCCCTTTATGCCAACAATACACATAATTTAAGATAGTTCAGGCTCTTTCTCTCCCGGTCCCAGGCGCTTCGGCAGCCGCTGGATACCGTTCAGACACGGCCAAGTCCAAAAACCACATCACACACAACCAGTCCCGGAAATGGCACAGTAATGGCATCAAGAAACCCCAAGGCAAAGATACGAATCTCTTAAGGGGGTTGACCCCAAGTTCCTGAGGAACATGCGCTTTGCCAAGAAACACAACAAGAAAGGCCTGAAGAAGATGCGGCAAACAACGTGAAGCAATGAGTGCTCGCGCAGAGGCCATCAAGGCCCCTGTGCACCCAAGGTGGCAAAACCCAAGATGCCAAAGGGTCCCGGCTGCAAACTCAGCCGTCTTGCTTTCATCGCTCACCCAAGCTTGGGAAGAAGATTAGAAACTACATGGGCAATAGGCTTTGCCAACCAAAGCCCAAGGTTCAAGCCAAGGCAGAGGCCTCTGCTCCAGCTAAGGCCCAGGTTGCAGCTCCAGCTCAGGCTCCCAAAGGCGCCCAGGACCCCGTGAAGCCCCATAGAAAAGATTTCTGCCACTGTGAAGACAGATGGACTGGTGTGACACATCTACACACTCTGCAGATGACCTGTGCCCTATGCTGTTTTTACAAATAAACGTGAGGCAAGATCTGTTAAAAAAAAAAAAAAAAAAAGATAGTTCTGAATTTCCTCCTACATACATGATGTTCAAGTTTCAAAGACGACAATCCCATGTACAGGCTTTACTAGGAAAGACAATGCTTGCTATGCTTGCTTTGTCCATTTATAATTTAATAGATTTATAAAATTGCTTCATTTACTCCTTCTTAAATGATCATTTCATTTTTTTTAGTTTATAAAAATGTATTTATATAATTTGATACCACCCTTGCAAATATATATATATATATATTTGGGCATATATATATATATATATATATATATATATATTTAAATTTACTTCTATCAGCACACTGATTTAATTAAATTTTTATAAAGAATGTAAATATTCAATAAAATGTCTCCTGTACTAGTTTTGTTGTTTTGTTTGGAGACAAGGCTGGCTTCAAACTAAGTAGGTGAGAATAACTTTGAACTCTTAATCCTCCAGCTTTCATCTCCAAATATTGGGACTACAGGTGTATGCCAACATGCTGGGCTCACCTCTCCTATTTTTTGTTGTTTGTTTATTTTTACTAAAAATTATTATTAGCTGTGCTTCTAAATAAAATCTAGAAATAGTCTCAATTTTCCAAAATTATAGCACTTGAGATTTTCTTGAAGTTGGATAAATACATAAATGAATCTTAGAAAAATCACTATATTTGTCATATGCAATTTTACTTAAAGTATATTGTTTCTCCATAGAGTAAAACATACTTTTATATTTCATTAAATATCTATGCCTTTTTGTTTGTTTGGTTTGAGACAAGGTCTCTCTACATATCCTTGGCTGCCCTCAAACTCTCTATGTAGACCAGGCTGCCCTCAAACTCACAGGCATCCACCTGTCTCTACCTCCCAAGTGCTGGCATTAAATGTGTGTACCACCATGTCTGGCATATTATGCCTTTTTGGCAGATGACTCACACCCTTCCTGATAACTTTTTATTTAGTAAGGTATTTCTACTATCAGATTTTTATTGAGCTTAATATATTCATTGTGTTTGTGTTTTGTTTTGTTTTTGTTGAGACAGGGTTTCTCTGTGGCTTTGAAGCCTGTCCTGGAACTCGCTCTTGTAGCACAATGGCTTACTGTGAATATTCTGTTAATCACTTTATTATTTTGAATTTTCTCAAGGAAATTATGTTACTTATAAACCATGGTATTCATTCAACGACAAATACGCCTTCACTATGTATGCGCAAACACTCACTCTCTGTGCTGTAAGTGTAGGCATATGGATGGTACTGAAAAACAAGAAAAACCAGTACCTATTATGGAGGTTACATTTCCAGCAGAGTGGGGGAGAATCATATAAATATTACCCCATATTGAAGAATAAATTGGGACAAATAGTACAAAGGAAGAATAAAAGGGACGCATATAAATAATGAGCATGGGGCCTGAAATTTTGGATTGAGGAGAATGTCTTTCTGGGAAAATCACTTCTGAGCCGAAAACAGCAAATCAAAAAGTTGTAGATACTGCTGGCTGGGAAGATGGCTCTGGGGATCCCCAGCACCCACATGAGGGCTCAGTGTGGCTGCAGGTGGTTGGTAAGCTCAGCAATGGAGACAGGCAGAACCCCAGGGGTTTGCTGCTCAGTCAGACCCATCCAAATGGTCCTGCCAGAGACCGGGATGTGAATAGAAGGTGGAGATCATAGAGGAAGACGCATAACATTGACCTCTGTGACCTCTGGCCACAGACAGACACACACACACACACACACACACACACACACACACACACACACACACACACACACACACACGAGAGCGATAGAGAAAGAGATGGAGATATGTAAATGATGTTTCTAAAATGTTATGGATTATAGTAAGACTATGAAGGTTTTTCTTGGAATAATTTGAAGAATCATTGAAAAGATTTGAGTAAAAACAAAAGCTGTGATAGAGACATTTCTGATCAGGGTTCTAGCTGTTGTGCTGCCAACTGGTCAGTGAATGAAGGCACAGAGAGCCTTCCAGAGCTGAGCAGAAGTTTTAGCTATCTCATGCACAGAGCCCAAATGTGTTGACTCTGCATCCTGGTTTTTGCTTAAGGAACAATCAAAACAGCAGTGTCTTGGAGTCACACTCTAGCAGTGACCCTTAAGAAATGAGGAAGGAGTTCTTAGAAAAGACTCCAGTTTCTTTTAGAGGGAGAATTCTACACAGATTTCATTGGGATCGAAGGCGTGTGCCACCAATGCCCAGCAATATTGCACTTCTCAATCAAGAGATTTTAGTGGAAAAGTAACCACATTTTTGCGGTACTCATTAGAATAGATTATTAAATATGGAAAGGTGATAATATAAAATGGAGAGAATTTTTGATGAAATAGTCTGGAGTTGGAGAAAGTAGGTGGGATTTTGGGCTTGTATTAGTTATTTGTCTTATCACTATGACAAAATACTTGACAAAAATAACTAAAGAAAGAAAAGTTTCTTTCATCTTATAGTTTGATGGTACCATTCAGCAGAGCAGGAAATACATTTTGGCAGAAATAGGAGGCAGCTGGTCACATTCTGTCCTGTCAGGAAGCAAAGATGGGTGAATGCTGCTGCTCAAATCAGGTTTCTCTTTTTGTAGTCTGGGATCCCAGCCCAAGGGACAGTGCTGTCCATCTCCCTAGTTAAACCTTCCCGGAAATGCCTTACAGACACACTTAGAGGGAAGATTTTATGGTGATTCTCAATCAGTCAAATTGATAATCAATAATAACTATAACAGCATCCTGGTAAGAGGGTTGTCTTCATCTGGGAACATAGTTAATTCATCCATAATAGAAAGGAAGATAGTAAATATCATGTAGGCGAGTAAGTTATAATGGTGGGATGACATGGCTATCTTCTTCTTTTAGTCTTTTTAATTCTCCAAAATATCAGCCTGACACTGATGGTGAGGAAGGAGGTATCATAAACATAAAAAAGAACAGAAAATATGGATAGTCATCTAGTAATGTGAAAACGCGAAAGAGGGAATAAATCCAGCACATACTCAAGGCAATAGTAAACTACCCATATAAATGGGAAGTATACCACATCCTCAGAAAGTATTTTTATACAAATAATAAAATGAGATTTCTTATCCTGGTTCCAGGAGAGTAGACTTGTTTCCTTTTCAGTTTACTATGCGGTGTGTCTCAGACTAAGGATTTCTAATCATAGGTACCAAGTTTACCCTTACAGTCTTCAACTGTCACCTTGTCTACAAAGAGGTTGGGGCACTCCTTGCTCCCATTCTACTCTGAGAGTTATATTAGGGCCCCTCTTGCCAGAGAGCGAGGCTATGTGAGACAGACACCAGCCCTTTACATCAGTCCTATGACCACTCGGGTGAGAAACAGAACTAGTTAGCTTGTTTGTTCTCAACTGCAGCTCCTCTCCTCAGTCCCACAGCATCTTCTGAACCCACATAGCAAATCCAACTCCAATGTGCATGCATGATACATAAGAACCAACACAGAAATGAGTTATCGGGTACATGTGATCCTTCATATCTTTCAACTTGTAAAAAAATAACTGTATAAATTTGTTTTATTTTTCTCTTTAAAACACTTCTAAAAAAGAATTACTCTTAGTTATGCCAATGCTGCTGAAATTTCGGGAGAATTAATTGTTCCCTAAGTCAGTATAACTAAGAAAAACTGATACTTAAAATATATTTACATTGTATTTTCACTCAACCACATCAATGAGAAAGTATCATAGCAAATAAACATGATACAGTGTTGACATAAAAATGAATAGGTATTGTGGATAAGCCTTCAGATGCTTTGCTACAGTATAATATAAAATAAAAGGAACTTGGTGTAATACAACTAATTATCACATGTATTCAAACATAGCATAGCTTAGCTGTATTTCCAAAACAGAACACCTTTATTCAGTGGAAGTTTGAATTAACAGAATTTTCTGCTAAAGAGCTGCTGGGCAGCCCTCATCCATGGTGCAGTAAAGCTTTTCTGTTTAAACCAGAATGGCTCTAATAGAGGCTAAATGCAATTGTCCTAATGCTCTGTTTAAAGTCCAACCTCTTTGTTATGGTTCCCCTGTGCCAGCAACTTGACACAAATCTAGAGTCATAGGAAGAGAGACCCTCAACTATAGAATGCCTAGATCAGATTCATCTGTGGCAATGTCTGTGGGGCATTATTTCTTTAAAAATATTTTTATTATTTTTTCATGTATATGGGTGTTTTGCCTGCTTTTATGTCTGCATGTCACATGTGTGCAGTGCCCATGAAAGCCAGAAGATACCCTGGAACTGGAATTACAGACAGTTGTGAGCTGCCATGTGGGTGCTGGGAATTGAACCTGGATCCTCTGGAAGAGTAGCCAGTGCGTTTGACCAGAGACCCATCTCTCTGGCCCCAACTCATTATTTCTTAATTGCTGTGTAAAGCAAGAGGGCCCAGCTCACTTTGTTACCCCTAGGTAGGTAGGATTGGGCTGCACAGGAAGGTAGCTGAGTAAGCCACAGAGAGCAAGCCAGTAAGCAGCACTTCTCAGTGGTCTCTGCTTCAGTTCCTGCCTTGAGCTCCTGACCTGCATCCCTTCATGATAGACGATGACCTATGAGTCAAATAAACTCTTTCCTCTCCAACTTGCTTTTGGTCATAACATTCATCACAGCAACTGGAAACAAGATGAAATACCCCTTTTCATTACCTCTCTACCTTAGTACTGGACACTGACGTTTTCACCCTTAGAATACCTTGTATTCACTATGACATTATCTCCAGACTCACAAATACCTAGAATCATGGAGTCAGTATGTACCAGCAAGGAGTGGGATTTTTATTATGCTAACAAGTAAGCCATTACCATTTCTTGTACCCAGGTAGACAATATGGACATAGGAAAATATGTTACTCAAAAACATACAAGGGCTGAAAACTATCAGCTCTGGTTCCTTTAGTCTCACCCTCCACTGGGCAACACAATAGTCTGCTGACATCATATGTAAAGGGTGGATTAGGGGGGAGAGTCCTGCACGTTGGAACTCCACTATTCTAATGAGAAGTCATTTTGTATGTCATTAGCTGTGAAAGGGGGCACCATCTTTATTGTATTAAGCAAGAAACAGACCTATAACTTCTGGAAGAAGAGATGTTACCCAGCTTCTGAGACTGTGGTACAAACTGAAAAAGATAATTCTGAGTCAAAGCAATCTGAATGAACCAGACTTTATGCAGTTTCTGTAACACGATACCTTAACACCTTCAAGTTGGATGTTAGGTAAATAATTAGTGAGAGAATCACCCAACTGCTTGTGTGAGTTTAACTTTATAGCTAATCAATGCCAGAGCACCCTCCAAAGCTTTGCTGTTTTCCTTCCTGAGAAACTGGTGAGGGTGTTTGTCTATTCTTGTGTGTTTCCCTCCCAGGCTCATAGCATCTCAGTGTTTGCAAATATACCCTATTTCCTATGGGCAACTATGAACATGTAGATATCCTATCACTTAAAGGTAGCTCTCTCTTTGATCTATACCAGTGCACCTTAATGAAATAAATTATGATTAAAATATCAATAAAACATACTTCTTGGCATGCCCATTACTCGTATATTCTGTAGCCTTCAATGTGTGTGTGTGTGTGTGTGTGTGTGTGTGTGTGTGTGTGTGTGTGAGAGAGAGAGAGAGAGAGAGAAAGAGAGAGAGAGAGCAGTCAGCCTCTTTTATCCCATCTATTAATTTTGATCTTTGAAAGACAGTACACATTCAAAGCTAATAGGAAGATGACCTCAGCTACTCAAGTCAAACCTCCAGATGAACTTTTCATCATCTTAAATTTTCTGGGTTCTGTTCTTTCCCTCTTATTTCCTTGGGCCCATAACTTGTTTACATTCTGGTGCTGGTTTTAATAACTTGTTAAAACAGTAGGAAAAAACATTGACTCTGAAATTTCACACCTGAGTTTTACAAGCGTGTTTTCAACAGTGATCCCCATGCAGGACTGTGTACTGCTTGAGACCTGTTCTCTAAAGTTACAACAATTTTTAAAAGCATATCCTTTGACAAGTTTATGCACATATATACAATGTATCTCAATTATATCTACCCTCAGTTTCCCCTCCTGTTCTCTGCTGATACACTCCAACATGTATCTCTCCTGCCTTCATGAGATCTTTTTCCCCAGCATCGTACCAAGTCCAGTTAGTGCTGCTGTACTGGACAGCCTACCAGTGGCTACACTCCCCAAGAAAAGTAACTCCCCCTTCCCCAGAAGCCATCTATTGCCAAAAGCTCTTCACCTAGGGATCGAGACCCATGATCTTTCCCCATCCCGTGTGGGCTTCTGGACCTGATCTTGTGTGGGTATTGTTACAGCAGGTTTTTCCCTCTGGCTGCCATGGTCCCACCTCCACGTGAGCCCCAAATAACATGCAGAGACTCTGTATTTGATACAGTCCTGTTGGCCAATTACCATTATTGTTTATGGGCCAGCTCTGTCTTAATTATTAACCCATTTCTACTTATCTAAGTATTTCCACGTGGTCATCTTATGGGGAGCTGCGGCCAGCGTCTTCCTTCCTCCATACTCTACATCTTGACTCCTTCCCATTTCCTCTTTCCTCCTTGTCTCCTAGCCCCATCTATCTTGTTTCCTATTGGCCACGGTGCTTTATTAATTAACCAGTATGAGAAACATATTTACAGACTAACATCTCCCATCATCTCCTCTTTTCTGTCTAAAATAAAAGAAGGGGGTTAACCTTAACATAGCAAAATAGATCATACAACAGTTATCAAATAAGAATCACAGTTAACAATATTTAGTCCATTAACATTTTGTAAGACTTAAAGAAAATATCATTTATCCTATCTTTGTGAGTCTAAAGTCCTATATGTAACTTATCTTTAATCCTAACTAAGGAAAACTATAACCAAAACTATCTGTCTTCAACTCCTTCAAAGACCACAGAAGGATAATATATAAACTCTAGAAATGACAGAGACAACTCATTGCCTGGTCAGTCACCCAAAGTTCTTCTGTAATGTTCCATTTTCAGCCCATAGGCCATAATGTGTCTGGCAGACTTTCAGCAAAGCAGGAAACTTTAAACTGTCCACCTGTATTGATAGTTTGTCAGTCATTTTTCTCTGTGTCCTGTAGACTATCTGGCTGTCTGGCAGCCTCTTCCATGAAGCAGGAATCCTGTAGCAATGTCCATCTTGAATCAGCAGTCACCTTTTTGTGGGTCCTGCATGTCCAGTTTCTACAACATAAAGTCAAACAGTCTAGAAGAGCAGTACCTTGCCCAAATGGCTAGTCTTGCCATATTAGAAGCAAACTCCATAACACGTTTCTTCGATGTTCATCTTCCTTTCTGACGCAGGTGGTGTTACCAGGAGAGTTGTGCCTCACTATCAAGAAAAACCCTAAACCATTTTAAATGCCATATTCTGTAGGTCTTTGAAAGTTTTGAAGAATGCCTATTCATCTCAAATACATCTCTGCATATCTAGAAATCCTAACTAACTATACTCCAAATTTTAACTGTCATAGGTAACTCTCTAATCTGTACTAAATTATATGTTACATTTTCCAATGAGCTATATAAACACAATACCTAAATAAGAGGAGAGATATACATATCAAAAAATTGACCTTAAGTTGTATCAATAAAAGAAAATCAATTCTAAAGCAAAATATTCATATCTATACCATAATTCCCTTTTTACCTTTAAAAAGATTGCTTGTGTCATTAAGCAGTTACAACCAAGCCCATTCAAATGAAAACAAACATTTATAAACAATATTTGGGAATTTGGGCGTCTTTCTTTCCAAACTACTTCCTGCTGGTAGAGGGTGCTGTCATGGGGGTCCAAAGAAGATGCAGAAATCTTGGCTGTAGTGGTCTGTAAGGTTGCAATGTCCCATTGACATTGCTTCAGGGGGTCTTGCTTGATCAAACCACGTCAGTCTGGAAGTAATCCATAGCTTTTTATTTTCTGTGGAAACAAAAATAGAAATCCTTTTCCCCAGTAACTTGTCCTTAGGCTTAAATTTTGGAGTCAAAGCATTTTTAAAATATATAAATTGACTTAATCCAGCAGCATTTCTTTTATCAATAGTTGTTATTTTCTCAGCAATCAAATAATTTAAAGACAACAGAATCGCGTATAGTATCCAAAATTTTTCTGTGCTTTCCATGTTTACGTGGCTTTTTACTTTGAAATCACAGAGATCTGCTTGTCTCTGTCTCTCGAGTGCTGGGATTAATGGCGTGTGCCACCATACCCATCCATTTTACTTTCTTTTTTCTTTTTAAACTATTGTATCCTGTTTCTTTTTCTCTCCCAAGCCAGCATATTTTTTTAAAAACACAGTGTAAACCTTCATTGCAGCTCTCGTACACACCAATGAATTGTTAACAAAGCTCTTTAAAAGCAAGACGTTTTTTTTTTTTTTTCTTTTTTTTTTTTTTTTTTTTTGCCGCTTATGCTAATTTTGGAAACCTCCCTTAAAGGAGCCTCGCAACTCTCTGTCTACAGCAAAACAAATCTAACTGAGAAAATGCTGTTACCAAGAAGTCTTGCTAGTCTCTGTTCCTTTGTTTCTAAAAACTATTTTTTAAGCTTTTGTTAAGTTTTAAGTGAAAGTTCTCAGTCCCACTTCTGACACCATTATTGTGGTTTAATAAGGGTCAGGATAAACAAATAGGCCTAATAGATGTTTATTAAGGGAGAAACAACTCACAACACAGACAGACCCCCTGAATGTGGATGTCAGTTAGGAGGACTGGGAAGTCTATGGGGCCTCTGGTAATGGATTGTAAGGATGGAAAAATTTATCCTAACTCTCCACTGACCCCAGGAAGCTAGAAGTTTAAATTCCAGACCCTGTCTCCCCCCTCCCCTGCCCCCCCCCCCCCCGTCACATTCTTTGCTGTTTACTACAGGGCTGTTTACGACAGCACCTGTGAGTGAGTAAACACAGGAAATGAGCTTTGTCACCCCACCCAGGAGCCTGTGCAAAAGCAGACTTCCTGGGCTAAGAGCAGGCTTGGATAGTTTAAATTGATTGGTCCACACTGGATGCTATGAGATGATTGGTTTACGATGTGCCGGCTTTCTTGTAACTATATAAAAGCTGTCTCAATTCTGTACCCGGGGGCCCCCAGTCCTCTATCTCCATGTGGAGTATGACTCTGGGCCCCAGTGCACTTGAAATATAAAGGACCTCATGCTTTTGCATTAAGACCGCTTCTCGTGAGTGATTTGGGGGGCCACCTTTCCTGAATGGGAGCATGAGGGTTCATGCTCTCCGGGTCTTTCAGAATCAGTATTTATCCCTGATATATGAATGATCTTTGGGAGCCCATTTCACACAGAGGGATACTCTCTCAGCGTAGACACATGGGGAGAGGGGGAGGGCCTAGGCTCTGCTCCAAATGATATGACAGATTTTGAAGATCTCACATGGAAGGCTTCACCCTCCCTGGGGAGCAGAAAGGGGATGGTATGGGGGTTGGGAGGGCAGGGGAGAAGTGGAGGGTGAAGGTACTGGAATTGACCTGTAAAATAAACTTGTTTCAAATTAAATAAAATTATTATCATAAAAAATAACAGCAATACATGTGTTATGCCCTCTTTAACTAGCTCTAAAAGTAGATACCTGCTGCATAAGTGAAGGCCTGGGGTTTGTGCTGAGAAAGAAGGTCCTGTAGCTCTGACTCTTGATCCTTAATAAAAGCAAGATGAACAAGGACTCAAGTTCACTTGCTGGGTCCTTGGTTAGGTCTGTTACCCTCTGGCTGCACTGCTCTCATTTGGTTCTTTTTCTTCTCCTGTCCTCTCCTGTCCTCTCCCCTCTTCTCCTCTCCTCTCCTCTCCTCTCCTCTCCTCTCCTCTCCTCTCCTCTCCTCTCCTCTCCTCTCCTCTCCTCTCCTCTCCTCTCCTCTCCCCTCCCCTCCTCTCCTCTCCCCTCCTCTCCCCTCCCCTCCCCTCCCCTCCCCTCCCCTCCCCTCCTCTCCTCTCCTGTCCTCTCCTCTCCTCTCCTCTCCTCTCCTGTCCTCTCCTGTCCTCTCCTCTCCACTCCTCTCCCCTCCCTTCCCCTCTTTTCCTTTCCTTTTTCCTTTTCTTTCCTTTTCTGTCTCTAATATTTTTTTGTCGAGTGCTCCATGATAACCTAAGGGTGTCTCAACCAAGGGTGGACATGTCAAGCTCTCCAGTAACACTTTCATGAAGTAATGGTTCAGTTTCACCTTGGAAACTCCAAAAAGGGAAGCTTAGTGTGTGAGGAAGGTGATGTGTGGGGAGTCTGGAAGTTTCCATCAGCAATTAACTTCAAGCTTTCCTCTATTAACTTGAAGTTACTCAGTAGCAAGATGGAAACAAAGTTAGTACTGAAAGTGTCTGTGAAGGTTTTCGGAAGTAGCTATCAATCATATATTATCAAAAAGTTTTTACTCAGTTTCTCCCCTGTGATCAGAATCAAAAGACCCTGATACTTGATGATAATTTTTTTTTTGAATCTTACACCATAGCAAGGGAACCAAAAGGCCTCTCATTGTGAGGGCCTATTGTGTCTTAAAACAAAACAAAATGGAACCAGAAAGAAAAACATTTAACAAGAAAGCAGTATTCTGACCCTCCTTGGACTAAAAGCTGTTAATCAAGTTTAAATTTAGCTCTCTAAAGAAAAGGAAGACAGGAGGGCCTCTGCCACAAGGGAAAAAACCTCCACAAGGGCAGCCTGGAAAAACAAAGGGTCTTGATGAGGCAGGTTTGCCACCACCCAAAAGCTTATTAGCAATCACAGGCAGCCTCTGGGCTGATTCTCCCTATAGGCCCACACCATCACCAGCCTGTGGTTCAGTGGCTGTCTTTCCCATTGCACTCCATGGAACCCCACTGCTCATGCCTACTCTAGACTCCAGACCCTGAGGATTCAGGACAGCAGGGAAGCAAAAGGGCAGGAAGCCAGGAAATGCCACATCTGAAGTGAAGAAAAGCAAAGCTATTGTCCTTATCTCTGCACTGATAGCTAATGGTGAGGGATGAGGAGCAGCAGGTGGTGGGCAGGGGCTTTCAGGCAAAATGATGTAAAGAGTGGCTGACATGTTGTGTCTCTGCTTTCATTTGTAGCCTTAATGGTTTTCTAAGGTGTTTATTTCCACACTTAGAAGGACTCTTGATTTCAACCGATTTTTCAATGCATATGGTCAAATTTTGTTAATTCAAGGGTGACTTTGAAGTTGGTATGTGCCTTCAAGAATTTTCATTTTCTTTTTACAGTAGCAGCTGGATATACAGGAATATGATGGGTGTATAGTGCCTACAAATAGTGGGAAAGTCCTTTATCTCCCTTTCATCCGTGGGTTATAAGCTCTTGCTCCCTTATAATTTCCAGAGTGGATTCAGCCAAGATACACAGCAGAGTCCAGAACACAAGCAGAATTTATAACACAGAGATATAAGGAACTCTCAACAGTAAGACTGGACAAAAGCTACTGAGACGATTGTAGAGGAATGACTATCACAGGATGAGTGGGATGAGCAAGGCCAAAGAGACCTGTATACCAACCTACATGTTGTTGGAGATTCTTGTCCTACCAAATAAATACACAGACGCCATGTTAGTTATACATCTGGTGGCCAAAGGCTAGGGCTTCTTATTGGCTAGTTCTGTCTTAATTATTAACCCATTTCTATTAATCTAAGTATTTCCACATGGTCTTATATTACTGGAGAAGGGTCCTCCTTTGGCGGCTACATGTTGCCTCTTTCTGGCAGGTTTTCTCTGACTACCTTTTCCAGAATTCTCATCTCCTAGCCCCGCCTATCTCCCTGCCTCTATTGGCTACAGTGTTTTATTAATCAACAAATAAGAGAAACATATACAGAAGCACATCCCCCATCATACCTATTTAGGTAGGCTTAATACTACTTAAAATGTTTCTGTAATAGAAAGTTTTCCTATGGCACAATTTCCTGTCTTACTTAGATGAACTCTCAGGAGACAAGGCAGCATATCCCACCCCCCCTTTTTTTCCCTAGAAAACCTCTGATGGGAAAGTAATTTTTATTGTCTTTGGCCAAGTTTGAATGCCACATCCCTACCCACGGTGAGACACAACATTGAATTTCAGTTCGGTTTTGTGAGGGAAGGGTTTTATGCCCAATGACCTTAAAGACTTCTATTTTATAGTCGTTCTAATTAATTTATTCTTTGGTAATTTCATACACACACATATATATAATACATTCTGATCATGCTCATGTTCCCACCCTTACCTTCTTCTTGTCCCCACTTTCCCACTTCCTTTACCAAGCCTCACATTCCACTTTTCACATCTTGGTCAGCCATTTGTCTTTTGCTTTGTGGGCTTCTGGGTTTAATCAGGTTCACTATGATGTGAGATTATCCACTGGAGCTTGAGTAACTCACCAGTGGCTATATCACCAAAGACAAGGGATTCCTGTTCCCCAGCAACCATAGGTTTCCATTAGTATGTCTGAGTGGAGAAAGGCCCCAGGAGCCCTCCTCAATCTGTGACTGAATGTGTTCAGGCTCAGTCTTGTGCAGGCCCTATGGAGCTCCTGTGACATAACGAATGACACTGCCAAGTCATGCCCTTAAGACAATGTTTCATGGTCCTTCTCACATCATCTAGTTCTTACTTTTTCTACCCCCTCTTCCATGTTTCCTAAGCCAAAGGGGATGATAGGGTGCCCCATCTAAAGCTGAATACTCTGAAGTCACTTGCTATCAGCACCATAGCCAACCAAAAATCTCCACACACCCCTGCAATTTGCTTGAAAGAGAAGCTTCCTTGGTCAAGGCTGAGGACAGCACTGATGAGAACGAGAATAGAAATTAGTCAGAAAATGTAGGGACAGGAACCTCAGTTTATGTCCTTGGCAAGAAACTGGGGATATCTTTGGTTCTGTCCTGTTTAGAAGCCACAAATGCTGCAAGTGTCTGAGGGCTCTGTTTCTTACTCTGGTATCTTGTTACCATACTTCTCCTGCATGACCTAAATGCATACCATTGCCTGGAAGCTACATGTGAGAACTTAACTAAAACTGAGGTGCATGAAGGCCTCGTGGGTAGGCCAACTTAATGACCAGTTCAACTTCCATGCTGCTGTTAGCTCTCAAAGGCAGTCCATATACTCAGTAATGAGCTCAAGCTGAACTGTAGAAGAATTTCATGATTACATAAAAGCCAGCATTTCTCAGGAATTTGTGAAGCAGTCGTCATTTTTCTTACCTTTGGCAGAAAGGACATATTGATTTCCAATTGACATACACCTGTGGCACCTATCAGCATATCAAAGCTAATGCTGGCCTCCAGGGTCCTTCAATGTCACAAGTGTTATACATTTAAAAATCCATTCTAGCATCATGGTCCATCTTGTTTCATAAAATCCCTCCATCTCAGTGGCTTCCCTCCCCACAACTAATCATCTTTCTTATAATCCAATGACTCTTGATATTCTCTCGCTATTCTTTTTTTTTTTTTTTTTTTTTTTTTGCTGTCCCCTCTTTCTTGCCCTCCTCCTGCTTCATACTTACTCGATATGTCCTATTCTCCATCACTTGCTGTCTTGCTACTTTTTCTACTATTCTCTCCCACACTTCCCTAGCCCTGGTCATGTCCATTCTGTTCATCTTTCTCTCTGCTCTAGACACTGAGATGCCTCTGGGTGTTTTCTGTCTGTTATTCACAATTAAAACCTTCCCCTCATGGGCTGGAGAGATGTCTCAGAGGTTAAGAGCACTGGCTGCTCTTCCAGGAGTCCTGAGCTCAGTTCCACCACATCCACATGGTGGCTCATGGTGCCCTCTTCTGCCCTGCAGGTACACATAAGGCAGAGCACTGTAGACATAATGAATAAGTATTTATGTCAGTAGTTTCTCTCCTTTTCCTCCTGGCATACATATGGTACTGAACACCTGGAAGGGGTACAAATGGGCCCTTTCCCAAGGAACCTGGCTTCTCCTAACCAAACCAAGCTTCTGGCTTGACTCTCCTTGGGTTTGGATCATTTGTTTTGCCTGGCTCTGTCACCAGCTATATTTGACTCCAAATTTTAGAGTCTGCCTCTCCAGTTTATTCTCCTCCATGTACTCTAACTACTTGTCTCTCCTTGACTACTCTTGAAGGTGCCTTCTTGGAGCTGCCTGCTCAGTCTCAGTCTCTCTCAGATCCTGGAACCTACTGCTGCAAAGGTCATGCTGGTGTGTCAGGTAGCTCCTCTGGCCCCACTGGGCACCTGCCAGATGGAAAGAGATGCCCCTCTATTGTGTTCTGGGACATCTCTCTCTCTCTCTCTCTCTGGAAAGTCTCTCAGTCTGTTTGGGGATGCCCCCCCATGGCAATTCTTGCCCCCAGGGCACTTACCCATCCCTCTCCATCTTTGCTTTCCTTCCACACATATTCTTAGTTCACTCTTAGAGCTTGCTCTGTCTCTCTTGAAATCTCTCCCATCTTATATTTGCTCCATTCCTGGCCACTCCTCTGCCTGTCTCTCAGTTCACTCCTGGAGTTTGCTCTCTCTCTTACTTGCTGCTGGAGCCTGAATTCCTTGGACTCTTACTAGTCCACACACCTGCCTTCTTGAATCTTCTTCTCTCCTCAGACTCATAGATTTCAGTAAAGCCTAAATGTCTTATACCAGAAGGCTTGGCCTCAGTATAAACTAGCCAATAGATGACACACTCCATTTCCAAATTTTCCAAGCTTGTAAAAACTCCTGCCACTGTACAAGAAAATGATCCCCAAATCTCTGTTCTCTAAGCTTACTCTGTTCTCCACTCTCAAAATCTCTTACCTTTTAGCCTTCTTTACTCTGCTCTTCCCATGGTCGCTAAGTTCAGTTTTACAGAGACTCAAATGTTATTTGGGTATGGATGTTATTAAACATTGTCACATGTTGTTCTACTCTATAAAATGCTGGATCTGGAGTTGGGTTATGGCCTTCTTTCTCTAGACCAAGCATGCTTATTTAAAAAGTTTTATACAAAGTCTCTGTCCTGGATCAGGATGGCCATATGGTTCTGTGACAGGGAAAAAGAGAGCAAAGCATGACAGCCCAGGAAAAGACACAATGTGCTTTAAAATGGCTAAGAGGTAAAGCCTTCCCAATAAAAATCATTGCTGCTTATCTCATTGCTGCTTCTCTTGGTTTTGTTTACTATCTTTAGAAATTACAAAGTGTAATCACATGTTTAACTCTATAAATACCTTTCTCTTATATCTCTAAAAACTTTTGCTAAAATATAAACTATGTTAGGATCTGTAAGATCCTTGTGTAAACTCTCTTTATCTCAAGATTTGTAAATTTATTAGGTATGGTACAAAAAGAATCTATAAATCTATAACGAAATGTTAACTTAAAACTTGTAACTGAAAGGGTTGGTAGTAAGAAAAAAATCTATACATAGGTAATCTTAATTTGCTACAGCACTCTTATATGTACTTAGATTTTACCCTTGTTTAGCAAAATTGATCTGCTATAACATATAATATATATAAGTTCGATTCAATTCTTGCTTATAAAACTAGTACTTATTAGCAACAAAGTTTTAGTAATTAAGCTTTAAAAGACCTACGTTTGTAAAGGTTTAATTTAGCTTAATAAAAAATGACTTAGAGCTGTATGTCCAGCCACTTATGCTTTTGCTATGTTCAATACCATGCCTCTAAGATATTTTAGATAAGGAACAACGTAAGTGTGATGCTTAAGGCTTATACATTTATAAGGTCTATAGCAAAAAACTGACTTAAATATGTGTATCTAGCATCTCTGTCTTTACTAACTTTGTTAGCTATTTGGATAAACTATAAGAAACTATGAAACTATAGTTTCATATAAGAAACTATGAAAAGATCAAGAAAATAGTGTTCCAAGTCTCTCTGTGGACTTGTCAGCCCATGTGAGCCTTAGACTTCTTGAAAGCTTATGTGAACCAGGCCAGCCAATGTGGCTACCCCTGCTCCACGTTTCTTCAGGCTCAGCCAACAAACCAGATGCTTCTGATGAAATTCCCCAAATTTCTTGCCATTGCCCGACTCCCTTCCCCATCCCCACCTTTGATGAGGTTTTCCACCCCGTCCCCCAAAAAGAGCCACAGCCTTACCTCTGATGAAAGGGACATAAGCTCTACTGACACATACCTGGCACCTATCAGAATATAGAAGCCTATGCTGACCTCCAGGGTCCTTCAGTATCTCAAGTGTTACACATTTCAAAGCCCAGGAGAGCATCCTAGCCCTTCCCACCTCTTCTTATACCTTAAAATCCACCCAGCTCATGAGATTCCCTCCCTACAGCTACTTATCCTTACATCCCAGATACCCTTGCTACTTTTTCACTCCCCCTTCTCTTCCTATCCCCTACCTCTCGGCTGGCAAGGTCCAAACCTGTGAGAGAACATTACTAAATTTTCTTCCTTAGATGTCTGTAAAACCATTTCAAGAACCATGAAGTGTTATCCAACAGACAGGAAGCTTCCAGCTCAGGTTCAGAGTGGTTTGTCTGTATTCTACAACTAAAATATATGGCATCTTCACTAGCAATCTCTTACCATATACTTCTGGTGGACAACTAAATGTAATGGCCATCACCTATATAGTTTTGAGGACGTCTTGGTCCTTTGTATTGTAAGGATGGAAAAATTTATCCTAACTCTCCACTGACCCCAGGAAGCTAGAAGTTTAAATCCCAGACCCTGTCCCCTGGCATTGAGTAGGCAAAAGGTCACATTCTTTGTTTATGACTGCACCTGTGAGTGAGTGAACACAGGAAATGAGCCTTGTCACCCCACCCGGGAGCCCATGCAAAAGCAGACTTCCTTCCTGGGAGCAGGCTCCCAGGCTAAGTGTGGGCTTGGATAGTTTAAATTGATTGGTCTGCGCTGGATGCTATGAGATGATTGATTTATGATGCGCGGGCTTTTTTGTAAACGTATAAAAGCTGTCTCAATTCTGTACCCAGGGTCCCCAGTCCTCTACCCCTGCATGGTGTATGGCTGCAGACCCCAGTGCACTTGGAATATAAAAGACCTCATGCTTTTGCATCAAGACCGCTTCTTGTGAGTGATTTGGGGGAGCCGCCTTTCCTGAGTGGGAGTGTGAGGGTCCATGCTCTCCAGGTCTTGCAGTATCCAACAGCTCCTAAGGAGTTATGCCCTATCTAGGACTGAGGATTTTGTTTACTGTCTCTGTCAGGGTTTTTATTGCTGTGATTAAATACTGTTGGAAAGGTTTATTCCACCTACACTTCCAAGTGACAGCCCATCACTGGAGGAAGTCAGGGCAAAAGCTCAAGAAAGACAGGAACCTGGAGGCAGGAGCAGATGTAAAGGCCATGGAGGGGTGCTGCTTACTGGCTTCCTCCCCATGGCTTGTTCAGAATGCTATCTTATATAACTCATGACCATCAGCCCAGGGGTGGCACCGTCTGCAATGGGTGGAGCCCTTCCCCATCAATCACTAACTTAACAAATGCCTACAGGCTGGCCTGTTACTCAATATTGTGGAGGCATTTTTCTCAATTGGTGTTCCCTCCTCTCAGATGAATCTAGCTAGTGTCAAGCTGACATAAAGCTAGCTAGTACAATAACCAGTATCTTCTGGTATCAGCATTATCCACTCGTGTGTAGAACCTCCATTTAAAGTCTTTTTTAAATTAGATTTTTAAAGTAATAGGCTTCTGAGTGACTTCTTTTCACATGCATAATTTTGTTTAATCATTCTGTATCCCATATTCTCCCTGATCCCACATCCCTCTTAAGCCTATAGTCTCCAGTGATCTCTCTCTCTATTTTTATATCCATGCTTCCTACTAGCCCCATTCCTCTTAATGCCTCTTCTCCACCAACCCCACCATAACTTCTCTGTCTCCTGTATGTCTCTATATATTCTTAATAAATAAGCAAGTCTAAAAATTTGAAGCCATAACCTATATACCAGGGAAAACTTTCAGGGTTTGCTCTTAACCAGAGTTACATCTCTCAGTATACTGTTTTCCAGGTTCAATTATTTTCTTGCAAATAAATACTTTTGTTTTTCTTTACAACTGAATAAAATTTCATTTCATATTTGCACCACATTTTAAATATTTATCAGTTGATGGACATCCCAGCTGATGTCACTTCCTATCTACTGTCAATGAACAATGAACATGGATGTGTAAGTACCTCTAATAGGATATAGAATCCTTTGGGCATATGCTTGGGAGTGGTACACTTAGGTCATATATACTCTCAAATATAGTAAACATATGATTTAGAATGATTTTTTTTCCAAAATCACTTTCAGAGTCTGTGTACTGAGTTATTCTTTCATTAATCAGATCCACAGTTCCAGAAGGACCAGTTTCCTTACAAATATGTGCACCAGAGAGATAAACAAACTCATTTCTGATGGTAAAGGCTAAGAGGTGGAATTTTTGTAGATGAAGCACTCTGACACTTCATTTTGGAAAGATTTACCCCTCCCATTAATATGTTTTCTTTTTATGTGGTGTGTGTGTGTGTAGGACAACTTTCAGGAATCAATTTTTTCTTCTATCATGTGGATTCCAAGGATGGAACTCAAGATATAAGGGTTGCTAGCAAATTCCTTTACCAATGGCCACAACTCACGGGCTCTCTCCTCATTTTTCTCAAAACAGTGAATTAACTTGAGAAAAATGAGCTTGCCCAGTGTAACATAACACTGGTAGGTGGTATACATGTTTAATCACAGATCAGACACACATAGCAAAGTTGTGTAGCTGGGAGCAGGTTTCTTTCAAGCAGTGGATCTCAACTTCTCAGTCTGTGTGAAACTTCCAGGGCTCATTAACAATGCCATGCCAGGCAACAGCGCCTTTGTGTCTGACCCACTATGTTTGAGGAGGGGCTCAATAATCTACACTTGCAATAGAGAGTGTTGCTGGAGTTTCTTTTTCCACAACGTCCCACCGCTTCAGCCCCAAATAAGCACACAGAGTCATATATTAATTTATAAACCGTTGGCCGAATGGTAGGGCATCGTACTGGCTAGTTCTGTCTTAATTATTAACCCATAACTACTAATCTATGTATTTCTACATGGCCTTTTCCTCCCGGAGAATAACTGGCACATCCTACTTCCCTGTCTCTACATGGCATCTCTCTGAGGTCTCTCTCTGCCTACCTTTCCCAGAATTCTCCTTGTCTTCTAGTCTTGCCTATAATCCTTTCTCTATTGGACAAACAGTGTTTTATTCATCAACCAATAAGAGAAACATATATACAGAAGGACATCCCCTTACAAAGGAGGATCTCTATTGATTCTGAGAAATGGTTACCAGGCAGGGATGGAGTGCTCAGAAGCATTGGCCATATTCCTTAATAAAACTATGTCTTCATTATTTTGTACTTACTGAGACAAGCTGTCAACTCTCCTTCAGAAAAAGAGGGAGGAAACTATGTCCTGCATGGCTACTCAACTCAAATATTTAAAAGTCATAACCAGGCTCAAAACCACCACAGCATAGATAGAAAAGGTTATAGAACTGTACTATGTGTTCTTCCAGTGCTGGCTTTGAGGAGTAAGGGCAAATTCAAAAAATAATTTGTTTCACGGCACATGACTCTTGACTTGAACATGCTTTATGCTAATGTAATTTCCCTGAAAACTTAATACCTAGCTTATATCAAAAGACACAATCAAGTAGCACCTCAGTTAAGAAAACACCACCTATACCATTCCTAATGTGGTTTTCACTCATTGTTCCCCAATGAATATACATGGGCTCCATTTCTAAATATAGCTCTTGGTTACTGGCCTGTGGCATCCATCTATAAATTTCTTATGTTGAAGGAAGAAACCAAGAACCTCAATAGAGAAGTCTATGCAATTCTGAGTACAAGGAGTATGAGTATACCATTGTGGCCAATTTATGTGGTACTGGGATTTGAACCCAGGAATGTAAGTTAGGCAAGTGTTATACCAACAGAACCATATCCCAGCTGGATGACTGGTATTTTG
The DNA here is from genome assembly GCA_030556225.1 of Cricetiscus sungorus. Lineage (NCBI taxonomy): Eukaryota > Metazoa > Chordata > Mammalia > Rodentia > Cricetidae > Cricetiscus > Cricetiscus sungorus. Next base: position 16,569,557 of record JANBXA010000731.1, read on the forward strand.
TCAGAGTGATGTGAAATGTAGCCCCCATATGTTAGCTAGCATGGATTCCTGTAACAAGGGGGCTTGTAAATGAAAAAAAAGCACAAATTGCACTTATATTTCATATAGATGTGAATGATACTCATAAAAATGAGTGAATAAAATTTTGTAAGAGATGGCTTTGAATTTCAGTGTCTCCAACCAAAAATAGAGAATTTTATGGAAATGTCAAAGAAAATGTTTTTGGGGTTCTGTCTAAACTGATTATTTCACTGAGTTGTGAATTGATGGTATTCTAGTTTCAGCATTGTATCTGCTTTTATAGCCAAGAATCCAAGACATGTATTCTTATTAACTTACCCCCAAACCCAATTTGTGCTTGATGCTTCTCACTTCTTTTTCAGTTACTAGAATAGTATGTCAGTTGGTAATAGTTTGGATATGCATCTTCTCTTGTATAAACAAAGTACTAATTTCTCATTAAGCAACTAGGGGTAACAGAAGTAGCTGATTTTATATGTGGGTCAAGATGTATAGATAAGTCTATGCTCTGTCATATCAGAAAACACAAACATTTTCTAAGACTACTGGAACTGTGTTAAACAAATTCATAAGCCAATAAGCAAGGTATCCTACTCACCTCAGAGGTGAAAATTTGAACATCAGAAAAGAATAGCCAGGGCTGGGGAAATTGATTTGTGGGGAAAGTGATTGCTGCATAACCAAGAGGACTTGAGTTCAGATTGCCAGCACCTGCAAAAAAAGCTGGGCGTGGTGGTGGGTACCTGCAACCCAATACTGGGCATGGGGTGAAGACAGGAGGAACCCTAAAGTCACTGAATAGCTTATCTAAGCAATTGGTGAACTCCAGGTTGAGTGAGAAGCTGTCTCAAAGAAGGAGGGAGGAGGGGGAAGCACTGGAAAATGAGAAGGACAGCTGTCATCAATCTCTGACCTCCACAAGCAAATGCAAGGGCACACGTGTCTGTATGAATTCCCATCCCTCCCCAAAGAAACTTTTCAAAAAAGATAGTTGCTGCAGTGGATGATGTTGCTGGGGAAGAATGATTTGAGTTCTAGTCCAAGCTTGGCTACATAGCAAGACACAGTCTTAAAAAAAGAAAAAAGAAAAAAGAAAAGATATTGTAGAGATCTGCGAAGTACTGCACCTTAAAGATGGCGCTGGCTTCTACCTTCCACCTCCCCGAGGGTGAGCGCTCTCTGGCATAAACAAGCCCTTATTTGGTTAAGTCTGTTCAGCCTGTCTGCCTCTGGGTTAGAGTAGCCTATCTGCAGGGTCCACGTAGCTCACTGGGGTTGGTTAGCGCAAGTGGATTTAAGCCTGTGCAGGCATTTCCCTGGGGTCCCTGCGGGTCAAAAGAAGCATGTTCAAGGATCCTGATTAAAACTGCATGAAGAAGATCTTCCCGGAGTCACGTCTTCCTTGCTGGCAGGGGTAGGCACGGTACAAAAAAGAATAATCTTTTCATACATTAAATAGATTTTTGTCTTCTAGGTACTTAAATGGGAGAGATAAAATGATTTGCTGGGATTCTTCTTTGTTCCTGAGAGAGAAACATGACCCACTTGGGAGAGTCTTTCTCTCTTTTCTCTTAATTGAGATGTGTTGGCATCATCTAGTGGGGGTTGCCTCTTCCTTACAAGCTTATTTAATGCAAGGAAAGTGCAGAGAAATTCAGGGAACAATTCAGTCCAAGAAAAGGATGGAGAAAAGAAAACTTAAGAGCTGAAATAACAGGTTAAAAAAGCAGAAGACTATCCTTAAGAGATGATAACAAGTGTTTTATAAGGGTGTGGCATCTTCCAGTGAAGACTTGATACATACATAAAGATGTGTACTAGATATATACTCAAAGTCATACTTAAATGTGTATATACATATGCTTCCCAGAGAATGCTATAGGGTGTAGTGAAATATCCACCCTGTTCGCACCTGTTGCACTGACCATGTCCATTGGGGCGTGGGGACAGATGCAGGCATGACCTGGGGGAACTAGGTCTGGGGTCCTGGACCCCAGTTTGCTCTCTAGTTTCTTGGTCTGAAACAGAGAGAATCTGGAGGCATCCTTGGGATGGGAACCTGCTGGAGGACATCTGTAAGTTATTTCAACCCCCCCCCAGAATAAACACCCATCACACTATTTGTTTTCCCAGATTCTTATTTATCCACTATAGTAGGGTAAGAGGGTTTTCTAACTCTATGCTGTTTCTTGTCTTTGCTCGCCTTTGACTTGGTTTTTATGACTCTGTAGAGAAAAAGATTAACTCACGAAAAACTCCAATGTCTTTCTGTCCATAGCTGTGCTAATGATTCCTGTTAAAGGCAAAGCAGATGGATTTTCTCAATGGATTAATTAGTTGGGTTACCACATGAAACACCATAAAGTAAGTGCCTTTCACAACTGAATTTATTCGCTCACAGCTCTGGAGGCTGGAAGTCTAGGATCAGGGTACCAACAGGCTTTGGTTTCTGCATAGAGTTTCTTCTGGTTTGCAGATAGGCAATCTCTTGCTGGACCTCCAAGGGTTAGACATATTCACCTTTAGTGATTACTACACATGTATTCTGACAGGTCAGCATTCAACTCTAAAGGTCTTCTTTAGATTCAATCACCTCCTTATGTCACTGTCCATGTTGGACACTGGCATTCTGCTGACCCTGCCCCCTAATGAGGGCATGACCATGTCATCACTAAGTCACTGGTTATGGGGCCGCATAGGGACTCAGTTACGCATGTGCGATGCGAGTTTCCCTTTTTAAGCAAGCGCCCCCACACCCCCTCTCCCTCTCTCTCTCTCTCTCTCTCTCTCTCTCTCTCTCTCTCTCTCTCTCTCTCTCTCCTGCTTTTGGTTGGCCACCTCTACCCCCCTTTGTCTTCTCTCCATTAATAAACTTCACGTGGGTGGGGTGCATTGACTCTCATGTTCGTGTTTCATTGGCAATAGTAAAAGCAAAAGAACAACAATCCAAGCTGCATAACATCTTTAGGATGGTTTAACCTTCCTCATACAGAGAAACAATATCGGTCAATAGTACTTAGAATATAACATATTATGTCTGTATGTCAGATTATAAGAGGTTAGAAGGCTTTGTTGCCTCCATTAAGTAAAAAAAATTTTGATGCATGCTTATATTTGTTATTGCATTTCTGTTTTTTAAAAATAATTTTTTCATTTAATGAGAAGATTGAACTCCATTCTTAGATAAACTGAAAAGAGAAGGATACTTCATGATTTCATTATTCCCCAGTTCATCAATGATCCTCACTTTATATCAGGCTGAGAAAATTATAATCTTAGCTGGGCATATAATTTGGTGATAGGACAATTGTTTAACATGCATGAGGTCCTACAATCTCTCTCTAGTCACTGAAGTCTACTTCAACAGTAGTATGACAGCAACAAAAGATATCTTCATCCTGGGACTTTGACATGCCCAAGTCTTTGAACTGAACAAAAAGAATTCAGCAGGCAAATCTTTCATATCATCTCTTCCCCTTCCCTCTAGCTCCCCTTCTTCAGGACTCATCAAGTGGACTACGAAAACTAGAATCTCTCTCCTCTAAAACTAGCTAGGAAACCTTGAAATGTTATTTCCCCAATTTTCTGTTTAAGAGCTAACCATGAAGGAATCCTCTGCCTCTCCCTGTGATGAGGACAGGAAATAAGAACTGGCCAGGCAGACAGGGACAGGTACCTCAAAAATGGGCAGTTCCGTTCTTGTCTTTAGACATACCAGAAACGTTCCACTGAGAGACATGGGTGTATCCCAGACTCCTCAGCCCAGTCACTGAGTGGAAAAGACCCATAGACACATCGTGGGTGTATGATGTGACTACCTCATCTCTCCATGCCTCAATGCAGCCTAGCTACTACAAAAAGGTCCTAGACTGGTAGCTGGTTGGGACCTTGCCTGTGGGACCTGCTCTTACTGTACCGAGCTCTGCCACTTGCTGTTTCCTAAGCTTCCACCTCTGAACCAATCATAAATTCTTTTCTAGAAACTCACTCTGGCATAGTATGTTAAATTCAGTGTTCCAACTCACCAAGCAAGAACCCAGAACCACTGCCTCAGAAGTTTTCTGTGACAGCAAATTTCTGGAATCCTAACTCCTGAGTCACATTGAAGGGTCTGCTTTCTGTTCTAGAAAGAGCCTTACTCCCCACCAGGTGAGGTATGCACTCACTGTGTCAGTAAGACTCAACTGGCTGTGCTGTGCTTCCTTTTCAGTCTATTGCCATGAGGTCATCCCTTTGTCCAATCAAATTTCTAATTAGTCATCCAGTGTTTACTGAATCTAAGTATAAAGATGAACCGTTTCCTACATCCTTAAATATTCATTCGGAAAGGTCTCTTTGCACTTAACAATTCTATCAAATAAATCTGCTACGCTTTTATCTTGTTACCCTGTGTTCTTGTCATGAGTGTGGACTGAGATCATGAATGATGGGTGAGCAAAGCAATCAGTTTTTAAGCCAGGCACTTCATGGAGGAGACTCCTGTTGGCTTTGTACTGTAGCTGATGGATCAATGATTAACTTAAAAGCAGGCAGACATATGTATCAAAATGGAGTCTTGCTCTCAATGGCGGTAGATTCCTACAAGTTACAAAACTTAGTAAAACCACGTGTTGTCTTTGGTCCTCCACCAGCATAATGAAAGGATTGGATGTTCTCAAAATCCCTTTCGAAGTCTAGAACATGTGTGCTTATAGAGAAGCAACGTTTCAGGTGTCTAAAAGGCAGGTGTTTTAAGACAATGTCCCCGTGTTGATGATTTCTGCCACCACCCAGTGTTAGGTGACTCATTTTTCTTCTTTCCCCAATTCCTTTACACAGCTGCCTCCTGGCGCTACCCCAGAAGTCACTAACTCCCTTTGTGTTGGCTTTCTCCATCTGTGAAATGTGAGGCCTAGTGCACGTGGGTCGGCCTCCCCTGGCATTCTGTGTCCCCTGTGTTCCTTCACACAGTGCTTACTGTGGAAGCCTTATCTTTAAACCAAAGTTGGCATTTCCTTCCCTTCCTTTCTTGATCATAACTCGATCCTAACTTCCTCAGGAGCCTCTTGTCTTTGTAATCTGTCAGTATTTCCAATCCTGTTTTCACATAGTCTAAAGCTATGGTGATGCTAATGATGTCATTCATAGTTAGCTGGAAAGTGACAGAAACCTTTGAAAAAGTGTGCTGTGGTAGTGAATAAAAGAGTTAAAGGGGATACCCCTCAAACAAAACACACACAAAAGAAAAAAGAAAGAAAGGCCATACTCACTGTATTAGAAAAAAAGGGGCTGATTCAAACAAAAAAATTTACATAAGACAGCGCTGACAGTATAAACACAGCAATTCACAGAAATAATTGTATTTGGAATTTACATAAACAGGGAATAAACTTTTAGTATAAGTACATCCCACCCAAGGGACAAGTCCAATGACCATACTAAAATTTCTTATTATTTATCTGAAGTTAAAATTTGACTGTCTGGTATTGATATTTGTTAAGCCACATGACCATAAGAAGTAATGAAAAGCTGACCTTTCTACACAGTGGCTTCTGTGTGGGACAGAGGCTCAAGCCTGAAGCTGTCCTTGTAAGTTCTTCAAGCACTGAGCAGAGAAGCACCCCGATGTTGACAAGAAGTGCTCAGATTTTCCCATCAGTTTTTCTGTGAAAGTGACATGTGTGAGAAAACAAGATTCTGTCAAGCTGAACTTTCCGTGCCCACAGATTTATTTCTAGAAAAACCTTTAGGGAAAGCGGTAAAACAACAACAAGCAAAGCAAAATAAAAGCAACAACAACAAACATGTACTCCTCACTTTCTACAGCTCATGTCAACACTGTCTCTGGAGCAGCCTGCTCTTTCCAGTGTCTGACTCAAGCTGGCCTAGAGCTCCTCATGTGGTTGGAAGTGACCTTGAAGTCCACCCACTTCTGGAATCACCTATGTGTTGGGGACTGAACCCAGTGCTTCCTGCATGTAGGCAAGCATTGAGCTTCAGGCCTATCTCATTCTCACATTTTAAATTAGCCTTTTGGCTAGCAAACAAATAAGTGGATTATATTGCTATGTGTGTGTGTGTGTGTCCTTGTACTTTGTTCTTATCTCCCTCATTATCTTCTCCTTTTCCTTCTCTCCTTCTTTGTGCATGTGTGGTATGCTGCAGATGTGGGAGAGAGTACATTGTGCATGTTTATATGTATGTATGATATGTCATGAGTGTACATATGTGTTTTGAGCCACTGCCTCTTGTGTTTTCTGTAGAAGGGTTAGGCTAGCTGGACCTTGAGCTTCTCATGGGTTCTTCCATTTTTACCTCTCATCTCCCTTAGGAGTACTGGGACTACAATTGCATACTACCACATCCAGGATTATATGTGGGTTCTGAGAGTCCAGGTATAGAACTCTGGTTTATATGGTTCATGCGCGCGCGCGCACACACACACACACACACACACACACACACACACACACACACACACACACACACGAACATACCTTCACCCACTGAGGGAAGAACCAGGGTATAAAGACAATCAAACTTAAGCAACTGTAAATCAAAGCCTGTGGCTCAATGACCAGTATTTGGGACTCAAAATATTCTTAATCTGGGCAGTTCCATCTGTCCAGGGCTGCCATCCACAGCCCAGTTGGTCTGGTAGGCTCAGAACAGCTCCTGATCCATTCTATACCAAGAGATAACCTTGGTGGTCATCTCATGGTCCCAGAATCTCCAACATCGTAGGATTTCCTGTGCAACTGAAGGTACAGCTTCATTCAGGGCTTCTTCTGGCCTCTCAGTGGAAAACCTCAGTTTCTCTCCATGACCTTTTCATTCCTTTAAAACCAGTACCATATGGGAGACAGTTACACATTACTAAGTCTGGCTGCTATCCGAGCTGTAGCCTTGGCCCCTTCTGGACCACTGCTTCTGTACACTGACCCTGAGAAAATATTTTTCATAAGATTTTAATCTCAATGTTGCTAGTTTATATATAGCTGATTTTCAGCTACTGATAACTCACCCATTAAACTCTGCTTACGGCATTCAACTACTTTCCTAGGGCAAATTGTCAAAGTCCTCTGCAGTCCTCTTAGGGCAGCATGGTCAGGCCTGTCACAGCAACACATACACCAATGTACCAACTTCTGTCTTCATTACTTTTCTGTTGCCATGATGAAACACATTGTTATGAGTGTCAGTCCCAAAATAACACACAGACACAGAGACTCTATTAGTTATAAAACTGTTGGCCAATGGCTATAGCTTTATCTTAGTTGTTAACTCATTTCTATCAATCTAAGTGTTTTCAGTGGTCTTATGAGGAGAGAGAGAGAGAGAGAGAGAGAGAGAGAGAAAGAGAGAGAGAGAGAGAGAGAGAGAGAGAGAGAGAGAGAGAGAGAGAGTCCCAACCTCTTCTCTCATGTCCTAAATCTTGACTCCTCTCTACTGCATCTCCCAGAATCCTCCTTGTCTCCTAGTCCCTCCTATCTTGCTTTCCTCTTGGCCAATGGGGCTTTATTCATTAACCAGAAAGAGAAACATATTTACAGAATGACTAAAGCAACTTGTAAAATCAAGCATTTAAATTGGGCGCTTATAGTCCAGAGGGTTAGAGACCATCACGAACTTGCAGCAGGCAGGCATGGGGCAATAGCTGAGAGCTTACATCCGATCCAAAAGCATGGTGCAGAGGAAGCAAACTGACAATGTCACAGGTTTGGAAACCTCAAAGCTTCCCTACTGTGACACACCCCTCCAACAAGGCCACCAACTGGGGACCAAGTATTCAAATGTATAGCCTATGGGGGTATACTTGTTCAAACCTCCACACTCCAGAAGCAAGATTTTCATTTCACCAAGCTTATCTCTTCTTAATCATGGTTTAATCTTCAACCCTGGGTAACCACAGATTTTTCTAATTTAAAGTATCCTATGTAGAGTCTTTGAGAGACTCTCAAATTCCCTCTGAGGGAAGTCAGGGCAGAAACACAGGAAGAAAGCTGGAGGCAGCAACTGAAAGGGACCTGGGATAGGGGGTGGGTGTGGGTGGGTGTGGGAGTGGGGTGGGGATGGGGGGGTAGGGGTGAGGGGGTGGGAGTGGGCATGGGGGTTGGGGGGAATGTTCTCTACTCCTTTCCTCTTGGTTCACTTTCATCTATTTTTCTCACATGGCCCAAGCCCACCTGCCCAGGGGTGGTATCACCTACAGTGGGCTGGGCCCTTCTGCATTAATCAGCAATCAGAAAATGCCCCCATTGACATGCCACAGGCCAATCTGATGGAGGCAACTTGACTGAGGTTCCTTCTTCCCAGGAGTGTCAAGCTGACAACTAAAGTTAACTAGAGCATACATATGCACAAAAGTTAACTAGGACAAGCATATGCACAAAAGTTAAGCAGAACACACATATGCACAGCTTAAATATGTATTCCACACAAGAGAAAATATGCAGTATTTGGATGATAAAGTTCCATTCTTGACATTAGAACAACATTCTGTCATGTATGTGGATTATATTTCCTTGATGCATTAGTCAGTTTATAAATATAATGCTGATTTCATATATTTGCTACTGTGAAATGCCTTGATAGACCTGGATGAACAAGTATCTCTCTGTGGTATGCTGACTTAGCATCCTTTAGTACATACTGAGAAACAGTATGGATGCAAATAATAGCTATGTTTTCAGCTTGTTGAACAACCTCCATGCTGATTTTCATAGTGGCTGGACCAATTTACACTCCTACCAGCAGTGAATAAGGATTCCTATTTACCTGTTTCCTTACCAGCACTTGTAATCATTTGTTTTCTCAATGGTAACCCTTCTGGATGGGATGGGGGAAGGAGGGGTAGAATCCTAAATCCATTTTAATTTTCATTTTCTGAATGGCTAAAGATGAACACTTTTAAAATACTTACTAGCCATTTGTGCTTTTTCCTTTGATGACTATTTACTTAGTTCGATTTAGTTTTGGGTATTCTATATTTCTGTCTTAGCAGCACAGGCCTTTAATCTCAGAATTTAGGAAGCAGAGGTAGAGACTGGCAATCTCTGTGAGTTCAAGCCCAGCCTGGTCTACATAGTGAAGCCCTGCCTTGAAGAAACAAACAAACAAACAAAACAACAACAAAAAGAAACACATAGTCTGTAGAACAAGAGAAGCAGAAAGTGTGTGTGTGTGTGTGTGTGTGTGTGTGTGTGTGTGTCTGTATGTGTATCTGTGTGGGGGTGCATATGGTCATGCATGCACATGGAAAGACCAGAGGGGGTCTTGTGTCTTCCAGATGTTGTCAGGTGTCTTCCATTAGTGCCTGACTGCCTTGAAGCAAGCCCCCTCACTGAAGCAGCCTGTTTTTAGCTGGGTTGGCTGACTAGTTAGCATGAGGGATCCCATCCTTTCTGCCCTCTGATGACAGGGCTACAGGCATTTTTTCCTTGGGAGCTTGGGGGTGGGGGTGGGGGCAAACTCAACTTCTTATGCTTGCACAGAAATCTCTCTCACTGCTGGGTTTCTAGCCCAAAGCTGGGATTCTTCTGCAGAGAAGAGTTTCCAGGTGTTATACAGCAAATTTTGTGTTTTTATTTATTTGTTAGTTGTCATTTTTGAGAAAGATCTCATTTAGCCCAGGCTGGCCCCAAACTCTACTCTGTAGCTGAGGATGATCTTGATCTCATGATCCTCCTGCTCCCCAAATCCTGGGATTAGAGCTGTGTATCAGTATGCCTGCCTAAATGAGCCTAGAGCTCATTAAGAAAGGAAATTAAATAAAGATGGTGCAAAGACATTAAAAGAAAGAAGCAAAGGGGGTTCTGTTTTCTTTTTAATTATTTAGTTTAGGAACAATCTTATTTTACATATCGATCCCAGTTCCCTCTCCCTCCCATCCTCCCACCCCCTCACCCCCCCAGGCCCTCCCAACCCCCATTCACTCCCTAGGGAGGTTGAGGCCTTCTGTGGGAGATCATCAAAGTCTGTGACATCATTTGGGGGAGGGCATAGACCTTCCTCTGTGCATCTGGGTTGAGAGAGTATCCCTCCTTGGGAAATGAGCTCCCAAAGTCCACTTGTGCACTAAGGATAAATACTGGTTCCACTGTCAGAGGTTGCATAGACTGTCCAGGCCTCCTAATTGGCACTCATATTCAGAGGGCTTGGTTTCACCCAGTGCTGGTTCTCCAGCTTTATGCTGGGGTCTGTGTGCTCTCACTTGGTCAGGTCAGTTGTTTCTGTGGATTTCTCCAGCCTGGTCCCGCCTCCCTTCAGTCTCAAATAAGCACACAGAGGCTTATATTTATTGTAAACTATTTGGTTGATGGCTTGGGCTTCTTATTGGCTAGCTCTCTCTTAATTATTAACCCATTTCTATTAACCTGTGTAATTCCATGTGGTCTAGGCTTACTGGTGGTGCCTGGGTCTCTTTCTTCTTTGGCAGCTTACATGGTGTCTCTCCCTTGACTGCTTCTCTGCCTTTCTCTTCCCAGAATTCCCTAGTCTTGCAACTCCTCCTATACTTCTGGCCTAGTTATACCCTGCCTGACCATTGGCTGAAGCAGCTTTATTTGTCAGCCAATAAGACAATCACATATTCAATATATTCACATTATACAGCAGGATATGCCCCATCAGTGTAGTGTCCTAATCTGGGTTTGGGAGAGTTCCTTGGTCATGAAAATTAATCCATTGATTCATTCATAATTTAATATGTTCATAATTTTGATTACTAGAAGGTGGTAGAAACTAAGAGCTGGGGCTTATCAGGAGGAAGTGATCGCTGGGGGAAGTGACCTTGGGGTTATGTGGTGGGTCCCTATCCACTTTGTCTCCTGGCTGCCACTAGGAGAGCAGTGATCATTTACCACAGTCTGTCTCCATGACACTGTGTTTTACCACCTCAGGTCCACAGTAGTGGTGCCAGATGACCATGGCCAACTCTGAAGTCCTCAGCCAAAACTTTTTCCTAATCTGAACTATTTCTCTCAGTTATTTGTTACAACAAAAAAATCTGACTGCCACAATGCTCCAATATTGCATCTGCTAGAGTCATCCTTATAACACTTCAAACTCTTTACTTGTAAGAGAGTGGCCTATTTGGATGATCTGATTCACTTCTTAATTACATTATTCCATACAAAAGATGACCTACAGTTTAATAATTATTTAGCTGGGTGATGAGACTCTCTGCCTGTTTGGTTAATTTTGAAACTACCATTTCCAAAACCAAATGCCAAACTTGTTTTTCTGGGTCTTAGTCACTGTTGTATGGCTGTGAAGAATGCCAAGGCAAAGGCAATTCTTATGAAAGAATGCATTTAAGTGGGGGCTGTCCTATAGTTTCAGAGGGTTAGTTCATGATCATCATAGCAAGAAGCATGGCAGCTGGCAGGCAGGCAGGCATGGGGCTGAGAGCTCTGCATCCTGATCATCAAGCATTAGGCAGAAAGAGAAAGATACTGGGCCTGGTATCTTTGAGGTTTCAAATGCCCACATCCTCCAACAATTCCTCATCCCCTAATCCTTCCCAAATACTTCAACTGACTGGGGACCAAGCAGGTATACGGAGACACTAAAGCTTTACCCACTCTGCAGTCTTTATGCAGTCTGGGACCTCAACCCATGCACGATGCTACCCACATCCAAGGTCAGTGTTCTCATCTGAGTTACAGCTTTCTGCAAATGTGCTCCTAAACACACCCCGAGGTTTGTCTCCAGGTGAATGCCAAATCCCACCAAGCACACAATTGAGATCAACTACCATAACATAGCTCAATTTAAGGGCAGAAAGACTACTTTGGGTACATGTTTCAGAGGGTTCTACTTACTAAGATGGCAAAAGCATGGTGGGGCAGTTTATTTATGATTCTTGTGGCAGATTCTGGTCCCAATGGATCTGGAAGCAGAGACACAGGAATCAAGGGCTGTACTATGGACATCAAAGGCTTACCTACCCTCCTCCCCAGGGACCTACTTCTGTGAGCAAGGTCCCTCCTCCTAGAGAGACACCACAGTCTCCCCAAAACAGCATCACTGGCTGGGTGATGAGATTTCCAACCTGAAAGTTGGATGTGAGTGTGATTTAGGTTACTGTAGCGAGGTAAGTTTGCAGAAGACTTTACTCAGGAGTGAAATTAGAACCCACAGAGACAGCTCAATCAGTAAGTGATTGCTTCTCCAGCATGAGGACCTCAGTTGGATTCCCTAGTGCCCACACTTTAAAACAGAACAAAAAGGGCAGGCCTAGTGGTGGGACTTTTACTACCCCAGTGCTCAAAGTAGAAGCAGAAGGGTTTCCAGGGTCCATTGGCTGACCAGCCTAACCGAAGTTGTGACTCCCAGTCACATTCTAGTCTAGAACTTATTATGTACTTAGTCTGGCCTCGAATTCATTTCAATATTTATACCTCAGTTTCTCAAGTGATGAGATTAAAAATGTGCAACACCACATCTAGTTCCCTTCCCTTTCTAATCCTTTGTCTCCTCTCCTCTCTCCTCCATCCTTTCTTCTGCCCTCTCCTTCTATTTCCCTTTTCTCTTCTTTTCCCCTCTCTGGCATGATACTGAGGGTCAAACTTCATGCATTGCTCATGATAGACATGTGTCCTACCACAAAATAACATCTCCAAGTGTCAGACTTGCCAATTTTGTTCTCTGCCCTTAAATCTTGGCATATTAGCTGTAAAAATAAATGTGTGTCTATTAGTAAAAGTATGCTACAAAGTTTCATGCTATTCATATGTACTTCATATCTGATATTAATGAATTTAGGCATTTCATTTCTTTTATCTCTCTTGTCTAAGTCATGACATTCACCTTCTACTTGGAAAAATTTTATAGTTTCTCTCCCTATACTTAACTTTTAAAGTACTTCACCCATGAGAGTTTAATTTCAAGATATGTATTACAGCAGGACAACTCATTACTTGTCTGCTTCTGTCCAGATATCTTTACTTCCCATAAGGGCTCTATAATCATTTTATGTTCCAATCATCAGGCTAGCTTGTGGCTCCTTTTTCTGGTCCTGTGATAAAATGTTCTCACAAAAGCAATTTAAAGGAGAAAGGGTTTATTTTAGTTCACAGTTTAAGGTGACAGTCACAGGGGGTATCACATCAGTAGGAGCTTGAGGAAGCTGGCCACATTGTATCCAGTCATTGAACTAAGACAACAAATATGTCCTTTTTATGCGGTCCAGAATGGAGCCATCCATAGTGGGCAGGTCTGTTGTCCTTAACTACATTAATCAAGATAATCCCTCAAAGGCATGCCCAGAAGGATTGTCTTCCAAGGAATTTTATATCTCTTCAAGTTGATGACTGAGATTAACACTCTACATAACTCAATGGATTCTTCCCGTTGCTTCCAAGGTGCAACCTTCCCTGACTCATGAGTCCAGAGTGGACCTCCTGTTTCTGTGCAGAGCACCATGGAGCCTAACCAAGTTCTAGTCTTCGTGATAGTTACTTTCACATAAACATTCAATTAGTGAAAACACCAGTCACAGAAAAGAGAGGATCACATGAATAGACATGGATCTCTATTGTCAACGGCTGTCTATCAAGTAGCTACTTGATATGTCAAGTTAGAGTCTAAGAACATGATGCGGAGAAAGACAAATTACTTGCTTTGGTACAACTCTACAACAAAGCAAAATGAGGAGAGGCAGCAGGACAGAGATTTATTTCCCTGCTCAATTGCCAAATTGCCAAGTCTAAAACAATGTCATTGTAGCTACTGTAGGGTAGCTCAACATGGGGCAAAGCAAGTGCTGAGCCCTCTGCATCTGTATGGGTTATGCTCATGTCTGTTCAGTTCCTAGACACTTTGCTGGTGTGAAACTCTGCAACATGTCTTTCATACCCCTTCCCCAGTGGCAAACATAGATTCCCTGAGTTTAAACCTTAATAATGAAAATAAGCATTATTCCCAAAGGCCTATACTTTGCAAGGCTGACTCTTTATACGTGTTTTCGTTATTCTGGTCTTTGCTTCCATCTCAAACTTTTTTTTCCAACTCTTGGTGCACTAGAGCTTCTATTGTCATTATTTATTATTATTTGGCACTTTTGAGATGATATTGCTATTTATCCCATGATATCCTTGAACTCACAATCTTCCTGTTTCTGCTTCCTTGTGCTGGGATTGCATGTATGTCTCACCATACCTGACTCTCTTATTTTTAAAGTCTGTTTCTTTGTCTAGACAATGTGAATTGTAGGTCCTCCTGGAAACTGGACCTAGTTTTGCTCATCTTCCCAGAATAAAACACAACCTGTGGCAGAAACAGGTGATCATTACAAGACGGCCTAAGGAACAATGGTTTTCCAAGCCCTGTTAAATGCTTGAGGGGATGTGTGTGAGCCCTCTCTCTCTCTCTCTCTCTCTCTCTCTCTCTCTCTCTCTCTCTCTCTCTCTCTCTCCCTCCCTCCCTCCCTCCCTCCCTCCCTCCCTCCCTCCCTCCCTCTCTCTCTCTCTCTCTCTCTCTCCTCTCCTCTCTCCTCCTCTCCTCTCTCCCTCTCTCTCTCTCTCTCTCTCTCTCTCTCTCTCTCTCTCTCTCTCTCTCTGTGTGCACGCATATGCTGAATTAGTAGCCCATTCTCTTTTATTTTATTTTATTTTATTTTTGAGATAGTGTCTCACTGATTTACCAAGGCTGGCCTTGAAATCCCTCTGTAGCCCAGGTGGGTCTTGAACTTGTGACCCTCTTTCCTCCACCTCCCAGGCAGCTCTAGCTACAGGCCTGAATCACCATGTCACCCCATACTATTTCTCCTGCTTTTAGAGGAGGTAGAATTCACTTCACAGCTTTCACTTCAGCCTTTCCTTTCAAAACACTTTTGTGCACACAGAATAAATCATTTTGCCATCCCATGGCAATAACCATCGTTGCCCTACTATTCTTGATTTGGAGCTCTGAAATAACTTGTGCTTGAAGCCTCCCCACTTCACAGATACAGACCTTGAGAGAAACAATTCCTGTGATTGAGCAAAAGTCCTGACAGGCCAGGGCCAGATGCTGATGCGAACAAATACCTGAAGAACTCAGTGAATTCTCAATTCACTCTGATTTCCCTTAGCATCCTTACTAAAAGAGCCAAGTAGGAGGCGTCTAACCAGCTGAACTTGCAGCTCGCCCCTTTTATTACCTCTGGGTTAGCTCCAAGTCAGTTACTTGGATTCAGTGACATAGCATTCGGTGAGTTCTATATCCCATTCATGAGAAGTCAGCATATAGCATGGTTTCCCCGTTTTCACTATGGCTGATTTACTGCTAGCTGCCATATGAGTTTGAAATGCATATTAAATTAGTAAGGAACCTAAAAGAATGATGCTAAAATAAAACTGAGAACACAACCTCCCTCAAGCCCATGAGTGATTGATCTATTTCAAGTCTCCCAATATAAAAAGAAGCTGGGGCATTTTCCTTGACCTCCAAACATAAAACCAGTATATAAATCTAAGTACATGCATAAAGAGGGCCATTATGATGAACTTAAACCCATTAATATCCCAAATAACAAAAGTCTCTGGCTTTCAGTTCTATAGACGCAAATGTGGTCTGTCTTTTAAATTGGGATCTATATGACAATCAAGCTCCTGACACGTGAGCAGTAGTTCATACTTCATTATGTTAAAATGCTTCATGGTAGTTTACTAAAGGAACAATACCAAATGAACACTTTTTGTGAAATTGAAAAAAATTGCACACTACCATAGCCTTTGAGAAAAATCTTTATAGCTTAGGGTATCATTTCTCACCTGGTCAGGGATGCAGGGGGACTCTGGGATCACGTGAAATCTCCTCTCAACAATCATCTGCGGAGGAGGTAACCGTACCGTTCAGTTCTTAGCTGACCTCTTGGAGGTATTTAGGTAAAACGCTGAGGTTTTCCTAAAGGCAGTCTGTTTGCTAACGTGGCATGCAAACTCCCACGAACTTTTAAAGATCAGAGACCAACTAGGGGTTCTTTGGGAAGCCAGAGACCCAGGGCCCTGCCTCTCAGTCCACCTCCACTGTCCATCTCGACGGAGAGCCAGTGTCCTTTCAGGCTGAAAGCTGCGTTTGTCCTCAGTTCTGACGAGGCACCAGAGACAGAGCTGCTTTGACGTCCGCCCACTCACTGAGGGGGTCACCTGTTGCCTTGCCCAGGCCACTGGAGGTCAGCTTCTCAACGGGGATTTTTCTTTTTTAAAGAGGGGGAGGCCGGCATGGGCCTGTCCATAAAAGGATCTCTTTGAGGTCAGTGAAAAGAAAAGCAATGCATTTTGTGTTCCCAGTTAGGCGCTCTGGCACGAGGCCGCCTGAGAACAGGCCTGCGAACAGTTCTTTCTGGAGGGTCGCCAACAGAGGCAGCCAGACGTTTTTCACAGGACCTTTAGCTGCCAGTGCTAACCCAGAGGCAGACTAAATTGGAGTCAGGGCAACCACCTCCAGGCCCCATCTCCCACTCCCGCCCCTGGGCGTCTGTGCAGCAGCGCAGGGCATACCCAACCAGCTGCCTCCTGACAGGACCAAGCCCTGTGGGGTCAAGGACGGGAAGCCTGATCAGTCACAAGCAAGATGAAAAACTGGCTTGCACCAAAGTCCATGTAGAGATTGAACTCCATTTTCCTTCCTCCCTTATCTGCAGAAATGGACGAACTCTCTAAGACCCTCCTGGGAGTCACCTGCACAGAGAAGACTCTCACAGCTTGACAAGTGGCAGGCCCTTGTGCTCTTCCCCTGAAACCCCAACCCCCGGTCCTCTGGTTTCTTCCTTCCCTTTGGAGAAGTAGACACAGCCAAATAAGCAGCCAGTGCGTCTGTGCCGGGCATGGAAAATCGGGGGCAAGGCAAGGGGCAGCTGGAGGCAGCTCCGGGTTCAGCCTCGGGCTGTGGGAAGCAGCCCTCTGTAAAGATGCATGCTCCCTTCTAGAGGAAAGGAGTCTGCCTGCTCTTTGATGTCCCTTTTTGAGAATCAAAGAGAATCAGGCTCTCCCACATGAAGGACCTCTGTAAGGCCAATACACCTGCAGACTCCAGGGAATCTATATACAGGCCCCTTCATGGCTCCTGCCTCTTGTCCTGCCAGCTCTGAGGACAGTCAAATGTGCTACTGAATGTCGCCTTGGTCTCTGCTTCTGTCTCAAAGACGAACATGCTTCTTGGCTTTTCTCCAGAACCAGGACAGATATCGCTATCTTGGTGGAGCTCCCGGATGGGACCAGAGTC
Source organism: Cricetiscus sungorus (assembly GCA_030556225.1). Classification (NCBI taxonomy): domain Eukaryota; kingdom Metazoa; phylum Chordata; class Mammalia; order Rodentia; family Cricetidae; genus Cricetiscus; species Cricetiscus sungorus. The sequence goes on from JANBXA010000731.1 coordinate 16,586,768, forward strand.
CTTTCTACACCATTGGTGTTGAGTACTGGATTAATGAAGTCTTTCGCTGCCTGCAGGGAGCACAGACTTCCTGGCTCTTCCCTTAATTCCTTCAGTACAGGAGGCCCTCAGCGCTCCTACCACAGGAGGCTGTCAGTATTCCTAACCCTGAGCCCTTGTGGCTGAGCAGGCATTTGTGGGATGGCTGGAGGAGCCTAAACATTCCCTGACTCTACCAGAGGGCCACTCTTAACAAGTCCAATAGTTGCCTGCCCCCAAGAGAGGCAGCACAATCAAAGTGCAATTGACTAAGTAAGCCGTTTGGGAGTGTAGATTAGGAACCCTAGAGTTCAAGAAAACATTTAGAAGATAATTCAACATGAAAATTTAAAGCCCGTTAGCGTCATCTGCTAATGCTGTGTTTTGTGGCAGTAAGGTTTAATTTTTTTTTCTTTTTATTAAATTTGGTGTGTGTTCTTTTGGAATCTGCACATGCTCTTATTGTTGTTTGTTTAAGCCTTAGGCGGTCTTTTCTCCCTCAGCTACTTGTTCATCAGAGACTGATGGATGCTGGATTACTGTTCAGTTGCTGGTAGAATGCTATTTGAGGGTACCACATCTGAAGACGTTGGCGCTGGTAAAGCATCTTTTTAGTTGAATAATGCAAGACAGCACATTTGAGGAGGTGGAAGGCATGCGGTGGCAGTTCAGAAGGAAGACAAAGAGGAAACAGACCGCTGGCTCTGGTGGGAACCCGGGTGGTATGTGGCATCCCTCACATGGAGACAAAGCTCCCAGCAAATTGCCGCGATGCCAAACCGAGGACCGCGATAGACATTATGGAACGACATCCCTCCTTTGTCCAACAATTAAGAGAAAATCACACCATTCTCTTTTGCTGATTTTCAGCTGAGAGCATTAAAAGATGTGTATAGTTTCTCCTTGTGTTTCTTTGCTAGAGTGTTTCCAGTGGAGAGCATGGAGGGTGCATAAGTCCAGGGTTTGCAGTCATTATCTCAAGCTGTTAATATTTCCTTTCAGTGTTTGGTTTCCATTGCATTAATTCTGCCCACCCTTCCTGTGTGTGTGTGTGTGTGTGTGTGTGTGAGTATGTGTGTGAGCGAGTGAGTGTGTGGGTAGGTGTGTGAGTATGTGTGTGTATGTGTGTGAGTATGTGAGTGTATGTGTGTGTGTGAATGAGTGAGTGTGTGAGTATGTGTGTGAGTATGTGAGTGTGTGTGTGTGAGTGTGTGAGTGTGTGTGTGAGTGTGTGAGTGTGTGAGTGTGTGAGTGTGAGTGTGTGAGTGTGTGTGAGTGTGTGTGTGAATGAGTGAGTGTGAGGATGTGTGTGAGTATGTGTGTGTGTGAATGAGTGAGTGTGAGGATGTGTGTGAGTATGTGAGTGTGTGTGTGAGTGAGTGTGTGAGTGTATATGTGTGTGTGTGTATGTGAGAGTATGTGTGTGAGCGAGTGAGTGTGTGGGTAGGTGTGTGTGAGAGTATATGTGTATGTGTGTGAGTGTGTGTGAACATATGTAAGTGAGTGTGCGTGAGAGTATGGGTGTATGTGGGTGTAAGTGTGTGTGTGAGTGAGTGTGTGAGAGAGTGTGTGTGTGCTCCCATGTGTGCAGAGGCATGGAGTCAGTATTTGGGTGTTTTCCTCTACTGCTTTACCAACTTATTTAAGAGCAAGAGACTGCTTGTTTGAGAATGGGTTTCCTCTTGACCTTGGAGCTTGAGTTTCAGCTAAACTGTCTAGTCAGTCCCTGGGATCTGCCCATCTCTACCCTCTGCTCTAGTGATGGAGTTAGAGATATTGGCAGTTGTATTAACCTTTTACCACTACCTCCTTCCTAGTGGAAATTACAGGTGATTGACAATCCCTAGCTTTCAGATCTGAACTCTAGGCTCATGCTGAGTAGCAAGTGCTTTACCCACTGAGCTGTCACCTCAGCCCTTAGTTTCGTTTCCAATTAGGCCGCTGAGTTTATCATATGACTTTTTTACTTAAAATGCTGTGTCTTTTGTGCAAGTCTACCTTTAGCCAGAAGGGATGCCATGCAGCTCTTTGGGACTTACCAACTCTAAGGTGGATGTTAAAGAATGGATAACAGGCCCCCTCGGTACAGGCCCAGTAATCCACTTATGTGCAGACGAATAGGGCCATCAGGAAGTGAGTGTTTTATGTGCTGAGCTTTGTGCAAATTCCCTTCCAGCTGCTTGCTGTCCTCTGATGGAGAACCAGGGAAGGAAGGGGAAGAGTATGCCTGGGAGTGTTTGTGCTCTTAAGAATCAATTTTAGGTTTTACAAAAACATCCTGCCAAGGCTAAGGATCTTTTTTCGGCTACTGAGTAAACTGTCCGACTCTCCAGAGCTTGCCATTAGCACTACTTTCCTCTTCCTCTCCTAAAGAACCTTAGTTCTAAATTTGAGAACAGGCTAAAGAGACATCAGGAAGCTTCCAAGGGTGTTTTCTTTATAAACAAAACAACAGCAAAAGCCCCAAACAAACCCACAGAGGGCCCTTTGCTCTGCTATAGAAAACAATATTCCTCAAACCTTATAAATAAAAGTCCCTGGCCTGTATAGTGTTAGAAATCATCCCAGCACTCTGGAGTCAGAGGCAGGAGTAACAACAGAGTCTGTCTCCAAGCGAAGCAAATCAGAACAAATGAAAAAAAAAGTTTGGGGAAGTTTTATAATAATGAGAATCACCTTTGACATATTCAAGGTCTGCCTTGATAATAAAGCGCGCAATACATACTTTCAACTTATAAGGTTCCACTGGTAACCCTGAAGATGTGTGGTGTGCATGAAGACTCAACTCAACACAGGACTTCTCTCAGAGGCTTGCAGAGGACACACGTAGTATTTTTCTCACAACAAAGTCTGCGTTATGATACACTGAGGTGGTTATCCTCCAAACAACTCCCCAAAGGCTCAAGATACTTAGGGTCAGAGAAAAACTCAAAAGACAGGGAACCAAATAAAATCTGCAGATCATTTCATGTAGAAGGGCAACTCATGGCTGGGAATTTGAAGGCAATGATCTCTGGCCACACCAGATTCCATACTTTGTCCTGGAGACCCTGTGTCTTGTCCTGTGTAGTAATCCATCTTTGAGGCACTCTGGTGAGACTTATTCATTCATTTATAAATCCAGTTTACTTAAGAAATAATTTCTTGAGCTCCCTCTATTTTACTGCATGGGTTAGGGTTAGGGTTAGGTTCTATAGTATTTATACTGTCTACTGCCTATTGACTTATAAAGTATTGCTATGTGGAGTGTTCTATGCATCCTTCTTACTTAATCCCCACACCTTCACCACCAAAAGCAGGAACACATAGGTGATCTGAATCCAGAGCCCACATTTAAGCCACTACTCAGCATAAAATAGGAGTAACTAGTTTGAGGAGCTTATGCCCTAGTAGAAAGTATGTATAGATGCCTAGGTGCCTTGTCCTGTTGGAGAACAGGAGTTTTGTGGTGATGTCTTGCTTAAGCAAATAAAGCCTGTCTGAAGGACAGAGATTGGAGCTCTCCGCTAGCTAACCATAGAGATCTGGAGGTTTGTACAAACAGAAAGGAAATGAGACAGCTAGGCAGAAACGGGATATAGAGAGGGAGAAACAGGACCACTCTCTCTTGTCTGCTGAGATGTTAAGGTGGGCATAGCTTGCCTCTTCTTTCTCAGCATGTCCCTCTATACCTGACTCCAGGATTTTATTATAGAAACTCCTTTTACAGAGTTTGAGCAACGTAAGTGTAGAATTGCCAAACAATTGTAGCCTGAAAGGGAAGTAGAAATTCGTGCCATGGGTTTGAAAGCAGTTTTAGACCTACCTTTATCTCAGATCAACCCCTATCAAAACTGAAAAATTTGCTCAAGCATGGAGTTAACTTTAGCATAATTGCCCTTTACCTGGTCTTTGGTCAAAATACTTGAAACATCTCCTTAACCCTCCTCTTCTACAGCCATGGACTGTGTCTGTACTAAGATGCATACATATCCTCCCATGTTACGAGCACGTTTTTCCCTGCTGGTCTTGTCCCACCTCCACGCTAGCCCCCAATAACACACAGAGACTCTGTATTTTATATAAATACTGTTGGCCAGTTACTAGTATCTTATCGGCTAGCTCTGTCTTAATGATTAACCCATTTCTATTAATCTAAGTATTTTCATGTGGCCTCATCTTACTGGAGAGCGGCCCTGGACCTCTGTTCTCTCCAGTCTCTACATGCTGACTCCTGCTTACTACTTCCTCTCTCCTCCTTGTCTTAGCCCCACCTATCTTGCTTTCCTATTGGCCAACAGTGCTTTATTCATTAACCAATAAGACAAACATATTTACAGAATGAAGTCTCCCATCACCCCCATGTGATACACTTTGGAGCCTTTGCTCCTACCTATTCACTGCTTGGTTCCAGAGGTTACAGGGTCATCTATAGTCTGATAGTAAGGCATGGAAGCTATGAAAATATTATAAAACCAGTCACATGCTATTTACCAGGATAACTTGTAAAAATAAAAGCAACAGCTGTGTTACTGATTCTCAGTTGGCATTTGAGGTCCAAGAGGTATTAAGAGAAGAAAACATGCCCAATATGACTGCACTGTTATTAAGAACCAGGTCACGGACAATGAAAAAATGATGTTACAAGGACTATAGATGCTGATGGAGCAATATGAATTTCAGCTGCAATGGTCTTCAGGATGAGAAACATACCAGTTGGAGTTTAAGTAGCCTATTTTAAGAAATTTGGGTTTTCAGCAAGAACTTGAAGAATGATCAGGGTCTTAGCAGTATAAGAATGATGAATGGTATTTCAGGAAGAAAATTACAGCATTTCCCCAAATACTAACTGTAATTGTCCATTGCTGTTGGTTCCTTGATATTGACATGAGGTTATTATATCTAGTATTAGACCAGCAGAAGTTCATCATCTGGGCCTTGGGGAGGCTGCCAAATATCACAAGACTTAGCTTATGTCCACAGATAACTTCTTTTTTCTTTTTTAGAAATTGTATCTGTCATCATGCCAACATTGGCTGTATACTAAGTATTTCTAGCTAGATGTGTTACAGGACCTTTGAACAGCTGAGTTGCCCCAGTTGCTGGAAACTTGTCATGCTGTGTTAGATCTACCTTTCCCCTTAATGGAGAAATATAGTATATCGTTTTTACATATCTTGGAAACTGGTGTTTCATAAATACTGTTCCTTGGACATCCACATGTATAGTCCCCAGCTTATGATCACATGTAACTTAAAATCCAGAGCCCAATGATGTGGTGATCAGTAATGTCACCACATCATTGTGAGACCCTGGCTGCTTCCATTTTTCACTTAGATATCCACATCATTGGCAGCATCATGAAGCTGTCTTGCCTCGTGGTCATGCTTTGGCCATCACCACTGAGTGGGACTAATTCAGCCCCTTCACACACGGCAGGAAGGATACAACAAATAAGCAAACAAACAAACAAAAACTTGATTTTCTTTCCAAGAAGTTACTTTCAAGTCAGTCTCATGCAGTGTTCCACCAATCCAAACTGGCTTAGGCTTACCTATTGTTAAGCTAATCAACTGGAAAGGGACAAAAGACATGGCGTGCAGATGTGGCAGATGTGCAGTTTTTTGAGATAGCCCCAGCAACCAAGCACAGGGCATTAATGACCGACATCAATGCATCTGGCTTCTAGATAAGGGACTAACAATTCAGGCTGCACCTTGAAATCACTTGAAAAATACAAGTTCCTAGTTCCTACTCCAGATCTCTTGAATGGGAAATGCCAGAGATGGAGTCCAGATAATCCTATTTTTAACAGCTACCTAAATTTATCCAGGCAAGCTGGCACTTGCCCAGGACCAGCTATTGATGCTATGACTTTAGCTCAAGAGTCATTGCCTTATTATTTAGAATCTGATGTTTCCTGAACTTGGAGAGCAGAGCAGAGTTAGCCTTGACCATGAGTAGTTTATTATTTGCTCTCTCTCATCTGTGAAGTTGACTTCTGTTGCTTGGGAATGTTGTGTGGAATTATTCTGGGTTGGCCTTGCATTTATGGCAATTTTAAAATCATATCATAAATATGTACTATTTGTCTCCTACACTTTCCTTGTCTGGAGTCCAAATAGCTTTTCTTATTGTTTCTATGTTGCTTAATGTCTTAATCCGAAGGTCATACTCTCTCATTCAGGTAGTCATCTAAAGCCTGCCTATCTCTACCTTTATTCATTTATCTTTCTCCATCACCTTTCTTTATTACAGTGCCAAATTCTCGATCTCACTGCTGTCAGAGCCTATCTCCGCCTCATAAATCTTTATCTTCCTTCACCTGAACTATGTATTTCCTGAGCCACCTGTATTGGGACTACAGGCTGGAGTCTATCAGGCTTCAGGCTAAAGGAAATACTGGATGGCAGAATGTGGTAGGTAAGTATGGAAAACAGAATTGCCACATGACTCCAGGGATCCCAGAACTTTCCGATGTTTTAAGGGAGTTTAGTTCATGCAAATAGAGTATTGAGTGTTGAGAGTTGAGGTCCCTCCATGTTTCCAGAGTGTGGACCCAGAGCACAGACTGATTTCTATGGGTTGTGAAAAGCCTGATCAGAGGCTTGAAAGATTTCCCTGTGCTTGGCATCCTTAGGAAGTGGATTCCAGGGTCTTCAGGAAGACGGGTGAAGCAATTAGGACAGGGAGTTCTGAGGAGAAGGAAACCAGCATTGTGAGGGAAGAGCTGTGAATAATAGAAGGTGAGGATTTTGAAAACGGTTGAGGGGCGGTGGCAGCTTAAGAAAGTCCTAATTCCATTTCTTGTGAACCTGAAACCCAATAGGTTTTCTTTTTCCCACAAAGCATAATATTTACTAATCTATGGGCCAGATGGGCCATACTAATTTATGGCCAGATGATTCAGCATAGATATGGATAATGCCTGGCAGGCACAATATACACCTCAGTGTTGAAGTTAGACAACAAATGCCTTAACAGAAAGCTACTTTGGGATCTTAGTAAATGTTACATAGAATAAGGCAGACAGAGGAGCAGGGAGAGATGGGCTTCCTGGCGAAACTAGCATTGGAGACGATATCTGATTCAGTAGAGGACATATTGTGGGCAGGGCAAAGGATTGACATGATTAAGTCTTAAGGAACAAGCTTAAGTTTCAATGTGTTGAACATTGAAAGAAGAAGAAAAAGATGGGAGCAGGGAACCTGAGGGGAAAGTGAGTCTGTGCCGGCCTTGGTAGAACATCCGAGACCCACCAGTTTTCAGTTTGTTCACGTATTGTTTCAAAATGAGGATGACAAGTGGTCTGGCCAAGGTCAGAGAGGAATGGGAGGGAAAGAGAATGGACTTACAGAGAAGCCTTCAGGATGCCAAGGAGGAGCAGAACATCCACGGCCACTCCAGGCACCTGCTGTTCTTTAATTCAGTCAGTCAGTGTCCAGTGCTCATCAAGACGACGGTTCCTTAGGCCTTGCTCAGCCCCCAGCTATGAATTTCCAATTGAAAATCTTCATTCAGCAGAGAATGACTGTATTTACTGTCTTAAGATGCAAAAGAGTCAGGTAGTAGTTTAATCCCAGAACTCAGGGAGCAGAGGCAGGTGGACTTTATGAGTTTGAGGCCAGCCCGGTCTACAAAGTGAGTTTGAGGATGAGCCAGGAGTGTTTCACGAAAAAACCCTGTCTCAAAAAGCAAGAAACAGACAAACAAACAAACAAAAAATGCAAAGAGCCTCAGATGAGTGTTTTACAAATAACGTAAAACGTCTTTCTTGTGCTTTCAGTTGATTGATTTCCCCTTTGTGGAAACTCTCCAGTTCCCCTTTCAGAGCAATGCCATTCTGCTTCTTCTTTTACCTCCTTGGGATTTTTTTTTTTTTTTTGGCTCCTTCCAGTTTAATGTAAAACATCACAATGCCCAAAATATTTTGTGTCTTCCAATCAAAGAATGTTAATAAAACGTGACAATATTCATATGATGATGGAACATGAAGGTAATATACTAAATCAGAATTTATATGCACACAAGATGATTTTGAAAATGTAGTCACTCTGTGGCAAAATACTGACACTGCAGAAGCCAGTTTTCTCCAGGGGAGCTCTGGCTGGTCTTCCAGCAAATCACTCTCCTCTCCACTCTAGCATCTTCCTAGGAGCTGCCTCCACCCCTGGCTGTCCAGTGACCTGATTTTTGCTAAGGAGCAGCACACATAGACCATACTGGATACCCCTTATGTGCTTGAACTTGAGAACAATGACGCTCAACTTCACTCCTTTGCTTCCTTCTCCAGAACTTCCCCGAAGAACATCTGTGCTGAGGGGGGACATGTGCTATGAGAATCAGTAGGCACTCAAGGCTGCCAGAGAGCTGTCTGTGTCCATGTCCCTTACCAAGACCACAGAAGGAAGACCATGAAAGAAGTCATCAAAGAGGATTCAGAGACCCAAGTCAGGGCATCTTTATCCTATTGCCTCATAAAAAGATACTATAGCACAGTTTGAAAAAGAAATCGTAAAAACTGATGTCCATCCACAAGTATCTGGTTGAACCAATTTTCTATGCTAGCTCAGATCTCACTGCCTAGCTACTAAAGCAAGCTAGCAGAGAAGAAAAAGGTATGAGAGAGAAGCCATTAGTCCCTTGTAAATGAACACAAACCACAACACAATATGTGGAAAAAAGGTAGAGGTTTTTACATTATAAATGTTATAAATAGTGTTCTCCTGTGAAGGCTAGATAGAAAACAAACACTGGCTTCTTTCATCAGACAGGATCAGAATTCAAGAAAAAGGTGAGCTCACATATCATGGCTCACTTGATTTTAGTATGTGTGTAACAGTCCCTCTCCCCCCCTCTCTGTTTTCTCTGCATATCTGCCTCTCTGTGTCTCTGTCTCTCTGTGTATGTGTGTGTTTTATTTGCATGTTACTAAGGATTAAACCCATGGCCTTGTACATGCTAGGCATGCTCTACCACTGAGCAATACTGCCAGGAATTTATAGTTTTAAAGTAAATAAAATATAAAGTATTACCTAAGTGCAGGAAATTCACAGTCTTCCATCTTGGCCACTACCTCCGCCTCTACCTCGGTTATATTTTTTAGGATCCCATTGTCAGCCATTTAGTTCTCTTGACTAGTGGAAGATTGAATTGGGTGTAATGACACACGCTTGTGTTTCAGGCCTTTGTGAGGTTGAGGCAGGAGAATCATGAGTTCAAAGCTGGGCTACGTGGTGATACCATATCAGAAAGCAAAATAATCAAAATGCATATTTACAACTTCCATTTCTGAATTCATGGTATTAGAGTATTGACATTGTCCCTAGTTTTAGCATATTAGTGTCCCGAAGGTCAAATAAAATGTGTCTAAAATATGAAAGTTCAAGCATCTAAAATGAAAATGTGTCTCTTAAATCTTAAGAAAATGCTTTATGCAATTTATTCGAATGGACAGGGAATACTCATCACTGCAGTACTCCTAATTCATTAAAGATGTTTCTGTTTATATGAGGAATTGCCAGTCAGGAATGTCAATAACCTAGGATTATTAAAAAAGTAAGCCTTGTCCAATGGGCTGGCTCCTTACTGCCTCTTCCTTAGTTTATTTATGAATGAAATCCTACACCAGGGAGTAGACCATAGTGAAGCTGTGTCCTCTGAGTGAATAGAAGCCATGTCAGAGTACCAAGGTGCTCTTCAACCCGTGACCATTTCCTCTTGGTATCTTACATTGAAGCAGTAGATGTCCTGCATCCTTGACTTAAAAGGGATAAAAGAGTTTAACAGTTGCAATTCATTACCAGAATTTAATTTTACAAAAGGCTGTGTTTTAACTATGGAAATGTTTAGTCAGTTTCAATTAAGGAGAAAAGTACACATTTGGCAATTTACAACTCAAATTTTGGGTAAACCCCAAAGCTGAAGGTGAATTGTCTCTGAAACACTGAGTAGCAGTGTCAAAGTTGTCATTATCACTGACATACTTGCTGCAAAATTGTGTCTGTACATAGTAACTTCCTTTGCCTTGATAGTTAACTTCCAGCAGTCTTGCAGGACAGTGATAGAAATTCTTTATGCATTTCAGGAAGCATTCAGCAGTCAACACAATAAATATTTTGCTTAACAACACAGTAAAACGTAGTCTTCATTTAAATAACAAAATCATGAAGAAACTGGTAGCTGGTGGGATAAGTACATGGTTCAATTGCTATGGCTTGGTTACATATAAAATATTACAATATCAGATAAGGTTGTTTTAAGATTCCATGTGAACACCAAGCCCATGAGGAAAGGAACTAACATCCATCACCAAACATGTCAAGCTTACTTACTTTAATTCCTCCATGCCAACAGGAATCTTTAGGTTGGGAGCCTGGACCCTCAATTATTATCATTTGCTTCAGTTTCTTGCTGAAATTCTGTGGTGCTGATGTAGAATTAGAATGACATGTTTCAAGGACATGCTCATTTACCCATGGCTTTTTAGTCTATCATCTCCCTATAGCTCCCTTTCCTCTAAGGTATTTTCCCACACCACTGTCTGTCACTTAAGGGTTTTGACCGGCCATTTCCTCATTCCACAATATACAGCTCATTCCCTCACTTCCTCTGGGTTCCCATCAAAGGGCATCTCATTACTACGACCTTCCTGGACCATCTCGTTTAAGTAGCATCACCTGCTGTTTTGCTCATAGTTCACTTATTTTTCTTTTTCAGTAAGATTTACCTTTTATATAAGTTTTACGTTCAGAGGAAAATCTATCAGAAAGGCTGCAGTTCTCATATACTTCTGTGTCAACATAAATTTAGCAACAACAAGCTATACACAAACAACAGCATGCTATATAATTCCATTAAATGTCCTCATTACCACCCAACAGTTACATGAACATTTTCCCTCAGCGATGTCCACTCAATGGATTTTGGTAAAAGGGCACCCACTATTCCAGTCTCACAAACAAGCCATTTTGTTGCCTGCCAATTTCTCAGAACTCCTGTTTATCCCACCTGATCCCCGGAACTCACGCTAGCCAATGATCTTGCCATTTCACATCTTGTCAGTTCATAGAATTGGAATCAAACCATATGGAACTTTACCAGACTGAATTCTTTCAGTAAATAATAGGCAATTAAATTTGCTTCACATCTTTTCATGGCTAGGTAGCTGCTTTTTAAAATGCAGTTTAGGAGAAGATGCTAATTTATTTTTCAGTTCCTGACACAATCACAAAACATTTCTCCCTTCCTTTCCCCTTCTTCTTACTCTCCCATACACAGTTTCTTGCTCTTTCTCAAATTCATGGCCTCTTTTTTTATTATTAATTATTGCATGTATTCTCTCTCTCTCTCTCTCTCTCTCTCTCTCTCTCTCTCTCTCTCTCTCTCTCTTCATGACCTACTCAGTCTGCATATTACTTGTATGTATGTCTTCAGGGCCGAACATTTGGTGTTGGATAACTAATTGGTGTATTCTTCCATGGGGAGGAATATTTTTCCTGCTCTCAGCATTCCTTAGGTGCCTGTAGTTCTTTATGTGGGGTTGAGGTCTCATGCTTTTACCCATCCATTTCTTTCATGTCTATTGGTCTTGTCCTTGTTGAGTTCATATTTAGGTAGTCATGTTGGTGATACTTTATGGGTGTAGCTTTTGTCATTACTAGGAGACACAGTCTCACAGCGAGACTGTGAGAGTGAAGGTGGCTCTTACCACCTTCTGTCTCCTCTTCCTCAATGTTTCACTCTTAAGAGTAAAGGTATTTAGCAGATGTATCCACTGGAATTTAGCTCTGGGATTCCTTTTTAGTGCTGAACATGTTTCTTTCTCTGGGTGAAACAGTGTATCTTCCTGACATTGAAGAACATCTTGGTTACTTTGAACTTTTGGCAATTGTAACTATCCATGTGGGGGGAGGTATGTATATAAAGATTTTTAAAATTTTTTTGAGCAAAGAGCAGAAAATGTTGAAACTACTGCATCACTTAGTAAAAAAAAATTTTTCATTTTTGTGTTTGTATTCTCTAAGACAATATCTCACTATGTAGTCCAAACTAGTCTGGAACAAGCTATATACTTTTGAATAGACTCAAATTTTGGATAGTTCTGCTTCAGACTCTCAATCACAGAGAAAAGGTGTACTTAAAATTTAGAGATATTTCTCCAGTGACTGTATCTTGTTTTATTCTTTTCATAAATAAGCGAAGGTACCATGTTTTTACCCCATCTGTGATTGCAATGTTGTAGACTTCAGCCACTCTCTCACAGGCCTGTTGTGGAATCACCATTATTTCAGTTTGCTTTTATCCGATGGCACAGGGTGTAGAGTGTATTTCTATGGTTCTTGGCAAATGCTCTTGGGTGAGTTTTCTCTTTAGATCTTGTGTCCATTTTCTTAAGCAGGCTGTTTGTTTTTCCTTTTTAATCAGCACACACTCATATATGAATGATTGCATTTTTACATGTCACACGTGTGTATCATGCTTTTGATTCTATTCACTTCATTCCTTTCTCAGCCCTTCCTTTCTATTGTTGATTTTTGAAACTTTATAGACATTTTTATTTTTGTGTAAAAATGTATCATGTATTTTGTGGGTTTTTCTATAACTTCTTCTCCAAATGTGTTGCCTGTCTCTTCATTTTTTAAATAATAGTTTTCAAAGAGGAGAATTTTTTACTTTTAGTACCGTCCAGTTCTCAGTGGTTTCTCAATGGTTCTCAATACTTTTTTTCTCGGGTTGTATCATGAGTGATGCATTTAACAGATCACCAGGCTTGTGTGGTGGCATATGACTGTAATCCTAGTTCTTAGGGAGTGGAAGCAGGAAGATCAGAGTTCAAAACTAACCTACAACCTGAACTGAGTCAGACATCATCTCAAAAAACCCAAACAGTCCAATTCAAACCCCAACAAAACAACAAACAGGAGGAGGCATGTGCAAGGTTGTCCAACTTTCCTTCTGTGCTTTCTTCCAGGAATTTTATAGCTGTTGCTTTCGGGTCTGAACCATTTAGAGTTATAGTTTGATCAGTATAAAGTCTAGTTAGAGTCATTTATTTTGCATGTGGGTGTTCAGTTCTTCCAAAATCAAAGACCATCTCTGCTTCTTTGTGGTACTTTTGTTCTTCTGTCAAAAAACAATTCATATTTATGTGAATTTCTTTCTGGGATCTCTATTTCATTGGACTTTATTTTTTTCTATTCTTTTGCCAACATTTCCAGGCTAGTGCCACACTGGATTGATTGCTATAGCTTTATACTAAGTCTAAAAGTTGGAGAGGGTCGGCCTTCTGTCTTAAATTTTCTTCTTTTATATAGATTTAATTTTTTAATGTAGATATTTTCCTGTATGTATATGTATTCACCACGTGCACGCCTGGTACCCACCAACATCAAAAGAAGATGCTAGATCTCCTGAAACCAGAGTTACAGGTGGTTGCGAACCACCATGTTATTGCTGGGAGCTGAACCAGAGTCCTCTGCAAGAACAATGAGCTCTCTTAACTGCATATCTCTAGGCACCATTTCTTTCTTTTTTCTTCAGTGTTGTATAAGCCATTCTGGCTATTTTGACTCAAATACACAATACATACACATGCATATGTATATACAAATCTCTCTCCTTTCTCTATGTGTATTTCATGGGCATGTGAATTAATCCAAGGCCACTTATTCTAATAAAGAATTCCTGATTCTTTCCTGTATCTCTCATCTCAATCACACATAAGCACATATAACACACACACACACACACAATGATATGTCATTGCTATTGCGTTTTATATGTATGTGTGTTTGCTTGTTGTGGGTACGTGTGCACATAACATGTGGAAGCTGCAGAGCAACCATGTCCTTAGAAATTTTGTCCACCTACTTTGAGGCAGGACATTGCAATGGCTTAGGTCCCATCAGTAAGGCTAAAATAAGCATCAAGGAGAACAAGGAACCCTGCCATCCCTGCCTCTCATAACTGAGATTACAAGGATGTGTCACCGTGCCTGGAATCTTTACATGAACCTGAGGGCTTCAATTTAGATCCCCACACTTGAATGGCAAGCACTTTATCGACTGAGCCATCTCTTCAGCCCTATTGCTAAGGTTTTTGAGCAAACTCTTACATGTTACATCAATTTAAAATAAAAAAATGTTTTTTATTACCTTTACCTGTTCTTTCCTTAAAGTATTCTTTTCTTTATATCCACTGTTCCTCCCCCAGAACATTTTTAGACATGTTGTTTTGTTCTTTTTTTTTTTTTTTTTCAAGACCAGTCTACTGGCAACACATTATCTGTATTTATTTATCAGAGTAAAACCTTTATTTCTCCTTTTTGTTACATCTTCTAGACAAGATCTATGCAAGACCCAGGTTGGCCTGAAATGTATGAACGTCCAGCCTTTGTTTGAATACTGGCTTACAGGTGTGTGTTTCCACACCCAGCTCTCCTTCACGTTTGAGGAATAATTTTCCAGGATACAAAGTAAGTTTGGAGTTGTTTTTCTTGTGTATGTGCACGTGTACATGCTCATGTCTGCATGTATGGAAGCCAAAGTTTGACTTCAAGTGTTTATTGCCTTATTTTTCAAGACAGGCTCTCACTGAATCTTCATCTTGCCATTTTGGCCAGCAATCCCCTAAGGTGTCATGTCTCACGCACACACATACCCGCTCCACCCCATGTCTGTGTCTCTGCTGCCCTCAGTGCTGAGGTCAGAGATGTGCACCACTGTGCTTGGCTTCTAATGATGTGCCATGGAGTCTAAACTAAGGTTTTCATTCTCTGCTCCCCAAGCATTCTACCCAACCTCCCATCCTATCATGCGGTTGCTCCTCTCAATACTGAATATTTCATTCATTCTGTGCCCTTCATTTCTTCCAGGCATGGGCTCCTGTTAGAAGCCAGATGATATTGTTATGTTTACTTCACAGTTCAAAAGATAATTTTCTCTGCTGGTTATTTCTGTATTTCTGTTATTATTGATTATTTTCTATACTTTGAATATCTATCTAGCTAGATGTAGGGTTTTATTTCTGTTTTGTATTTATTCTGTTTGGTATTTTCTAGGAATCTTGGATTATTTTTATATTTATATGAGGGGAAGTTATCAGTTATTATTGATTTAAATGAAGTTATTTCTTCAGAGATTCCCAGTTCGTTGTACTTAAGAATGGTATTTTTTAATACACATACATACATAACACACACACACACACACACACACACACACACACACACACACACAGGTATAATAAGACTAAGCAAGAAGTGGTACCTGGTTTCTCCTCCCCCTTTTGGCTTCTGCTAGCATCCAGAATAATAAAAAACAAAAAAAACAAAAAAAAAAACCAAGATCTGGCTGGAGGCTTTCAAATTGACATTGATGCATAATGGCTTTTAGGACCTCTCAGCATATGTGTATGGGGAATACATCAATTCCTATTACTTCACATCTACAGTTCTTCTTATAGCTGTCGCTTTATCAGTCCATCACTACCCCTGTCAAGCTAACACGAGTCCACAGTTGGTCTTTCAGCCCCACATGACTAGTTCTAGCCTGGGTAATACTACTTCAGTGTTGTAACTGTTACAGTTCAAATTGACAAAAGGACAATAGTTGGTATCTGGTGGCCTTCCTCGCCATTCTGGAGAATGTAGAGAACCGATTCTCACCTCAGAGGACCTACTGGCTGCCTGTAACATGGTGTGTCAAACGTTAAGTAAATGTCTGCCGTGTGCACTGCTAATCATAGGGCTCATCTTGCCACCCATTCCTTCACTATGGGCTGTCAAAGTTTAACAGTCTACTTTGTACTAAGCGCGGACTTTGCGGTGTGAATGTAATGGTGAGCAGACATGTTCCCCATCCTTAGAGCCTGGAACCATAAATGGTGAGGTGAGCAGAGACAATAAACAAATAAGTGTGCGTATAAGTATATGGTTGCAAGCTACGATGTGGGTTATGAAGGAAGAGAGTACGGAAAGAAATTAACGAGGGAACCTGATTTGAACTTGCAGTCTGGACCATGTTCTTTGTTCCCTCAGAGGCTTCTATTTTAAAAGAAAGATTTGCATTGGGACATTTCTGGACTAGAAAGGATGTTAAATATTGGAGTGTTTTTCCAAAGGGGGACAACGAACATTGGACTGGCTTTCTGAGGAGGACTAATTGCTAGAGCTGAGTTCTATTATTAATCCTTTTGCTGCAAATCATTTTCAGTTTTGCATTTCCAAGGTGGGGGAGGGTCCCAGAAGCCACGCTGGTGCCTGGATTCTTCATGTGGTTTTGTTTCAAGCAAACCGAAGAAACAAGCTATTTATCCTCAGCATTTATGGGAATCTCAACCAAGTTACATGAAAAGAAGAGGCTTATTTGCATTCCGTGGAATGAAAATCGCAGGCCTATCTGCAGCCTGAAAAACTTTGCCTACTGTCACTTATGCAAACCAAATGGCTTTTGCAAATGCCCAACACAAAAATATGTGTGTGTGTATCTACATACATACACATGTGTTTGCACGTGTGTGTGCATGTGCGTGCATGCGCATGTGTTTTGAGAACACTTGGGAAATGGTGGATAATTACAGCCTAGAGTGAACATAGTTTCCCTCCACATAAATTCAGTTCCCATTTTCATATTCTCACTGCTTGCAATGGTTCGCCTGTGGACAAACCTGACCGCATCTTTGCCTTCTTGATACTTATCTTTCAAACCTAGCAATTATCAGCCAAGTCTTCACTAGCACCGTGGCATTCAGAATCGCCTGACCTCAGATACTTGCTGAGACTCAGCGGCACTAAGCAACTGTGGTTCTCCTTGGGGAGCTTCTGGTTGTGCAAGCTGCATTCCAAAGAACGTTCCTTCCACACTGTGTGCGGCATGCTCCTATTTATAATTTGCGTGATGAGCCTTAGCCCTGTGTTTCCTTTTCCCATTTCTCCATTTTATATCAAATGACTAGCATCTTATGCACCACGCTGCTCTTCCAGATCGCTTAGACCCTGCTTCTAAGCCCTGATTAGATCTGGGGTCTCACTCTTTCACCCTCCGTCTTGCATGTGCTCGATCTCAGCACCGTCCCTTGCATCACTTAGCAGGCAGACAGTTTGGTGGGCTTCGGGAACAGACTTCTCAAGCTGAAATGCTGATTTGCACGCATGAACTGTGAATCTTAATCAAGTTTTACCTTCATTGAGCCTCAACTTTGTGTATCTGGAATGAAATCATACTATTTATCGCTAGGTCATTGCAAGACTGAATAAGCTATCAAATGTAGCATGCTTAAAACAGTGTCTGACATACATGGGACAATTTCTATATAGAAATTTCTATATAGCTATTGTTATGCTCACAGATCTGTACTTCACTTCATAGGATTTAAAGTTATGAAATTTGGTTCTGAGTGAATTCGAGTGGAATCCTAATTTCCCAGTTCCTTGTTGGATAACTTGAGCAGTTTAACCTCTCCGAGTCTGATTTTCTCCTTTGAAAACCCTGATATTAACAGAATCTTCAGTGTTACTCATGAAAATTCAAAGGTGATAACAAATACAAGGCACATGGCATGTGGTCTGACATAGGAATAAAAGTGATTCAGATGGAAATTCTACAACTGAACAAGGATATTACCGAAAACTCAACAGATAGGTTTAATTATCTAGAGAGAAAGCCCAGAAAAGTTACATTTTGAACTTCAGCTGAATTCACAAGACTATATTCAGCCAAAAACAAGAAATAAATGAACTTTCTCATATATATATTATATATATATAAATTACATATATATATTAATTACAGAAAAGAGCATTAAAATCATGTGCTTAATCAGTTCTCTATTACTATAGCTCATTACCACAGGCTGGGTAATTTATCAACTTGAAAGTTTATTTAGCTCCAAGTTCAAGACTTTGAGAGCTTCAAAGTAGAGTCCCCTTGTGGTATTCTGTGGTAGTGTTCTGGTAGCTTCCGGTAAGAAGAGTGCACACAAAAAGCAGAGCCAAAATGACCTGTACATCAGCCTAGTCTTGAGAGGCCTCATGACCTAGTCATCCCTTAAAATTCATAACTGGTTCCACTCAATCCCATTTCTTATTATACCACAATGCAAATTAATTTTTCTTTCTTTCCTTTGTATTCCCCATCACTTCTTCCCTCTTTTCTTTCCTTCTTTTCTTTGTTTCTGGTTTGTCCTTTTGTTTTGTTTTGTTTGAGATCGAGTTTCAGTATGTAGTGAGGTTGGTCTTGAATTCAATATCTCCTTTCTTGATTCCTTGCCCAACTCTAGACTCAACCTGAGTTTTGGGAAAACATTTAAGTTATATTAAGACATTTGAGATCCAGAGGAAAAGCCTAATGCCATGAGTATGGAATTCCCAAGTTGAGAAGAAAGAAGACCCAGAATTGAAAAGACCTTAAACATTGCATATTTAAGTAGTCCTCACTCCTCCAAACTTATCTGAGGCACCAAAGGATTTTAAGTAGTTCCATGAATGTAAAGAAAAAAAAATAATACTATGCTACGAAATTCAAATCTGGCATTAGCATCAACCTGTTGGAAATCAAAGATAGGGATACTCCAGTGAGCAGGCAGAGAAAAGACATGTATTTCTTCTAGAGGAGCAACAATGAAATGTGTTCGACCTTTGAGTAGAAATTATAGAAGCTGGCCAGGGGAGATGGCTTAACTGGTTAAAGTGTTTGCTGTGCAAGCATGAAGATGGGAGTTTGGGTCCACAGAAACTGTGTAAGTGTCAGGTGGGCATGGTAAATTACCTTCAGTTCCAGCCTGGGAAGGTGGGACTAGGAATCTCCAAAGCCAGATGGCTAGAGTAATCATATTAATGAGCTCTGAGTTAGATTGAGAGGTCTTACATTAATGAATGAAGTAAGAGAGTGATAGATGATTTCGTACTTCAATCTTAGGCGTGTATGCCCATACACATGTGAGTTCACATACACATACACACACACACACACACACACACACACACACACAGGAAAAGGGAAATTACAATTTAAATGTGAGTAAAATTATTCTTTAAAATGTCAACATGGAATTCTGTATTTGAAAGGAATGATCAACAAAATTTAATGAAAGATTAAAGTTGTTTTCTTCCAAATAGTAACAGAATTCATAACTTGCACACCTTTACCAAAAATATAGTAATGGGAATTCTTCATATATAAAGAAAACAATGTAATATAGCCAGCATAGTTATGATATAAGAATAAAGGAGTGGTCCAAAATAAATGCCCAAGAATAAAATATAAGAGAATAGAATTCAAAACCAGTCTCATACATATCCATACTTGATTTATGACAAGGAAAACAAAACTCGTGAGTCAAATTGTGTCTTTTTCCCAACTCCCAGGTGTCGTTCTTTTGCTGCAGCTATTGCCTAAGAAACTCAAACACAAGACTCAGCGCCCATGCGGAGTTTAGTGAGAGAGGGGAGAGGAAAGGTGGGGTAGCTGGTGGCCAACCGAAAGCAGGGAGAGAAAGAAAGACAGAAGGGGCCCCAGAGAGAGAGAGAGAGAGAGAGAGAGAGAGAGAGAGAGAGAGAGAGAGAGAGAGAGAGAGAGAGAGAGAGAGAGAGAAAGAGAGAAAGAGAGAAAGAGAGAAAGAGAGAAAGAGAGAAAGAGCAGGAGCAAGAGAGAGGTGTGCTTGGCATGTTTGCTTTAAAAGGGGGGCTTGCGCATGCGTAACCGGGTCCCCTGCGCGCCAGGTAAAACCTTGAACAGCTAGGTAAAGCCTGAGGTAGTGATGATGTGACCATAGGCGTCCCACCCATCGTCAGAGGCGGAGTCAGGAAATTGCAGGCTCCCAACACCAGGACCTTAGATTATAACTAGTTTTGGGAGCAGAGTTGTTCCCAGGTATGATTAGCTAAGACAAGGTCTTGATAGAATAGTATGTGTCCTTTATCCAACATCACTGCCATCCTTATGAGAAGGGGTCATTTTAGTGTGTACATACAAAAGGAGGGAGAAAAGTTTGTGATGATGGAAGCAGAACTTGGAATATTCAACCACCAACTAAGGAGCCTCAAAGTTGCCAACAAGCCACCAGATGCTGGAGAGAGACAAGGACGGCTTCTCGCCTAAAGGCGTCTGAAAAAGCATGATCCTGTTAGCTGGATTTAGGAATATAGTCTCTGGAACTGTGAGACAAGCCATTTTAAACAACTCAGTTTTTGTTATTTCATTATGTCAGCCTTAGGAGTTTTACACACATCACTGCAATTAAATAGGAATAATGATTAGGTAATATCTACAGAAGCAGAACATGAATCAGTGTATTGATTCAGAACTTACACTCCTATGTATGAGTCACACTAAAACTAATAGAAATGCATCTATATGTAACAGAAACATGTCTAAAAATGCTCAAGGTCTAGGCTGGGGTTCCGTGGTCTGGTGACGAATTTTCATAGCAGTGCTCCTTCTAATGCTAAAAATCAAACTAGTGAATGAACAACAAACACATCAATTACCTATACCAAAAAAAAAAAATGTTGTATTGCAATGAATTCAAATTTAATCCTGCTTAAGCAGGAAACCAAGGAAAAAGATTATAAAACTTGATTTCAATTTTAGATAAAGATGAAAACTGGCAAATTAGTCTATAATAATGAAAGGCAAGCACTAAGGATTATCTTAGGATGAGTGGTAATGATTTGAGGAAGAGTCCAGAATATTGGTAATATTCTATCTTTTTATTTGTATATCTACATGTATTACCTATTAGTATTTATTTATCTTATGATTTTTATGTTTTTCTCTCTGTCCCAGTTGAAAGATGATATTTATAAAAACAATGCATGTTATTGGTATATCTACTGCTCTGTAACAAGTTATCTGAAAACTTTACATCTTACAACATCCCTCATATATTATCAAATAGTTTCTAAGGATGATGGACCCGGGAGTGGTCTAATTGTGTTCTTGGGCGCTGGATGTGTCACAAACTTTGACTCTCTCAAGGGTTATTAGTAAGAAACGATGTTTTCCTGGCCCACTCATATGGTGGTCAAGAGAATTCAGGTTCTAGGTTGCTGAGACACCTTTCCTCCTTCCACTCCAACATGTACCTCAGAACTTGGCAGCTGACTCCCCCCACAGGATGGAAGACAAAGGTCATGCTCTTTGTGACTTATTGGGGAAGTGACATGCTATCAATTTTGTCATGCTCTATTCATTAGAAAGAAATCACCAGGTTGAACTCTCACAGAAAGAGGAGAGATACACAAGGCATCCTGTTAAAGGCTTGGGAGACCCTAAAGATGACCTCAGTAGTATGCGATTCCTCAGAGCAAGATGAAGACCACAAAACAGATGCAGATATGTGTGAATTGCTACCCTTCCCCATGCATTTTTCAGTTCACAGGATGAAGCCAATCATGCAGGATCCCTGTGTTAAGTAGGAAAAGTCTCTACTGTTTCACATTGATTGTGAAGATGGAGTGACTGACTAGCTTTTAGCTGACCTCGGGTATTCTCCCTCCAAAATTAAATGAAGTTACATAGAGAAAAGCTATCCTCACATAAAGAAATGGCAAAATACTCTGTTTTAATGGGTTTGAAGGGACTCTTCCCAGTAACAAATGTTCTTAGTTATCTCACCACCCACTTGAAAAGCAACTGGCATTAGGGGGAAGAATAGCTTGTCTGGTCTGTTGCAGGAAGCCTCATTTTATTGGAATGCAAGCATTACTGCGAAATAGGAAAGAGGAGAAAGAAAATGAGAAAATGGCCATCAACAACTGCTTTTAATGGAAATGGTATGATGGCCCCTCACCCTCTTCTTCATGGTTTTGAGGCAGTGATCCCCAGAGAGCAAGTCTGAGGATGCAAAGAAAGGGCCTCATTTGAGAAAGCAAGTTCCCTCTGCTTTGATGGCCCAGAGAGAGGGAATGTTTCCACTGTGTGTGGGTTTTGATATGTAGCCTTGAAAAGAATACTAAATCCTCCCATGAAAAGGTTGAATATTGTGTTTTTTGCTGAGTAAAGGAAGCTGTTGTTTTTGAGCAAGACTGAAAGCAGTCCAAATCCTCAGTTATTAAAGCTGCCACTTCCTCAAGAGGCACATAAATGTACCCTTCCTTTTGTTTATGTGTTTTTCCATGGAAAAATCAGTAATTCTTCTCTTTCACCATCATACTGGAAAGGGAAGACGTGGAAATGCAGGTAAGATGTTTTGAAGATAGAGGGGAGACATAAGGATGCCTTCTTTCTTTAGACTGTTGGCACAATGCTCTGAGGTTGCAGAGTTTTCAAGCATGGAGCCCGCAAGGGCCGCTCGCTCCATGGGAAATCCTCTCACTTCCAGTGCAAAACTACCCACTGGAAGTCACTGTACCACATTATCACACAGAACTCCTGTCAAAACACTGAACAGCTCAGTGTCACTAGGAAATAGAGAGCAACTAAGAACAAGAATTTATTTAAGGGGCACGACCCATACCACAAACCAGAACAGGGTTGATTTCTACACTTCCCAAAGTTGGATGGAAATCAGAATTGCTAAGAAGATTGTTTCCAACTTACATTCCCAGGAACTTATCTAAATCTGCTAGGTCAGACTCTCTACGACTGGAGAGTAGGCAAGGTGTCTTCAAGAGGACTGTTCAGGTTAGGATTTTAAAGTTTTTAGGTAAGGAGTCCAAACACATTGGCTATGTAAAGTAAGCACAGACTTCCATGTCACAGAGACAGTCTAGGTTCATAAACCTTCTAGACAAGCTCACTAACTGAGGTAAAGTAGGACTTTGCACATGTGCAATAATAATTACATGAATTTTTCATTTGTTTGCTGTACCCATGATCTTTAGGAAACAGGGCCCTCCAAAATCTCCAAACTTTGTTGATAATTTCCCAAGTTCTGTCTCTGTGACTGGAAGACATAATGGTATGTCCTCAAATGCTCTCCATTTTCTATGGTCATATATGAGCATTTGAACTGTCTGTTGAAGGGGACAATTAAACCCTCTCTAATTATACTTTCCATACAGTTGTCATCTCTGAGTCTTGTTTTCCAAATGAAAGCAATCTGTCCATCCCAGTTTTCTTCATGTGTCAGGCAATTGGAAACAGGAACAACTGTAACTTTCCTAGAAACATCATCTTTTCCATCTTTGGCCTCTAATCCTTACTCCTCACAGAGAAGGTAAAGAAATATTTATTTTTCTCACCCATTGCTAGGCTCATGGCTGAGGTCCCTATAATGAAAGAAAGAGTAGTATGAAATATATACACAGTTTTATTTATTATAAATGTCATATGACACAGGAACTTTATAAGGCGTTGAACACTCAAAGAAATAGAGATTTCTGTGTATTTTTGTTGTTGTTAAATTTGATGAAGAAATAGGTATTCATGGAGACATCATTGGACAAGGGGATTTGATTTAATGCCTTAAAACTAGGGAGAAGAGACAAGATTTATTTTTTCTTCAGATTTTTCTATATGTCTTATGCCATTAGAGATAAACGTGCACATTTCCCTCAATCATGGAGATGATGCTGCCCTGGTGACGCATCTCAGAGAAACAACTCTTCCTGCGTCGTATAAGTTTCTTACCAGAAAGACAAAGGAAAAGCTAGGGACCTTTTATTTTGTACCCTATTTTGAAGAATCTTATTTTGAAGCAGCCTGTCCTAGACTATTGTTAGTTCATGGCATCCAGGTTTGTGTTTACAAAAAGATTTCTTCTATTCTTCTCTCTCTCTCTCTCTCTCTCTCTCTCTCTCTCTCTCTCTCTCTCTCTCTCTCTCTCTCTCTCTCTCAGGGAGGTGGTGAGCCACAAGTATTCTGGGAGGCCTGCTCAGGAAGTCTGCCCAGGAAGTTTTCCTCAACACGCATCAGGAATATCTCTCCATCAGAACTGTGTTAGGGCAAGCCCCTGTCTTCTGGTTCCACTGTACAATACTCTTTCTTCAGAAGTACATGATGTTGTTTAATCATGTGAAGGCACAGATGTGCCTGTTGCCAAGGAAACTTCCTCCGAATCCTCATTCACCACCAGGTTTCAACCCCCCCCCCCCACACAATGTATTTCAGAGTCACTCTGAACAAAGCTGTGTTCTGAATCACTGCTGACCCAAACCTGAGGTGATGTCATACATCCACGCTCCTATGCAAGATGCCTTCATACTAAGCCCACGTGATAGGCTCTGCACCACTGTTCATGACCTCAGCTGCGGTTTCATTCCATTTTACCAGCAATTGTGTAGCTGATCAACTATGAGAAATGAATTAAAAAATAAATGAACAACCTCTGTTTTTTTTTCAACAAACTGTCTAATTAATGTTCATGTACCTAGTAACCAGGGACTTGTCACTTGTGTTTGGTGTTCGATTTGCCACCTTCTTGCTGCTATCTGACCAAAGGAAGTAATCTTATCCTTTATCATCTATTAGACATAAACAATCCACTCAATTTAGTGTTGTTGTGAGGTCATAATCAGCAGATGAATGTCAAAGTGCTAACAAACTGTCAAGAGTCCTCAATTGGATGGTATTGTAATTCTCTGACTGCTTCGTCTTCCATATTTGGTGTTATTGATCCAATTGCCATAGGATATCCATGTTCCCTAAGATTTTCCTAGAAATTTTTTCATGAAGAACCAGGTATTAAATTAGAAAATAGAAGCTTAGAGATGTAGAAACAAGGCAAGGAACAAAACCAAACAACAATAAAACCCTCACCTGCCATATTAGTGAATAGTTCTTGTCAATATATACTTAACTACACACACACACACACACACACACACACACACACACACACACACACACATATATATATATACATATATATATATATATATATGACAGTTGGACGTCGCCTTCCTTATTTGACAAGTGTAAGTAAGTCTACAAAAACTGAAGTTTTTATTCTGGGGAGATGAGACGTCCTCAGAGACATTTGATCCCAAGAGTGGTACAATGTAGCCTGGCTTGTTGAGAAAACAATCTGACTGTTGCATGCTAGGTGTTTGGAGACTGAAGGCTTGTTTATTTGCCTCTAGTAATCAGGCAGCTTATAGCTCAGTGGTGATACCGGGCTGAGGGAAAAGGTGCCAAGCTCCCGTCTCTTCTGGTTTGGTGGGATCTTCTGACAGTTGGCAGAAAAATCATAGGCAACAAGAGCATGACTGTACCTGAGAATTGGAAGGTGGAACCTGCAGTTTGCTAAAAGGCCATGACTGTTGTGATGCTGTCTTCAGGGACAGGTGAGACTCCCATGCTGGTTTTACTGACTGGCATACCCATCTACAACCACACCATGGAGAGTAGGTAGTGGACTCTAGATGCCTTCAAAGACTTGGAGTCTCCTAGGGAGTGAAGCTAGATAGAGAAAATATGTCTAATCACTTTCAATTTTTCCAGTTTCTGTTCTAAACCCCTTCAGTCAACTATGAGCACATTCTGGGTATTCCTCTATCTAGTAAAATTTCCCACCACACTCTCATAAGTTCAAGTTCAGACACTTGTTAAAACATGTTTCAGTGGTTGCTGAGAATTTCCCGAGTTTTACCCTACAGTTTCCTACACCATTGCTGAGTATTCACATTTCCCCCTGTTTATAACATCACTTTTATAAGGCCCAGTTCATACCCTATGTCCTGGACTTTTACTTTCCAACAGACAGATCTTAGATCTCTCTCTCTCTCTCTCTCTCTCTCTCTCTCTCTCTCTCTCTCTCTCTCTCTCTCTCTCTCTCTCTCTCTCTCTCTCTCTCTCTCTCTCTCTCTCTCTCTCTCTCTCTCTCTCTCTCTGTTTGTTTTTTCTTTTTTAGCAGTGACCCAGGTCTGATACTGAAGAGTAGATTTTCTCTAGGCTGCCTTTCTATATTAAAGAAGTGAAAAAAAAAAAACTGAAATATCTACTAATCCTAGACTCTTTTACCTGTAATCTGGCTTCTCATGAGAACACCTAAACTCCCATAATACTCAGGAGGTTGAACAGTTTTATGTTTTTATGTTTGCTCAGGGGATTTGAAAATGGCAGAGGTAGCTTGTTTCAAGACACTGTGTAGAATCCGGGATCATAGGTGTTCAGTGGAAGATATCAAAGGCTGCAGTGATTGAATATCATTGATAGTTTTGCAGTGTGGTTGAATGTATTTCAAACCAGCTTTGTCTTCCTGGCCTTTTGAGAGATTCTATAAGCACACAAACCTACTTTCTGCCCAAACACAGCATAACAGATTCTGTTTTCTGCATGTAAGCTTGCTGAACCATAAAACGCTCTTCTTATTAGGGCATAATATCTTGATTTGCTCTATAATATATTTTACTGTGCTCATTATTTTATCTATAAGATCAGATAGCTTATTTCAAATAGAAGATAACTATATCAACCTTACTCACCTTTGCATATGAGACAACACCCCACTGGGTACCTTAGCAAACTCTCAGGAGCTCTGTAAGAATTTTAACACAGTGATGCTTATGAACACAGAAGAAAGCTACAGCCATTGGGGTTGGGGGGAGATCCATCAACCTCATAAAGGGAGATCACAGAAAAATTACAGAGTACTGAGGACATCATGAACCATTATTTTAGGTACTGATGGACAGGAAAGAGTCTCAGAATATATAAACCCTGTTGTTGAGAAATGAAGACAAATGGCCTGTGTGGGACCTAATCAAAACAAATGGATAATGGGACTTCATTCAAGCTTAAACTAGGTTGATTCCCAGATTCAATTCTTTAACTTGGTTGAAAGTCATGGCAATGCCCCAGTAGAGAAAGTAGTCATGCTTCCTGGGTAGCACCCATGAGTCCTCTTCTCGACCTCCCCTATATCTTTGATGTCCTGGTATTGCAGCATTTTAGTGGCTTGGATGCAGCAAATGAGCATAGAAAGGAGGCCAAGCACAGGCAGACAGCCTCTCTGAGCAGTGGTGAGATGAAAGGCTGGGTTCTGATTGTTGGCATGCCAGCCCATAGTTTTTGCCCAGTGATATTTACACAGCTGAGAAGACTATGCTAGTTCCATGTTCTTTCAGCATAGGAGTCAGTGCTATTTTCTCAGACGATAGGTCCAGAAAGGAATGCATGTGTTTTCCAGCATCTAATGAGCTCCCAGGCCTCAGATCCTGGGGTTGCTACATACCACAACTATGGCTAAGCTGGCAGAGTCCTGCCCATCTAGAATTCTGATTAGATTCCAGACTTTAGATGATTCTGTTTCAGAATCAGAGTTGAAGCATGTTGGGGATTTATAGCCTGTGAGTTGAATTCATTTTGGTTACTGAGGTTTCATGTTCTTCTGAAAGAACTAGAATTAGTATAAGGAAATGGTTTATCAACTAGGTTTCAACTCAGCCAAATTCTCCAGATTGCTCAGGAATAGTGCTCCAAACCCAGGCCCTCATCCACCAAGAAGCACCAATTAGAGGGTTGAAACATAGCCCACTAAGTCAACTTGGACTTGCCTAATGAGAATTCTAGTCAGTGTCCCCTGGGAAGCAGCCAGGCTCACTAGCAGAAGTGTACAGGACTGAAGGGTGCTGCATTGACAAGAAACTTCCATTTTAGAGAAGAAAGTAAAGCCACAAGCGAGTTGTTTTACTAAGCAGGGTTCAATGAAGACAAGGAGGTTAATGAAGACAACAATTCCTATAGCCATCCATTGTACATGTACATGGTGTGTGTGTGTGTGTGTGTGTGTGTGTGTGTGTGATCTCTCTCCTCTCTTTCTCTTTCCTTCTCTTTGTGTGTATGTGTGTGTGTGTGTGTGTGTGTGAACTGTATGTATGTGTGTGGGTGTGAAGGTACAAGCATCAGTGTAGAGGACAGAGATTGTCATGCATTTCTTCTGCACCGTATGACTTGAGAAACGGTACCTTACTGAACTTGGAGCTCATTGATTTGGCTAGGCTGACCAGTTAGTACACCCCAGGGCTCTGCCTATCTCCCATGCCTCCCTGCACCGGAGCTGCAGATGCAGGTTCTCATGCGTCTCTTTTACACAGGAGTAGGGATTGGAACGCAGGTTATTATACTCGTCCAACAGGCGCTTCACCTGCCAAGCCACTTCACTAGTCCTCTTAAATAGTAGTTTTTTTAAAATTTGTTTGAGATTTGTTCTTTTGTATCTTATGTGCATGAGTGTTTTGCATACATGCTTGTATGTGCACCATGTGCATACCTGGCGCCAATAGAGGTCAGAAGGCATGGGATAGCCTGCAACTGCTGTTAAAGAGGGTTGTGAGCCACCAGCCATGTGGATACTTGGAACTAAACCTGGTTCCATGCAAGAACAGCAAGTGCCCTTAACCTCTAAGTAATCATTTCAGCCCCATCTTACAACAGTCTTTATAGAGTCTTCAATATGTTTTTCATTTCATTTATTTACATTAAAAATATAATTACACCTTTTCTTCTTTTCCTTCTTCCTCCCAACCCCTTCAGTACCCCCTTTACTGCCTCTCAAATTCACAGTTCCCTTTACCTTGATTATTGTTTTCGCATGTATATATTCATGAACATATGAATGCAATCCACTGAGTCCATTTAGTGTGGCTTCATGACTTCATGGCTGACCACTTTGCGTTGAATAATTAATTAAAGACTATCTCCCCACAGAAGACTAATTCTTCTCTCAGTGGCCACTAGCTGCCTACGGTTCTTGGTCTAGGGGTGAGGTTCCATATGATTTCTTCCTTTCTCATTACAATGTCTATTGATGGTGTCATTTTGGAGGGCTTTGTTTAAGCAGACAGACACATGCAATATCGTGGGTGTGGCTCTCTTGTCACTTCCAGGAGACACAATTTCACAGCAAACTTCCTGGTTGTCTGACTCTCACAGTCATTCTGCCCTGTCTTCTAGCATGTCTCTGAGAATTAGGGGTGGGCTTTGTATTGTAGATGTATCAACTAGGACTGGGCATCCCATAATCAGTTTTTTTGTTTTTGTATTTTGACCAGTCGTGGCTTTCTGTGATGCAAAAAGAAGCTATGCTGATGAGGGTTGACCTTCAATTAACTGTGAGTGTAAAGACAAATATTTAGCCTGCAGTTAGGAATTATGCTGGTCTAGTAAAATGGCACGAGTAGATTCTCCTCTATGATCTATGACCTCACTATGACCTCACAGGTATTTGTCTGGGTTTCCAGTACCAGGCATGATTTCTCTCCTGTTGAGTGAGCCCTGCATCCAATTAGACAGCTGTTGATTACTGTGAAGACAGGAGTGCCACTATCGAACCTTTAGGAACACCTTACTGTACTGGTCATTGCTGTTCTCCAGAGGCCTTAGAGCTTGGTGGGATGATTGATTGCTTTTCTCCTTTGGCAGCTTGCATAGCGCCTTCCGACACTCTGAAAACTAGTCCTCTGGGAGGTATTTTTCAGGTCACGCGCAGATCTAATCTTTTTAGTCCGTGTCTAAAGTATGTGTTTGTTTTTAGTTTAGTTTTGTGTTTTCCAATAGGGAATTACTTTCAACTTCTGTTATAAGCACTCTTTCTCACCACTCTCGGCCTACTGCTAGCCCCAAAAGAACACCCAGAGACTTGTATTAATGATAATACTATTGGCCAGTGATGAAGGCTTCTTATTGGCTAGCTGTGTCTTAATTATTAACCCATTTCTATTAATCTAAGTATTTCTACATGGTCTTCTCTTACTGGAGAACGCCTCACTCTTGTCCTCTCTTCCTGGGATCACATGGTGATTGCTAATCTGCCTACACTTCCCAGAATCCTCCTTGTCTCCTAGTCCCACCTATCATTCTGCCTCATTGGCTGAACAGTCCTTGTTGTAACAGTCTTCAAGGCTTCATCCTCTCAGCTGTTTTAGATGTTGGATCACCTGGGCCTTCAGGAGATTTTGCTTCATCAAACCATGTAAGTCTGGAAGGAATCTATAGCTTTCCATCTTCTGTGGAAACGCACACACACACACACACACACACACAAAACCTTTTTCCAAAGTAACATGTCCTTAGACTTAAATTCTGAAGTCAAAGCATTTTCAAAATATGTAAGTTGTATTAATTCAGCAGCATTTATAATCAAATGTATTTTAGCAGCTGTAGCTCTTTCCTCTTCAATCAAACAATTTAAAGACAACACAATAAATTACAGTATCCAGACTCTCTGTGTATTTTTCATGGCTTTTTATTACTCTATTTCTTTTCTTTTTATTTTTTTCATTTTCTGAGACAGGATTTCTCTATGCACTTTTGCCTGTTCTGGAATACACTCTGTATACCAGACTGGCCTTAAAATTTCAGAAATCTGCTTGTCTCTGCCTCCCTCAGAAAATCCTCTGGCATGTACCACCACAACTGGCTACTCTATTTCTCTTTTATCCATTTATCATTTTTTAAAGAAAGAAATTGGCTATAATCATTAACCAATAAGAGAAACATGTGCCGAATAACATCTCCCATCAAACCTCTTAGAGGCAACTGAGGTGAACAGAAATTGCCTGTATTTTTTGTGAATCTCTTGAATAACTGATCAATAACTAAAATAATTTCTCAAGTCTGGTACTAGCATTTTTGTTGGATGGTCTATGGCTCTTGGGGGGAGTCATATGTTTTCTTGATAGTTATGCTGAATGGGATAAGATGAATTCCCAAGGCAGTTGTAATTTGCATTTTCCTGATGGTCAAGGATGTTGAGAATTTTTTAAAGTATTTATTGGCATTTGTGTCTCTTGTTTTGAGAATAACTGTTTAGTCCATTAGCTCTTTTATTGAGTAGCCTAACTAGTTACTCAATGCAAAGTAGCAGCCCTAAAAACAAATACATACAAGCAACACTAAACAGATTCAACAGGTTGTATTTGCACATTTATTTCTATCTCTCCACATCTCAGTATGTGTGTGTGTGTGTGTGTGTGTGTGTGTGTGTGTGTAAAACAAGAGGCCATGAGTTTGAGATGGAGCTGGGGTAGTTATGAGAATATTTGCACAAAGAGGGAAGGTGATCTAATTTGTAATTATATTCTAATTAAAAAGAAACAGAAAATAATTTGGGTGTTTCTTGATATTTAATCATTATAGTTTTTCACTATTTAGTTACTACTAATACTATTTAAGTAATACATCAATATTATTTCTTAACTCTCTAGTGTACAGCTGGTAAAGACCATTTTACTCTTCTGCAGACTGTCTATACTCTTGTGACTATTTCCTTTGCTGGGACTTCCCCTGTATTGTGATCCTGTTCAGGAAACCCTTTATTATGTCTGTATCTTCAGGTGTTAACCCTGTTTGTCCTCTGGGAATTTCTAAGTTTCCTTAAAGTCTTTGGCTCATTTAAAGTTGCCTTTATTTTCAGTTGACACTTATGTATCCGGTGTGTATGATCTTCTACATGTGGAAAACCACTTTACCTGGACACACTTTGTTAAAAACTAGGTGGCTGTGACGGTGTGTCATGTATGGTTGCCCTATATTTCCCTTGTTTTTTGTGGTGACACCATGACTTTATAGAATGATGTGATGTCATCTGTTGGGCTGTCCCCAGCACTGTTTTTAGTTCACACGCACTCACTCATACACACACACACACACACACACACACACACACGCACGTGCTTGTGTTTTCTATCATGTTACACAATCTAGACTACAGTGTTGAAAGCCTTTCTATCAGTCCCTGTTAGCTGAATGAATCCATACTGGGAGAACCTGGTACAGTATGTCTATTGCCCTTGGACAAGGTGATTCCTAAGATCAGGGCAGATAAAGAGTGTACTGAAATTTCTTCAACATGGAACATTTCTGATGGATTATGGTTCTACTGCTAGTGAGAAAACAACTAGAGTGTCTGTCCTTGTTTGCTTCTCTGTTGAGCTGATGGAACACAGACCCAAAGCAAGTTGGTAAGGAAAAGGTTTGTTTCTCCTTACAGCTTATATGAGAGAAGCCAAGGCATGAGTTCAAGGCAGGAACCTGGAAGCAGGAAATGAAGTAGAGACCACTGAGCAACGCTGGTTACTGGCTTGCTTTTTCTGGCTTGCTCAACTACTTTTCTCATACCACCCAGGCCTAGGGACAGTACCCCCCCCAGTGGGTTGGGCCACCCTCTACCAATTAGCAATCAACAAAATGCCTCATAGCCCTGGTCCACAGGCCAATCTAATGGAAGCCATTCTTCAACAGAGGTTTCTTCCACAGTGACTCTAGTTTGTGTCAGGTTGACAAAAACTCACCAGACAGGGACAAATTTCAGACAACCAGGTGAGAAATAGGAAAAAATAATAAATATCTGACCATAAACTGTGAACTATTTGAGACTCCTGAAAAGCCTTTCAATCTGATCATAAATGTCAGCTATTAACACAGCCCGTGAAACTTGGCTTAAGAGATATTGTGAGGAGCTGCTACCATCCTGCCTTTGCCTTTGCCTTTGCTTCCAGGCTGTCACAAGGTGCGCAACTTTTTCCAGCATGCGCATTACCATGGGGTATCGCATTTCTACAGCCCAAAAGCAAAGAGCCAAGAAACAACAGACTTAGGCTTCTGAAACCATAAACTGAAACACTTTTTCTTCTTAAGTTGCTTCTCTCTGGTGTTTTGTTGCAGTAGGGGAAATCTCACTAATCTGCCATTGTACCATGATGTTTATTTGATTCTAAATGCTTTTTAGCACCCTTTTATCTTTCTCTATTGCTTAAATTCAGCCCAAGAAGTTTGAATGAAGGAAAAGGCTATATTATTATTGGAAGTAAAAGTAGAACAAAATTCAAGTCCTTGCAATGATATGTATATCTGAGTTAGGAAGAGGTCAATAGCAAGTACCAGGTCAGGAAAGGAGCAGGGGCATTTATGAGGTAATAGCATTTCAAAGAAATGGAAAGTTCATTTGTACTAATGGTCACTCAAAATGATTGCTAAAAACAGCAGCGAATGTTCAGTAAATGAATAAATACAACGATAGAAGAAAATAAGGGGCTAGAGAGATGGTTCATGGTTAAGGGCACTCGTGGCTCAAATAGGAAGAACTGAGGTCAAATTCTCAGTACTGGCAGAAACAGCCCTTCAGGGTTTCATGAATGTCTGTAACCTTTATGCTGTAGCAGCCATGACAGAAAGATAGCCATACCTTAGCTCCTGGTTCAATGATCAATTTTTTCCCCAAAGGAATAAGGTGGTGAGTCTTCCTGTGACCTCTGTGTGTACATAGGAACATGAATACACATACATATGAACATTTCACACTCACACATACTTACACACACACACACACACACACACACACACACACACACACACACAGTTGATGTTGTCTAGGTGGATGAGACTTTCCAGAGTTCCAAAATTAGTGCTTTGTTTTCCCTTCCAAAGAGAAGACTAATCTTCAGACTCATTTTAGGGCTGTGTCTGGACACACATTGTCCCACTATAGTCAGGACAATGATAATCTTGAGGTAGCTACCCTAGAGAAAGTGGAAATAAATATAGTCATCAGAAGAGTTCTCGTTTAGTGATGAGCACCAAACCTAATGTTTCTCCTAACTATTGTTTTCTGGATGTTTTCAAGCAAGAGTCCCTTGACCCTTTTTGCTGAGGAAATGCTGGGAAATCTTCAGGGAGTTATGTAGGCTTTTGTTGCAGTTTCTCACAGAAACATGGACAGTCACCTCATTCAGTATGGCCTTGCTTCTTTTCCAATGTGCATTTCTACATTGTTCCTTCCTGGCCTGAGGATGCAATCTGAGTCACATCTGATCTATACGGAAGGAACTGGTGCCTCCAGAATCTCACAGTCCCTGAGTTTATAAGAGCTTGACACCAAGTGTGTGGGCTATGAGAGAGACTAGAGGAACTCCAGGGCAGGTGTGACTTAAATCTGCATGCCACATTAAGTTGCATTCTTCCAGGACCCACGTTCAAGTTCTGTGAAGGGTTGGTCATACAACTATTTCCTGCTACCACAATTTGTAGCACGAACAATAAAACCCAGGGACAGATGTTGGGGTTCAAGCTGAAGACCAAAGAAGCAAAACAACCAGGCCACCAGAAAGCTCTTACCTCTACCAAAACTGGGGCAATCCTGGTCTCAATGTGACTGGAGACTAAATGCTAGCTCTGAGACCCCGTTCCTATCTTATATTCCTCTCTAGTGCTGGGATTAAAGGTGTGAGCTCTGTTTCTCTTTTAGACTAATACAGTCTTATTTAGCCTGGGTGGCCTTGAACTCACTGAGATCCATCTGCCTCTGTCTCCTGAGTCCTGGAATTAAAAGTGTGACTACCACTGCCTGGCCTCTCTGGCTGTAGCTAGTTTTGCATTCTGATCTCCATGCAAGCTTTATTAGATCATAAACAACATGTCACCACAGCAACTCTCGGCTCAAAACTGACTGAAGGTTTTAGGAACGGCATGGTTGAGGAAGCTGAGAAAAAGTATTCTCATCCTTGTCACTTTAAATTTACATTCATTTAAATCTCTTATTAATAATTCAGACAAAAAGCTATGAGGAGTTTGCTTAGTAAATGGCAAACATAGTTACTATAATATATAGAAATTAATAACAACTTTGGGCATATCTTTTGAAAGAAACAAATGAAAATATTAATATTAGCCACATTCCTTTTGTAGTTATTTTCCCAATGCAGGCAAATAAATTACTTTGTGTACATTTTCTCTTTACTCTCTCTCTCTCTCTCTCTCTCTCTCTCTCTCTCTCTCTCTCTCTCTCTCTCTGTGTGTGTGTGTGTGTGTGTGTGTGTGTGTGTGTGTGTGTGTGTATGCAATGCGTGCTGCAGAGTTCAGAAGAGAGTGTTGGATCCCCTAGAGTGGGAGTTAGACAAAATTGTGTGTCTCCAGACATGGGTGCTCATAGTCATCTCTTGAGCCGCTGTTTCTATTTCCTGGGATCATCTGAACTGATGTAGAAGATGTTGTCGTGTGGAAACTGATGGTCTTGGCCAAAGACATAAAGTTTTTACAAAGGAAACTGGAATTCACAGTAAGGCCTTGAGGCACTCGATATAAAACTTGGCCTCTTGACTGTTATGCTAATACTGTAGGTCTTCCGAACAACTATTGTTAATACTTTCTGAATGAGTCACATCACTATGTGTTCTTAAAAGTGACACAACTGTTTTCATTTAGAAGTGAATGCAATCAGGAATTTTCACCACTTCATACTGTTCTATTTAATTGTGTAGATTTGAGTGACTCTACCATGAAAGCTGTATGTGCTGGCCAAAACTCAGAAAGAAAATAATCTGATTCCATAAAAAGCAGTCCAAAATTTAGTGTTATCTTGTTTTTCTTTAAATTATGCCCAACTGGTTACAACAGGCAAAAGATTTGTTTGCCCAAATACACACTCTGTGCAGCTCAAAACCTTTAACACAGAAAGTAAAGTTTACCAGGTCATCTCACTGGGGTTAAAATGGAAATTTCTTTTGTTCCTGTTTAAAATGGAAGGTCCCTCACTGGCCTTGCTTTCGTGAGTGGAAAGGGGAGGACAACCAGCTGGCACAGAGAGGGTCATTTCCATATTTCATTTCCACACAGAACTAAACAGTCAAGCACAGAGTTGCTCTTGTGGTTAGAAGTTGACCACATGGGATGTGGGGGTGCGGATGCGGAATAGGTGTGTCATTAAAAAATACAGGCTACCCTCAAACTGGGTGCCTGGGAAGGGATTTGGTCTGTGTCAGCTCAAGGGGAATCAGATTAGAAGCAGTTTGGGAAGGCCAGATCTGCCAGGGAGGGGGAAGACATTTAGCCACTGGGGTGACAGATTACCCTCCCTCTGGTAGGATCCCCTCCTAGCTCCTCTGGCCTGGCAGGAAAGGGGCTGCTAGATGTTCCAGGCAGGTGGCTCCCAAAGGCTTGCCCTCCAGGAGACTGCAGCCGCGTTGCCTCCTAGTTTTTCTGCCAGGGTCCAGCAGTCCTTGACCTCCTCATAGCAGCTGGCTTGTGGTTCATGCTTGATTCCTGTCAGATTTTTCATGATGGCTTCCATGAGCTGGCATAAACCATCTTGCTTTTAAGAGACGCACACTCAGGGGTCCTGATGATGAACACCAGGTCCTCCTTCTTGCTCTTCTTGGTCTGGTAGGTTACATCAAAGAGAGTGTAGTGGCAGTCCTTGTCTGACAGCATCTTGACAAAGTGCTGTAGGGGTCATCCACAGTCTGCCCCACATCTCCCACCAGGATCTCCTTGCCCTGTTCCAGGATGATGTTCTTGTCCTCGCCCAGGCAGAAGAGCACCGCCTTCTTCTGTTTCTTCGCTTCTACTGGCACTGGGGATTAATTTCATGTCCTTGAGCAGCTTGATAACACCATCAGAGACAGCCACACCAGAGGCCTTGTTTCTGGAAGCAAAATGAGACAAGGAGATAGCTATAGAAGAATGAAGCCTCAGCTGTCACCGTGAGCATCTGACTGAAACCAGAACAAAACTTTCTATATGAATACATAACAATACAGGGAATGTAGCCACACACAGGGCAAGAGAAAGACATGTGGTACAGAAATTATACAAGCATTTGATGATCATGATCTTAATGTCTTCTCTGACTATCTTAATGCCAGGGGCAGGGTAAAGATAGAAGAGCAATCATCACTCAGACTAAGGAGGGTTTCAAACGGAATGGAAACAAAAAGGACCACTCACAGCAGAGAGAGGGCTGGATGGAGCCTGGGGATGGCTAGGATGAAGGAGAGGGCTGTATGGTAGAAGGGTATGACAGGCACCTGCTGAACAGAGAGGTGTGGTCAAAAGGAAGGACTTAAGAAGGGTTCCAGATCAGACAAGAGCCACATCCTACCCCCTCCCCTCAAGCCTGGCCTAGATAGAGGAGACCCAGCAGAAAACTGCAAGATTTCCAAGAGCAAGATTGCAAATTGCTTTGAAAAGAAATACCTTTCTCCACATAGTCACCTGTCAAATGAAAAGGACAGAGTTCTAACCTGTGCTAAGAACCATCTCTCATTTATTCCAGATTTTCACACAGTAATTCTAAGGGTAAAGTAGAAACAGAGGCAAGTAGGTAGAGATCTTCAGAAGATGGCAGAGCAGGCGAGGAGAGGTCTGCTGGAATCTCCAGAGAATAAAGGGGGATGGAGGAGAAGGGGTGAGGAGTGGGGAATGGAAGCAGGGATCAGAAGAGGTGGGCGAGGCCGCAATATCTCCAGCTTTGACAACAACATAACATGAGGGACTTTACAGAAGGGAGAAAGTCTAGAGTCAGTCCCAGAGGGACTGGCTTCATTTGGGGAGCTCTCTTCTCTTAGTGACAGGAACCCACCACAGCAGATGGCAGACGCCACCGCTCAAGGCAGGCTCAGAACAATCTGGACTTGCACTTTCAGTAGTAGACATTGTAAAGCGCAGAAAACAAGGGGGAGTGCCCACACTGAGGAAGGACGAGATGCCCACTGCTCCACTTTACAGAACAGCTGCAGGTACCATTTCAAAAAGATCCCTGCTGAGTCAGCGCTTGGCAGCCCCAGGCCCTCTGTGAACTGCGTGTTAGGGAAACCCCACTGCATGTGTCACGGGACTATACACCAAAACCTGGCCAGATTAATACCTGCAGTCTCAAGGGAAGACACTCGTAATCAGAGCCATATTGAGTTCAGCAAGCTGGAACCCTGATTGGAGGCAGAGTCATCAGGGGAAAAGACTCGGGAATCCACTGGCATACCGAACCTCAAGAGAGTATAGCACAGGCCGGCATGGGTCCAATATCCACAAGTCAACCCGTGAAGACTGGACCAGCATCTGTCGCCCCATTTTGCAAAGAGTTGCTTCAGGGAGAGGCAAGTAGGGGCAACTCATCTTCTAAAGGACCTTCCAGAGGTGTGGGTAACATCTGAGACCCAGGCTCACACGGGAGCTCTCTGAGTGTGATGGACATTTGCGAGACCAGGAAATCACATTGAGACTCAGGGCAGACCAGCAAGCAGGGCAGAATGCACAATCTGTAGCCCCTCTAGCCTTACTCCCCTTTGTTCAATACTCACTGCCAATTAAAAGACAAACAAAACTCACTTTGTCCTGCTCTGTTCTTGTCCTCTCTCTGCCCCTCCTCCCCTTCTCTTTTCATCTTCCTGTACACTGTGACTGAAGTTACAGATTGAGTGTCTTTCCCTGAGTCTTTTCTTTAGCGTCTAAGCCCAAACTGCCTCATCTCCTGCCTTTGTCCTCACCACCCTCTCATATGTTCACTGTAACTGGTTCCCAATAGCTGCCAGTTCCCACATAGCTAACATGGAGACTTAATATTAACAATTACCGCTTGGCTAATAGCTCAGGCTTATTACTAACTAGCTCTTACAATTTACATTAACTCAACCCACCATCCCTATAGAAATCTCTCCAAAGAGAATCATCTAAATTAACCTTTGAACACAAAATTTTAAAAAATAATCATAAACATCATCAAAGAATTCAAGGCCTATAGAGAGGACATAAATGGATATATCAGTGAATTTAAAAAGAGAATGAACTCAATCAGAATGAGCATGTAACTGATGCCCAAGGAAACACAAACATAAGGCTAAATGGCATGACATAAAAGACACAAAACTTCAATAGCAAATTCAATAAGGAGATAGCAATAATGAAAAGACTGAAGCTGAAAGAAGACAGAGTTGCAAAATTCAATAACTCAACTAGAAAACTCAAAAGAAAAAAAAGCCTTACAAATAGAATGGATCAAATAGAAGAGAGAATATGAGACTCAAGGATGGAGTAGAGAAAACAGATTAAACAAGCAAAGAATATGAACATTTTAAAAGGAGCACAGGAAAGGAATATGTAGGGAATTAGGGACACCATGAAAATACCAAATCTTCACACTATAGGCATAGATGAGGGAAAAGAACCCCAAGTCAGTGGCATGCACCAAATCACAAGGTCATAGAACAAAACTCCCAAAACGAATGAAAGACATACCCATACAGCTATAAAAAGCACATAAAACACCAAATAGACAAGACCAGAAAAATATCTCCCCATGATAGATAGTTTAAACACTAAACATAAAGAAAAACAGAAAATACTGAAAGCTTCAAGAGAAAAAATAAGTCTTATATGAGGTATACCCCACAAAAATAACACAGATAAGTTTAAGAGAGAATGAAATTGTGATATCTATGGAACACAGATTAAAAGACAAAATATATGAATAATGGACATAGATGAAGAAAAATATAATTTCATGCTAAAGGAACAGAAAGCATTTTCAGCAAAATTATAGCAGAAAATGTCTCAAATCTTGAAAAAGAGATGTCCATGTGGGTGTTTGAAGCATTTATAACATCAAACAAAAACTAAAAGAACCTCCCACATCATATTCTAGTTAAGATGCTAAATAAACAGAACACATGAAACAAGTTAGAAGCTTCCAGAAACATTATGCTGTATATAAAGGGAGGTGCATCAAAATAAGACATTTCTCGACAGAAAAAAATTTAAAAAGCCAGGAGGGCTTGTGGTAATATATTTCAGGTCCTGCCAACCTAGACTAATGTACTCAGAAAATCTGTCACAGTTGAAGGAGAAAGAAAAACTTTCCTCAGTAAGAGCAGAATAAAGGAATCCATGATTTCTGTGGTAGTTTGGATGTAGTCGGCCTCCATGAGCTAATAAGGAGTGGCACTATTAGGAGGTGTGGTCTTGTTGGAAGAAGTGTGTTCTGTGGGTGTGGGCTGTGAGGTCGCCTATGCTCATGCTACATTTAGACCACTTGCTGTTGCCTTCAGGCCAGGGTGTAGGACTTTCAGCTCCTTCTGTCACACCATTGCCTGTCCACTGTCATGTCCCACCATGATGATAATGGAGTAAACCTCTGAAAATGTGAGCCATCCCAATTAACTGTTTTTTCCATTATAAGAATTTATAAACCTTGGTGTCTCTTCACAGCAATAGACATCTTAATGAAGACACCTGCTGTGCCAGTTTTAACAGAGGACCCTGGGAGGAACTGTTTAGACTGAGGAGAAAGGCAAGTACATCTATGAGGATACAGAGGAGAAGAAACAATGCTGGATCAGTATTTAAGCCAATGAGGAAAATATGCCAAGCACTACAGAAGTCATACACGGCAGAAATGAATGTTCACGTCTCAGCAGAGATGTGGGGCCTCATCCTTATGATGCTTTGGTTGCCATGTGCTACATCATACAGTAGTCTATGTAGAGTCTTTCACATGACTGCATGGTCTACTGACAACTTCTAGCATTTTCATCACAATACAGCCAAATGTTAAAGACAGCAACTTACTTTGAACATATATAATTTAGACTCGTTTTTTAGCCTGTCACAAATCCCTCTCTGTGGTCACTTAGGACATTTAAATATTTGTGAGCCTCGCCACAATGGTTTGGTTCAGTGTTCCTCTATCATCAAATACATGAGAAAACAAACAAACCATGGTCTTCCATGAAGGAGTTCATAAAATCTAACCCAAGAATGACAGTCAGCAATCTATGCAAGCCATGTCCTAGACTTTTTGTTTTATACATTTTTCCATAATTCTGGCTTGATGCTAACAGAGAAACTGCATGGAATTCAAAAAGGAAGAGGTCAGTTAGTCTATGGGAAAAGAGAACTCAGACTGCTGCCTACACTACTTCGATATACTGTGTTTGTTAAATATGCTATTGTCAGCTAGGATCATAGGGCTGATAAAAATCACGGGCTTCCTGAAGTATGCACACTCAGCCCTTTAGTCACTGCTAAATAGGCCTGGAAAGATAATTCTTTTGTTTTCTCATAAATTTCAAATGCAATGGTTCCAATTGTAAACATATTTCTTTGCCTTCCTAGTGAAGCCTTTGTGTGTGCGTGTGTGGTTTTTTTTTTTTTTTTTTTGGTTTTGTTTTGTTGTTGTTGTTGTTGTTTTCATGGTGATGAAGGGATTTAAACTTTGTATAAGAACTTATCCTTACTTTACCTGCTTTTTGTTCTGCTTTTTAAAAAATATTTAGTAAGCACTGTTAACTCTATTTTCGAAAGAAAATAACTCTAGCTTCCAGATCGGAAATTGTTCTGAAATGAAAATGATGCTTAGAGAAGCAAAATGATTACTCCATGTCCCTCAGCCGAAGAGAAGACTCAGGACCAGAGTTCTGTTCCTCCCTCACCAGGCAGCACAAGTACAAGGAAATGACAGTGTCCCCACTCTTTAGACTCTCCAGCAACCCAAGGTTGTATAATACACTCATCCACACCACTTTACCCTTTCAGAATGTCCTGTTTCCTTTCTAAGCTTCATGGCCTACTCAGAACTCAGTCAATTAGTTTAAGACAATTCATCAATGCATCAAAACCCACAACTTCTTACATAACTGCACTTTCAGAGCACAGGTACTACACAAGCAAAATATATAGTGTTGTCATTCTCCTCCCCTGATCTATGTAAGTTCTACTTTTCAGCACATACGCAATCAGAAGGAAGAAGAAATGCCTTACACAAGATAAAATCCAGGAGCATGACACGGTGGGGGTGTGATAGAAGAAGGAAGAATGACATGAGGTTGGTCTGTGAAAAATTTTCCTTGAATTGTTAGCTGTCATCTGAAGAATGAATAGGAGTTTGTCAGGCTTAGGGCTGGGTGGGAAGACTCAGTGTCAAAATAGTCAAGTTTGCCTTTAATTTATTCCACTACTAACTATAAACCCAGGGACAATGTATACATAAAACTAGGTTAGACAGGGGAAAGTATCATTGTCATAATAGCTGGTGCTGAATAGTCCAAGAAAAGCGAGCCGTTAGAATGGTGAGAACAAAGAGGATTCCTTTGCACTCTCCAAAGGATTAGACAATCCACATCACTGTAGTTGTAGAAGAAAATGCCCATTCAAGT
Organism: Cricetiscus sungorus; assembly: GCA_030556225.1. Taxonomy (NCBI): domain Eukaryota; kingdom Metazoa; phylum Chordata; class Mammalia; order Rodentia; family Cricetidae; genus Cricetiscus; species Cricetiscus sungorus. Next base: position 16,628,571 of record JANBXA010000731.1, read on the forward strand.
TTGTCTCCCTCCCACCATCCCTCTTTTTGTGCTTATAAGGTTCCAAGGCAGTTCTTCTTCAGACTGTTGATGGTAATATTGGTGTGGTCTTGTTAGACAACATGTGTGCGTTTATGGCAGCCATTAGAAAGAGGAAGGAAAAGAGCTGAGTGCTAAGAAGGAAGGACGAGGGACAGTGGACCCCAGAGAGCAGCTGTGCTGGTGGGCAGCAGGGGCTGACAAGAGGATTCTGGACCTGGCTTTAGATAGCTCAGAATAATCACATCTAGGTCAATAGCCCACTATTCTAGGGCTGGTAGCCTACAAAGTTTTGCTTGAGAAGCATGCATGCTATGGAAGGGAATGTTAGAAACCTGACTCCAACTCTGGCTTCAGTTCCTTGTCTTCCTTCTCCTTCTCCTTTTCCCCTTCTTCCTCTCCCACTTGATCAACATAAAGTGAGTAGCTTGCACCACTACATACTGCCTCAGTATAGGCCCCAAAGCAAGCTATAATCTCTCAAACCATGAACAAATGCACCTTTCTTCTTTATAAGTTGATTGCCTCTGATATTTTATTTCAGCAATGCAAAGCTGGCTAACATAGTTCTCCGGGAAGCAGCCCAGTCTCTCTTATCCCCATACATCATACTCACACTGTGGTTTTCAACATGCCTATACAATGGATGCTGCATAAGATGAAAGAACTTTAAAGTTTTCCATTTCTCACTATACTATGGAATTAAATCTGCTATAAACACACGACTAAGTCAAACGATTGCGTGATTATTTTAGCATAGCTGAAATGTTTCTGGGTTTCAAAACTAAAACATAATTACACTTAATTTCTAACAAAACAGTGTTTTTCCTCCAATAACTTGACACCGTCTTATTTTACTTTAGCACAGTGGTTCTCAACTTTCCTAATGCTATCCCCCTTTAATTTGGTTCTTTATGTTGTGGTGACCCCGGCCACAAAATTATTTCATTGCTGCTTCACAACTGTAATTGTGTTACTGTTACAAATTGTAATGTAAGTATCTGGTAGGCAGGATATTTGACATGCAATCCCTGAGGGCATCATGACCTCAGGTAAGAAATGATTCGTCATGTTTTATTCCAGCAACAAAGTTATATAAGGGAGTTGGTTGTTGTACAACTCAACTCTGTCTCTCAGAGCCATGTGAGTCAACTGTTCTTCGTCAACAGAGGCAATGGGCTAGACAATTTTCATTGGATGGATACAAGTATTTACAAGATGCCATACCTTAGGATGTTCTCTTCAATAATTTATTTTACCTTTGTTAAATTCTAGACTTGGGCAGCAGAAAATGAACATTAATTGGCTACTAATCAAAGTCACATACTCCATCCCATTTTCACCAATTATCCAATAACATTCCTTTGCAAAGTGAGAGCCTAACCAGGCTTGTCTGAGTCTCATTACTATGTCTTTTTAATCTCCTTGACTTGAAACCATACTTTAGTGCTTTCTGGTTTCTGTGCATTGTTTCTTAAAGCACAGCCCTGAGCTTTTTAAGATTTACTCATGATTATCCTCAGGTTCTGTTTTGCAGAAGGAAGACAGAAGCAGCAATGTTGTGTTTTTCTTAGAGCATCAAGTTAAGGAAGCTCATGACATCAATGCATCCCAGCTTGAGTGATGTTCCCTTTCTCCATTAGACAAAGACAGCTGCCTAAAAACAAACAAGCAACACAAAAAACTACTTAGTATCAAGTTATTAATAAGTTTTTAAAGGAACATACTTCAGCATTTAAAATATCCTCACTTATCCTGAACTCAAGAGATGGCTCAATGGTTAAGAGCACTGACTGCTCTCACAGAGAATTCAGGTTCAATTCCCAGAACCATGAACCAGAAAAACCACCTTCTCTCTTAAGTTGACTTCTTTTGGGGTGTTTTATTACAGAAACTGGAAAGAAAACCAAGTTAGGAACATAATTAAAGTTACTTAAGATCGTCAGGACAGATCCCGAATGCAGCAGGATCCATTCCCTTACCAGAACACTCTCTGGAGTCTACAAATCTGAGCACTGTGTGAGAAGACAGGCAGAAGCAAGCCAGGAAAAGAGCCTCTCTGGAGCCCAGCTGTTGACTTACAGATTTGAAACAGTGAGCAAATACATTGTTGCTCTTTAACCCCCCCCCCCACTGTGGTGTTTTGTTAGGAGTAACCTATGTAAGTTAATAACGCCACATCTTACCTATGTCTCCATCTCCACCTATGTGAGAGAAGCTTTGAGTTTCTGTGAAGTCTATAGATCCTTCCCCCATTTTGATATTTAGAACATATCTCTGCCAATTACCCTCCGTATATTTAGCTATTTACTCATCTCTCCTAAGGGTAATCACCTGACCAACTTCACAACACTCTTTCAATCACAGCCAGATGAATGGCTTCCTTTCCTCAGATCTCTTCATCCAATGTCAACTGAACCCCTGTCTCATAAGGATCTTTAACATTGCCTGACTTTGCATCCTCAGTCCTAACACTTTATTCTGATATTCCCTGCTTCTTATAGTTAAGCTTATACAGTATGAGATAATCCAATAGTTTTTAAAAACAAAGTTTAAAAAGTAGCTTTAATACAGGTTCAAGCAAGGACATTTAGGGTGAGAGGTTTAGGGAAAAAGAATTGCATACACAAGACACTGGCATGGTCTCTTCTAGGGAGACAGAGTTACCCATAATCATTATTATAGTTTTCATTGCTGATAAGAACAGTTTGTGTAAATTATACCAATGACAGTATATATTATTACTATTTTTGTATATATTTAATCGTTTTAGTCTTACACTGAACAATCATTTTTAAAAAATCAAGTGAAAACTAAGATTGAATCAAAATAAAATTTCTTCCTAAAATGTAAAATAAAGTTAAAAATAGATACAAATTAAAATATGTGTATATTGATGAAATAATCTGAGAGAGAGAGAGAGAGAGAGAGAGAGAGAGAGAGAGAGAGAGAGAGAGAGAGGGAGGGAGGAGAGAGAGAGAGAGAGGGAGAGAGAGAAAGAGGGAAAATAAATAACTAAAACTAGTGAGTCAGCTGGCTGGCTGGTGATGACACATGCCTTAGGCCAGGCAGGCAGATCTCTGTGAGTTCAAGGCTACCCTGAGCTACACAGTGAGTTCCAGGACAGCCAGGGCTACACAGAGAAACCCTGTCTCATCTGCCATCTCAAAAAAAAAAAAAAAAAAAAAAAAAAAAAAAAAGTGAATTAAGGAGTGAGAACTCAGCATCATTGAAGGCAGTTGCCTGATCTTCTGAAAAGATTAGGCCTTTACTAACTGTCAACCAGCTGGGAAATCTCACAAAATGTCTCACAGGAGCAGGTGGAATGTCAGGCTCTCAGGACCATGGGAACCACACTTTATACAATGAATGCCGTCTGTTCTATGTAGTGTGCTAAGATACCACAAGCACAAACTCCAGGTTGTTGGATAAATTGGGTTTGCTGCTATTGCCATTTTATCCATCTCCAAGATTTCCTCTGCCATATCTACAATGGTGTGGGATGAGCCATCCTTAGACAGCCATGATCAGGATTGGTTCCAAGGCTTAAAATCCCTTATACAAATACACATTTGGAGACTCAACTTCTGTTTTTTTGACCAAGTTTTAAAATGTCCTCCTCCAAATGGGTCAAAGCATTTAATAAATGTTTGTAAACACATAAATTTAAAGTCCTCTGTTATCTCAAAGTGCCATGAGTTTCTCTAAAGCATATAACTTGATGGTAAGATACATTTGAGATAATTCAACATATTTAGTATCTTTTATGTGTTAGGTAAAATAAGGACTAGGAAAGGGGTCCAGAACAGAGATACAGTTCATAAAAGAAACCATATACTGAAGCATGACACTGGTCAACTGAACTCCCGTAGCTACTGGGGGAATGTGACTTGGAAGGGTGAGTCCTGGTGTAGAAGCAAGGATTAGTGGGAGGAGTCAGGTTTGGGGTGGGAAAGGGCATGGCAGAGCAGAAAGCAAAGCATCATCCTGATTAGGGGCATTGAAAATGAGAGAGAGAGTAAATGGATGCAAATGCCATATGAGTCATTCCATCTTTATTCTGAACATAAAATCATTTTTTAAAATGTAAATATAAACTGGTAAATTATATTTGTGTGTGTGTGTGTGTGTGTGTGTGTGTGTGTGTGTGTATGCACACATGTGCCTGCATTCTCACATAGACATCCATGTATCACGCTGCACTTGTGGAGGTCAGCAGACAACTTGTGCTACCAATTCTCTCCTTCCTTTTCCCATCACATGGGGCCATGTAAAGGACTCTCAACCTGCGGGTTGTGACCTCCTTTGAGGGAGTGTTGAATAAAGGGGTCATCTAAGACTATCCAAAATATTATTCACACTATGATTCATATCAGTAGCAACAGTTATGAAGTAGCAATGAAATTATTTTAGGGTTGGGGGGTTACACGAGGAGCTGTATTAAAGGGCGGCAGCATTAGGAAGGTTGAGAACCACTGGACCAGGGGGATCAAACTCAGGTTGTCAGGAGTGACAGCAAGTGCCTTTACCTACTGAGTCATCTCACTGACCCATCTATAACAGCCGCCGAAAGCAAAGTAGAAGTAGGGATGTGAAGCACCAGCTTTGGTTGGGTAATCACAAATTGAAAATGTATGAAAGTAAACTGGTTCACATCTGTGATCCTGCACTTGGGAGATGGAGGCAGGAGGATCCAGCTGAGGGCCAGCTTGAACTACATGTAAGGCCGATGTTTTAAAAAGTGATAGACTGAGCATAATTTCACTGAGTTTTGGAAATACATGTTTTTGACATACTACAAAACTCAAAACGGTTAAACATAGAACATTGGAAAATATTGTGAGGACATGTTCTTCAGTCTCGTAAGCATCAAGAGGTCATTTTGTTACTCTTACAAATTTCTGTGCTGTTTTAGCTTGCTGTAATGTCATGAGAAATCACATTTTTATCTTTAAGTGATTCATTAATCTTGCGTAAGCAGAAAAGAAGACCAAGTCACGACTGGAGAGGTTCACTATGGCAGCAAGTCCGACTTTATTGAATTTGCTGAAATACTAAGACCAATTTGAGGATCGTCTTTGCTCAGAGACTCTTAGTTATGGTATGACTTCTATGTTCCATAAGTAAGCCACAGAGCTGAATCATATAGTTTGTGGCTCTGGGCTAGGAAGACAGAATAAATGAAGAAAACCATGGGCTTTTGGTTTTTAAAACTGGTAAAGTAGTTCAGAGTCATGTATGAGTTTTATCAAGTCGTCTCCTTCTACTTTCACAAGACAGTTAGTTGAGGTTGCATCAAATTAGAGCATTTCCATATTTCACAAAATACCCAACATCATTCTGGTCTGCATTTTGTTTTTGTATTCTCATATTCATTCATGGTCATATGGAGTCCTCAGGGTAACCCTACAAATTTTTAATAACTATGTCAGTTCTTGAGAATTATTTTTTAGTATCATATTCGTTTTATGTTGCTATAATAAGACACTAACCCAAAGCAGTTTGGGGAAAACAAAGGGTTATCACTGATGCCTGTCCAGACAGGAACTCAAGACAGGGACATAAAGGCAGGAATTTGGAGGCAGGAACCATGATTGCTTGCACATTCCACATGAGAAGACTTGAAGGCTTTGGACTTGGGGATATCCTGTAGGGACACTAGTTGCATGAACTTGGCAGCATTGTGACTTTAGTGATCACTGAAAGGTTAGCAGTGTGCAGGACAAAGGGAAAGCTTGTGAATGCAGCCTCATTTGGCTTGAAGAGTATCATGGGGAAACAAATGATGCATTGAGTGTTTATTTGAGTAAGGGGAATTTGATCCCAAGGCATCTTAAAATGGAGTTCACTCTGCCATCACCTGTAGGCTAGGCACAGCTGTCTGCTACATAAAGGTTTTCTGGAAAGCCAAGAGTTTTCAGGGAGAAGATCACAGCCCACTTAGACTTTTCCTTCAAGCACTTCTGGACTCAGCCTCTGAGGTAGGATCTGTCTTTTTAAGTCTTTCTTTCCTTTCTTTTTATATTTAATGCTGAGAAATGTTACTTCATTGTAACTGCCACATGTAATGACTCCCTAATTTGTTCTAGTATAATAAAAACTTGGGAGTCAAATATTGAGATAAAGACCTCTATATAGTGTTCTTATTCCTAGCCACACATTTATGTCACTGAATGAGAAGTTCATTATTGACACCAACTCGCATGAGTCCTCAGGAAATAACCTCAGGGTTTTAATGAAATGCATATACACAACAGGGACAAGCATCTATGAGATGTGGAGCAAGTTTCTTTGCATCCTGCTGATCTAGCAACATTTTCTGATAAAAGCTTGTCATCTTTTGAGTAAAAACTCTGGGGTGTTTAAAGTGAGATGTTCATGAAAAAAATTAATTACCAGTTGCACACACACTAAAATACATAACTCTAAACATTAAGAAATAAGTAAGAAAAACTAAGACATAAAAACCAGACAAAACTCATTTAACACCTGGTTAAAATAAACAAACAAAAAAGTTACTTTGGTGTGAAAAAGTCAGGAAGCAATTTGATAAACCAGCATTGAAGAGAGAAGAAAATAAATCAGGTTTTGGCCTTGGACCACACAATGGAATGTAAACGCAAAGAAGAGGGAAGAAACCAGAAGACTTATATCCCCCTCATTAACTCAGAGCTGCAGAGGAAGAAGCTGATAGCCTCTGTCCATGGTGTTTCTGTCATTCTTACTGCAGGCAGTATAGGGATTGACTCTACTATTCTCTTTAGTGCCATTAGGACCAGGCTCTTCAAGATCTTTCTAAGAAATATCAAAGGGGAGGAACTATCTGCCAAGCCATCGTCTAGAAATGTGTTACATGAGTGAACCTTTGACTCCAGAAAGAACATGTTCCTGGTCTCAGGTCTGTTAAATATGGCATGACAAAAGTCACTAATGTTTGATAAACGAGTTTTCAAATATCAACTAAGGAGCCTTATTCTGAATGCCCACATCAACTCCAGGGAAGAAATTAGCATAATTTGGAGTGAGTTTGTTCACAAAGTTTGTGTTTTTGATTATGCACTAGTTATGTAAAAATCTAGCTAGTTTTGTGGTTATAGTTTATTGATTTGTAATTCAATAATAAGAAGACAATGGTACTCAACAGGCACTAGAAATGGAGAATGAACAAAATAAATACAGCACCCTGTCTCATGAGAAGTTTGGGTGGTAAAGGAGACCAGTGTTAACCACAGTGTGCATAGGGGCAGCTGTCACTCGACACTGCAGAGATTTGTGGCTCAGACATAAAAAGAAGCAAGTATCATTTTTGTTGTTTTGTAGAAAATTAAGTCATTCCTCTCAACCTTTTACACAACAGTTCATAATTGGAAGGTTCTATTCTCTATGCTGATGAAATCAAAACCTACCTGAAAGAGAAAGAACATAATTTTATGTTCGTGTTTTCCATCCCTAATAGCTTACAATTCAGCATCAACCAGCCAGGAGCTTGGGTCATCCAAGTGGAGCTTGCTTCTTTACCAATGATAAGCTAGACAATGCAGTGTGTGTTTAAGGATTTAGGTGAGAAGAGGAAGAAAAGTAATCTTGGGGAGCTTGAAAAAGGAGTTTGGAGAGCAGCGAAGTAACTTAGAGAACACTGACATTTAAATCAGATACTTCCACACAATAAATATTTGCTGAATATTTCACTAGGCAGCTAGATTCCATAGATAGGGTGACATTGTTCCCCTTCAGACGTTAGGACTTTGTATGTACAATTGTAGGGTATAGGATACATTTCAGCTCCCATTTCTAATTGGCAATCCTGTGGGGGGAAAATAGTATAATATGTCTGAGTGTAAAATAATCTTGGAGAGGCTCTGTGGAGGCATTGAGGCAAATGCAAATTGTGTCACCTTTTTGGCATGAGGGCGTCTCAAGGAACAGTTCTAAAGAGCTGGAGGCAGGGAGAGTGACTGAGAGTCACAAAGCATTCTAGCAGTTGGAAACCCTACTCTTCTGATAAGCACCGACCTTCTCTAAAAGGCCGTGAATGGCAGCTGTGGGACAATGAACAAACGAGGGGCACCCAACACATCCTTCCAAGGCCCTACACCCTGGTCCCATTATTCTGACTATTTGTGGAGAAAGAGTGGCCAGGAGTATCTGATTGTCAAGGAAAGCTACAATTCAGACCTTAAGTTGAGGGCCCAGAGAAGAATTACCAATGGTTTGGATGCTTTCTTTCTTTCTTTCTTTCTTTCTTTCTTTCTTTCTTTCTTTCTTCCTTTCTTCCTCCCTTTCTTTCTTTCTTCCTTCCTTCCTTCCTTTCTTCCTTCCTTCCTTTCTTTCTTCCTTTCTTTCTTCTCTTTTTAAAGCCTCCTCCACTTAAAATTTTATTTTTAAAGTGACAAGCCATATATATTTTGGTGCTTTATAAAACTGAGAAAACTTCAAGATACAATTCAGAAATCCCCACCATTGACATGATCTTAGTTAGAGAAAGAACCTCCTAGAAGGTAGTTATGATTGCAAGTGGTCAGGGCTGGTACGATGGCTCAGTAGCTAAGTGTTTGACACCTAAGCATGGAGATCTGAGTTTGAATGCTTCGTACTTGCATAAAAGTCAAGGATGGCAGTTTGTGTCTGTAACGCTGGCACTAGCATTGCTTGGGGATAGTTGGATGCCTGGATCTTGTTAGGCAGCCAGTCTGGACAGCCAATAACTCCTGGATCATTAAGAAATTGTTCCTCAAAAAAATAAAGGATGGGTATATAAATGATAGATAGATGATAGAGATAGATGGATAGATGATAGATAGATAGATAGATAGATAGATAGATAGATAGATAGAAGATAGGTAGGTAGAAGGTATTCAGAATCCACCTCTGATCTCCATAGGTATATGTGCACACACGTGACACTCATATTGCATACTTTCATATACACAAAGATTAGTTACATAAGATCTTAAGAGAGTGTGTTTATTCATCCTTATGGGGAAGTACATCAGAGATACCATTCTCCTTCTCTTTGTCTCTGTCCAAAATCATGTAGTAAGGAAAGGCTATGAAGAGACAGGAAGGAGGGGGCAGCCCTGACCAAACTCCTAGACTCTGCACCTGTGACAAAACAATTGCTATTGCTGAAGTTGCCATCTTACACTGTTGCTGTAAAATGGAATATACATATATTACATAATATATGTATAATATGTATTATATATACATATATTAGAAATATACATATATTACACACATCCATATGCATGTAACAAGAGGCCATGAATTGGAAAGAGACAGAGGAGGGGTGTACGGGAAGGTTTGGAAGGATGAACAGCAAGGGAGAAATGATGTAATTGCATTATAATCTCAAAAGTTTAAAAAAAAACAATTTGTAAAAAGGAAAGAAAAAATCCATTTATGTTCATCACAATTCTTGAGGAGGGGAAGTCCAACAGCTTGGTACCAGCATCCAGGCCTTCCAGTTGGCAGAAGGCATTGAGTGATAAGTGATTTAGCTTGCTAGCTTAGAATTCCCTTCTTCTTCTTCTTACAAAGGCATTAATGTCATTAAAGGAAATGGACGGTTTGCTGTATACTGAGTGTCATTGTCCCCATCAATTCCTAAGGCACAGTCCTAGCTCTCTAGCTGATAGTATTAGAAGGAACTCATATGTTCTGGGAGTGGCACCCCATGAACAGGGTTAGTTAGAAAATACTTGTTATTCAAACTGCTGGTATTTCATTATAGCAGCTTGTGGAAACAAAGACAGATTTTACACTTAAAAAAGTATTTTTCTCAGGAAGCAGAGGCAGGCAGATATGAGTTTGAAGCCAGCCTGGTCTGTAGAGTGAATTCCAGAACAGCCAAGGCTACATAGAGAAACCCTATCTTGAAATACAAATTCTTTTTAAAAAAATGTACAGGTGTACATATGCACATGTACACTGTGATGGGTTTTTTACCTTCCATCATGTGGGCTCCAGGAATTGAATTAGGCTTGTAAGTCTTGGTGGCAAACCCCTTCACCAACTGAGCCATTGCAATGTCCCAAAGACAGATTTTTAAATGGAATACGTGACACTGTGAAAGTAGACCAAGATAATTTCTTTCACTAAGTGAGAACACAGCTAGAAAGTTCCATGTATGAAACAGAAAAATGAGCCCTCACAAATGACAATTGTACTGATGCCTTGATCCTGGATGTTCAGGTTATGAAATTGTAAGAGATGGCTTTTAGTTTGGTTTTGAGCCATCTTGTTTATGGTATTTGGTTATAGCAGCCTGTCTTAGACCATGATAGCTCTTATGAAGGAAGGAAAACAGTTCATTGGGGCTGGATTACAGTTTCAGAGGTTTAGTTCACTATCATCATGACAGGACACGCCAGCCTGCAGGCAGACATGGTGCTGGAGAAGGAGCTAAGAGGTCTTTATCTTGATCCACAGGCAAGAGAAGGAGATTGTGTTACTAGGTCTAGTTTGAGCATATGAGACTTCAAAGCCCACCTCCACAGTGACGCACTTCCTCCAACAAGGCCACACCTCTTAATAGTGCCACTCCCTATGGACCAAGCATTGAAGAACATGAGTCTGTGGGTACCATACCTATTTAAACCACCACACAGACTAAATGAATACAGCGCTTTTCAGGACTGTCTATCTCATAAGTATGACATGGAAGATACTTTTGGAGATGCTTTGCGGGTTTATTTGTGCTTATTGGGGTACAAGGATTTATAAATATGAAAACATCTATTCTGTCATCAACATAACATACCTCTTAATTCTGTAAGGGCTTTGTTTTATTTTTGTGTTACAAGTTTTTTTTTTTAAACAGACATTTTATCATCTCTTGTTTCTAAAGAGCTGAGTGCTATATACATATATCATCTACTTCCCACATGTTATTGCCTCATCGCCATTGATGAAAGTTAATATTAACAAATACATCAAAGCACTCATTACCTGGGAGGCTTCATCCTAGGTTCTGGGAAAGTAAAGATAAACTGAAATGCCTTTTTGCTTTGAAAACACATTTTCTCTAGCAGAATGCGAGCCATCCTGCAGACAGATATTATAGTCACTGTAGTGAGAGAGGTTCTGGGGAGCAAGGGAAGAGCAAAATTGTGGGTGCTGTTGTTGCCTGGCATGAGTCAATCCCATTACCCCTTTGCTGCTAAGACTCAGATGCAGTTTGTCCCCCAAGAACATTTTTTCCATTGAGTGAAGGATCCCAAACTTAGGGGCCGGGAAGTATGCTGTGGTTTGGATGTGGTTTGAGATTTTCCCCCAGGGGGTTGATGTGCTAAAATTTAACCCCAACGTGAGTTATCGAGAAGGTAGAAATTTGCTCTGATATTTTTAATTATCTTTGGGAGGTGGTTAGGATTAAGTAAGTTGTCAAGTGGATCCCTTCCCAATGATTAAAAAAACAAAACGAAACATGGCTTTCCATCCAGAGACACAAAGGTGTGAGACACAATCCCCTGCATGTGATGCTCTGCAGTGTCTTGAGTCTCAATAGGAAAGTCGTGATATGTGAGCCTTTGAACCTCCAGACCTAGATAAATTTTTCTTGCCTTGTGTGTTTTGTTATAGCTTTGACAAAATGGAGTAACATAGCCATTTACTCAGCTAAAACAATGTTGGGATCCCCTGATTAAAATGGGGCTACATGTGGATCTGGAGCCCTAACTTTGTGGCATCTCTAAGTGGACCCAGTGCATCCCCAGTGATGGTTTGCTGGTTCACTAAGCTTGTGGTCAGAGGCACATGGTTAGCATTTGAAAGAACGCTCAGCAGGTCTAGTAGAGACAGGACTGAGCAGGTACAATGGTAGAAGCAAGAGGATCAGAAGTTCAAGCAAGGCCAGTATTGGCTACCTAGTGAATTTGAGGTTAGGGTGGATTACATGAGGCTCCTTCTAAAACCCCTAGGATCTCAATAAGAAAGAAATAAGGGAAGGGAGGGAGGAAGGGAGTGAGAGAGAGATGGTTGGAAGCAGGGGACTATTATAGTAATAAAAGCCCAGAGAAAGCTCCTAAAACTTTTATAATAACATATTTTTTTTCAATATGTGGGAAAAAAACATGAAAATTGTTGTAACGATCACCAAGTTTGTACAGGTCATGATGCCATTACTAATTGACTAAATCAGCATGAAATGGCTACTGACAGACTCAACAACTGTCAGTCAACCTCTAAACTGTATCCTCTGGGAAACAAGATGCTAGAAATCTGTCTCTAGATGAAATGAATTTCAAGTTGGAAACAACTGGATAATGCACGGCATTAGAGGGAGAAGCTGCTGTAGATTACCCCAGAGCCCGGCCAAGCCCCCTTTTCAATCGGGCCAGCACACTCATCATGCAGCTGCTAATTTGTCTGCTAATAGCTCACAACTGCTAGCTCATCTGCAAACTTGACCTGGCCTAAATAGGGACTACCTTTCCTGAGAGACACCGTGACTGCTCATCTTCACAAATAGAAACATCTGAAGCCAGTGACTTGTGGGCATGGAGTGGCAAAAGCTGACACTGTCTGTGACCCAGTTCATTCTTCAGAGATCTGAGTCATGCAGCTCCAGAGGACTCCGACTGAGGCTGCCACACCTCTGTTCTGTTCCATCCTGCCCGCCTCCTTTCTCCCAGATGCACTTTCTAATAAAGCATACACACCAGAACCCTTGCCGCAGGCTCTGCTTCCAGGGAACAGGACCCAAGATAGAACATACTTCTGATGGCCATGAAGTGTGTGTATTACGTAGCAATTATAAGACTCGGGCTATTAACAAGTGGAGTAAATATCAGGTGTGAACATTAGTTAACGTCTTGGTTTTAGTATCTTTGGGTTTGGGGCTCTTTTATTGAGAAAGATTTTTTTTTCCAAAGGCGACAAAGTTCCAATGAACAATCTTTGTGGTTATCTGGTATTTATTTTTCAAGTCATTGAAATAATATCCATATTTTGAGTTGTCTCTCTGTGAAATATTGTTTTTTGATGTGAAATATAAATAATTTATTTGCTTAACTCCATTCTCTGAAGACATCCTCGGAGAACTAGTGGCTTATAGGTCCCTGTCACATGACACATCTTGAGACAAGGAACTTATGGGGGGCTTCATTTTAGATTGTGTTCTTGGTAATTCATTCATGGTAGGGAAGACACACTCCTAGTTCTCTGGAGCAGAGGCAGCACATCATGGTGGAAATGCAGAGAGTAAAACAACCAAGACAATGGCTAGAGCTCCATAGTCCCCATCTATTGCATGACCCTAACCTAACATGACTCTCCCGCTAGGCAACCTGGCCTCTGACCGGCTCCTGTCCCACCAACTGCAGGTAGCACTAAGCTAGGTACATGCCTTTGACACTTGTGTCTTTGAGGTAGGGGGTATTTTATATATAAACTGTCCTTGAACCATATACTATGTCACCATTCAGAAACAGGAGGGAACCGGGCTGTTCCTACCTTTTCAGAGCTCAGGTTGTCCCTGAACCTCTCTCGGTTTGTCTGCAAAGAAAAGAGCAGGGTGTGCTGATGACAGTGGGGGAAAACAGTGGCTTTTGGAAGGGAGGTGATCTGAGTGGCTCCCCAAGTAAAATCAGCAAACAAACATATTCTCTATAGAGGATTTAAAACAGAGGTGATAGCAGTAAATCAATAAGCCAACAACCCCGAAAATCATCATGCTGGACATAATTTCAGCCATCGAGTTCTCGTTCTTTTCTCATCACTGTGACAAACTACATTACAAAAGCAAGTAGGAATAGCAGGATTCATTTTACCCATTGTTTCCAAAGGTTTCAGTCTGTCTTTGCGGTAAGGCACGACAGATTGGCTTCTTCGGCTGTGCTGGGAGCCTATGGCCACAGGTCTTTGATTTGGCAGTGGACCAGGAAACAGAGGAAGTAACCCAGAAACATGAGCAGGTACAATCTTCAAAGGCCTATCCCTAAAAATGTACTTTTACCAACCAGATCCCAAAGGCTTCTTATCCTCAAAATGGCCCCATAAACTTGGGGTGGAGCTACAATAAAGAATTACTGAAGGGAGACTCAATCTTATTGCTAGGGTCTCTTGAATAGCCAGGCTTTGCTTTTCCCCAAGGTTGGAGGTCACAGACGCTTCCACTATCACTTTAGGGGTGGCTGGAAGTGGGGGTGTTACAGTAACTTAGTCCAACATAACCTGAAGAGTCTCCTGATGACCCCAGAAGAGCCTGGTAAGTTATTTACGATCTGATCTTTGTTCGTTGTTTGTTTGCTGTGTCTGGGGTACTGTTGCAGGAATTAGACATACACTAAGAATTTCTATCATCTTAATGATGAACATTGTATGTAGTGAGAAGGTGCTCTGGGAAAAGAAGAAAAGAACAGATGGAAAGACAGTAAAATCACCCTTTCTGCAAGTTGCAGATGATCTTGTGTGGGCTCAATGGTGTTGATCTCTTAACCTGTGCTGGCAGAAGATTTAAAGACATAGACCAAGTGTTCATTCCTGGGGATTTGGAGGTAGCACATTGCTTATGTTTTTGCCAGTAAAAAGAGATAATTAAGGCTCTCAGCAACTATAGACTTTTTCCTACTTGGTGAGCTTACAAAACATAGCGATGCATTTTCAAACCTTTGCAACTCAACTTGAGAAGTTAGCCTGCCATCTGAATTATTTCTCAGTACAAGTTAGAGTAATCACACATGTTACTTTCCTAATTTTGGATTTATTGAGACTATAATATGATACTGTGAGACATTTAAAAAACATAAAGTCTGTCCTATGTGGTGAATTGAATTAAATACATGGAGTAAAAGCAAAGGCATGGGAAGTTGTTTGCCAGAACTCAATATGCATTTGTACCATCTGATCTGCAGCTAGGAGTCACTTGTGAATATTTAAATCAATAAAAAGTCAAATCGAAAATTTGGTGGGTTTTGTTTGCTTGTTTGTTTGTTTATTGTTTTTTTCATATGCACCTCAGTCTGGTCTCAAGCTTGTGATCTTTCTTCATCTATCTCCCAAGGGCTGAGGTCCCAAGTGTGCACTACCGTGTCTGGCTAACTGATTTTTATCATAAAACAACTTATGGCTCAGATAGAAACTGAAATAGTAGTAGAGAGAATCTTCATGTGTCATTTGCCCAGTCTGCCCTGATAAGCACATCCTATATAACCACAGACTGATGACTGAAGCCAGGAAATTGATGCTAATATCTGAACACTGAGATTTTTCTAAATGAGTTTTAATATATATTTATTTGCAGACTATTGTTAGGATTTGGATCTGAAATGTCCCCGAAAGGCCATCTGTTTAGGACTTTGTCACTAGCCTGACAGCACTACTGAGAGATAGTATAGCCTTGTTGGAGGCATTAGGTCATCTAGGATTTGTCCTTGATGATTTACTGAGAACTCACATCTTGCTTTTCCTATTTTCTCTTCCAAGCTATGCTTCATCGCATGACCTCAACAGGATGCTAAGTGACATCATAGGCCTGTGTTATCCACAACACACTTAAAGTTGAACTTCTGGTAGACTTCTTCAGAAATAGTATTTTGACCTGTCTGGGCAAGGGTTTATTTTGGGTTTTTTGGGGTGTGCTGTCTGTTGAGTTGATTGAGTCTACTGGCTAGCACCTTTCACTAAATTTGGAGTATTTCCAATCATAATTTTTATGGATGATACTTTTAGATGAATTTTTCTTATTTATATAATTTAATTCATGTTTTTAGCATATTTAAGGGCCTATTGTTTCTCATGCCTTCTTGTGTGTTGCATAAACTTTCTGAATTCAATTTTATCTTAATTTCCCCAGAGTGCTTCTACTTCTCTCGTCATATAGATTCTACTGCATATACTTCAGTTGTCACAGTCCATTACCATCTATAGTTTATCTTCCCAGGGGAAGGCAGAAAATTCATCATGATTTAAATCTTTCTACTCACCTCTATTTGGAATGCTTACATGTTACTCTACGTACACTGGTACCACATCAGACACAGTTATAAAGTTTGCGGCCAAATATTAAACATAGCTTTTTAAGACAAAGGAAAGGGATGACCTATCATTCTATTCTCTTGAGTTTACCCTTTCTATTGTCATTTCTTTATTTTTAATGTTCCAAGTTCTTTATCTTTTTCTTTACAACTGAAGAATCTCCTTCAACAAATTCTCATCTAAAATGTTTCAACCATATTCCTGAGGAATATTTATGTTAGATATAAGTTTTTAGTTGATTATATATGTATGTATATATATATATGCATGTACAAACATATGTGTATTATATTGTATATAAATATATGTATGTTGATGTGTATATATATTAAATGAATTTTAAAAATAAAGATATATGTTGACACATATAGAATCATTATACACAAACAGTTAAGCATTTTGAAGTAGTACTTTTTGGCTTTTATAGTTTCTAGAAAGATACTGACCATCATTTAAATCATTCATCCTCTATAATTAAAGTATTACTGTCACCTGGTTGTTTTCAAAACTTTCTTTGTTTAAATATTCATAAATATTATTATGACATGCCTAGGCATGGATTTATTTTGTTTTGTTTTGAGAGGTTCTGTTGCATTGATTGAGTTCACTAGCTTGCATCTTTCACTAAATTTGGGGTGTTTTCAAACATAATTTTTTTTTTCAAAAACGTTTATAGACCCCCTTCATAACTTCTCATCTTATTTTATCCTTTGTATCACCCATTTCTTTGTTGAGATCTTCTATTATTTCCCCTTCATTTTAACAGCACTTGAGTTATTTGCTGAGGCATTTTTAATGTATTGTCTTACAATTCTTTCATGCAATTTTAACTTTCACAGAATCTTAGTAATGGAGTAGAGTTTTCTTTCTTATTTGGGTTAATAGTTTTTATGATCCTTGCTAGAATAAATCATTTTGAATTGGCTCACAACTACTTTGAATTCTACTTTAAAAGAATCATTTTTAAATGTTAAATTTTAGCAATTAGGTAAGCCTGTTTTTTGTTTTGTTTTTGTGTGTTGGTTGGTTGTTTTTTGGCTTCTTGTAGAAATCAATGTAGTTTTCAGTGTCTTACAGTGTTCCTTGTCACTTTACCTGTGTACATCTCAGACCTGTAGTTTGCAGCATCACAGAAACAACTTAATAGAGACTGGGATTGCTTTAACTCATGGTTCAGGGGATGCAACTTATTATGGCAGTGGTTGGCACGGAGACTGGGACTTTGGCTGTGACATTAGGATCTTGAGGTTTTGCTTGTTCACATGTCAGTAGATCAAGAATCAGAGAGATTGTGGCTCTGATCCAGGGCAGGATTGAATCCTCAGTGATCCCCAGTGGCTGACTTCTTCTACAAGTCCCCACCTTACAAAAGGTCTCACAGCCCCTCACAACAGCATTGGGGTCAAAATATCCAAACACATGGATGTGTAAGGGACGCTATGTCCAAACAAGAGCATATATAGCATGATGACATTAAAGAAAAATCACTTGTAAACAATGTGATAAAACACTGCTATAAGGGGTGGGGTGGTGGCCCATGCCTATAACCCTAGAACTCAGGAAGTTGAGGCAAGAAGATTAAGAAAAAAACTGAAAAGCAACATTAAAAAGAAACCTTGTTGCTAGTTTTAGATTTATGAAAATTAACAACAAAGTATCAAGCCCTGTCCAGACATTGTGTTATTTGGCCTTTCCTCTGCTCAGGCCATCGTCAGGAAGGGGCTCACTGATTTTCCGGTCATGGAAGAATAACTATAGAACTCTGCCTTTAATCTTCTTACTGTTTATACAAAAAGAGAGGAATCTCAGGTGCAGTCCTGAAAGCAGGTGGGATGTGGAGCGAGCTACATGAGGGGCGACTTCAGGCAGGGAACAACAGAGACAGAGTTCTGAGACAGAGAGAGTAGTGACATTGAGGACAGCAAGCACATTGCACTTAGGAAGAGCTGTACCTATCAAAACCTCTTGCTGGGACTTATGGGAAGCCGATACTGAAAGACAGACATGACCAGGGCAAAGCCTACCGTGTCACGCTGTCCTGATAGTGTCTCCTCATAGCCAGCCCCAGGCCGCTATTCTTTCCTAGGCTACAACTTAAAGGAAAAGCTCCTCCTCTTACTTCTTACAAAACAAAACAAACAAACAAAAAACCTATTTCTCCTTCTGTTTTATTGTTTTCAATTTCCTACATGACACTCTGGCCACATCATTTCTGTCACATCCTCTCCCGCTCCAGCTCCTCTCCTGCCATCTACTCCTTCTCAATTCATGGTGGCTTTCTCTTTACTATTGTTACATACACATACTCACGTATATGTATGTAACATATAAATATAACCTCATGAGTCCATTAGTGTTTCTCATACCTTATTTCTTATACCAAATTTTTCTGAACCACTCAGATTTCACACTGATATTGTCAAGCCTTATTTATCCCTGATGAGACGGTTCCCATGGTCATATTTGATGCATATATAATTTTATAAACAACATCTTATCAGAAACAATGTAGAGAGTTTAAAGGGGTCATTTTGAGGGAAGGAATATAGCCATGTCAGAGTAAACGAAACGCACCAGGCAATGATGAAAACCAATAGCACTGTGTGGGTGTCCTTCTTAACCGGACACAGTAGGGAACCCACTATTAGTTTCTAGCTTTGTTAAATGGCGCCAGGGTGTGGTTTGAAGTCATTGAATGGGAGTCATGTGAAACTAGGTAGGAATTCTGGTTCCATTACCTGGGGAAAATGACAGAAGCTCTCAGCTTCAACAGAATGAAAGCAATCTTAATGCCTATCTTGCAGAGTCACTACTAGGATTAAATGAGACATTATTTATGTGTAATGAGCTTAGCATCATGCCTGGCACATGATGAATGTCACCTTTCTTTCCTCCCTCTACTTTGTAATGTCATCTCTTTTACTGGGCTTCTTCCAGCCCTTCTTCCATGATGCTGGCCACAAGCTCTCTCCACCTTTTCGCAGCTCCCTCATCTCTTGAATAGGGCCTCAAATTGCTACAGTCATCATTTGTTAAAACAAACAAAAATATAACCGAATGTTTTTAAATTAATGCAAAGCAACGCAACTGAGAAAGGTGAAAAAGTAGGTTCTTGTAGTTTCCACATTTGTCCACTAGATTCATCAGTTAACGGTTGACTCAAATTTGCTTTATTGACTCTGCGCTCATGTTTATTTTACAGTGTTTATCTTTATTCCCAATTATTCTAACCCACAGAAAACAAGCAAGGACCTTTATAAAATCAAGCATGAAGTTTCAATTTTCGCATGAGTCATACTGGTGAATAGTCTGTTCTTTTGTCTTGGGCTTGGCACATGCTGCAAATCAAAAGAGGATGGGTAGAGCTCTGTGCGTGTAAACAGCTGGCACGGAACTTAGCTGACAGCAGAGAGGAATCTGAAGATCCTTGCAGTGTGTGTGGGGAACAGCTTGAGGAAGAATCGTGTTACACCCAAGGGAAGGATTTACTGATTTATAAATATGATAAACCACCTTTAAGACTGCCCCCTTTGAACCCGCTGAGTGCCTTTCAGAGGCGGATTCCAAGGTACTTCACTCACAGTCAGCCTCAGGACCTTTGGGATGGAGTTAGTATTTTCATTTCATAGTTATGGGAACAGATGTACGGAGAGACTTATTCAAGAACAGGGACTAAGTCCCGACTAAATGAATGCTCCAGGAACACAGACCAAATCCACTCTCTAGGCTACTTCTGCCCTACACATTTACTTTTTAAAAGGAAAGTATTGACTTCAACTGTAAACTCAGGTAAGTGCCAGGATGAATCTGTTCCTACTTGTCCTAACACGAGTTTGAAGTCTTACATGCTTTTTCACTGGCAGGATCCTGAGATGATTAGCTCTGAGTGTTTAAAGTGCCTCGTGTAGGGGATGAGAGAGATGGTAAGATCAAGGTTCTTATCAGTGCTTAGACTCTACTCTGTGCTCGTCTAGCTGGGGGGTGACCCATAGGGAATGGTTCCGTGCTGCAAGAAGTGAATAAGTTCATCAGTTGACCTGGTTTCAGGATGCAGAAGTGGCTCAAGAGTGAGAACTGATAGAATTCAGATCAAGTCATTTGGGATCTGTACAAGAGAACCTCATACATTATGTACGCAGACCAGTAGAAAGCACAGAATAGGCTCGCCTACTGAAGAAAAGGCTGTATTCTCAGAAACAGAATAGGATCGCCAGACAGAGAAGGTCATAGAAAGTCAGAAAGTCAGGACTGAGGCCTAACAAGTGGAATTGCAAAGAAAGCTTCAAGAGATGGAAAGAGAAGGCAAATTCAACACACTAATGCCCTAGAAAAAAGCATAACTCGGCACATCAGTTTCTAAATAGGGATCTGTATCTATTTGACCATCTGGCACAGGTAACAAAAACTAATGTGCCACTGTCGATCTTTAATATAAATGTCTCCATTTAAACTAGCAGTTGTATAAGTGTTGTAGTAACAACCTATTACTCACACAGGTCGCTGTATTAATAAAGCCTTTTCTCACACCCCACCCTATCTCCAGACCCGCTTTTGACACAGCACATAACTTGCACTCAAATGCTGCCATCAGCCCGAGCTGGCCGCTGGCAGTTCGTCCCCTACCTACTCTTTCCTTCCCTTTAAGTCTGGACGATGTGGGAACAGGAAGTTGTATTTACTCTTTGGTGTGAACAGAACAATGATGGACATTGAGGATGTCCTCCATTCTCAGTGTTGACCACAGCAAGAAAACATTCCCACAGGAATATTTATAAAAACCAATGCTTTCGTTTGTGACCGTCCAAGTGGATTTTCCTGTGTGTTGTCAAAAGAACTGAAGAAGAATTAACATGCTGGTTAATGGATAAACCCCATAGCGTCTGACAGGTTCATAAGGCCCTTGTTCAGATAAGCCTCTGGCCTATAAAAGCAAAAAGGAGATCTTTCTTGAGTAATGTCTTTGCAAAGGGGAATACATCTGACAGAAACCCTGTGATTCTACAGTGTCCAGTTGTGCTGATCCCCACTTTCTGAGAAAATGGAATCTTCGAGCCCAGATGTGAAGCTCTGTGTTCTGAGGGGACTCTGGGGCTTGGTTGCTCTGTTCAGCATGATCCGGCTGTGGGACAGTCACAACACAGAGCCACAGTTTTAATACTTGTTTGTGCCCCCGTGTAGGAACAGACAAGATATCATTTGTTACTGCATTTGTTTTGTGTAATTACTTGACATCATGAACTAGGGAAACAGTCATACAGGATCATCATTCCCTTCAATTAAGGTGATTTCCTCTAAGAAACAGGTAGGAACATTTCAGTGCAATCAATCAATCAATCAATCAATCAATCAATCAATAAGAATCACCAATCATATGTTAAGAATTGATCCCCTTTCTTCATAAAGGTTGGAAGAGCAGCATTCAAAGCTTACAGTGAGCACCTGGAACTCTGTGTAAGATAACCTATCATTCATTTATTATTACAGGGCCACACATGGCTTAGGAAGAGAATGTGTGCTGAAACAGCTAGCTGTTTGTCAGCTTGATGATATTTATCTGGGAAAAGCAGTCATGCATCATTTTTACATTTGACTCAGACAGC
Organism: Cricetiscus sungorus; assembly: GCA_030556225.1. NCBI lineage: Eukaryota > Metazoa > Chordata > Mammalia > Rodentia > Cricetidae > Cricetiscus > Cricetiscus sungorus. The sequence goes on from JANBXA010000731.1 coordinate 16,650,167, forward strand.
TAAGCAGTCCAATTGTGTTTGTTTTTTACTGAAATAGTGTCTGGTTCTGTTGCCTAGGCTGGGCCTCGAATAATTCTGACTCCCAAGAGCTGACGCCATAGGCAAGTATCACCTTATCTGTTTCAAAAATTTGAAATAAATAGTTGTAGTGGTTTGAATGAAAGTGGCCCCCAAAGGCTGCTAGGGAGTGACATTATCTGAAAGGGTTAAGACACATGGACTTGTTGGAGAAATGTGTCATTTTTATGATGTGGGCTTGAGGTTTCAGAAGCTCAAGCCAGGCCCGATGTCACTCTCTCTTCCTACAGATCCAGATGTAAAACTCTCAGATCCTTTTCCAGCACCATGTCTGTCTCCATAATCCCCCCACTAATGCACCAAACTTCTGAAACTGTAAAGCTAGCTCCAATTAAATGCTTTTTTTAAAAAAACAAAAAAAACAAAAAACAAAAAAAAACAAGAGTTGCGGTAGCCATGGCATCTCCACATGGCAATAGTAACCTTGTTGAAGACAATATATATGCATGACACTTTATCAGTGCTTAATCAATATCTTATTTAAGAGAACTAAAAAATTTCCTGCAACAATTGAATCTATTTTGCTGTGTTTATAAGAAAGGAAAAGAGAAGAAAGCAGGAAGGGAGCAAGGAAGAAAATCTGAGTATAATTTGAGACATCAGTCATAGCTAAAGAGTTAAAATTGCAAACATTGCACGTAGTAAATGCTTAGCATGTCTATTCTTCCAAAGTAGTAAATGAACTATATGCCTAGAATAAAATTCAAATCAAGCATGTAAGGCTCCCTGAAGCACTTGGAAGAGTTATTTCATATCTGGCACGATGCCTGGTACAGCATAGTGTAACATGTGTTAAATGGATGAGGCTGGATTCTAATTGGAAATATCACTGCTATGATCTAGCAAAGGTGTTTTCAGACTCCTTCAGCCCGCAGGCGAAAGTAGGATAGCGAATTAAGCTATTCTGTAAAGCAGAACAGCAAATTAAAGTTACTGTTTGCAACTACACCGTGGCTCAGCCAGTAATAACTCTTGCTGTTTTTTTTTTTTCTGAAGACCTGAGCTCAGTTCCCAGCACTATTATCGGGAGGCTGGCAACCTTTTGTAATCTCTTGTAACTCTAGCATTAGAGAAACTGACACCTTTTTCCACCCTCATAGGCATCTTCACACATGTGGCAGACATCTACTCACACATATGAATAGAAGTAAAAATAGGTCCTAAAATGCTTACTGTTCATGATTACTTTACAAAAGAGATTTTTCACATGGCTAACTGGAGGTCTGCAGGGGGAATGATATTGTCCTAAGAAAAATCAGTCATTAGGTTGATGTAAATGTAAATTACACTTGAAAACATGGGTCATAGGCCACAGAGACAATTTTTCCCTTCTTCTAACGTTTTGTGTGTGTGTGTGTGTGTGAGTGTGTGTGAGTGTGTATGTGTGAGTGTGTGTGTGTGTGTGTGTGTGTGTGTGTGTGTGTGTGTGTGTGTGTGTGTGATCTCTCCCTCTATTCCCCACCTTCCCCACAAACTTCAAGCATTATATACAATTGAAAACATGGCTGGATTTGGGACTTAGATAAAGTCAGCATGGCTGGAACTTTACCTGCTTACATATAAAAGGAATGAAGTAGTGCTTACTATATATAATCCATTCATATATGACATAATACATATTGTAAATATGGGATATATCTACACTGTGTGAGTATAGTAAGTCTTGATGGCTTAGAAGGAAGTCTTTTTCTTGTATCAGAGCATTTTGTAGTAAGGGCTTTCTTTTTCAGAGACAAACACTATTCTTCCCTCAGTCACTTTTTGTTTAAACTAAATTGCTTGACTATGTTGGTTCTCGTGGGTAGAAAATGGTAAGTGTCCTCACCGAATAAACACGGGCTATCAAAGTGAAACTTCTGAAAAATCATCTTTACTGGGTAAATAAGAAGGGAGACAATGGTTAAAGACTGGGGTTTCTCAGCACACAATGAGGGCTTTGTGCAGTTAATGTTTTCCTTGTCTTTTCCCCTCTCCCCGATAGAGTGGTAACAAAAGCAGAGCTTTCCCACTTTGTCCCTGAGACAGGGGTTTTATGTCCGTTGAGGGCAACTCCGCACCTTATCTAAGTCTCTCACCACAGGCCACTTAGTCAGGAAAGCCCTGCTTCCCCCGTCCCTGGGCAGGGAAGAGGGGCCACATCTAGGACAAGGAACTGGTCTCTGGTTCAATGCATCTGACAGCTTTGCAAAAAGAAAGATGTTTACCTCTGTTTATAGCTGATCCCTCCTCCCTCTCTAATTCCCATGGCTGATGTTACTTTTTATAGCATGTCTGAGTGTCTGGGAAGGAGCCATGCTACCCCAAAACTTAGAAAGCAAAGAGAAGACAGAGAAGTCCCCAGAACGCCTGTGAAAGAGTTTCTTCCTTCTCTACAAAGCAAAAGTGTGCTCGCTCGTTCAAGCACATTTACACCGCGGGTTCACTGCAGGTGCATTTTACAATGGATGATTTAAGTGAAAGAAGTTGGGCTGAATTTCTCATGCACCTATACCTTTTTTGGTTTATTGACTATACTGTCAACTTGACATTATTATTAATAATTGATAGTTGGCTTAAAAATAAATTGTCACCACTTTGTGTCATAATAATTGGTTAAAAAAAAAGTGAGGGGACTTCTGTCGTTATGTTTTAAAAGCCTGGTGTACATAGAGCGAGTTCCAGGGCAACCAAATCGACACAGAGAAATCTGTCTCACAAAACAAAACAAGTAAAGTATTGTATGAACAACAATCTATTTTCAATAAAATAAAAAAAATAATAGTAGAAAACATCAAAAATGCTTGTGGTCTACTTTACCACGGACAGTGAGAGAGAGAAAGGAAACTTTGTGCAGAGCTGAATTCTGAAGAGGATGCAGGGTGTCTTTTAGAAAGATTTTCTTAATCAGCGGGATTAATCCTGACTTTCAACTCCAGATAAGAATAGGATATCCCATAAGAAGGATTTACAAGATGTGAGGGAGTCAGTTTTTTCAACCAGGAAAGGCTCCCAGGGTCTTAGTTACAAACAGTACATTTATTAGTGATTATGTCTATTTCCTGTATAGAATGAAATATCAAAACAAATACTTGAGAAAGTCTAGAGAAATGAACCAAACAACAAAAGTTTAGTAGAGGAAAGAGGAATGGCCAGTTTCAATAGATCTCATACAGCTTGGAAAACTGAATAAAGTATGTGTGAGAGCTTAACATTAACCCCTGACAAATGCTGACATATTTGCACATGTATACACACACACACACACACACACACACACACACACACACACACACACACACACAGAGCTCACAAACAATAATAGACAAACTGCCCAGAAATATGTTGCTTTAGTCCCGTCAAGGGGCAATAGTGACATTGTAAAGCAAGTAACTAGAGTTTGAGTAGTTGGGACTGTATCTAGAAGGCCTCTGGATGGCATTAATTGTGTGTAATTCTCTACAGCCCTTTTTAATAGTTTTAAGAAGTGTGAGACTCCATTCACAATGAAATCACTCAGCAATCTGCATCTCACACAATCAACTTCAAACAGAAACAAGACAAAAATCTCTTGGAAGAATAAAAGACAAAAGCCAGAGTCACCTATTGGGAAGAAGGAACGTGTTCCACTCCCAACTTTGATAATTCACAACTCCGAATATCAAAGCTGCCACATCAGCCACCCACCTGCACTGTCACAAGTAGATACACTGAAATTAATTGGTACACTGCACGACCAAGTGTCTGCCTGTGTTGGCAGCTTTTAGTCTTGATAAAATTAAATTCTGTCATCAATACAACCACACCGAACTTTGTGCAGCAATAAACTGGCTACATCTTATGAAATACTTCAATTAGTAAGTTAAAACAGAAACAATATTCACCAAACAAAAAATTTCATCAAATCTGTGCAGCCACCCACCAGAATACAGAATGAGACATTTGGAGGGATTAAAAAAAAATAACAACAACAAAAAGTAGTAAAAGTCAATTGCATTGTTGCATGTAGCTAACTTAATCAGCGACTTAGTTTATTATTTTTTCACTTTTTTCTTTTTTTCATTTTCATATATGTATGTGTGTGTGCATGTTTACATATACAGGGCACACATTTTTGTGGATATATGTACCTGTGGAGGTCCAAAGTTGATTTGGGGAATTGCCCTCTAACATGCTAACTCTTTATGCAGTGAGGTAAGGTCTCTTAGTCAAACCCAGAATTCCCTGATGCTGTTAGTATTTCTAGCCATCTTAGTCCCCATCTTCTGGTCCGCATCTTCTGAGGCTTACTTAGCTGATAAGACATCCAGCACTTACAAGTGTTGTGGAGATTTGAACTGTAGTCCTCATGTTTGTATAGCAAGCTCTTAACCATTGAACCATAGCCTGCTTCTTTTTCCATGGTTCATTGTGTTTTGGCACTATATAAGAATTATCTTGAGCCCATAAATCATCACAATAGCAAAACTCAAGCAAAAAGATCCTCCAACATTGCACATTGGCCAAATATTCAGTTTAATGCTTCTTTTTTATTTCAACTGAATCCATCTGAATGAGATCCAGATGCAATCAATATTAGCAAATGGTTAGTAGTGATTTATTGGGTAAGAGAGATATAGCCTATGCTTCACATATAACAAAGGTCTTCCTCAATGTTCTAACACCTTTAATAAACTACATGATTTTCTTCCAGAACCATATTCCTAACAAATCATTAATCATCAAAGCCAGAATCTATAGAGAAAATATGTAAACTTTGTTTGCCTCCATTTTTTAGAAGGATTCTCAAGCGACTTCGAGAATTGGCCACCAAGACTCCAAAGTCCAATGTAGCATTGTCTCAGGAGGGAAGATTGTTTCCAGGTTAAGCAGACAGAACTGGATACACTCTGGCCAGAGCTTCATTCTTTCACGAGACCAGTTTACAATAGCCTGAATCATTCTGTCTGAAATTCTTTTCAGATTCAGTCAGTTGCTGCATAAATATTGCTTCCTGAACAGAAAGGCCTTCATGAACCATCCTATAGAACCTAACACACAAGCACCGCTTCCTGTTTTCTTACCCTGCATTAGTCTATATGGTTCCGACTTCCTGTTTGTTGGTTGCTTCTTTAACTAGCATGCCATGTACCTGGGGGTAATATTATAGTTTTGCTCAATGCACTAACCCATTCGTACCTGGAACGAGGCTTGGAAAATAGTGTTCCCCTTCAGATAGATGTTTGCTTCATGAGTTTAAAAAGAGCTACAAAATGGTGCTTCACCTACAGTGTCAGAGGATTGTCATGCTATTATTAAATTTTACAACGTATTGCCCTTAAACCTTGTATATGTGACTCATAGGCAGGGCATTAAAACACAACATCTGGAGGATTTTCTCCTGGACTGTAGGAGAATCAAGGCTGATGGGCACAATCCATATTCTTCTTGCTGCTATGACACAACAGATAAAAATAATGACTTAAAATATGAAAGACGTACCTTCACTCATAGACTCAGAGGCCCCAGTGTCTACAGAAGCCTGCAACAGGCTGCAACAAGCAGGGCGTGCAGACCTCAGAGTGGAACCAGAGGTAGATATACTCTTCAAAGCCTGGGACCCATTGACCTACCTCTGCTAGCCAGATCCCACATTGCAGGGGTTACACAATTCCCTAAAGCAGCAGCACCAGCTGGGAAGTAGTGTTCAAGTACATGAGCCTCTGGGACCAAATCACATTCAAACCCTAAGTCATCGATTGGTAAAGGAATAACTGTAGCTTAAAGGTTATAAAGGCCGAGTTTGCATTCAAAGTCTATTACAGGAAGGCCCCAGCAGATTTTTCTAGGATGCTGGTACTATCCCTGCCTCCATTCTGAAGTCAAATGATTTGTCTTTAAGTACAGGCGATCATTTTGCCACTCTGCTTTCTTTATGTTTTGTTTGTCCCAGAATGTCCTTTCTGCCTCTCCCATGCATCCCAGCAGCCTTTGGCATTATGGCTCACGGAAGTTCCATCCCACATGCTGTCGAGGCCTTCTACAAGAGGCATGCATTTCCCATAATCACCACCATCACTGGGGCTGGAATTTCTATTCAATGTCTCCTTTTGTCCTGTGGCAATGTTTTTCTCTGTTGTCTCGTTGGAAGTTTGGATTGCTTGCACATGAACCTAGGTTTGCTTCTAGACTAAGCAGATGTGTCCCTCTGTTCCATTCATCTCATCTCCACCTAGCCCAAAGTACCAGTTACTTTCAGCTGCAGGGTGCACATCTCAAGAGGGGAAGAGAGGGCTGGGGGTGGCAAACATCAGATTCTAGGAAGGGAAAATGTTGACGGCTAAAAAGGATCCCACCTCTTAGTACCTCTGCAATTGCTGACATCTCAGTAACCCTTTGAGAGTCAGCCTGGCAGCCTGGAAGCAGCTTACATTACTCTGTCATACCTGATGCCATGTGCAGCATGTGCCTGGAATTTACTCCACTCCAAACCAACATTTGATGACTGAGTAAATGGATGCACAGGAAAACTTTCTCTTCCCATATAGCGTGAGCATCCCCGATCCCAGGTTTGAAACCCACATCCTTAAGGCAGGCTATAAAATACCTTCATCTTTAATCCTTATTCCCCTCAGCAGCCACCCACACCCTCTGACCAGGCATTTATCTCAGGGCACAAAATGCCTTTTGCCCACTGATCAAAGGCTGTGGGGAGGGGAGGCAGGGAGCAGCTGTGCTTGGATCCTGCCCACACCCTTCCTGCATCTAGCAGCCCACCCCAGAGGCTATTATGTTTGCACAGGCTAAGCCTGGTCCTCCTCCAACCCCTCCCTCGGGGTCCTTCCTTGCAGACACTCTGTGGGCCTGAAGGGACAGTCCCTGGCCCTGGAGCCTGCTTTCAGCATTTCATTGTCCCAAGGCATGGTGTAGATAGCCACCAGCACTCCCTTCCCCTTTCCTGGGACACTGATAAGGCAATGAAAACAGTTCTCTATTTTCCAGGCAAAAGCTGACTTGGAGGCCAGTGATAACCCCAGCAGAACTTGCTTTTTGGAAAGAAATGTGGTGGGGGGAAGGGAAGGCTAAATGGTCAAGTACTTCTTAAGACAGACAGTGCCCCCTGCCCAGTCTCAGAGCCTGTCCTTAAGGGAGAGCAATGAGAGATTTTGCTTTAGATTGTCTGGGCCACCTACAGCCTTTCATGGGACACACTTACCCTGAGTGCAGCTTACAGACCAGAAGTAGAGAGGGAGGCAGATAGAATGCCTTCTCATTAAGCATGGTGGCTCAGGCCTGTGATTCCAACACTGTGGAGGCCGAGGAGGAGGATATCAAGTCCCAGGGTAGAGTGGGCCACCTGAGGAGATGCTGCTTCCAAACAAACAAAAAACAAACAAACAAAAAAAAAACAAAAAAACAAAAATAAAAACAAAAAAATCCCCCAAAGATTGCCTTCATGTGCAGTCAGCACAGTCTGACAGTCAGAGAACCTGCATAAGACTAACCCAGGCCCCCTGAATGTGGGTGGCAGGTGGCAGGGGATGGGGGTGGTGGGGGGCAGTCTATGGGGCCTCTGACAGTGGAACCAGTATTTATTCCTAGTGCATGAATGGGCTTTGAAAGCTCATTCCCTATGTAGGAATATCCTCTCAGCCTAGATACACAGGGGAGGGCCTAGGACCTACCCCAAATGATGCCACAGACTTTAATGATCCCCACAGGAGGCCTCACTCTCTCTGAGGCGTGAATGGGTGGAGGTAGGGGCTGCAGGGAGATGGTGGTGGGAATGAATGAATGGGAGGGAGAGGGAACTGGGATTGAGCTGTAAAATAAAATTGTTTTTAATTTAAATTAAAAAAAAACAGTTAAGTAAGTCTTACACTGGTTTGAGTTTCAGAGTTATACTGACTTTGTGAAAAGAATTTTGAAGTATTCTTCCATTTTCTATTTTGTAGAGTCTGAGAGAGGCACAAGAACAGATTTTTTGAACAAGACTCCAGTGGCATAGCCATTAAGACTGACAAGTGACAACGAGGATCTCATGAAACTAAAAAATGATGCAGTGCAGAGAAAAGAATATCATCATTCGAGTGAAAAGGCAGCCTAAAAAATAATAATGGTAATTATCAGCTTACATCTTCAGAGGGTTCGTGTCTAGAAAAAAAAAGAGAAAACTAAACACTAAGAAAGTAATAACTCAATTAAAAATTAGGGCATGAAACTTTTAAGTGTTCTATTGCCATCTAGAGATATCATGACTTTGTTAACTTTATGAAGAAAGGTGTTTAATTATCATTTAATTATCAGAGGTTTCGTCCCTTAGCATGGCAGGAAGCATGACATCCCAAAGGCAGGCAGGGTGCTAGAGAAGGAACTGAAATTCTACAGCCAAATGCAAAGGCAGCAGAAGAGGGAGCCTGACTTGGGCTTTTGAAACTTCAAAAGCCACCCCCAGTGAAACACTTCCTCCAACAAGGCCACACCTACTCCAACGAGGCCACACCCACTCCAACAAAGCCACACCTGCTAGTCCTTCTCAAGTAGCAACGTCCCTGATGACTAAGCGTTCAAATGTACAACCCTAGGGATGTCATCCCTATTCAAGCTTCCCAAAACTAAACAAACATTTATCAAAAGAAGAAACACAAATGGCTAAGACAATTTTTATTCTCAAAGTCCTTGGCCATCAGAAAAATACAAATTGAAACTACTTTGAGAATTCATCTTACCTCAATCAAAGTGGCTAAGACCAATAAAACAAATGACAATAAATGTTGTCATCGGTGTTAGGGGAAGGGAACACTTATCCACTGCTAGTAGGAGTGAAACTGGTATAGCCACTATGGAAACCATAGTTTTCTTCAAATTTCTTCAAAAGCCTAGAAATAGATGTGTCACAAGAACCATCTATATCACTCTTGGGTATATACCCAAAGTCCCCATATCCTATGGCAGAGATTTTTGCTTATTCATGTTTGCTGCTGCTCTATTTATAACACTCAGGAAATGAAAACAACCTAGATGTCCATCAACTGATGAATGAATAGTGAAAATGTGGAATATTACAATGGAAAATTACTCATCTGTGAAGAAAAAATGAAATTGTGAGAGTCTAAGGATCATAGATGGAGCTGCAAATTGTTATTCTCAGTAAGACGACTCAGATCCAGTAAGACAAAAGCCACATGTTTTCTTTTGTACATGGAGGGTGATTTTGAAGGTGTGTGTGTGTGTGTGTGTGTGTGTGTGTGTGATTTGGAATACTAATATAAGTTAGGAGACTTGTAATAAGCCACTGGGGGATTTCAAATAAGGGGGGGTGTAGAACACAGGTGGATTGAAAGGAGAAGGGACTAATGAAGGGTTAAATGAAACGGAATAGAAAATGTTTGCGGAAGGATAGCTAACACTAAAGACCTTTGAAAATGTTGTGTGGAAACTTACTATGATAAAAGCTTCCTAGATACACACACACACACACACACACACACACTAATATACACATTTGAGTTAAATAAAATTATCCTGTAATAAAGAAACAATGCCTCCCCTAGATTCCCTATTCTGACAAACAAAACACCACAGTGCCATGTATGATTATCTCTTTATGAGTTGTTGGTCAGTGAGGTCCTATAGATAGCCCTCCAAACATTACAGGCTGTTCCCATTGCTCTTGGTTACTGTGGTAGTTAAATGAGAGTTGACCTCATGGTAGTCCTCAGAGTTTAACAATCACTGTCTTCCGTTTTTCTAAAATGTTCATTCCCTCTAGCATTTGTGGAACCGATGGAGAAAGAATCAGTGGGTCAGCATTTCCTCAGTGATTTACAGACTCCAATTTACAGGGCTTATAAGTTTGGAAGACTTGAGGACAATGAAACGGACTCATGTTCTTAAGAAAAATATAAAACTTACTGTTTTTTTTTTTGTTGCTGTCATTTGTTTGTTTGTTTGGTTGGTTGGTTGGTTGGTTGGTTGGTTTTTTGATACAGGGTTTCTCTGTGTAGCTGTGGAACCTATCCTGAAACTTGTTGGGTAGGCCAGACTAGTCTCAAATTCACAGAGATCTTCCTGCCTCTGCTTCCCAGATGGTGGGATTAAAGGCAAGTACCACCACTGCCTGGCTGCCTAATTTACTGTGTTTGTTTGTTTTTTAATGATGGCGCATAACTTCTGATCCTTCCCAGTATTTGGAGGCTGAAGCAGCAAAGATGATGAGTTCTGAGGCCAGCTTGAGATATCTAATGAAACCTGGCCCCATGACAAAAATAAAGAGAAAAAAATGTTTTAAAAGAAACAGATGTGAAACTCAATGGGAAAGAATACATAAGTAGAACAACTCCAGCGTGTGTCAGAGTCCATGTTTCTCATAGCAGGGTGGCTCTGAACAAGTCTAGCCTGTGCACATAGACTCAAATATGCTTGTGCTTTCCTCCAGGAAACATGCTGTTGCGTTTACCAACCTAACAGATTTTAACTTTTGAAATTACCATCTAAATCATTCTTACAGTCTCATAGGCCTTTCCCCTGGTCAGAGTTTCTAGGACCTGAATACTAGTTCCCACTCAGGAGTTTCTCAGTCTTCTGCAGAGTCTCAGCCACCATTAAGCATCCTGTGATTGGTGACATCAGACATTGCTAGGTAACAAGTGGCTTTAAAATCAAGCCTTGTCCCACATTTGTAGAAAATGAACAAAAAGCACAAAATTCAACAAAATATCCAAAAGCCCATACAAGTGGCTAGTTATACATGTTAGTGTATCACCTTAGATCTCCAGCATAAAATCTCAGGAACAGGAAAGGATTTTATTAGCCATATATTTTAAAATTTCAAAGAAGTCCCTGGTCATCATCCCCAACATCCAACAACTCCTAAACATCTGAGGAGGTTCTGATTTTTATCTGGTTTAATTAAAACCTGTTTTAAAGTAAACACTAAATTAGAAACATTGTTTATAATAGTGTTACAATGGAAACAGATGCTAGGGTTAGATAATCATTAAGAGTGAAATAGCAAAGTTAGAGACACCCAGGAAGGTAAATGAAAAGGTGTACAGCTCTCATGATAAAAGGTAGGCAAAGAATTAAAATCTGAGGAAAACTACAGACACATCTTGACAGCTGTTTCTCTGAGATCAGAATATCCATTTGTAGTCAAATGTCCTTGAAACTTTAGTTAGTTGTCCCCATTATTTCAGAAACTAAGGCATGAAGTCATTTGTTGACACTGAGGCCTATATCCTCAAAGTATCTGTTGTGGGTCCACTGTCACGTGGTGGTTTTGGCACTTTTCATTTTTTGTGGAATCATGGGAAGAAATACCTGAAAAAGTACATCTGGTCTACCATGATGCGGAATGTAAAAAGGACTGTCCTTGTCCACAAGAACACTTATGGTTTGTGTACCAACTGTCCCCTAAAATCTCATCTGTTAAAGTCTTGCTTCCCCAGATGTAAATCCAGTCATGAGAGGTGATTGGATCATGAGGGCTTAGTCCTCATTAATAAGTTAATTCTTGATGGATTCATCATTAGGCAACATTATTAGGAGGTGGGCTCCAGTCGGCAGATGTCAGTCACTAGAGGTTTCAATATGAATGCTATCTTGCTCCTAGCCACTTCCTCTCTTCTGTCTACTTCCTGGATGCTCTGAGGTGAGCAGCTTTGATCTGCCACACCTTCTTAACTGCATGCTGCTCTCTTTACCACAAGCTCAAGGCAATGGAATCAGCTGACCATGGAACGAAAGCTCACACAAATATATCTTTTCACCTATTAAGTTGTCTCTTGGGTGTTTATCACAGTCACAGAAAGTTTGAGTGTCTACCTATGGACTTATTTAATGAGAGGGACATGCATTAAATCATACAATGAACTTGAGGCACCAATGGCCAGTTTCCCCCTCACTTTCCTCTGCCTCACATTTACTTTCAAGTCATGTATTTGATCCCTGTTCCTTGAGTTGAGGACTACCTCCTGCTTTACCATGCACTGTCTTGAGTTCCTGGCTCCTAGATACTGAGGATCTCTATAAAGTGCTATTTTCTTTACAATAGCTTAGTGGGAAGACACAGGAATGTGAATTATACCTTATTGCCATTTATTTCTCTATCTCTTGCTTTCCCCAAAGAAAGGTAAATGTATAAGAAGATGTCACTGAATGATAAGGCACATGGGAAATTACAGGGTCTGAAGGAAGGAATGGCTAACTATATATTTGCAACTTCTTAGGGCTTAAGGGAAACTTTCCCTAAAAGCCAAATCCTCTCTGGGCCAGGGTGGCACATGCTTTTAATCCCAGAACTCTGGAGGCAGAGGCAGTTGGATTTCTGTGAGTTTGAGGTCAGCCTTGTCTACAGAGTGAGTTCCAGGACAGGCTCCAAAACTACAGAGAAATTCTGTCTCAAAAAACAGACAAACAAGCAAAAAACCCAACAACAACAAAGCCAAATCCTTTGTCACCCCTTTCTGAATTTCATTCTCCAGGTCTCAAGCAGCCTTTCCTTTTATTCTGAAAGCACAGTCTTCAGGGTTCCATCTACTTTCGTGGGGGACTTTTATTAATACCACATTGAGAAAACAATAACACACACACACACACACACACACACACACTCACACACACACATGCATTCACACATGAGGACATAAATATTTCTCTTGTCTCAGCCTCTAAAATGCTGGGATTACAAACATCCCTGACTAGCTCAATTACAGGGATTGAACCCAGCAGAGTTGTATTAGTATTAGAGTGCTAATCTAGAGCTGCAACCTCATTCCCAGCTGTGTTTTTAATGGTTGTAACTTGGGGGGGGGATGCTACTTTAGGGCAGATCTTGCTAAAACTTCTTCCCAGATCACCTTTGGAGATGCCCCTTCCTGTGTGAGTAACTTTCATTGAAAAGGGACTGGGATGTATCTTCCAAGCCTAGCTCCACTGAGAAATATGAGATGCAGCGCAGGACTCTCCTGACAGTGGACTGGACAGTTTCCTATCACTTTACCAGAACATTCTTTGACTACTTGTTTAGAAGGTCTAGAAAAGAAAAAAAGAAAAAAATCAGCAGAATGATTTAATTGGCTAAGGGAAGGAGACAATGGTTCCCAGGGATGAAGTGTTGTCAGACACCCAAAGGCCAGAGGGGTCTATCTGGAGCAAGAATCCAGGTGGAGAATGCACGGGCTTCAAACCAGTGTTCTTCTAGCCAGTGTCCACCAAGGGCTGACCATGTGCTGAAGCCCACAAACAAGTTTTAACACAGGGTTCAGGTTGGTAACGACACGTCCAGCCCTTATATGGATAGATAAGCCCAGATGAGCCAGTTCCCAAGCCTGGAAGGACAGAACATTAAGTGAACAGCGGATCCTAAGGGTGAAAAGTTTAGGGCAAGAAGGAACCCATTAATTAGGTACTTCCAGAAACGTGCCCAGGAAGAGCAGAAGGAATGGGCAAACTCTCTGCCATGTGGTAAGGGAAGACAAAGGGGACAAGCCAGATTGCTCCTGACTCCCATAGTGTGTGCGCGTTCCCTCTCTCTCTCTCTCTCTCTCTCTCTCTCTCTCTCTCTCTCTCTCTCTCTCTCTGTGTGTGTGTGTGTGTGTGTGTGCGCGCGCGCACACACACACACACACACACACACACACACACACACACACACATCATGTTCTGGGGGCTTTTCCCAGAGCATTACAAACCCACAGGGGTCAGGATGTCCTTTTGGGAGAAGTCTCCACTTTTTCATACTCCAGCAGCAGCCCCCGAAGCCTGGGCTACCCCAAGATGCCACTAGCATGGAGGAGCATGGCTCTGCCTCCCTCCCAGGCCACATTCCCCAGTGGCCCAGACTGTTTCCTCTAGCTTCACCTTTGTTTCAACAGTCTGTTTCTCGCTGGGATTGTTTGTGTAAGAAATCCACTCTCCCAGTTTCCTGTGTCTCTGCTATTTCCTCCCATGGCCATTCTACAGTGTGGCACTGAGGGTCATTGTTTTCCTTTCTAACCGCAATTCTAGTCCCCAGGAAGGGCAAGTAGGTGTGCGATTGCAGAACAAGAAAGGCTGTCTGCTGGCCTCTCTCAGCCCAAGAATATCACTGCGAAGTGGTGGGCGTGGCGTCTGCTTGTCAGCCCTGGGCGGAAGAAGCAGTATCAGGAGAGAGCTTCTTGCCAGTTAATCCCCAGACGCTATCTAAACAGAGGCACGTTCCCAGGAGTTAAGACAGGAGAGGGCTCAGGGCGCTGATAACCATCTGCGCCAAAGGAAGCTCTGAGTGTTGGCTTTCTGGGGTTTTGCCACGTGTTTATTGCTTCTAAACTGAGAAATAGATTGAGCAGCATTTACTGAGATAGATCCTGACCCAGGTGCAGATGCCTATTTAGAAATGACTTCCCTTGTAACTTGATTCAGTGTTCCAACCTTTAGATCAAGCCCACCATCCGTTCACTCAGCTGATCCCCTGGTGAATGGTAAAATAGCCCTGCCATTACTAGTGAAATGTCCATGCCAGATTTAAGTGTTGATTTCCAGTAAGAGAAACCCTGATGGATGAAATGAATAAAATGTGCTCTCTCTCTCTCTCTCTCTCTCTCTCTCTCTCTCTCTCTCTCTCTCTCTCTCTCTCTCTCTCTCTCTCTCTGTGTGTGTGTGTGTGTGCATGCACATGCGTGTGCATATATGCTCTCACCAACAACTGACAAACTAAGCAATCAATATTTGACTCGTGATTTCATAAGAAAAAAATGTATCACAGCCCATTTATTTTTGACTGTCACCTAGAAGAAGGTGCTGGGCTATTTTTGGTGACATTTATTGTATAATGCTTTCATAGATTTTGCTCATTCCTTTCATTACACTTCTCACGATTTTTAACCCTGGGAATCACTCGGCAGACATTTTGTTTATTTCAGATTTTAAAGTGCTGTTTTTGAGCCATAGAAACAGATGTAATAGAAACACACCTAATTCCCTTATTTTAGATGAAAAGGAGTTTTCGTTGATGGTTTTAAGCATGCCTTCTGCGGTTCCCATGTGGCAAAGCTACTGATGTGTGGACCTGTTGAATATTGATCAATTACCATTTACATTTTAAGAAAATAATGTATCTGCCATTTGCACCAAGAACAAACTAAAATTCACAAAATTTCCCGCTCAAAGCCCCACCTTCCCCCACCTTTGCCCATAGGACTGGAAATAATTTTAAAGGAAATATTCTGTCAGAAACAGGGGTTTGGAAAAAAGTGGAAAGTTTTCTTTTTCAAAAGGTGATGTTTTTCAACCATTCTTTTGTTGGTGGGATTAAGCTGTCTCTCATGACTTGGGATTTAAATGAATTCTGGAACCTAATGACATAGTTAATGAAATGAAATGACTTCTGAATTCTGTAAGAAGAGGTCTGGGGATGTGGGTGTCCATGAAAGGGAGACTTGGAGCCTTTTTAATGGCTGGGAGGGAGCATCTATTTCTTTATAGAGAACTAACTATTACAGTGTCTTCTCTTAGTTTCTTTATACAACCCTTTCCGAATGTGCTCTGGGGTGTGTGTGTGTGTGTGTGTGTGACTTCTGATGGCATTCAGAAACTGTTGGAAATAGACAACTTTGAAAGAGATATGTTATTTTTTCAGATATCCAGGGAAAACATTCAAATTGTACAAGTGTAAGCTAATGACTTAGCATTACCAAAGTGATTTCCCCACCCTGGTTGTCAGCTAGTGACTCTTCTGGTCTAGAATAGCCACTTTCTTCAAGGGTGATCTTTGAGTTCTGTGGTGGCTGCATTGGAGGTCAATTATTGCCATCACTTTGTTGATGTCTAGGTAGATTTCTGGGGTAAATCTGAGAAGCAACATCATTGATGAAGAAATCTGGGAAATGGATTTTTCTTCCTCTGGCTCTGTAACAGACACGGATTATAAGCTTAGCTGACATTCTTCCAGAATTTGCTTTGACAAGAGGAAGCCCTTTAGTTTCTTGAAGGGAATTAAACTCCCTAAGCTTGTGGAAATGCTCGGGCCATTTTACTCCTCTTCTTTATCCAAGCACATCTGTATTTCCTGGCAGGCCAGTGCAGACTCTCTCCCAGCTTCCGTCCCTACCCTGCTCAGAACTGAGTCTTGCAAATCAAGTTTTTCCACAATCAATTATTGCAATATATCCTTCTGAGGCGATTCTGTTTCTCTAATTATAACTGTTTTACCCAAATTACATTCATGTACACACAAGCAAAGCAAGCTTTAAATAATGGATCGTTGAGGTCATTTTCTCAGTTTTAAAGATGCCCAGTGACATCTCCTCAGAACTTCCATTGGCAGCATCCAGGCTCATAGAAAAACAAGTGAGGATTATCCCAACCCGGAGACAGTCAAACAGTTTCATTAGGTGGCCCAGACAAGGAACAGATAAAATTGCCCTTTTCTTTGCTTTAACTAAACATTCGTGGTATTTAGAGATTCTCTCCCCAGAGGAGTCAGCAACTAGCCTCTGGCCTGGCATGGGGGGGAAATACCTCACTTTGGTGTGTGCAGTATTTATATTTCAAACCATTAGGGAGACAGGCCGTCCACTAAACTGAGCAGAAATAGAAAAGAATTCTGCCTGTACACAGGTTAAATAAAGACCACACGTTCCAACAGTCAGCTGCAAAGGACTTAAGGGGCCTCTCCCCAGATACTGGTTTTACTTATCTGGAATCTTAATCCCAGTCTGCACCTTTTGATCAGGCCAAGCCGCAGACCAAGGATGACTTATCGAATGGGCTGGAATTTGTGCTGTGCTCCATGCACCCATATAACTAACCACTTGTAGGCTGGATTATGGGACTAACACTTCAACACTCAACAAGTGGTGGCCTGGGAGCTGCTCATGGTCTCCATCACAGAAGGGATGGCACGGGCAAGTGGGAGGACAGGCAGGACACGCCAAGCCTCCAACAGCTACCCGTCTTCCCGGCCCCGTTAACAGTCCTTCCTCACAGCAGGGATAACTTCTTTTCGGGTGGTCTTGCCCTGCTCTCTCAGACTTCCCATTTCACTGAAGGAGAAGGCTCCCACCTGTGTGACAAGTCTTTAGACTTTTTTAATCTTCCAGTCAGCCTGGGTTTTGTATTATCAACCCCCAGGCTTATTGTCTCCCCAGGCCTGTGTTTTAGTAAAGCAATAGCTCCCTGGCCTTCCCATCCCTTTCCAAGTTAAGCCAGACATTACAAGATTAATTAGCACTCTCTGCTCCAAGTCTGGTTTCCCATCACATCTGTCTTAATCCCCAATTCATTGTAAGTATTAAGCTAAAAATTACAGGAGGGGTGTAAACTGATAGTCCCTCTCCCTTATTCAAATAATCTATTCACCTTCCCTTTCACTGATTCCTTCAACAGCAGACTTATTGCCAACCTTGGATAGTGTCTATCCCAAAACTTTCTTTTTATCTACCAGGCCATAAAATTTTATTCTTCTGACTGGCATTTCTTCCTGCTCTATTTTATAATTAACTAGCTATCCCAAATAAAAACAACTGCCAAGTGCTGATAAACAAAACTCTGCCAATAGACATATAGGGCTAAGTTTGTGATATCCCTTATAGGCATAATAATCGTGACACAGGGTTTTTGTTTGTTTGTTTTAGTTAGGGTTTCATTTAGCTTGGGCTGGCCATGAACTCACTACATAACCAAGACTAGCTTTGGACTCTTGATTCTCCTGCCTCTACCTCTCAAGTCCTGAAGTTGCAAGCATGAACCATCACATCCAGTTACTAACAGTGATTTGAACAACATAATTTTTTTTTTGTATGTGGAGGTATGTGAATATGAATGCAGGTGCTCACAGAAACTGGAAAAAGCCATCCGACCCGTGGACCCTGGAGCTGAAGTCATAGGCCATTGTTAGATTCCCACTGTGGGTTCTGGGATTCAAACATGAGTCCTCTGCAAGAGCAATGCACATTCTTAACCACTGGTTATTCTCTCCAGTTTCAAGAAGAAGTACTTTCAATAACAGAATTTAGGATGAATGATTGGCCCAAGAAAATTCTGTTGAGGGCAAAGAGTCCCCTTCTGTCACTCTCCTCTTTTAGAACATGGTCCCTCACTGCTTCATGAGACAACCCTGGACTGATGTCTCCATATGTCATATCTGCTTTTCTCTGCACTTTTTCTGATAGGGACAGCTATCATCTTAATGACTGAGCATCAATGTATGCACCATTAACCCCAGTGACAGGGAAGCAGAGGCAGTTAGATCTCTGTAAGTTCAAGGCCAGTCTGGTCTACAGAATGAATTCCAGGACAGCCAGCGCCCATGGCAAGACGCCTGTCCTGGAAAAATAAAATAAAATAAAATAATAAATAAACAGAACAAAGCATACAATGAAAACAATCCAAGCTTTTTAACTAAACAGAGTTGTGTTCCAGGTCCAAGTCTGCTTCTTAGTGTCCTAGTGATCTTGTCAGTTTGGCCCCTTCATTTCCTATTTTGCAAAATGGGCGTTTGTAGCCTTCAAGACTGAATAATGTATGCAACTGACTGTAAAGCTTACAGTTCTCTGAATCTTAGTTGCTTTTATTTTTAGCATAAACCTGTGTATAAAAATAGGTTTAGCATAAACCTATTTTTAGCATAAAGTGTGACAACTGCAGTAAATATGATTAACATGCTTGTCATACAGCTTCTCAGTTTTCAGCCATGATTGCTTCATCAACGCTGCCAAATAGCAAATCGCAGCCCACCTCTTAACTTTACACACTACAACATTCAGGCAGCTCTTAAGATCCCTTGAGATTCAATTTTTGCCTTACTGCGAATTTACCTAGTATCCTGAACGTGAACGCTTGAAAACAAACAGTGAGGGAAACAAAGAGAATGTCTTAATATTTTAATAGTTATTTTTTTCTCATTGCTATGATTAGATTCTTGGGAATTTAATCCTGAATTCTAAACTCTAAGTCTGTATCCTCTCAAGGAGCAACATAATGACAGCAAGAAGGGTTTATTCTGGCTACCAGTTTGAAGGTGCACATCTTCATGGCGGGGAAGGCACAGTCACTGGATGCCTCAAAGTATGGCCGAGGATGGCTCACAGCTATGGCTGAAGATGGCACAGCTGCTATCTCACATCACAGTGGATCAGGAACGATGTTAGTGTTGGTGCCTATCCAGCTTTCTCCTTCTCCATCTTTTCTCAGCCTGGTCTCCCAACACATGGGATGGTGGCACCCACATTTGGGTGGGTCTCCCCTTTCCCATCAGTCCTTTCTGTAAACATCCCTGCAGGCACACTCAGACGCGTGTTTCCTAGGGTTCCAGATCTAGTCACGTTGACAGTGAAGATTAACCCCAAGGCATTGCTCTTGCCACTGAGAGTAAGAACTGCCTCTGCACCCACAGATTCAGTTTAGAGGCCAGCCTCCTTCTAAGCAGTGCACACATCGTGTTCCTGGCCAATCTCTGAAGAAGTTGTAGTAAAATTAGGCTCACCATAAAGGAGTAACAAACTTAAAATTTCCCTCCCTTTTGACAATTCCAAAGAACCCTAAAAATGTGCATACAGACTTAGCCTAGAAGAGCACCACTTAATTTCTTCATGCAGTCCTCTCGCACATCTTAAAATAGTGTTTATTGACTCTTTAAGCAAACAAGGAAGGAAACATATGCTTGATTACATCTGCAACCCACTCTCAGCCCAGAAATTGCCCTCTCCTCACCAGCCGCCACCGCACACAGGATTTCTCTGTGCCACAGCTCCGGCTGCCCTGGAACTCACTCTGCACATCAAGCTGGCCTGGAACTCATAGAGATATACCTGCCTCTGCTTCCCGAGTGCTGGGATTAGCGACATACACCATCACCTGCACCAGGCCCTTAAGATTTGATTTCAGACACTTCTTTTACACTACTTGTACTTTTCATATGAAAACTGAGACTCTTTTGGGAAAAGAGATGCCAACAGTGTCTTTATCAACCTTGCTTCAGTTGTAGATAAGTGGCAAATGAGATCAGTTGGTTGGGGTTCTACAAATAATAGAGTGGCCTGGGCACATCGTTCATTGGTAAAGAGTAGGCTGTGCTCACTTTGTAGGTGTGAGGATGTGAGTCCATATCCAAGCATCCACATAAAAGCTGGGCATGGTGGTGCACACCTGTGAGCCCCAGATTAGACAGATAGAGGGCTTGTTGGCTAATCAGTGTAGCTGAAGCCATAAGCTCAGTGAAAGAATGCTGACTCCTCTGAGACAAAAAAACTATAGAGGAAGGTTTCCCAATGTCAACTATTGGCCTCCACACATACACACACTTACATACAGCACACACACACACACACCAATAAAATAATAATAGCAACAATAACAATACTAATAATAATGGCAGCAAAGGTTTGGGTATTGTTTATTACCTCATTACAAATCAAGGGTACACAGGCTCTGAGAGAGTCTGAATGTATTCAGGGTTGCCCAGATCCAATGGTAAAATTGAGTGTCAGCCTTAGGAGTGCCTGATACCACTCTGGTGCATTCAAATTGGCATCACAGGTTGGCATTGGTATTCTTCTCACTGCCTAAACCCTTGCCAGGTGCCCTTTAGATAATGCTGCTGCCATAAGGTACAGAGAGAAGGATGACACACACACAGCCCTTGTCAGGAGCCATGCAGCAGCCCTGTGACAGCCATGAAGCAGCAGGTGCAGGTCAGCGTGACTTACCTGGCCTTGGTTTCTGTATTACTTAGACCTGGTCCTCCCTTTCATGCTTTATTAAGAAAAATTCACATTTCTTCCCTTGTACTCATATTCTGCATATCCCAAACAGGCTCTGCATGCAGGCTTCTTCAGTCTTTGATAGACCTCCCTCTGCTTTGTCTTTACTCAGGAGAGCACCTCAGTTCTTTCAAGGATCCCCCTGCCTTATCAGTTCCTTAAGTTCCACTCCTGCATCTCTCCTGGGTCCTGTGTTTTATAGTTTCACACGTGAGTCCTTTCCAATAACCTCTAAATTACTATCCCAGTTCCCAGAACCTCCCTACTGACACCCTCAATGTGTGAAAATAAACTTAGTCATATTTCCCCAACACACTGTGCTTTCAGATTAGTCAGCCTGAAGTCCTGTTGAGACAGTAGGAGGAGAAAGCATGTGGCATCAAAAACACAGGCTCTTATAGTTGTTCCTTCACTGACAAGCCATTGGACTGTAGTTGAAAAGGTCTCATCATTTCAAAGATGGAACTGTCAAGGTCAACTTAGACTAAATGTACACAGGACTTATCCCCAAAGAGTCCTATAATAAAGTGAGCAACATATAAATATGGACACTACGGCTCGGCTACTCCACTTATTTGCCTCATTTGATGAAGGTCATTTCAATGTGTTTAAGTGCAAAGGATGTGTCCCAGATGCCAGGGAATGAAATACATCTCTGAGACTCAGGCACTGTACTTAAAGAGTTCAAATGAAGTCTTCTAAATAAATAGAAGCAGACATTTAAATAAATAAATGCAATAGAGATGCTTGGGGACATGGTGTTTTAATTGCCTATTTATTTACTCTTCTTAGACGCCAAGCCTCTCTGGGTCAAAGATTCTGTCCTTTTTTTATTCCCAGCACTAATCAGAATGTCTGGGACAGAGCAGATTCTTGATAAATGTTTATAGAATAACAAAGGGAAAACCCCCATAAAACCATAGAGACTCAGTTGAGGGAGGGATTGCTTGTGTGTGTGCGTGTGTGTGTGTGTGTGTGTGTGTGTGTGTGTGTGTGTGTTTTAAGATTAGCTACAGCTTGTAGAACAGAGAAGTAAGGTTTCAGATACCCCTTTATGAGCTAGGGACATCCTTACAGCATATAAAAAGCTAGTTCCTTATCTTGTTCCTGCTTGGAAGAACTCACAAAGTTCACTGGGCTTTGCATTCTTTGTATTTTTCTTAATTTGCTCTTTGACAGTACTATACATGTGTCTGCCACATATTGGCCTGGCTCATCTCTTTAGTCTCTCTTTCCTGCTCCCATTCCTCTTCCCCCACATCCTGCTTCCACTTTCTAATCTTTATTTATTTGTTGTTTATTTATTTATTGTGCCACACTTGGTTTATGCAGGCTGTGTGCTTGAGCACGAGGGTGAAAGTACCACTGAAGCATAAGGAATTGACCAGTGGCTCCCTCTCTCCCAGCAGCCTTTGACTTCCTCTAGCTCCCATAGGCTCAGCTAGGCCTCATGATCCCCTCTATAACTGAATATTTAAAGGTCCAGTCCTAAGAATTCTGTTACGTGCAGGTTTTTCCCTGCCGGCCGGGACCCACCGCCACACCAGCTACCAATAACACACAGAGACTCTATATTTGATATAAATGCTGTTGGCCAGTTCCTAGTTTCTTATCAGCTAGCTCTGTCTTAATGATTAACCCATTTCTACTATTCTAAGTATTTCCACGTGGTATCATCTTACCGGAGAGAGGGCCAGCATTCTGCTCTCTCCAGCATCTCCATGTTGACTCCTCCTTACTACTTCCTCTTTCCTCCTTGTCTCCTAGTCCCTCCTATCTTCCTTTCCTATTGGCCATCAGTGCTTTATTCATTAACCAATACAAGAAACATATTTACAAAATGACATCTCCCATCAGACTCCCTTACAAGAGGCCATTGAAGACACTATGAGTTTATGAGTACCATAGCCTTTGTCACCCCTGTAAGACATCACCTAATAGTCCATCTTCTGGCCCCTTCCTCTATGATGTTCCTTTGGCTCTAGTGAAGTGAGGCTGAGCACTCAACAGTTACTTGTTGTAAGTACTGTGACCTTCCAGGACTCTGCATTAACCCTTGTTAACTTCAGAGAAGGGTCTTTGACCAAGAATGAGGGAGTATTCTGGGGCTGTAAGTCAACACATTGCCCACTGCTGTACCTGGGGCATCATATGTTTGTTCTTGTTAAAACCCTGTATTACTCCTATTGCACAACACTTTCTTTTGCTGTATCTGATAGTGCTAATGCAACAAGCAAAAGTACAAGTAATTTCTCCAAATAAGATCTGCTTCAAAACTAGCTGTACTCTGAACATTTCTATAGACTTTACCTGTGCAAGCCATGTATAGTTCAATTCTAGGCACCGTTGTACAATTTTGTTTTTGTTTGTGGTGAGGTTTTCTTTCTTCTTTCTTTCTTTCTTTCTTTCTTTCTTTCTTTCTTCTCCTTCTCCTCCTCCTCCTCCTCCTCCTCCTCCTCCTCCTCCTCCTCCTCCTCCTCCTCCTCCTCCTCCTCCTCCTCCTCCTCCTCCTCCTCCTCCTCCTCCTCCTCCTCCTCCTCCTCCTCCTCCTCCTCCTTCTTCTTTCCTCTGTGTAGCCCTAGCTACTTTGGAACTTGCTCTTATAGATCAGGCTGGCCTGGAACTCACAGAGATCTGCCTGTCTCTGCCTCCAAAGTGCTGGGATTAATGGCATGTACCACCCCCTGATGTTCCACAGTTTTTAATCAAGTAATGTATACTCTTTCACTTACCCCTGTCACTCTGGGATCTGCATCGCTGTAACTCACACATGAAGGAGCTTCATCACAACTTTTCCTTCCTCACTGGACCAGCACACTTGGTATCAGCACCTCAGTAAAATGCTACCTCACACACTAAACCAACAATGATTCTCTTCCAGAGAGATTGAGGTATAGATAGTCTAGCATAGCTCGTCCCAAGTGATTCAGCCACTAGGACGAGGCTATACAGGGGATTTATGGGGCTAAAACTAGAGATGGTCTAAGAGTGAGTAAGGACCTGGGGATGCTCAATCATCAGGTGTTAGGTCACTAGTAAAAACGAATGGTTCTTGATGCAGTGGTGGCACACACCTTTAATCCCAGCACTTGGGAGGCAGAGGCAGGAAGATCTCTGTGTGTTTGAGTCCAGCCTGGCCTACAGAGCATGTTCCAAAACAGCTGAGGCTGTTACACAGAGAACTTTGTCTCCAGAATAAAAAACAAACACTAACAAGCAAGCAAACAAGCAAAAAAATCATACAGGTTCCCTAAACAGCCAGGACTTGACATCGTGAGAGCCATTCCTGTGTTACCCAAATGTGAGCCACACAAAATCACACTGCTGTTTTGGACACACTTGGAAGGGAAACATCTTTGGCAGCCCATTTAAACCTTTGTCTCCGATTCTGAATTCATATTTGATGCTAGGCCATATGTATGCCTAATTGCAAACAAAGCTGTTAAAATGCCCCAAATGGCCATGGGAAACAGTCTTCAGAAACCCGGCCAAAGCCTCATCAACAAGCAAAGCCCTGTGGCCACTTTGCTAAACCTTGAAAGCATCGGCATCAACTCAAAACATGTGGTGGCTTAAAATATGAATAAGAGTCTTTCACTTCTTTCAGAAATGCCAGGCTTCCATTGGTCACACTGGAAGATCCACGGGGAAGACACAGTGGCCTGCGTGAGGCACATTGGTGGTCTGTCTCTCGCCTCACGGTCCGGTCCCATTTGGTAACAGTGGAAATTGTCCCTTCAGAGTTGGCATAAGTTGATACTGGAAGTTTCCCAAAGACACTGGTTTATTCTCATTATTTACACATAGACCTTCTCATGTGGGAGTCTGTTTGGAGCCAAGTAAGATCTACTAATTAAGGAAATATTAATTAAAAAATTGAATTACTTAACTGAACAAAACTTGCTTCCGTAAAGCTGCAAGTCTCGGGTTAACTGTTAAGTGGGAGGGTGCGCTCCCTGCTCAGTTGGCTCCACTGTTTACGTGAGAATCATACACGTACGTACGTACAGAGACGACTAATTTTCAAAGTTAGAGGGCAACATGCACACCTAGTATTAAAACCATATTGAGCAAAATCATTCTTTATTCAGAAGGCGCCTTTGAGTGTAACAAGCCTCTGGGCCAACATTAAACATGTCGTTTTTTAAGAGCTTTGGGAGAATAAACTCACTCCCCACAGACCAAGCGTGGGATGTGCACTTCTAAACAAATTCTTCACATTAACTTGGTTACTTGTGATTTATTTCCTTCTCATAAAATAGAACCCAGCACACAGAAACAATCCAGTTGGCTTGAATGTGGGAACTGTGACTCTTAGGAGTAGATACAACCCACTTCTATCTGCGATCCCTTTCTCATCGCTGAGATGACACTACATGGAAAAATAAGGTCCTTTTACTTAACTGCCCACGATGGTACATTTTACATGTCCTTGAACTCTTTTATCGACATTTCATAACTGCTGTGTAGTGTGACCCCAGATAAATGAGCTGCATTATACTTCATTACTTCCCATTTTGGAACATTGATTTCAATCATTTCTGACATTTAACTGTATTCTTGCGATAATTATTTAGTGTGCTAACTTTTCTCTGATCAGTCCTCTAAAATAACTCCTAAGAAATGAATTAGGATCAATGTTTATTTTTTTGTTTTGTTTTGATTTCAAGACAGGGTTTCTCTGTATTGTTTGAAGCCTGTCCTGGAACTTGCTCTGTAGACCAGGCTGGCCTCAAACTCACAGAAATCTGCCTGCCTCTGCCTCCCAAGTGCTGGGATTAAAGGTGTGAGCCACCAGTGCCCAGCTATGATGAGTGTTCTGAGCTTGGAAATCAGCATAGCATGGAAACAGCCCCCCCTCTGAACGTGGGTGTCAGTTAGGAGGCCTGGGCAGTCTATGGGGCCCATGGTAATGGAACAAAATTTATACCTAGTGTACGAGTGGACATTGGGAGCCCATTCCCCATAGAGGGATACTCTGTCAGCCTAGACATGTCAGGGAGGTCCTGGGCCCTGCTCCAACAATATGACAGACTTTGAAAATGCCCCATGGAAGGCCTCACCCTCCCTGGGAAGCAGAAGAGGGATGGGATGGAGGCCGGTGGAGGACATGGGAGAACGGGAGGGAACTGGGACTGGTATATAAAATAAGATTGTTTCTAATTTAAATGAAGAAAAATGTCTCTGCATATCTCCATATCTCAATAGGTACATATAATGTTTATCAATTTAATTTTAATACTGATTTTAATACTGATTTTACCACAATCAAAACTGTTGAAAATTCATTTAAATTTACTTTTTATTTTAAGCTTTAGTCATTCTCCTCACATATATCTCCTGATAGATTGCATATTTCATTAATCTATGTGGATGGTTGCCTAGTAAATTCTTCTAAATGACACTATTACCAAATAAATAAATAAATAAATAAATAAATAAATAAATAAATAAATAATAGACATAAACCTATATGTTCTCTGAGGCTGCAGCTTCTTTTTGTAATAAAACAAGTTGTTCCTGTAATTCTGCATGATTTGGGAAAAGAAGGCATAAGAGATCCCTAAAATTACTTATTCATTTTAGAATTTTTCAGGTTTTATTTATTTTATTTTTATGTGTATAAAATGTCTTTTCTGCAAATAAGTATGTGTACCACATGCATGCCTGGTTCCTGCACAGGGTAGTAGAGGGCATTAGTTCCCAGTAACTGGAATTACATATGGTGTGAGTCACCGTGTAAATGTTGGGAGTTAAACCCAGGACCTCTGCAAGAGTAACAAGAACTCCAAACAACTGAGCTATCTCTCCAGCCCTGTAATTTATTTATTTATTTTGAGTGTGTGTGTGTGTGTGTGTGTGTGTGTGTGTGTGTGTGTGTGTGTGTGTTGTGGGGATGTGCCCATTCGAGTGCAATTGCCTCCACAGGTTCAGAAGAGGCTGATGTATCTCCTGGAACTGCAGTTATAGGTGGGGTTCTGGGAACTGGATTCAGACCCTTCTGTAAGGTCAGTACTCCCTCTTAATTGCTGAGATATCTTTCCCATCCTCCTAGGCGGCGGACATCCTTCTGTATGCTGTGAATATATGTTCCTCTTATTGGTTGATGAATAAAGCTGTTTCAGTCAATGGACAGGCAAGATGCCGCCAGGCAGGAAGTATAGGCAGGAAGACTAGGAGAAGGCTGAGAAGAGTAACTTGGGGAGTGAGCCCAGAGAGAATCCATGGCGCTGCTGAGGAATAAAGGGGCCCAGGCATCACTGGTAAGCCAAGACCGTGTGGAAATACACAGATTAATAGAAATGGGTTAATAATTAAGAGAGAGCTAGCCAATAAGAAGTCTGAGCCATTAGCCAAACAGTTTATAAGCCTCTGTGGTTTTATTTGGGATTAACAGACTGCAGGACTGGGTGGGACAGAAACTTGAGTCCACACTGCTCTCCATGTAAAAACATAACAAGTAGCAATTGTTGTGCTTTAGTATTCTCCACAAGATAGATATGTGTGCAAACGTCTCTAAAATGCATATTCCTTCTCAGATGATATTCACATACTTCAAGCAAAAAGCACATGAAAAGCTCAAGAAAAGGTAACTCCTGTGTTCCCCTTTTCTCTTTGAATAGGCATCTTAAGGAAGGAAAATGGTCATTTAACGTGAAGAAGGCATAGCCATCTAGCTTATCTATCTGTTTTACTTCCTTTCTCAACATCCACACTCCCCAAATGAGCCAAGATTTCAAAGGCGATGAAAATGGAGCTGTGAAATGGAGACAATGGTGATGATCCTCATGAGGCATCGGGCATGCCCTTGATGCCAGCAAACGGTTCATTGAAAACTGGCCAAAGTGCCAATTTTGATCTTACATTGGTTTTAGCCCCCTTTTCTCCCCAAAGATCAAAAGAATCTCTTATCTTTCACACTCTTGTTCTTTCTGAGTGCCCTGCTATCCGCTACCAACCCATATAATTCTGGCACAGCTCATAGGTCAGTGGTGGCAACTGTTTGGGCTTCCTATTATCTAGGGAAGTCAGCAGACTAAGTTCCTTTGCCTTCCATCTTTACACTCAACAAAGTGATTAGGCCATGAGCAAAGACAGATTTGGAGAGGAACATAAAGATGTCAAAAGAGTTCCAGCCTTACAATGGCTTGGTGACAGGGAGACAAGCTTAGGATTGTCATCAGGCAACTACCAGAGAACTTATGCTAAATGTTTCTTGCTTCTGTAATGGGAAGGTCCTGGGAAGTGTAATGTACACAATGAATTAATAAATCACCCAGCAATTTTGAAATATATCATCTTGAATAATGTAAAAGTTAAAGTTTAAAAAGTTAAAATGTGCACATAGATAAAAACATAAATTAGCATAATCATTGTCAATTAAAATAAAATGACTAATTTATGCACAGAAGAAAATGGTAATCATACTTCAGTTATACAAAGAAGGCCTCCAGAGTGCTGGGAATATACATGCCACATTTGGCTTAGAATACTTTTTAAACATAAAGACCAGACGTTTCTTTATATAATAAATGCCTGTTGTGGTTACTTCTCTCATTTCAATACCAGACAGAAATAACTTCTGGGAAAAGGGATTTATTTTGGTTTACAATTTGAGAAGACACAGTTTGACATCATGGAGAAGATGTGGCAGGATTCACAGCCACAGCTGCACAGGACTGGGGCCTCTGGTGGACCAGGAGGGAGAGCTGGAGTGCTGGACCAGCTGTAAACATCAAAGTTCACCCGACAGCTTCAGGCAGTCAGTTTCCGCCTCCTGAAGAATCCACAGCCTTGCAGCAGCACCACCTGCTGGGAATCAAGTGTTCACTGCATACGTGAGCCCATGGGGCACACTTCTATTCAAACCATAATAACACTGAGTCTCCTTTAATTCCACACTAAGCTTTCTAAAACATTGTTTATACAATATTAATGGTACATAACATGTGTAAAATATAGTTCTCAGCAGAATCATCACATGAATCACCTTCTTTTGGGTCTCATCCCCCTTGTCTGCTGATCCCTGTCCTCTTCCAAACTAGTTCCTATTCTATTCTGCTCTCTGTATCTGTCTCTGTCTCTGTCTGTCTGTCTGTCTGTCTGTCTGTCTGTCTGTCTGTCTGTCTCTCTCTCTCTCTCTCTCTCTCTCTCTGTGTGTGTGTGTGTGTGTGTGTGTGTGTGTGTGTGTCTGTGTGTGTCTGTGTGTCTCTTTCTGTCTCTGTCTCTCTCTCCTAAAGAACCACAGAAGGCTTTTCAGCTCATGACAGGAATTAATGTAAAATGCAAGCAAGTATAACAAAATGTTATTACTAGGAATGTAAAGTCTCTTTAAATATATGAAAGATAAAAATCAGTTTAGAGATTATTTTAACCATGAGAGCTGCCTAAATGTCTTGGGCATTTTCTTCATGGGAGGTCTTCTTCCAAGTACTTGTTTCAAACATCCATTCTTCACAGTCTTACTAGGCAAGACATCAAGTGTAGCCAATGCCCATCTTACACATTAGGAAGCTGGGATCCAGTAAATTAGCAACTTGACAAATGCTTGCAATTAAAGGCATTGCTCTTGACTTGTGCACTTCAGTGCCTGCATGATTTTATCCTGGGTATTGAATGTCCACATTCTGAAAAGAAGAAAATGCATTGCATTTGGGCTGTCCATGAAAGTAACTGCTGGCTTTGGCAAGCTAAACAAATATCTCTTTGAGAACTGACATTAATCAGGTAGAAACAAAACAGCGAAGAGTTAGTTCATTTTCTACTAACTCTCAAATCGGGGTAGTTAACTAAGTAGTGACTGGGCCCTAGAATTTTCCAGAACTCCTACCTAACTGAACTCAGGAGAAAGTCCAAGTGGAAGGGGGTAGGATGCTTGGCATCAGAGATCACACTGGGACAAGAAGTGATAACTAATCAATACTCCACACTGCTGCCTTTAGCCCATCAACTCCCTCTGGGATAGTGCATGTTATGAACACTTCCCTGCCAGTCTGGTTCCACAGACACATCAGCCCCAAATAACACACAGAAACACTGTATTAATTATGAAACTGTTGGCCAGTTACTAGAGTTTCTTATTGTCTAGCTCTGTCTAAATTATTAACCCATAACTACTAATGTGTGTATTTCTACATGGTCTTATCTTACCGAGAATGCCAAACTCGTGAGTCCTCTCCTCCCCAGATCACATCGCTTCTCTGTCCTATGTTTCCCAGAATCCTCCACCTCTCCTAGTCCCACCTATCTTGCTTCCCTATTGGCAAACAGTGCTTTATTCATTAACCAATAAGAGAAACATATTTACAGAATGACATCTCCCATCAGTGGCAAGTATCAGCTCACCTCACCTTGGCCAGAAAGGGGCAGAGGAGTATATCCTCAGAAGCTGGTGACTCAAGGGTTGCCATTAGTGACAGCTTTGCTTATTTCTTCCATCCTGTGTCCTGCTCCCACACCTATAAAAGAGAGAATCTCATGAAAATGTGTTCTGCACTAATACGGAAATTATGACTCCAGCGTCAGACAGCATAGTGCCAGCCACTACAGATTCGGGATCTTTTTCTTTATTGTATGATTTCACTTTTGATTTTGCTTCTTTTGGAGGATGCTGTTTAGCTCTGGCTGGCCACAAATCTGAGTGCTCTTGCCTTAGCCTCCCAAGTGCACCACCCTGCTGACCTGCAGACTGGAGTTCTTTCTCTATGGGAGGAACATTGGTCAGCAGCAGAAGGAAGCCATAGGTCCTCTAGCCCTCACCTTTACTCTGTGGCCAGAAACAAATTACTGATGTCCTGGTGCTTTCTGTAGGTTCCCATCTGGAAAACTGAGGAAACACTTCTAGATTGGCTTGTTTCATTTGGCTGGTGCAGCAAGCAAAAGAAGTTACTTAAATAACATTAATGAAGGACCCCAGCCACTGAACAGGGGCTACAGGAGATGTAAGGTATGCTCCCTTACTGAGATGATAAAGGATGATCCCGTCGATAATAAAACTAGAAAATTATTCTGGGTGCATCTGGGTCTCATGCACCATTATTAAGCAAAGAAAATAAACAACGATATAAGGAAGAAATGTCATCTAATAGTGAAAATATATAGCTAAACTTGAAGACTATATTCTTATAATTCTACTTATATGAAATACAGGAAATGGAAACTTAGTAGGAATAAGGTAACTTAGTGGTAGTGTAAGAACAGGAGGCTGTGTGGGAGCTCAATGCATCATTTCTTCGAGGAGTGATGGAAACCACTTAGAATTTAGTGCAGTGAAGGTTGTTTGGCTGTGCTCTAGATGCATGGAAATTTATCAAATGATATATTTAAATGGCACTTTGTGTGGTGTGTGAATTATATTTTAAAAAAACTATTTTTAAAAACATCTAGATCTGTGGCATAAAACAAGAAAGAACTAATTTTTAAGACAGATATTTATCAAATTACTACAATACCACTTAGAAAGCCATTAAGGACCATTTGGGGAGGTTTTTAAAGCAGTTTCAAGATAGCTGTGTGCTGTGGAATAATCCTCTTGTACACTGCAAAAATTTGTCACTCAAGTTGCTTTAGTAAAATGCTGGTTGGCTAATAGCCAGGCAGGAAGTATAAGCAGGGTAACCAAACCAAGGAAGATGGAAAGGAATCACCAGACAGGAAGCAGAAGATGAACATCCCATGCTGATAAAGATACTGTCACATAGCAGAACATAAATAAGGAATTCGGGTTAACTTAGAATGTAATGGCTTATTAATAGTAAGCCTGAGCTATTGATGGAGCATTTGTAATTCATATTCAGCCTTTCAGTTGGTTATTTAGGACTGGGTGGTTGGGACAGGAAATATCCAATTACAGATGTACTTGACAGCTTAGTTTTCAAATGTGTCACAATACATTCAAGAGTTTAATTGTAAACATAAGTCCCTTATCAAGTACTAGCTTTAAGTTACACAGCTACTGGGTTTATGTTTGAATGAAAGAAAACTATTAAGAAATATATAATTGCAGTTTGTTTTAAATGTTTATGTCATCAAAATCTTAAATTTTTTTTCAAAAAAAATTTATAATCAATGGAAACATTCCATAAAAATTATGGAGAGCAAAGTCCTTCTGGACATTCTTTGTTAGAAAATTGAAAATTATTTTCACCAAAGTGTTACAGAGTTTCTTTTTGTGGGGAATTCTTGTAATACCTTAATAAGTTTGTGTATTGGTGATTCTTGGCATCAATATTTACCATGTAATTTTTAAATGGCTTTCCACCCTAAACTTCTATTATAATTCCATAATTTACAAAGCAGATTATTAGGGGAAGCAGGTAGGCTAACTGCAGATTTCATTCCACTCTACTCCTACAAATCTAATCCCCAGGTATTATTCCCAGTGCTGTAGCAGAGCAGAGTACATGCTGTGCCTCTCCTTCCCCACTTCCCATATCTCCAATGGGTCACATAGATCTTCCCCTCCCAATTTGCTCTCCCCCATGACTGCTTTATTCAAACCCCCAACTCCAACAGGCATTCCCTAGAAACCTGAAGGCCCCTCTAGCCAGGGAGGCAGGTATTCTAACCGTGGCTCTTTATTTTTTCCCTCTGTTCTTCCAAATTCAGTTCCTCGGTCTCTATCCGAGTTCTGTACAAGATTATCCGCTGCAGCCTCCACTCCTTCCACACAGCAGATCACAAAGATCTTCTCCTTCAACCTTTTAGCCCACTCATCCTGTTTTTCCAGCTCCCAACTCTAGCAGGCTTTCTCTGGTAAGGCTGACAGAGAAGCAAGGTAATCTAACTTCAGATCTTCACATTCCCTCTTCTCCTCCATATGGAATCCCTAAGTTTCCTGCCACCTCTGAAACCGACTGTCTGCTATGACCTCTCCTTATGGTTGCTGCTATGTAATTTAGAAGCAATATGAGCTATAGATATACCAACTTCCTAGAATCCTGGCGGCCATGTTGGTCATGGAATCAGGCAGATAATCTTCAATTTCCTTCCTGTACTCCACTTCCAATCTTCCAGTCTTCTTACCTCATCTTTGTAGCTTGTTGTGAACTCTCCTTCCTTTCTGCCCCTATTTCCGGGAGACTATGGAGAGCCTCTTAGAAAACCCACCTTTCCTCCTTCCTGGATCCTCTAGCCAACCCTCTTTTCTTCATGTCAACTCCCGATACCTAGAAATAGATACCATCCTGGACCCCCAGGCCATACCTGGCAGTATCTCATAAGTACTCCCTACAAGGCCATCCATAGCTACCACAATCTCCAGAAATAAATACAGAAATTAAAGAATAAAACACCCACATAACAAAGACACGTTCAGATATTAACACTTAGAATTATAATCACTACAAAACCAGATCCATAGATACCACTATAAAAGCATGATTGATAACAGCCTGGACAATATGTCCATTAGAACTGAGCAACCCTGCTATAGTAGCCCCGAGAAATGAAATATAGCTGAAGCATGGGAAGATGTGAATCAACTGACTTCAAGATCTGGTTCTATGACTCTTGGACATACACCCAAAGGATGTTTCATTCTATGAGACACTTGACCAGCTATGTTCATTGCTGCTGTATTCATAATAACTGGAAACAGGAAATATCCTAGATGTCTCTCAACTGATGAATGGATAAAGAAAATGCAGTATGTTTACACAATGGAATATCACTTGGCCATTAAAAATCAAATCATGAAATTTGCAGGTAAATGGATAGAAAAAAAATCATCTTGAATGAGGTAACCCAGACCCAGAAACACAAATGTGGTATATATTTGCTTATATGTGAATTTGTTTGTTATGTCAATAACAACCAAGCTTCAATCCATAGAACTACAGAAGTTAGGTATACTGTAAAGAGAAAGATAGATCTCCCTAGGAAAGGGAAATAGTATAAACAGTTATAGACTGGTAGAACTGTAATTGTAGAATCAAGTGGGGGTGGGGAGGAAAGAGGGAAACAAAGGATGGGATATGGGGAGAGCTAAAATTAAGAGCCATTGAGGTATATTATGAAAGCTTAATACCATTGAAATTTTGTAAAATAATATACATGTATGAATGAATCTAAATTCAATCTACAAATAAGTGTGTGTGGGTGGGGAACAAAACCCCAACTGAACATCTCTTGTTACCAAATGAAGCTCCCAGTACTGGCATTGGGTTATAGCTAATTGAGTTGTTGGCCAAAGGATTCCCATGTGAATCTATAAACAACCCAGGCTGTTGCAAAAACTTTAATTTGTTCTCCATGAACTGACAACATGGCCCAATTGCTGAAGACAACTCCTACACAACTTTTTGAACATGGAAATGTGGGGAAGTCGAGCTGGTGCCTACAT
Source organism: Cricetiscus sungorus (assembly GCA_030556225.1). Lineage (NCBI taxonomy): Eukaryota > Metazoa > Chordata > Mammalia > Rodentia > Cricetidae > Cricetiscus > Cricetiscus sungorus. Next base: position 16,684,283 of record JANBXA010000731.1, read on the forward strand.
AAGAGCCTTCAAAACACCTACATGTACTCTGCATGTTACTAAAGGAGAAATGTAAGCACCAACTCAGTCACAAACCCTTTGATCTGCAATGCTGTCCTGTCTGGGAGATATGCTAGTACAACAGTGGCATGAAATCAGTATCCGATTTGACACGAGACCCACTCCATGAGATGGAGCCCATACAGCACTGCTTCCGTGACTGAGAACCTGAAACTAGGTAACCCAGGGACCCAGGGTAAAACCAAACACTACTGTTCTAAAACAACAAAGAACAAAACCTGTATCAATAAAATGATTCCTAATGACATTCTTCTATATTCTTAGATCAGTGTCTTGCTCAGCCATTCTCAGAGAAGCTTCCTCCTGCAACTGATGGAACAAATATAAAGACCCACAGCCAGACATTATGCAGAAAGTGAGAGACCATGGAACATTGAGACCTAAATGGAATGTTTCCATCAAATCCCTCCCCTCAGGGCTAAGGAAGTCCTGCTGAAGAGGAGGAAGAGAGTGTAAGAGCCAAAGGGGATAAAGGAAAGGACACCAAGAAAATCAGACCCTCTGAATCAACAGGCAGACACACCTGTGAACTCCCAGAGACTGAAGCCTCATGCACAGGGCCTGCATAGGTCTGCACCAAATGGGGTCCCAGAAGCAATCTTCAAGGGATAACCATTTGCAAACGAAAATTTAGTTTTCTCCAAGCTGGTCTCACTAGGGAAACAAACTACTACCCTCATGTAGAGGCTGCATGCCCAATAGACAATGAACTCAAAGGCACCTTTGGAGCTCCTTTGTCTCATCATGTTGCATCAGGACTCTTCTTTGAAAATTTAATCATAGTGTTTCTATCATTTTTCTTCTCTCTTTTAACCTACAGGTAAGACCCACAGCCAGAGAGACCATGGAACGTTCAGCTCTAAATGGAATGTTTCCATCAAATTTCTCTTATTAGGGCTCAGGTAATTTGTGTATATGCTATGGCTCCCAATTCAGTGATTTTATGAGATTCCTGAGTGTGCTAACGAGTGGGTCTCTGTTGCTTGTGTGCATTTTCTTTGGCTCTTTTCCTTCTGTTTGCCTGTTTTGTTCGATTCCAGTGTGTTAGATTTTGTTTTATCTTATTTTGTTATTATTCCTTAGATGCCTGTTATTTTTTTCTATTGAAAGACAAAAATGGGTGAATTCAGATGGGGGGTTGGGGAGGAGTAGAAAGAATGGAAAGCATAATCAGACTATATTACATAAGGAAATAAAATCTATTTCCAATACAAGGAAAAACGATATTATTATTATATTGCTATTCATAAAACAAAAAAGCTTTGTTCATCCAGGTGTGGTGGCACACATCTTTAATCCTATACTTGTGAAATAGAGTAAAGTGCATTTCTATTATCTCAAAGCCAGCCTTAGCAAAGGAACCCTGTCAAAATCAAACAAACAAAAGCAGTATCTCTACCCAGTAAATGTATCTATTACATAAGTAAAATTTTATACTTTGTATTATAATTATAATTCTTATAATATAACTTATAATTCAAATTTTAGAACATGTATTTAAAATGGAAAATAACATCATTCAATTTTAATGTCACAAGAAGAAAACTATGATAACTCTTTCAAGAAAAATCTATGTCTTTCTCAAAATGAGCATATTATTTAACTAAACTCAAATATCATGGTATTTTATTTTCATGTGCCTTCCTCTTTAACTTTCTTGTTTATGTTTAACCTGATAGACTCTGAAAATGTGTTATATTTATCAGTTTCAGGATTTGGTATCAATTTTATTTTTAGGAATTTAAAAAGATGACTAAAATACCTAGCAGCAGTTGAAACTACACTTAAAAGTAATTAAATTTAAGTTTACACTTGAAACAAATTTTAAGAGCTGGTTGAGGTGGTGATATTTTTAATCTCAGCACCAAGGAAGCAAAGGCCAGTGGATGTCTATGAGTTTGAGGCTAGCCTGATCTACACAGTAAGTTCCAAACCTGAATGGCTACATAATAAAACTCTATGGGGGTGGGGGGAAGGTAGGGGAGAAAAAGGAAAGGAAGTGGGAAAAATCAAAGGAGAATTTCAAATTTTTAAATCTTGCCAAGATGAACCATTGTCTTGAACACACATAAAGCATTTCTTCCAGACTACTTCAGATTCCCTCCATGTATCTAGTGTTCACCTCCCATTAAAAAAAAAAAATCAGGAAGTAAGCCAATTTTTCAAGGAATCACAATTCATGTTTGAAAAGTACCTGTGTCATGTTTATAGTTCCATAAAAATAAGATTCGATTTTTTAAAATTGTCTAAGAATTGAATGACTTGAATGTCAGTAGACTCACATGCAGATTCTCTTTTCATGTTTCATCTCATTTAGGAAATAGAGTCAGTGTGGGATGTCTCACATAACTGTGTCAGTCAGTGTGGATGTCTCACATAACTGAATCAGTGTGGATGTCTCACAGAACTGAGTCAGGCAGTGTGGGATGTCTCACATAACTGAGTTAGTCAGTGCGGGATGTCTCACAGAACTGAGTCAGTCAGTGTGGATGTCTCACATAACTGAGTCAGTCAGTGTGGGATGTCTCACATAACTGAATCAGTGTGGATGTCTCACATAACTGAGTCAGTCAGTGCGGGATGTCTCACATAACTGAGTCAGTGTGGGATGTCTCACATAACTGAGTCCGTGTGGGATGTCTCACATAACTGAGTCAGGCAGTGTGGGATGTCTCACATAACTGAGTCAGGCAGTGTGGGATGTCTCACATAACTGAGTCAGTCAGTGCGGGATGTCTCACATAACTGAGTCAGTGTGGGATGTCTCACATAACTGAGTCAGTGCGGGATGTCTCACATAACTGAATCAGTGTGGGATGTCTCACATAACTGAGTCCGTGTGGGATGTCTCACATAACTGAGTCAGGCAGTGTGGGATGTCTCACATAACTGAGTCAGTGTGGGATGTCTCACATAACTGAGTCCGTGTGGGATGTCTCACAGAACTGAGTCAGCGTAGGGTGTCTCACATCAACTGTTGGGGCACTTTCTTGACACTCTCTTAAAGTCCACGACCCTCACTAAATCTTTGCAAGTTTACAAGGAGCATTAGAAAGCAGCTTCAATTTCAAAGATGTGACATTTTTTCAAACGAATCATTTAAAAAATAATCACAGGTTAACAGGGAAGAAGATTTTAATTTTCCTCACAGAAGGATTTGACATTTTAAAAGCCTTTATGGAGAAAGATTGCTGTCAAAATCTGGAGTTAATTCTGATTTTAGAAGGCAATACTTGCCTTCTTTCATTTCTTAAGTGTCAATTAAATGCTGTGTTAATGTGTCACTGTAGTTGAAGTTGTTGCTCTAAACACTAATAAGGTGATGAAATGAGGAAAATATTAAAAACAAAAAAGAATACATACTAGAAGTAATTCAGTTTCATAGTACTTGTACATAAGGGAAATTTACTGAGAACACGAGTCATATTTAAAATAATGCTATCTATGTGTTTTTCACAAAAAAAAAAAATCAGTTTTCCAAATGTAGCCAAAACCTCCTTCACACATACCATCAAAAGAAATCAAATTGGATTCCAATGATTTAAATAAACTGATTTATAAATACCAAATGGAAGTAAATTGAGAGTATGTGCATTTGTTTTAAGCTATTTTTTGTAAAGCCTCTAATTGTACATTGATTTTTTTTTCTAACTACAAAATAAATGCCAGGCACCAAGTAATGTCATTGGAATGAGCTCCCCTGACAGATGGACAAGTCCCGATGACAGGTATTTTCCAGGTCTAGGGTCCCACAATCGCATCTCTGAAAGGTTCTCTGCTTGAAGTGTTTGAAGAAGTGGTGGACGTGAGGCTGATCTCCGAGCTCCATTCCCTGTGTCTGGTAAGGTGGAGCAGGGGGCAAGTGGGAGAGGAGAAAGGGCAGCGGTGATAAGGGAATCTGAACCAAATGCTGTTGCATGCTAGAAGTGATTAGATGCCCTTGCCATGGAGCTGTTGCAGAGTTCCAGGTGAAAAGAGGGGAAGAAAAGGTCAAGTGCATGCACACCAGAGAAAAAAGAAAGAAAGGAAGAAAGGAAGGAAGAAAAGCCCACGATATATACCCGTGTGTGTGTGGGGGGGGCATTAGCGGTGTGTACATGTGTGTCAGGGAGCCAATAACCCATTCCTGTACCCTTTCTCTTGTTCTTGTTAAAAGTCCTTTCACCAGGCAAAGGGAAGACTGGAAGTTGACCTTGAAACTCATTAACACCTATCAGATTTAGCTACACAATATGTCTGTAATGAAAATAAAAGTGTAAGCACGAATGTTCTGTTCCTTTCCCTCGAGCAGCTGCAGAGCACCAGGCCTGAGATTCTGCAACTCAGATGGCCCTTTTGGTTCAATGCTCTCATTTTGGGGAAGATCATGTCTTACACAGACATCCATTCAGTTACTAGCATTACATACCAGTTCTAGGCCCAGTTCTAGGCAAACAAAATCTTAGCACTCCAAATCGTGCATTTAACAAAAATGAGTAAATCTGATATCGTGTTTCACTGACTGTTAACATATCTTTCTCACTTTAACAACTTCAAATTAATATGTAGGATGGCGACTCTTGTTGACTTGGGTAAGACTGACGAATGCCTGCAGGTCTGCTAAAGCACACCTCTTCATGAATCTCATAGGGCGTTTGAAAGAAGATTGCATTTATAAGGGCTTTGACTTAAGGAAGAGCATACTCCACTGACACACTCAAAATTTTAGGAGACACTCCATTGGGAGGTACAGAAGAGCGTTGATTGGAGGAAGTGGAACCTCTGTTGCAAGGGACTTGCCCTTAGGGCTGCATCCACCCTGGTCATTTGTGCTGCTTTTCGCCCTGCTGCCTGGGTGGCATCATGTGTCTGTTATGCTGAACTATGTCCTCCTTGCCACAGTGAGCTAAAATATCTGAAATCATGAGCCCAAATAAACACTCCATCCTTGAATTGGGTTTCTGTCTGATATTCTGTCACAGTTATGAGAAATGTAACTGACATAGCATGCATTTGAAAACTGATGGTCATATTTGGCTTGGCATTTATGGTGATGATCAATTCAATATTGATAACCTTCAGTGACAGCAGTTAGGGTCTACTTGACCACTTTAGGGTATTGAGCTTTTCAGCACTTTCAGAGAACACTCGATTGGACTGCTGCAGTGGAAAATGATGGGGCCAGGAACAGCCTTGTTGAGAAGGTACCACTTGAAAGATGTGGGCCTCATGGAACATTCTAGACAAAGGAATCAAAACACAAATACTCTGAGATAACTGGGTACCATGCCATGCTCTCAGAAATACTGGGTCAGCTTAAGGATAACTGCAGCTGACTCAGGAGAAGTGTAGTCATAAGAAAGTATGAGAGGAACCAATAATCCAGACAGCAGATAGTCTTTCTCACCACTGTAATGACGGATGTTTCTTCCAAGTGAGATGGCAAGCTGCAGATGGATTCTGAACACACTGTGAATCATAATACATAGGCTGAAAAGCACTTCGAATAAGTGTGTTGAGTAAAGGGGGAAACAAAATGACCATTCAGGAGACATATTCTAAGAAATAGATGGTGGTGGCTATGCCAAAGTGGGAGTGATAAGATAATGGGAGAGTGCAGGTCCAAATAGATTTTGGAAATGATAGCATAGTAACAGTAGGTGCTGGGTGTGGACTCTAAACGACAGGTGAGTGGTGGGTGGCTCCAAGGCTTGGGGACTAAAATCCTGGACTTAAAATGCTATCACTAACCATTCATATCATAAACAGATGTTTCCAACACTAGACAGAAGCTTCTGGCCATACATGGAATTGTGCATTCAAACTGAAATCTCCAAATAGCAGCGACCATGGGGAATCTGGCACGGTATAGTCAGCAATAGAGAGGATACAAGACAAAGGGTGGAAGGCTAGTAACACCTGTGTGTGGCTGTTTCTGAACAGTATCTCAGTTAATCCCAACATCCCCCTACTGTGTCTGAACTTTTTGCAACTGGGTCTAAGTTTAGTCTGGTGACATACCAGAGTCAGGGACTTAAGGTTGTTCCTCTGTCCTTGGGGCCACACTGATTTCCCACTGCTTTACCCTGCTCACTTCTGTCTCCTAGACAACTGAGATTTTTTTTTTCTCTCCTTTTTTAGGATTGATACAAGACTATTTCAGTAGATATCACATAGTGATATTCCAAAGGAGACATCCTTTTGGATTAGCATGCCTCGCTTCCCCAGCTTATCTTTTGATGTGTAGGCACAGTGCCTTTCAGGGCACAGTGATGGTGGGTTGTCTTCCATTTCCAATCAGATATCAGTGAGGCAGGTGTCATGACTCAAGGCTGATGTATCCCCTGGCACCATAATCCTTTCTTTAGTGAGGTCTGATGCAAAGCCACGCCTTCAGCCCCTTTCATGTGGATGCTAGTGGGAGGCTGGGTTCTTGACTCCTCCCTGGTGGTGTGTGTGTGTGTGTGTGTGTGTGTGTGTGTGTGTGTGTGTGTGTATGCCAACAAAGCCTGAAAAAACTGAACTCAGAACTTACAACACAGCAGAGAGACATCATATCCTGCCTGCCCTGGGAAGCTTCACTGGATTGAAGCGGAACCTGAAGTCTTACTGTTCTTTGCTGCAAGAAAGTAGTATGCATAAGTGTCTAATTTTGGTGACATGTTGTCAGCAGGCTCCGTGATGATTCTCAACTTACACATATACCCTATATTCATGTTATACCTGATGAATAAAGAAAATTAAGTAAGATCAATAGCTTTTTATTTAAAAAAAACTTCCATCTCACACACACACACACAACACACACACACACACACACACACACACACACACACAAAATCAGTGATCATATAAAGGAAAAACAAAACAAAACAAAAAAACCTCAAACAAGAAAAGGAAACCAACAGTTGTAATTTTTGGGGGTTGAATCAGATATTATAAATATTTTACAGGGATTTTTAAGGAGTCATCATAAAATTAATCTAATGAACAATAATGAATTCTTCTGAAGCAAGCAAACGTATAGGAAATTCCATCAACGAGACAGAAATGACAACAGTAGGAAATTGAAAAAGAATAAAAGACGCGAACTGAGTAGGTCTGACTGGGGAGTAGAGATGGCAGCATGAAACCAGTGAGCTAGGGGAGCTGTGTGAGCAAAGGAAGGGAGTGGAGAGGGAGCTAGGAGGAAGAGAGCGGAGGAGAGGAGAGCACGGGGGACTAGGAAGATTGAGTCAGGGGAGGAATAGTGAGTGAGTGTGTGTGTGTGTGTGTGTGTGTGTGTGTGTGGAGAGAGAGAGAGAGAGAGAGAGAGAGAGAGACAGAGACAGAGACACAGAGACAGAGAGAGTCAGAGAGAGAGACAGAGACAGAGACACAGAGACAGAGAGAGAGACAGAGACAGAGAGAGACAGAGAGACAGAGAGAGACAGAGAGAGACAGAGACAGAGAGGGAGACAGAGAGAGAGAACATGAAAGAGAGAGCCATTACAGGTTTGAAGAGAAAACTGAACCTAGAGAAATGTCCAGAGACCTACAAGACTGACTCCAACTAACAATTTGAGCAACAGTGGAAAGGCTACCATAAATGCCCTTCCCTGATAATGAGATCAACAACTAACTCATCCACCACCATGGAGTCCTCATCTAGTAGCTGATGGAAACAGAAGCAAACACCCACTGAGCTGAACTGGAATCCAGATGCAGAGAGAGAGAGGACAAGACCAGACTGCAGAAACACACAGAGACAGCTGACCTGAACAAGGAGGAGCTAATGGGCCCCCAGACTGATAGCTGGGAAATAGCATGACTCAGACCCCCTGAACATGGGTCTCAGCTAGAAGGTCTGAGCAGTCTAAGGGACCTCAGACAGTGGAACCAAGATGTATTCCTGGTGCGCAAAAGGACTTTGGGACCACATTCCCCATGGAGGGATACTCCCTTAACCTAGAGACAGGAGAGAAGTCCTAGTCCCTACTCTAAAAGACTTGACAGATGTAGATGACCCCTCCTGGAGGGCATCACCCTACATGTGGAGTGGGGGGGAAGATGGGAGGGGAGGGTGGTCAGGAGGTATGAGAGGGTGAGAGAGAGGGAAAGAGGGAAGGAGGGAGGGAGGAAGGGAGTGAGTGAGAGGGAACTGGGATCGATATGTAAAATAAAAATAAAAATAAAAAAAAGAAAGAAAGAAAAAGAAAACATACAGTACCAAGAGTCCCCAAGACAGCAAAAAAGAAGCTCACACCACTGTGGTCTTTAGAAGACATCAGAGAAAATTATTCCAAAATTTTAATTGCATAAAGTAAAAACCGTATTAATTCAAGAGATATACTGAATCCCAAACAAAAAGAACCATAGGAAACCCAGACCAAAGCCTTTGACCCTTGAACATGAAAAATAAAGACGAAGAAAAACATCTTGAAATCACCCAGAGAAAGAAATTTTCTCATCATAACATACAGAAAAGAACAATTTCTAATAATAATTTCTAAGTACTGGAAGGGAACACAAATAATTGCCAATTTTAGATTCTGCATCCAACAATATTGTCTTCATCAACAAATGGGAAATAAAGATATCCTCAGATGAAGGGATACTATGCAAATCTATTGCCAGCAAAGAATGGTTAAAGAATGATCTCTATATAAGAAAGGCATATTACCAGAAGAGAACCTAGAATTCTATCTTAAAAAAAATAGAATAGATTAAAATAGGCAAAAGGAAAAATGGATAATTATAATGGATATTTATAAATTTCATAAATACAATAAAACATATAGTACAAATAAATAATTCTCATTAATTTCTTATATTGTATTTGATGCCTGATAAAATATTATAAAGCTATCAGACATTGTGATCTGTGTACACAAAGCAAATAGAAACAATTACACTTTTTAAGTGTGGCAGGAAAGGAGCCTGAATAAAAGTCAGCCTTCTAAACTGTATCTGAGATAGCAAAATATCACCGAAGTCAGTGGATCAGTTACATGTGTGTACCCTAGGATGGAGGTCAAACATTGAAAAAAGTATCCCAAAACACTGCTTATGTTTGATATTTAAGTTAATAAATACTTAAAGTAAATATTTAATATTTAAACCAAGGTGGAATGAATAAATAAAAACTAGCTACAGAGAACAATCTGGTATTATTATTTAAACTGTTATAAATCAAAAACAATTACCCATGGAAATTTTAAGAGGATCAAAATTGTATGTGGCATTGATGAAAGGAATTACTGAATCAGGCGATGAAAATTTTTAATCACAGAGCAGTGTGAAGTCCATGTGAATGAAACATAAACCCACGCTGACTGTGGCAAGAGCCCAAGCCCTGGGCTTTTCATCATCCCATCGTGCCCTGATACCACTTCATTCATGTTATGTTTGTCTCCAGATTTACTGCTTCTAACCTGATCCAAAGCAGCTGCTTTCCCACAAGGAGGCTTATCTTTTTCTGCATGGAGAATAAAACAGGGTTAAGAATGCAAGCAGATACAGCGCCGTCCCTACAGCGGCTTGGGTCAGAGGAGATGTGTAGAGCGAGGAGCCCATAAAATTGGCTTGAAGGCAGGATTATCTTGTCCTCCCAAGACAGAAGTCATTAGGACAGGGTCGAGGGCTGCTGTGTGCAGACGTCTGCACAGTGAACAAGTCCCAGATCCCTTTCTTTGTCCTTGGCTTTGAGCAACTCTTCAAAGCAGGTCACTAGGCCTGTGGGTCCCAGCTAAGGTCAGCTCTCAGGCTGCTCCTCAGTGACCTCCAGTTATGTGGCCAGAGAAAGAGGCCCGCCTCTGTAGAAGATCAAAGCCCTAGCTTTCCTTGCAGCCTTTCATTGCTCTCCAGCTGAGGAGGTTGATGGAGCTGGGTGACCAGGGGTGGGCCAAAAAAAAAAAAAAAAAAAAAAAATTGGGGGAAAGGATGTCTTAGCACTGTCTGTCAATCACTGCTAGCCCCTCCGTTTCTGCTGAAGGAGATCTGGACAGGTAGCTAAAATATAACAGGTCAGTGGTCCATGCCTCAGCTGTCTTCAATAATACAAATGGAGGGAGAACTCAGGATAGACCCCAATCATAAGTTAAATCTGTTGTATTACTTACTCTTTTGTTGGTGTGATAAAACGCCATGATGAAGACAGCCTATAGAAGAGTTTTCTTTTCACTTATGGTTCTAGAGGGTTAGAGTCCATGATTAAAGGAAGAAAAAAATGGAGGTGTGTCAACAAGTGGCAGGTGTGATAGCAAGAACAGCTGAGAGCTGACACCTCAAAGGACAAATACAAAGCAGAGATAGCAATGACTTCTGAACCTCTGGCATTGGAATGGTGGCCACCGAGGATCTGTTCTGCCACTGGCTCACTGACCATTCTGCTTTGCTTGCAATACTCACTCTCCTGTCCTGGGTTCTAGAGACTTTTTACTGAAACTTCCACATCCCTAGAGACTTTGCAATTGAGGAACCCAATGCTGTCAGTCATCACAGCTTTGGAGCAGCAAGACTGACACCTAGCCATATTTTCCACGGAAAAGCGACAACTATCCTATGAGTGGTGGCTCAGAAAGGAAAAGACAGTGTTCAAATTCCTGGAATATGTTGATATGACTGTATTTGGGAAAGCAGGGGGTGAGGGGTGGAGAGGATGGGGGGTTGGTATTGTAATTAAATTATGGAGATGGGTTCATCCTAGAGTTAGAGTGGTCTTTAAATCAGTGACACCTGTTCTTATGAGGGACAGAGAATGCCACACACATGAGCACAGAGAGGATGATGTGAAGACAAGAGGCGGAGATAGAAACAATGCCAGCTCTTTCCAGAAGAAAGCTGCTGCATCACCATCGAGAGGGCATAGCCCTGCTGATAAGCTGACATTCAGTCTCTGCTCTGTAGAAGTGTGGTTGAATAAACAACTGCTGTTTTAAACCACCTAGTGCATGGTGCGTTGTCATGACAACCAAGAAAAAAAAATGAAGAGAGGGAGAGCTTGGTGCTATGTCTCCCTCAAAGCTACACTAAGGTAAGCCATTTGTTTTTTGAGGACACTGAATATTTAGCAGGTAGAATAAGAAAGTATGAAGTCATTTAGGCAGAGGAAGCAATAAGAAGAATCCTTAGAATCATCAATGAAATTCACAGATCAATTCTTTTCTTGAACAATGGTACCAAAAGAAATTAACTTTGAGAAAAACATGTGTGTTTGTCTGTCTCTGTCTATCTGTTCTCTCTCTCTCTCTCTCTCTCTCTCTCTCTCTGTGTGTGTGTGTGTGTGTGTGTGTGTGTGTATGTGTGTGTGTGTGTGTGTGTGTGTGTGTGTGTGTGTGTGTGTGTGGTTTGGGATCCCTATCCCTGATTTGAATTTCTAAATGTTCTACCATAGATTTTAGACTTTCATATTAAGGACACTTAGCTGATAGTCTAAGGAATCATTTACCCCAGCTACCACCACAGAAAGAACTTTGAAATCTGGTGGCAAGCATTTCAGATTAGGGACACACAACCCATGTCTCTCTGTTGAGCTCCCAGAGAGTACATTGGTGATGCAATCACTATTTTATCAGGCTCCATATGAAGACGTTGTTGTGGTGTCATCTACAGCTACAGTGGCTCTTATCTATTTATAGGAGGATTTTCCTGATCATGTTGACATGTGGATGGAGACATGCCTCAAAAAAGAGCATCCGTTACATTGGAAACAGATTAAGGATTCTAAGTAGATGCCTCAGTTTGGGAATTCTAATTCCACTGGTATTTGAGACTGGATAATTTTCTGGACTCTGGCTTCTGCACCGATGTTGAGAACATCACTGGGCTTGACCTATCTGATGACAATCAGTGACCAGGACCCTGGCTAACAGCATATATTCTAGTATTTTCTGGTGAGTATGAAGGAGACCATTTGAAAAATGTTTTCAGCTTATTGTCACCCTGAAAGTTGCCAACAATCTCGTCTATGGCAGTAGATTAAGGTTGGACCAGGGTGAATGGGAAGGTATGCGTTGGGACAAAAGTCTCCAACTATATCCATTCAGACAGCTCCATCCTGAGCCTGTCTTCCACCCACCTTGTCACACAAGGTCTGAGTGGTCAGGTGATCTGAACTTTTTCTGCTCAAAGACAGATGACTCTGGGAAGCAGTACAGTGCTTTTACCCATGCTTCTGGGGGGGCAGGGCACATGTTATAGGCCTAGCAAACTGCATTCCCATACAAGCTATTCCATTGTCATCTCTTGATGACACGCTATAAATGACCAGCGTTGGTACCAAGACACCTGTGTCTCATCTTTGATTTGTGTGAATTCTTTTTTATTTAATTTTATAATCTTGTGTGTATGACTATTTTTCCTGCATAAATACAGGTGTATCACTTGTACTACGTGCGCACCTGCTCTGTGGAAGTCAGAAGACACTGCTGGGTCCCCTGGACCGGAAGTGACAGGTGGCTGTGTTGATACGGGGACTCAGACTCCAGTCTTCCGCAGCCAGTGATCTTTGCTGAGCCACATCTTCAGGCCCGGAGTTTTATGAGTTCTTAACACATCATTGTGAGACCCAATTCCCAGACCAGAATTTGTTTATTTCAAGTAACTGATAACAGATAATAAATTCCAGAGCTAAAATTAAAATCTACTTTTATTCCTAAATGGTAAGTCCTAAACAAATACTTTATCCCACTACTGACAGCAAAAGAAAGAACGTGAGAGAGAGAGAGAGAGAGAGAGAGAGAGAGAGAGAGAGAGAGAGAGAGAGAGAGAGAGGTGGGGGTGGAGGAAAGGAGAAAGGAGAAAAGGAAGGAAGAAAAAGAGGGAAAGAGAAAAAAAAACCTGTGACTGTTTTTCCCTTTAGCATTTTCTTCTCACAAGCCTTACTCTGATAAGTTGGAATTAATCTGTGCAAAAGCAAAACACTAATAGTGTTTTTTAAATAATTAAAAAGAGGTGTGAGACGAGCAGAAATAGAGTGTTGGGGTAATTTGCAATGCGATGAATCAGTCCTTGGCTAACTGGTGCATATAGCGACAGGAAGCACCAATGACTATGGCTGAAGCGGGAAAAGGGCCAGAGTCGTGAGGAAAGGCTAAGGGAGCCTCACAGGAGACTTCTCGGAGTGCTGCAGAGCCTGCTGCAAGCCTGCTGTGCTCTATGAAGTCTGAGAAAGAAAGTTTACATTAGGAATGTAAGTGGAAGAGATAATCCCTGTCTCAGGTAACTGGCTGCCCATAATTACAGACATCAATGAAGGAAGAAATAAAACTGAAGATTACCACAGGAGTTGCCAAAACCCCAGTCAGAATAAAGCAAAGTCAGATGGCATGAAGCCTTGCATGCCTGGATGAAAAAAATGACTAAATAAAACCCAATTTTGTCCCACAAGAAGAATGGATAAAACTTTTAGCCAATTAGGGTAACTCCGCCATGATCAAATGTGAGCCCCGTAATTATTACATGGAACAGTAAACATTTTAATTATATAATTAGATACAAATGTAAGGGGTTTTCTTTCTTTCTTCCTTTTGTGTGCTGGCATTTTTCTGCTTTCATGGTCAACAGCCTAATGTAGTGATTTAATTACCTCAGAGTCAGTCGGTTGCCTTTACTGTCTGAAGCCGCCTTTGCACAATGCCCTCAACTGACCTGAAGCAAGACTCAAACTCACCCTTTGTGCCCAGGCTTTTCCTGACAACAAAAGATGTATTGGTTCTCCTTTCCCCAGATACCAGCCCTGGGCCTATTTCCCAGTTCCTTGTTCTCTTTTTTAAGTCTCCTTCCTCTACCCACTCCCTACCCTCACTCCACCCTGCAGTCCTTACACACACACACACACACACACACACACACACACACACACACACATGCCTGGGGACAAGAACTCTAAATCCACCATCTTTTTCCTCTCCACAAAAACAAGCACATGGCGGGTGCTCTATATTCTGACACATTAAACTCTTGTCTCCAATAATTCTAACCCTGGCTGCTACAATTGTACAGATGCATTGGTAACAAATCTTATGACAATGTTTCAGGGACACAGGTATGGAAAACAACCAGAAACTCGAGAAAAGGGTGGGCATGATGCTTATGTGAACAGTTAAAGTTAGTCAGAGAAGCCTTCAAATCTTTTGACTCACATTCTACATATGTGGGGACAAACACTTGAACAGAGAAGGGTCTGGGGTGTGATGTGTCTTCAGTGGTCTTCCTCTGTACATCGTATTTGAGAGGCATCTGATACTTTCAGGGACAGAACCATGTTTACTTATCTCCAGTCCACACCCTGGACCTGAATTATTCTACCGGTTCATTCACATTCTCAACTAAGACCTCTGCACTAAATTTGGATGTTTATCCTACTTCAAGACTACCATTGTATCACAATCCAGAGAAAATCTAGAGCCAGTGGGTGCCATGGGCACAGGAAACTGCTTCAGCCCCTGAGATAAGATATAGTCTGAGATGAGGTTCATCCCCTACAATGTTTACTTTTTGGTGTTTTCTTTCCTTTTTTCACTTCAGTATATATTCTGTTTTGTTGACTAAACTTTGAGAAAATATCTAACATAAGCCCCCAGCAAACAACAAATCTTGCACAACTTGGCCCTGAGATAAATTGTCAACCCAGCACCACCATTGAGAATGGAACCGTCTGCTTCTACTTTTGTTTGTTTATAACTTCTGCAAATAACGTCTGTGATATTTCCAAAAACAAGTTGTGAGGGTTACCCTTATTTATTAGTCCCAAATCCAAAACTCAGGAGTGTCTGGCATGCGCAATAGGATTGTTCGGTGGAGTTGCCTTGAGTTGGTGGCCCAGTTTCTTCAATTATGGAAATGAAACAAATACACTTACATCACCCTGAAAGGAAGGTGAGTAGAGTTGAGCATTATAAGCAAATGATTGATGTGTATGCTAAATCAATGGTAGTAGGTAGTGACAGGTTCATAGACGCATGATCAACCGCAGAGGATGCAGACTAAAACAGTCTCTCTCCAGAGATAAATGGACAAGGGGTTTAAGCAATAGCATAGCACTGCTAGGTGAAAGGAAGTTGGTATTTCTGCAGAGATTGGGTAATTTGTGAAATTGTAGAAGCCGTTTCTCTGTCACTTTAAATGAATGCTTATCTCATTCCTGTGGGTGTTAAAATAATGGCAGAATACATTATTGGGGCATTTATTTCACTTCAGTATAAGAATGGAAAATGTTAACAATAGATTGATGTTTTAAAAATTTAGTTCAATATCCTATTTATTTGTTCTCAAACACTTTCAAGTGTGGCCATTTGTAATTGCAAGGCAATTGTCATTGCAGTGATAGGCTAGGAACACTGCGTACCTAGTCATTACGAGCTATTTTCACAGTTAGTATGAGCTGTTTAAGGCCGTACAGTATGGCTGTTTTACACAAGCTTTGCTCAGGCTATTCAAATGTTACAATCTCTTTGATCATACACTGTTCAGCATTCAAAACTAGTGTCTGCTATTTCAGTCCAAAAAAAAAAAAAAGTAGTGTTATAATCTCTATTGGAAGAACAAAATATGCATATCTTGGGGTTAAATTAAATTAAATTCAGTGCTGTGTTGATCCAAGAACACAGGATAGTAAATTTTAAGTTTTAGGATGTAGCCACATTTGCCTTATAAAAGTCTTAAGCCTCAAAGAGTCAGATTTGTATGAGCTATATGTATTATTTTTGTAAAAAAATGACTAATAAATGTACAAAAATATATTAAAATAGTATTAAAAATGATCATCAATCATATTTTGTTCATTTATCTACTTCATCAGCTTCCCATCCTTTCTTCTCTCCTATCACTCCAAGCCATTCTTGTGGGGGAGGTTGGCCTTCCCTGAGCATATGAGACACACCATGACTGTCTAACATGGTTCATGTTGTCTCCTCTATCTAGAATGCAACAGTCTCCTTCGGAGGGCTTATCTTCCAAGAAACTGTTCTAGCCTAGAAAGCTGTCTTTATACTCTGTGGCCAGCAAACCTGAAGCCACTCAGGCACATTACTACTGTCCCGTAGCTACCAGGCCCTGGCAACCAAATCCTTAAAGCTAAATTCATTTCCCAATCCCATCTCTTCCCCCAGGATCTTCCCCAGAGGCTAAAACACATGAAACCAAAAATATATGAATGATGTGTGATTTTAAAAAGCTAGTTAGCTAGATTTGGGGTCTTGAAACAGCAGGCATTTATCTGGAGTAGTTTAGCAAAGCTAAGGGGGGGGGAGGGAGGTTGGGAGGGGCTTTGCTTGCAGGTGGCTGCCCTTGCCTGTTATTTACATTGTGACAATAGAAAGCTCTGGCAATTTTTATAAGGGTAGTAATCCAATCATGGGAACTCCACCCACATGGACACAACTAAATTGCCTCCCTCCCTTGGTTTCCACTTACTGAGGCCAGAACACTGGAAGCTGGGACATTCTAATTTGAGAGAGCATCAATATTCAGTCCATGGCACTCACCTTTTCCAGTTGCTACCTACAAAAATATTGTAGCACATCATCACAGTATCAAAACATTATGGCTACTTCTAAAATGTTGCAGTTCTCCAATAACTGGCCATGCTTTAAATATATGCTCAAGAGGACTACAACCAACATTTAATAGCATTAAAATAAAAGCAAGTGTAACCTCACCAAATAACAAAAATAATTAAATTTAAAAGAAACAAGAACAAATAGTTAAAGAGGCTGGGGAAAAGTAGCTGATGTTTTGTTACATACGATAAAATGTGGAACTACCTACCTTTGGAAGCAAGTTGTTACGTATTATTGGAAAACTGGTAGCACTCCACAGCTGTTTTATAAAACAGTCACACCACAAACAGGAAGCAGCTAAGGCTTTCACCTTATAAAAGTCTTTTGATCCCCTTTTCACAAAGAAGCTTGGCAGTTGGGTCCCAAATGAAGGAAGAATTTGTGTCTGCAAACTCTAATGATGGGGTTAAAATTAGAAAACAATGTCTATACTTTTAACTAGTTAGAGGGAAAATTAACCAAGCTTGAGCTATTGACTGAATGCAATTGATTTTAATTTGCATTTGTGTGGACTTGGCCTTGGTAAATCTGTTCAGAATTTTATCTGTTTGTTCCTTAACTAGATTTTTATGTGACCCCCCTAGCATTGGCTGTGCCCACTTTTATATAATTTAACTGGTGCCATGCCCTGAATCCTTTCTCCATTACCATCCTTACTCTCACATATCATATTGTGTCTGAGGAGTCCCATGTTATCTCCCCAAAACATACATTAGTGGGCTTCAGTGGTTAATTATTATGTGTCAACTGGGCAAGGCCATAGTAGCCAGATATTTGGCATGATATCTTGATAGCTTTGTGAAGGTAACTTTTAGGTGAGATTAACACTTAAATCAGTAGGCTTTGAGTAAAGCAAAGAACTTACATAATGTGAATGGACTTCATCTAGTCAGCTAAAATCAATAAACCTAAAGTAATAGTAATAATAATAATAATAATAATAATAATAATAATAAATGATGAAAATGACCTTCCTCAAAGATGGGGACATCCCTTCAGATTTTCTCTAGCCTGTGTAACAGCCACAGTTTGTGTCCCTCGCTTACTGGCCTTTCCTACAAGACTCAGGTCCCTTACTCTGCGCTCACAAAGGCCAACTGCTTAAAACAACCCCCCTCTCTTCCCTCCTTCTCTTCTTCCCTTCCTCTCACATACCCACTCATAAACAGAATTATTCTGCTTCCCTGAAGTACTCTAACACACTATTTTTAGAACATTATTTGTCATTTTTATCATACTATTTTGACCCTAACTTTCTACTTGTGGAAGTGTACATTCACCTTAAACTCACAGGAAGTAGTTTGCTTTTGCCTCTCTAGGCACTGGTGTAGTATCTTGCATGACATATACACTCAAAGATAGAAGAGTGGGAGGATTTACCAAAAAGAACAAGACTAGAGGGTTTGATCACTTGACATTCTGAACCCTGAGATCCACAAATGGTAAAACTAACAAAAAAAGAAAAAAGAAAAAAAAAAAAAAGAAAGAAAGAAAGAAAGAAAAAAGAAAAGTCCATTTGATCCTGTGAAAATTTCTATCCTATCATCCATGGGTTTCTAGTGAATTTTTTCAAGAACGCCATTGGAAAAGACCAAGGGTGTTCAAACTGTAGTTCTGATGCTCTTGAGTCCCAGTTGGCTCTTTGTTAGGACCTAACTCCTAGTTTCTCCCTCTCCTTCACAGTTTTGATTAACATCATGTGAATGTCCATCGGAATTATTTCTTTTCAAAAAAAACAAAAGTCTCCATTGCAAAAACACAAAACCACCCAGCTAAATAATCCTCAGTTTCATTCACATTCTAAAACTCTAAGGTTGTTTTTGTAGGTCTTTGACCAGCTTAATTTAGCTTTTCTTCTAAGAATTATTCCTGTCTGAAATCTTAATCCAGGCTTGCTCAGACACGAAGCAGGCTGAGGCCTTATTAATAAGACTGAGTGGTAAGAAGGGGGTACCTCAGTTACATTAGCACTGAGGTTTGAATTTGAGTTGTCCCTTCATGTTGAAACTTTATGCCCAGTGTAAAGGTGTTGAGAGGGGGTGAGTACCCTGAGAAGTACTTTGGTCACTACGCCTCTGCTCCCATAAAAAGATGAATGTCAGTCTTAGGGGACCGAGTTAATTATCACAGGTGCAAGTTCTTACTCTTGCTGCAGAGTGCAACTGTAATAAAACTGCCATGAACACACTATAGTAAAACATGGCTATCCGGCATGTTTCAGCTCTTGCCGTCCTCCATGCCATGACAGAGCAGAAAGATTCGCTAGAAGCTGAGCCGATGCTAGCACTGTACTGCTGTCCTTGGCCTCCCCAAATTTAACCATACACCTCTGTTCTTTACAAATTACTCAGTCTCTGACATTCTATAGCAGTAGAATAGGACTAAGATGGTTAAGACTAGAAAGATACCATACCATGATGGCTGGATATCCCAGAGCCCAGAGGCATTACTTCAGAACAGTGTGACTACTTAAAGAGATGTGACCTTGAGGATGGAAGTCCCCTGTTAGGATACCAATTTTGGAGAAAAAAATTGTTATTTTCAGAAAAGGATTTTAAATTGTAGTTGGAGCTGTCAAGAGTATCACAACTGACTGAGACCTTGCCTAGACAAGTGGGGTTTAAGGAAGGACTCCAGTACAAACAAAGAATCAACAGGCCATAAAGGGCTGGGAAGGAGGCAGAGCCACGGTAAATACAAGTAGGCATAATGCTATCTAGATGTTTAGATTGCTGGACCAAATCGGTTTTAGACGTAAAAGCTTAGATTGGCTTACTTGTAGTTTGACCTTGCAAGAGGGGTCAGTGATTTCTGATGGGGAAGAAAAGCACAAAGATTATTTAAAAACGAGTGGCAGTGACCGGAACAGGAAGGACATTAACCCACTTCATGCTGAGCTAATCAGACTGCATCTGAGTGCTGATTCCAACGAGGTTGAAAGTGGGCTGACCTGCTTCCCTAAAGTTCAGGCAATGTCACCTTGGCTCTGACCCCAGTCAACACATGAAGTGTGCTGAGTGACCTGTAGCTTCAGGACCACAAACTCGAGGTAAGTTTCAGGGTGTGTTTACCAACTTGTCAGCCTTTGTCTGTGTATAGCAGTGAGATGGATGAACTGTGGGTATGTATCACTGAGTCTGGTTACCTACCAGCAAACAGGCCCATGTGACTGAAAAGACAGGGCTCCTCTGTCACAAGTTCATTTGGGGGTGGGGATCCCTGGAACCCAAGGAGAGAAACACAACTAGAAACCAAGGAGAGAAACGCATCTAGAATGACCCTTACCTTTAATTAGAAGTTGCTCATCACTATCCAGACTCTTTTGAATGCTTAGTGTTATTACCACCCTTTTAACTTAGTGACTATATAAAGGTTGTTAGCACTGGCACTTTAGCTTCTGCAAATTTCTTTCAGTAGTTTTGAACAATTTGGCTATCACCATTACCCTAGGCAAGAACTAAATTTTAATATGAATTAAGTCCCAAATGGAAAATAACGTGAAGCCCCATCATGAAGAATGGAAATGAAGGAAGCTCCATTTGGGAAAAGGATTTGAGCGACTGTACTATGTAGTAGCATTCTGCCAGTGTCTCACTCAGTTCACAGACCGCATGCATAATGCTTGACATGGCTTCAGAAGGCAAAGCACAGAAGTCCAGCAGTGGCACTCAGAAGAACTTAAATATGAGGTAAGGATGGTGAAGGAGACTTGTTACAGCGGGTTCTTCCCGCCGGCTGCAGCGGGTCCTGCCGCCATGGTCCTGCCACCATGGTCCCGCAACCACGTGTGCCCCAAATAACATTCTGAGACTCTGTATTTGATACAATCCTGTTGGCCAGTTACCATTACTGTTTATGGGCTAGCTCTGCCTTAATTATTAACCCATTTCTACTTATCTAAGTATTTCCACGTGATCGTCTTATCAGGGAGCCGTGGCAGGCGTCCTGCTTCTTCCCCGGGCTACATCTCAACTCCCCTTCCCACTTCCTCTTTCCTCCTTGTCTCCTAGCCCTGCCTATCTTGCTATCTCATTGGCCCAACGGTACTTTATTAACAAGTATGAGAAACATATTTACAGGATAACATCTCCCATCAGAGACTGGAGACATTTTAATGGAAATTGTATGTTTTGCAACTTTCTGGAAGTTTCAGTCTGGATGATACAACTTCAGATATGTGTAGACAGCATTATTGTCTTCTTTTCTAGATTAGACATGAGTTCCATTTTCCATTCTATGTTGATTAAACCTGACTGTAACTTGGCAGGATCTGGAACCAATCTAGGAAATGGACCTGTGGGCATGCCTGTGAGGAAATGCCTCAATCCCGATAATTGAGGAGGACCCCTGCAAATGTCGGTAGTATCATTCCATAGGCAAGGATGCTAAACGAAATAAAAAGAAGAAAGTAAGCTGAGCTCCAATCAATCTCTTGCTTGCATCTTAGTGTGGCTGCCATGTGTCCTGCTGCCTTGGTTTTGCCACGCCATATCTCCCAGTCATAACCAATGCACCTCCGCACACCCTGGCCCCCCAAAACTCAGACCTTGCTCCTTCAGGTTGCTTCTTTGTTGTAAGGTGTTTGATTGCAACGTAAAAGAAAAGAAAGAGCCTCTGAAGCTAAGGTTTTATAATGTTAAAATTTGAGAGCATATATAGTAGTAGAAAGGGTGTTTATTGTGGCAATGCCAGAATCCACTAACTGTGCTTCTTATGCTTTTATTACACCTTCTTTCATTCATATATTTCCTTCAGTGTGCATTGTGTATACTAAAAAGCCGCCTTGCCTCTCAGCAGAAGTGAGAACCCAAAATTGGATTCATTATCAGGGTGAAAAGAAGTTAAACTCATGCCTTTTTGCACTATTTCTTCAAAGGTTACTCTGTGGCGAGTACAAGAAAGGAAACAGAGAAAGTGCGACAGAGAACAGCGCTGCCTCTGACCTGGCTGCCCCCAGCTAGAATGATGAATTCAGGGAATTAATATGATGAGAGTGTTGGCCACGTTCCAGGGGCACTGCAGGGAGAGGCTGTTACATCTGCCAGAAAAAAAAAAAATCCACTGCCCATCAACTTATTTAGAGCCAGAGGATGCCACCCTTATCCCTTCAAGAGGAGAACACTAGTGAAGCATGCTGGGTTTGAACGCCAACAGGGAGAGGGAGGGCTCCGAGGCCTCAGAGAAGAAGCTTCTGGAAGGTTGGCTGCTGTAATTGCTTCCCGAGTCCAGTGGCCCAGGCTGGTGTGGAGGGGAAGGAGGGCTTGCCATCCTTGTCAGCCACGGTTCAGCATCTGGAACTTTATAGGGTGGTGGGTGAGAAAGCAAACGGGAGCAACCTGAGCCGTGGAAACAGAAAACACTCAAGAGTTGATTGCACAGGCTGGGCCAGAGAGGATGATGGGAGGAACCTTCGGCTCAGAGGAGTAGGTGGGAAAAGCCCGGGATTGTTAGAGGGGGACTGCCACCTGAATTTTCAGCCATGCAGATGGCTTATCCAGCTGCAGGAGGGAGCTATGAAGATATCACGTGACCCGCAGCTGCCTGCTGCCACACTCCATTTCCCTCAACACCCTGGGAAAGAGTGTGGGCTTTTCTCCACAAAACAACTTAGACGTAAAATATCGTCTTCCCAGTTAGGTTTCCATCCTGTCCCCAAAGGCGGCGGGTTGTCGAATGCAGTGTTCCTACAGGCTTTCTTCACGGGGCCTCTGTGCAGGAAGCAAGTCTTTGAAGAAAACCCTAAAAGAAGTGGGCAGCTGTCCTTCACTAGGCTCGCAGCCTGTCCATCATGACTTAACACTTCATCAATAAACCAAAGAGGAAAAATTTTCCTCAGCCACAGCTAAACCAGTGAGGTGTATATAGCCTTAACAGAGCCAGGACACTTATCTCAAGCTGGGAGTGTAATTTCATGGTAATAATTTGCTTAAAGTGTTGCTGATTGCTTCCTATTTCTCGCCTGTTAATGACTTTTGCACCTTTCCACTGTGCCTTTTATATGCCCTGCTATGGCAATCACCCTACAGGAGACTGTGGCGTGGGCCCTGCTAGGCTGAAGGCAGAATATAGGACACCCCCAGATCTGAAAAGTCTGTCGTATAACTAGTTCACACACACACACACACACACACACACACACACACATGCATGCACGCACGTATATACATACATGCATACAATCTTCCCTGCTGCTCCTGTACTGGGTGTATTCATGGGCCTTGCTGCTTGTGGATTTCCTGCCACTGAGACCAGTCTCAGAAAGGTGGCATGGAGTGGCTTGGAGGAAAGTGTAAAGACTTCTCCTGTAGGCTAGAAGGCCAAAGCAACCACCTTGGAAAGTGGGGTCCAAAGGTCATTTGGTAGGCAACTCTTGACATTTTAAAGTAACAGATATTGAAAAACAAAATACTTTCTTCTCTTAATGCCAGTGATTTCCATTCTCAACAACACAACATTCTTTTTTCATGTTTTCAGAGGAAAAACATTTAATAGTACATTCTCCCCAGGAAATATAATGATTACAAATGCCAGTCAGTGAGGGGCATACAGCAAATTAACAATACTGTGTTTGTCCTTATTTTTCAGCCTGTTTTCCCGCACTTTAAGTTGCCACCCATCTGTTCTTCCCGTTTATTCTTGCCAACCATTGTCATCCATCTCTAAATAGCACTCTGCCTCACCTTGCTTTAATTCCACCAGAACCATAGCTTCCCTGGGGTCAGAGACTGGATGAGCGTGCCCAGAGCACGGCTCACATTCACTGTTTCAGCGAGGAGGTGAATGCAGAGCTGAGTGTAGGAAACCCAATAGAGATCCACACTGCTGGCCGTAGGCATCCCAGCCTGGCTCTCAACTCCAGAGTCTAATCCTTCAGTGACAAACCCACCTAAGGAAAGGACACCTGACACCTCACCAGGAAATGCCTGGGCAGGAGGCAGGGAACTAGATCCAAACAGTCTTTCTCCCTTACTCAGATTCTTGTGAAAGACAAGGACAAGTTCTAACTCCCCAAACAAAGTGGTTTTGACACTCAAATCTATCAACCAGAAAAGCAACATGCGGAGAACTTAGCAGGGATCCCTTCTGTAACGCCTTTCCCTTCTTCCTGGAAAGTCTCAGTACTTTCCTGTGGCATGTTCTCTCTGTTAGGAAAGAGTGTCTTCTGAGCCAACTGGGAACCCACTTTTTCACATCTTCATTAGAGATTGGTCTCTGTCACGTGGTTTCACCCATTCATTCACCCAGTGAGCAGAAGATACCTAGTATATGCTGCGTATTATTCTGAGTACGTGATTAGTTAGTCGTGATTCTGGTCTCCATGGAACCTAGATTCTAAAGACAAATAGAAACATAACAAACACAGTAAGCAAGCATACTATCCAGGCTTCTCTAGAGTAAATGGGACTAATCAACGAA
This sequence comes from Cricetiscus sungorus, assembly GCA_030556225.1. Lineage (NCBI taxonomy): Eukaryota > Metazoa > Chordata > Mammalia > Rodentia > Cricetidae > Cricetiscus > Cricetiscus sungorus. Next base: position 16,708,279 of record JANBXA010000731.1, read on the forward strand.
AAGGAATTTAGTAGATTTGTTCAGTCTGAGGAATCAAAGTATGAGGCTGCAGCTTCCCACATCTTGACAAACGAAGGAGCAGAGAAGTCTAGAATGCAATGCAGGTGCATGCAACTTTCAAAGGCCCACCCATTCTAGCAATCAGCCTATGCCCCTGGCTCAGCTCCCTGAACAGTGCCACCAGCTGGGGTGTTTAAGCATAATGGTCTAGGAGGGACTTTTCACATTTAAACCGGAACAGAACTTTGAAATGTTCTTCAACAGAACAGGGGAATAGCCAGACTTCCATGTGAAAAGACCACCCCATGTGGAAATACTCTGTGAAGTGAGCAGGACAGGGATGAAGCAGAAGCGGGGAAAAGAGCTAGGAGGACACCTAATCCACGCAAGAGCTCTTGGCAGCCCCATCACAGCGGAGGCAGTCCAAAGGTATCAGATACTGGGTGAATGTGGGAGATGGAGCTAGGAGCATTTCCTGCTGGGGGAGTTGTTATAAGAGGGTGGGAAAAGGGTGACATTGACAGTCTTTGGCCTAAGCAATTGTAAAAGATGGACTTACTGTCACCTAAGATGGGGAACACAAGTAGAAGTTGAAATTCAATTTTGATCTGACACTGCCTCAGACTCAACAGATTTCTATCATTTAATAATGATTAATACTTGTTGGGAAATATTACAAGTTTTCTTAATGCTTCACAGATTGTAGCCACTGTGGTTTATACTATGTGCACGGCTAGGACAGCTGAGTCAGTTAGGAAGATTAAGAACAGCTTAGGATCTGCGGTGATTGTATACACCAGGCTATCAGTATGCGAAGAGGGCATATTGATGCTATTGTATATCACTTGCGGAAATCAAACATCTGCTTTTGGTAGTGATTTCCCATCCCCTGTGCCCCCTGCCAACCTTACAGGGCCTTTTGTATACAGAGAATGTCAGCGATGGTGTCAACGCGCTGTGATTCTTGGCCATTGCTCCTACAGAAGCAGACAGATCCAGAGCACAGATCAAATAGACACTTCTCCCCCTCCCCCAGGAGATACTCTACTCTCCAGAGCAAAGTGGTCCACACTCCTCGGTCCTGGAAGTATCAGGAACAAAGAGGCTCGTGGTTGGATGAACAGGTCATTGTATATGCCGGTGGTTTGCATGGCCTGTGTACACTTTTACATGCAAGAGCATCTACAAGTTCAAGCAAGCAGAATGAAGCAGACACTATGAACTAGCTGTTCTGAGTCTTCACTGCACTGCCCTCATCTTAACCAAATCTGGAAACTGAGTCTACACTGGCATTGTTCAGGGAGTGACCCCAGTGAAAATCCTGTGATCCTTTCTGGGTGTGACTATCCCCAGAGCAAAAGACCTACTGGGTCAATGTATTTTTCTCTAGTCTTCTCCTTGAAATAACAAAATTATTGATTCTTGGTGAATAAAAAGAAACAACCATCTGTAATTCAGCATTTGTATGGAACTGTATGGGCTTCATTAGGGAGAGCATGTGCTTCTAAGAGGCACAGTGAGCATATGGCACAGAGAAGAACGCTTACTTCTCTCTCTCTCTGCAGTAACCCCAAGGCCAGTATTTCAGGCAAGTGCAGCTCTTCTCCCTGGAGCTGTTTAAGAACTCAGGTTGATGGTAGTTTTTCTATCCTCTATGTGATATTCTCATGGTCTTGATAAATCCTCACAACCTCTAGAGAAAGGGATAATGAATAGAAACCCAGCCAGGTAGGCATGGTGGCACCTTTAATCCCAGCACTGGGGAGGCAGGGGCCAGCCTGGTCCACAAAGCAAGTGTCAGGACAACCAATCCTACACAGAGAAACCCTGTCTCAAACAAAACAACTAAAAGGAAGAATAGAAACTCAAGACTTCGCAATAAGAGCTGGTATTTACTATGACATCTCATTCCAACCGTCTCCAAAATGGGACTATAAGATCTTTATGAAGATGTAGACATTAAAGTAACACTTCCAGGAATGCGAAAGTACTGAGTGGTGAAACCAGAGTCTAACAGTAAAGCCTGAGTTCCCTTCTCTATGTGCCACTGCCTCTAACCATGCCGGGAACAATTGCGTTTGACTTATGTGAGATGACCCAAAGCATACATGATAAATTTGGATTATTGTGCAAAGAGTAGGTCACCTCCTCACTGTTTGGTTCAAACACAGTTAGGGAAAGTGAAAAGGGGGCAGGGAGAGGGTGGATTTAATCAAGAAAGGAGAGAAGCCCCACAGCCCAGGGTCTGACAGCATTGCTGGCTGTGTACAAGATGGAGAGCTCCCTGGTGCTGGGGTTTTCAGACTCCTAACCAACACTCACTGTGAGTTCCTTACAATGGAGTTTAAACTCGATAGCTTCTAGAGAATGTTCCAATTCTGTGGCTCTTCTGTCATGAGTGCAAATATATAGGAATAGTTTATTTTCACTGGTGTTTTTAACTTAGGATAACCAAATGTTTCATTATGAAAATTTGCTCAGTTATTATGGATATTATTTCTGAACTCATTTAAACTCCTGCCAAAGATTGTTGAATAAGACAGTAACCTGTAGAACCCATAGGTTACGAATTCATAGCCCAATGGAGCTCAGTCTCCAAAAACCACCAACCCTTTAAACTTTGCAGGCTTGAGTTTTCTCTATGCAAGTCGGAGTAATTAAGTCTGCCTTAGAGTGTTACTATAACACATAGCATTAAAAAAAATCCTGTTTTATAAAATCCTTAGCACAGTACCTGAGACACAATGAACAGTCTAATGAGTGGTGTTGGCTTTAGAAAAATAATATTACATTTAAATTTAAAAAAGCAGCAAACAATAGTGGAGCTTAATGACACTGTTAAGTCTCCAAACTTTTCTTTTTTTCTTGGTACATAGTTATTGGTAAATGCACTAAATATAAACACACACACACACACACACACACACACACACACACACACACACTACACTACACTCATGGCCACACTCATACTAGCTTCTAAAGTGCTTGATCATTCTGGGCACTGAGCTCTGGAGCTGGATTGCCCGGGCTCCCTTTCTGTCTTCATTAGTAATTCAGGGACCCAGGGAAGTTTCTTGCTTGAAACTTAGCTGTAGAATATAAGTCATAATTGTACTTGCTTGCTTAGCTTCATCATTCAAGTAATAATTATTTCTTTCTTTTTCATCCATGCCTTGAAGGTTAAAAGGATCAGTGCATATACTGTACTGACATAGTTGCTAGTACAAAGTAAAACTTGGACAAGTGTCAGAAATTGTCCTGTGGCCGCTGTTAGAGACTTACTACACATAGAGAATGCTTTATCTTTTCAGGTCTCTAATGCCATAAATGCATGGGCACCAACATCATAAACACATGCAACCTATAACTTATGGAACTTATAACATATACATGATACTATACCATAGGCTAACAAAGCAAAGGAATCAAATTCAGGGAAAAAAATCCCAAACATGCCAACATAGAAGAGAACACACAGTTACATTGGTATCAGTGTGCAACCAACTTTAGCACGTTTTAGGAATACAGAAATGCATGGGTGTTCAAGTATCTTAGATGAGATTGCAAAGCATTTTCAAGTAACTCTCACATACCAATTCACATGCCTCAGCTCATCTCTAGATATTGATGATGTACATATTTAATGGATAGATACTAACTTAATTTCTTGGACAATAATGACAAGGAAAGTCTGGGCATTTCAGTACTTCGGTGATTGCTCATTGCTTTATGGTTAGTGATACCAGACATCATTTCAGTTGGTCATTTGCATATCTTATTTTAAGAATGTCTAGTCAAGTCACTTTAATTGAGCTGTTTGCTTTGTCATTATTGGGGTGGGTATTCTTTATATGCACTGAATAAAAATTGATTACCCATATAAATGCTTATATATGAGATTTGAACATACTTCCACTCGTTCTAGGACTAACATATTTTTTGTTACTTGATTGTGTTCTCTGACATACAGAAGATTAACTTTGAGATACTGTAATGTATCTTTCACTCCTTACCTAGATTTTCAATGTCATAATCCCTTTATAAATTTATATTTTAGGTATAGGGTTAAAATAAGAATCACTAAAATGAATTTTCAAAATGACATTATTACTCTCTCTTTTAATGATCTAACAAATTTCATCTGGCTAGACATTCCTAACATTACCAATGCTCAGAGACAGCAACTGTTCTCATGAACACCAAAAGTGACAATGAGGTAACAGAATTTTGTGAATTCAGGGGCTGACCTCAGTATAACAATAGACTAGAGTTTTCTATGTTTGCCTCAGTACCTAAAGAATAGGATGAGAGCAGGGTTTAGGCATGCATTTTGAGCAACTACGTTTGATGAGCAAGAGAAAAAACAATATTCTATTTACAAAAATGGACACTGTTCATTCTGAAGAAGGGTCACATTCAAGCACCTTTTCTGTGTCCTCTTGCCATTAACTTCACAGGACAATATGTTGCTCTGCTCACATTACCTACATGTAGAAACTGGGGTTCAGAGATGAGGTTGCATGTGCATGAACATGGCCTTATGTAACCCCGTATAATAAAAAGAATAAAATGAGAGTTTAAAAAAAGTGGTGAGATCATATGTGTGCCAGGCACTTTTCCATCGCTGTGACAAACACCTTCGATTAATCAATTTCAATAGAAGAAAAGTCATTTCTGCTCATACTTCTAGATTTTAATCCATTGTCAATTAGCCTATTGCTTTGGGCCCTTTGGTGACTTAGTACATTATCAAAAGAGCAGGTGATAAGAAAGCTGCTCACTCCGTGGCAGCCAGGAAGTGAACAGCTGACATAGAGGTGTGGCCCTAATAGTCCCTTAAACACACATCCCCAGTGACCTAACTTCCTCCTATGAGACGCTGCCTTTAAAGGCTTCAGCATTTCCCAATAGCGTCTCTGGCTGGTTTCCAAGCTTTTAATTCATGGGCCATTAGGGAACATTTTTCTGCGCCATAGTGAAATGCAAATGATGAACTGTGACTTAGGTCAACTCTTTTTTGCCTGCAACTTCCATTTGTAATGTCTGCGTTTTCACACACACCCTTGAGGGAAAGCATCAAGGGCAAAACTGTGGAAACATAAAGAGGACCCAAGAGAAGGCCTCAAAAATTCCAAAGGGCACCCTGCAGGATGGTGAGTAAATACTCATGGGCAGCCCTGCTATAGGACACCAGGAAGGGAAGCTGCTGGGCACAACACTGAATTGTGTTTGTTTATTCAACAGCTTGTGCATGGAAGCCAGAAGCCACTGAGATCTTGGGATGGTGGCTGCAATTTAGTCCTGCCTGCTGTCACTCATAGGATAGGCAGCCTGGGAGCCAAGTGTCACTGAGGATAATGACACAAGATGTGAAATCTTTGCATGTGTCAAAGTGAGTAGCATATCTTAAGCTCCTATTAAGATCTGTCAAACACAATCATGCATTTTGAATTAAGTGCCTGGCCAGTCTGTATACAAGCGTATGCAACTCTTCATTTACTCCCACTTGTAACTTGATAAATCTTCACAATGGAATTCCGTGTGAACTTATTTCCCTAAGCAAGTGAATAAAACACATGTTGAGAGGACTCGTCTTTCCTTTGTTCACTCTTGGTTTTCCAGGAATTACTTTTCTTTTCCTTACCACAAAACTCTCTCTCCAGCTTTTCATGTAGCCACCACTGGAATTTAGAATGGTAGTAGTGGTCAAATAGTCACTTCATTGTGAAATACCTATAGAGATTATTTTTCTCTCAAATGCTTTGGCTAGCATTGGATACGATATATTGTATTGAGCTCTCCCCTTAATTTTTAATCCTGTGTGTATTTCAAGGAAAATTTAATACATCTGGTTCTGATTCCCTGACTCTTAACTCATCAAAGTGGTACTTTGTAATTGATGTTTGATGTCCAAAATGCCTGCTGGGTTTTTAAGGTTTCATGATGCTCCCCCCTGCCTGCCACTCATTCTCCGAAACTCCAACCATAATCAAGATGACACATTTTATCTGCCTGGCACAGTTATGAATGACCAGAAACATGTACTCAACTAAATATCAATACTCTCATCCCACTCTGCAGTGTACATACAAAGCCCTGTGTGGTTAATTACTGGAGATGTGTGTACCCCCAAAGGCCCAGCTGCTCCTGAGTAGAGGCTACCCTTTGCATGGGGTCTGTGCTCACAATGGATGTCCCTAGGCACTAGATGCCACGATCTGAAACATCTTTCATCTATCCCCCCACACATGCAGCCCTGTAACCTTCCCCACCCTGTGGCACACACAGGATAAATGGGCCCGCAAACAAAGCTCCCTCGTCATGCTTCTTGTTGATGGTGACTTCAGTAGAGTTCTTAACTCACAAGTCCTGCCATCTCAGGCAGACAGCAGACCCAGTGTGTGAGACTGTGCCAAATGCTACCAAATGCCTGGCTCTCTCATGACAGCCAAGTTCAGTCTGCTGTTCCAAAAAGAGTTGCAGACTTTTAGCACCAGGTATGTTCTTTAAGATCATGTGATCTTAACATTTTAACTGTCTACACACATGTGAATACTTGATTACTCATTTGCTATCTAGAGTCACTCTTCTTTTACATGCTTGGTGACACGTGACCATGGTCTTAGACAGCTTCCCCTCTCATTAGTCATTCTTCTACTGACCACCCACATCTGTCAACCCAGGCCAGGGGATTTTGGAGCAAAAGTCTGGTTTTGCAAATGCTACTATTCTTTTCTTACCTAAACAATCGCTGACAGAAACGCCTGGCCCTTCTGACCACCTTTGTTTGTGTACCTGTATCAAAGCAAAGAGAGGGAAGGGGTTAACGCCATCATTTACAAGATCAACAAAACTGTAAACTTCATGTCCAATATCAATGACCACATCCAAGAACTTTTGTATAAATGCTAGTGCTTAAATATCATTAATACAGCATTACATGTTAACCTTCATTGCTGGGCCTTCTGTCTCCTTATATTAGTCAATATGTATGTATGTATGTATGTATGTATGTATGTATCTCTTAGATTAGTCAGTTTGTGTGTATGTAATGTATGTGTGTGTTGGGGTGGGGTGTGCAATAACACACATGTGCAGATAAGAAGACAACTTGCACCATCTGGGTTCTGGTACTGAACGCAGGTCCTCTGGTTTGGCAGCACATGCCTTTACCATATGAGCCATCTTACCGGCCATGCTCCTATGTCTTAACGCGAACATTAAATTCTTAGACATGAGAAGAGTATAATTACCCTTTCTCACAATTCTGCTTGTGTATTAACAAATTGTGTTTTTGTTAGTGTAAGGCCTCAGGAAGTACCCCTGTCTAGAACTGTCTTTCCCTAGCAACTCCATTTCCCTCAACAACTATGTTTCACCCTTCTATCAGCAATAAAAGTTTCCAAGAATCATTTTCCAATGAGGTCATCTGAAGTTTTCAAGGTCTCTAGTAGGAATCACATTGGGTAAAGAATGAACCTACCCCACAAGACAGACCAAAAGCTTATCTCACCAGGCCTGGGTTCCCCAGGGAGAGGAAGGGGAGGCCCCTGCTGCCTTCCTTTCCTTCTGTGTCACACTGAGCTAGTGCTTGCAGCTAGTCACTGTGCCAGGGAGTGTGTGGCAATGTGAGTGTCTGGGCTTGTGTGTGGTTGCCAGGTCCAAAGCAGCCAAGCAGGAACCCTATGGGAGCCCAAAGTAGGCACTAAATTTTGCTCTACTCACTCAGTGGTACACATGCCCCTTAATCTGTCTTCCTGCAGAAGGGTTCCGCTGGCACTGCTTGGCTTGAAGTTGGGGCCAGCCTTTCTCTGGAGCCCCTACCCATGAATTACAGCTTGCAGCATGGGGACTGAATAGAAAAGAACCTTCTAAAATTCGACTGGAAGGGCTGACCGGAATTCAGCTGAATGTGGAGAATGGCAGGAAAGCCTCTATTATTCTGCCTCATTCTATCTGCTGCGACGCAGCACGGCGCCTGGAGTCTGACTGAGCTGAATTCATTTCCCTGGATTTCCGAGTCACAGCCGCCGAGCCTAGCAAAGCCAAACATCGCACTTCAGAGACTCACTACACTTCCTGTTATAGGATGCACTTGCCTGTCTCTTGGTGACCTTAAACACTAATAAAGGAGTCATAACATGACCTAGACAAGACCTGGGAGCTGATCAGAATGTCTGTGATTGATGGCAGTGCTCTCGGCTATCTACTGTTTACCCTGACACTCCAGCAGAGTTGTTTTGATTACGATTGTGTGGATAAGAGGCCTAAAACACACACCACAGGCATAGCCTTCCACATTGTTGAAGGCTATCATAAGGTGTGGCCAAAAGAAAAAGAAAGCTAGGTTAGTGCCTGGAATTGTATCAGCATCCTTTAGTTTTAGTTTATACTCTAGCTTTCCCCGGCATCCTGGGGCAATGGAGTTTCATCTTTGCAATGTCTTAAGCCATTAATGATCTTTAACTCTGGCCATGGAATGAAAAGGACAGTTTCTCTTGTTTGTGTGGCTGACTGATGGCATCTCCTTATCATTCCTTAAGTGTTGTCAACATCGTTTGTTTCTTCAGTCATGGAGCCTTCCTAGTATTCTTCATTCTTGGGCTTTTGTGTGTTTCTCCCAAATGAGATAAGTGTGGGTTGGCTGCGTAATGTGGATTTGTGACTTACGTGTCTGACTAAATTATTTATGAAGACTAGAAGATCTATCAGAGTCATCTCTTATTTCCTGCTTGCCACGTTTCCTTGTGTTTCAGCTCAAATTCCTTATCTTTGGGCGGGGATGGTGGTGGTAGACTTTCATTTGCCCAGTGTTTCCATACTTGTGTACTTAATACATTTGGATTCAAAAGTTCAGTTTCTATGAAGCTGGGCACAATGGAGGGCTACCCTAATGCTGGCTGCCCTCGTGCATTTGGAAAGCATACACTGGCTAGTCACCATGCAGGAGGTCATGTGCTCCACAACACACCCTGGTTGCTTCAGTCTTTCATTCTTGAATAGAATGACAAGGTGACCAGCAATGACCACACTGCCAGAAGTAAGGCAAGTGCTCTCACATATATGATGTCAGAATGGAAAGGAACAGTGTCCCCACAATTGCAGCTCCTGGGAAGTAGGGGCTACGCTCTACACATTCCTGGCTGTTCATTTCAGCTGTTTGCAAATGACTTATTGAGCCCCCTAAACCTCTTTGTAGCTTTAACATTTTGGGTTAACACGGTCTTGGTTGTCATGGAAGATCCAGTATCAAGTTTACCTCTTATTCTTATCTTCTTTTTTCATGTTGCAATGGACAATTAGATTTTGTGAGCTTTTAAATGATTGGTTTTATTATTTTTACATCATTTGTTTCATTATTTATTTGTATGTGTGTTGCTCATGTGTTCATGTATGCAGGCTTATGGGGAGGTCATAAAAGGGTGGAGCTTGAGTTATTAACAATTGTGAGCCATGAAACTGGACTTGTTTTCTGAAGACCACTGGACACTGGGAACAGCTAAGTCATCTTCTGAAGTTCCTAGATTGATCATTTTGATGTAAGTTTTCTAAGAATTCTCATTGAGATTTTATACATATCTAATATAATTTATATTGCCTCTTAATATGTCCATCTCTAGGTTCAGAAGTCCAATATTTTGTCTATTTTAGAAAACCAGATTGAACTACATTTTTGAGTGCCACTATGACTGAACACTGTATTAAATTTGTTCTCATATTATAATAATACAGAATACTTTATAAGTTTGCTGCATCCATCAACTGTTACAATGCTTTATGTAAACTTCCTAACTTTTACAAGCATCCTATAAAGAGTTTGTCTTTTACCGAGAACACACCTTACAGATCTAAATTGCCATCCTTGCTACCCAGCTGATAATGCTAAGGTTCAGAGAATTTTAAACATCTTGATCCAAGCCAAGAACCAAGAACTAAGACTCACACCTTATATATCATCCCCCACGTATTTTAAATGAATTATATAAATTCACAGAAAACGAATTCTACTGGACCTTGGCTTCATCTGAATAATTTTAGAGCAGGACATTTTCTAAGATATTAAACAGACTGAGTTTTGGTTTTGGTTTTTGGTTTGGGACAAGGTCTGTAACTCTCTATGTAGCTGAAATCAACCCTGAAATTTTTTATCCTCCTTCCATGCTCTAATGCTGGGATTATAATTCTGTCTATAACAGATTGACAAATACAGTGTTTGAATTGAGCATAACGTCATTATAGGAGAGCTGAGCTAACTGTCAATAACAATTTGGCGAGCATATGTTTCAATTCTCTCCAACTAGGGCATTTGTGCTGGTTAGCTTTTTGTCAGTTTGACACATGCTAGAGTTCTCTGGCAGAAGACCCTCAACTGAAGAAATATCAGATTGCCTGTAGGGAAGTATGGGGTGGGGCTAATCCTGGGCAGGTGATCCAAGCCATGGGGTGAAACCTGTAAGCAGCACTCCCCCAAGGCTTCTGCTTCAGTCCCTGCCTTCAAGTTACTGGCTTGAGCTCCAGCCTGACTTACCTCATCATGTAATCTAAAGGAACCTGTTTCTCCCGCGTTGCCTTTGGCCATGGCACTTTATCGCAACATTAAAAACCTGACTAAGGCAGCTACATTCTTCTGGATTCTACACAAATAGCTAACAACTTTGATGACAACTTCTTGAGCTTGCTTGAATTCTTCTCTGTTGGTGCCTCGGTTGTGTTGAGGAGATGTTGTGAAATATTAGTGATTTTCTAGTAAAAGGAAGTTCCTTATAAAATAATCTGAGTACACTGAAGTCTTCAAAATTATTAAGAATGGCCATCGTCAAGGAGTTGATCCTTTCACTTTAATTTCTTGCCCATTTTCTTAGTCCTTTCCTTTAAATGGCCCATCCTTTAAAAATCACATTTTAAGGACTCCCCCAAATTTCCGGTTCTCTCAATTTCTGAAGTCCCCACTGGGCAGAATTTACCAGCACTAATTATGACACAGAGAATCTTATATGTTCTCCTTGCAGGTTATTCCATATTGTGCTGCCCAGCAAACACCATACTTTAATTACTCCTGTGTCTCTTTGTTACACAAACGATGTCTAGGTTGTTGTTTATTTGGTTTTATTGCTTTTATGTTGTGTTTTGTTTGGGTTTTTTTTTTTTCCAACTTGATTGCACTTTGAGATTAAAACTTACAAAGCATGGCTTGGCTTTCTTCTGGAATTAGTTAACACTGTTTTCCTCACTTAATCTCAAACCTGGGTAGTCTTTGTTTTTGCTGATGTTGTTTTAATGCGTGTGGTTGTTTTGCATGAGTGTATGTCTATGGACCATGTGTGCGCACTACCCTCAATGGCCAGAGGAGAGTGTTGGCTCCCCGTGTGAATGGGGTAACAGATGGCTGTGAGCAGCCATCACTGGAAGAGCAGTGTGTGTTCCTAACTGATGGGCCATGGCTCTCCTGAGTAGATTTGCTTTGATCTGCTGCTCCATCTTAGAGGCATTTGTCTCCACAAACAGAACAAACACAAAATTTTCACAATAATCATGACGCAAAAGTGAAACCCGTAGAATAAAACATTTTGATAAGATGCCTGTGACTCCTCTGCACCACCCTCTCAGTTCCTGGCCCAGATGCAACTGCCCAAACTTAGCTGTGGAAACAAATTACCTGCAAAGTACACAGCACTTGCTTTTATTGATGAAGGAGCTCCTGACATAAATTTGATTTCACTGGCAGGTGAGAAAAATGGGCTTGATGAAGTTGGTCACTTCAGTGATGCCATCAGCCCTAATTCAGTTCCTCTTTGAAGGGTTGAGAACAGAACATTTGAGGAATGCACAGCTTGATTTACATAGGACATTTGTGCAGAGAAAGAAAGCCGTGGTGTTTGTCATCCTTTGAAGGGCTGCTGTCTACTGCAGATCAGCTGCTTCTCCCACGACTATCTCCAATGCCTTTACTTCTTCCAAGATGCTAGTTCGGATAGGGTCGAGTTTTGCTCATTTTTTAAAGACTGAAGTGCATTCATTAGATCTGACATGGAGCCAGGGATTTGGCTCTGCTGATAATTTATGTGTCCTGTGAAGACCTGAGTTATGATGTCCAGACGCATGTACACAGTATCAAAAGTCTATAACACACGCAATTATATGACAAGATGGGAGGCAAAGACATCCTGCAAGTGTGCAGGCCACCCACCCTGGTGTATACAGCTACGAACAAGAGACCCTGTCTCAAACAAGGCGGAGGGCAAGAGATAGTCCTCAAACCTCCACACATTCATCATGCCGTGTTCACACCCACACTCACACAGAAAAGCACCACACACACAGAGTTATTATTCTCTCACATTTTACCATATATCTTTGAAATTCTTAGCTAAGTTTTACCTGCTTTTGCATATGCTACCAATAAACTGACATACTAATAGTAATGAGAGACTATTAAATCATACTAAAGCACAAGGATTATTTTAATCTAAACCAGAAACATTATTTAAGTAAGAATTCTTTTAGATTTTTAACTATTTGAACATTATAAAAATAAAGGTTATTCAAAAAAGAAATTGGATCATGCACAAGACCTGAATAGGTTCAAGCCAGACAGGGTCCGGGCATTGAGATGGAGAAGTGGACACAGTGTCCCACCCTTAACCAAGAAGCTAATTGCAATTGATAACTATTGGAAAAGGGAAAGAGCTTTCTCCGGTGGAGTATTGCTGCATATACCAACCACACTTCATGCTCCTACACCTAGGAACAGTTGGCCAACAGAAAATCAAGTCCGTGTTGTTTGTTTTACTGGATTTGGAGGGAGTATTTTGGCATTTTTTTAAATTATTGGCTTTTGGTTTGTTTTTATTTTAGTTTTTGTGAGATTTTTTTGAGGGAGAGAGGGGGGATAAGAAGGAGGAGAAGGAGGAAAGAAGAAGTTGTTGTTGGGTGGGCCGGGAGGGGCAAGATCTGGGAGGAGCTATAGGAGGGGAAAACATGATCAAAATATATTGTATGAGAAAATAAAGAAGAGTCAGATAGGTTGAGATAGAGGAGGTTGAAGGGGTTCTGTGCTGCCACCAGGTGCTAACTCTGGCTGAAAACGTGAGCCAGCACTAGCACAGAAAGCTTGCAAGGATTGATTGCTAAGGGAGAGGCTGAAGCACCGAATCCCATCTGATCTAGACTTAGACTTCAGCATCTTCCTCAAAGTTCACTTCGAGTGACAGAACCAAGACATCTTATCCCACTCTTTTTCTCACTCAACACTCTTTCACTGCTCCCTAACATTTGCTACACGAAACATTTTCTCAGCATCATCTTTCGGTTGAAAACATCAGTTGGATATTTACTTTTTTTCTTTCAAAGTTCTAAGAAGTCCCATAGCCAAGAAATGTTCATGGACATCAATTCTCCAAATCATCAGCAGGGAATGTTGTTCATGTTGTGTGTACTTAGCAACCCAAGGAACTGGATCTGAGAAATGTCCCAGGTTGCCTTTCTTCCCCTAAACATTCCCAGGCTAGGGACTGAAATCTAGTAGGGCTCTCATTTAAAAGCATCATCATGTTCTCTATATGGTTGTGGCGTGGAGATATAATTTCAGTATGTTAGACTAGATGTTCTCGGAATTCATAGAGAGCAGTTTGTATACACAGAAGTAAGAATGAGTTAAACACAATACACAAGTATCAATAATAAGTTATTGTAGGTTAAAACCAGTTAATGCCGGTCCAATATTTGCCATGAAACTTTCAATGCGTACTTATACTCTTTTACAAAATTGTAAAAAAGTGTGTGTATGAATACACATACATACAAATACATGTGGAGACTGGAAGAAGACATCAGATCTCCTGGAGCTGGAGTTACAGTGGCTGGAAGCTGTCTACCGTAGATACTGAAAGCCAAACCCTGATCCTCTGAAAGAGCAGTGAGGCTCTTAACTGCTTAGGCATCTCTCCAGCCCCATTCCTCCGGAAATGCGATGCATGGATTATAATTCACTAGAATTGTTGAAATGATTTTGGTAGAACAAAGACTTGTGAATAACTTTGTGACTGAATCTTAAAAGATAGGTTTTTAAGTTATTAATCTTTCATGTGTGCACATGTGAGTGTGCATGTGGGGGGTGAGTGTCACTATAGTAGGTGTGTGGAGGCCAGGGTATCATTTACAGGAGTCCATTGTCTCCTTTTACCATGTATCTGGGTCCTGGGGATCAAACTCAGGTTCTAGGGCTTAATAAGTACCTTTCATCACTAAGCAATGTCATCCATCAATTGATTTTTTTTTATTTTGTTGTTGTTGTGTAGCTGTGTGTAGCTTTGTGTAGGAATTCTCTGTGTAGCTTTAGAGCCTGTCCTGGAACTCACTCTGTAGTTCAGGCTGATCTTCAACTCGTAGAGACCCTCCTGTCTCTGCCTCCCAAGTGCTGGTACAAAGGCATGTGCCACCACCACCTGGCCATCAATTGTTTTTATACAAAAGGAAACATCAGTGTTTTCCTTGGTATGCCCATGCATATGTATGTATTCATGCTGTAGACGGAATGCAGGGGCTTGCACGTGTTAGGCAAGTACTATCCCATTGAGCTACATCCCCAGCCTTCAAATGATTTTCCTATAAAATGCATGTTATTTTCTTATAAAATGCATTTGGTACATTTTACTCAGAATATTAAAAACAAGAAGTGTTAAAATCCATGCCCCCTCACAAAAAAAGAAAGAAGAAAGAAAGGAAGAAAGGAAGAAAGAAAGAAGAAAAGAAAAAAGGAAAAAACCAACCACCTATTTCAGGTAGGCCAAACCAAATAACAGCCCAAATTTTAGGAGAGAACCTGTTCTTGCAAGACTTGCAGACCAATTTTGCAAGATCAAAAGTATTTATAGAAGCTAACAAAATGTTGGCTCTCTTCCCAAGCTAAACCTCCGACACTTCAGAGGTTGGCCTAGCACTAATATTTACAACACGTTTGACATGGCATGGGATGCATGGGTCTTTTTGACTCACAGGCCTCCTAATGAGCGGGATGCTAAGACAATTTGCTGTGTACAGGAAGCAGTCAAGTTCACTGACATCTTGCAACAGGAAGGAAAATGTCAGCTCTGATCCCATAAACCTGTCATATCTTGACAGGTTTGATACTGGAGACACATCTGTGGGGACCCATTAGGATACAGTGGCCATGCTGCCCACCTGAGATACCTTGCTTGCCAGGAGCTGAGAGCTATGCTTGGTCC
Source organism: Cricetiscus sungorus (assembly GCA_030556225.1). Classification (NCBI taxonomy): domain Eukaryota; kingdom Metazoa; phylum Chordata; class Mammalia; order Rodentia; family Cricetidae; genus Cricetiscus; species Cricetiscus sungorus. The sequence goes on from JANBXA010000731.1 coordinate 16,723,506, forward strand.
ATGCTCTCTCCTGTAGTGTTACGTTTCCTCACAGACTTTCAGAACCAGGCTCTGCTCTGGCATACATTGGTTCTTTTAACCCTTTATGACACCTAGCATAGTCATTATATTAATAAAAGACGGCTGTACAATCAGCTTTCCTACCAAATGGTAAGTCTAAAAGAAGCTGCACTCCCTAGAAACACACCCTTCTGCTGACGCTTTTCTTCAGTGTGATTATCTTATTTTATTTCAACACCTGGCCAGTACTGCATTGCTTCCAGCGTGTGTATAACATACTTCCATTGTTAAGGGCAAAAAGGACAGTCAAGGTTCCTTTTACTTCGCAAAGTAGCATTCTCCTCCCAAACCAGTGGGGTCGCCTGGCTCCACTCAACAGATCCATTTTACACCTGACCTGTTTGTGCACAACTTTAATCCCAACATGGGCAGGGCACGAGGGGGTGATAGCAGAAAGTGATCTTTGTGAGTTTGAGGCCAGCCTGGTCTACCAAGTGAGTTCTGGGACAGCCAAGGCTATTACACAGAGAAACCCAAAAGTGGAGGGGGCGGCATTTCCTAGGCTGTGAACATTTATGACTGCAGTGATGACTGCCTACAAATCGCCAGTTTGGGAAGTCAAAATACTATTTTCTGATATGAGGGCTAAGATACCGTGTGGGAGACCTTTAATGTAGGTCTGCAAGCAAGACAGTCACATTGACAAGCCCCTCTGTCAATCACCAGTATGGCATTGGAAAGCACTGTCACAGACGTTACCAGGAGGATAAGATGAAGAAGATTAATAACAATATGATTCCATTTGCCCTTTAGGCAATGTAGGCTGCAACAGGGGAGGCTATTTTCATTCGGCACACCATCCTTTCAAGGCCAAACCAGGATTCAGTATTCCCAAGCATCCTCCAGCTCTGGCATTACTACCACCCTGCTGATGCTGCTACTGTGCTTTCTCTTTGGACATTCTCCGCGGTATCCAAGACTGACCCTTTTCTTTTGCTGCCATGTCCTGGCCCAGCTCTTTATAGGAATCTGATCTTTCACTTCCCAGAATCCCGTGGCCTCATGAGAACAATAGAAGGGTGGACTCCAACTGTGGTTCTCCTCCATGCCTTCCTGGGCATTAATCTGACTGGTAATTTACAGCTTGCAGTCCTGCAGCCTGGCCTTAAACTCCTTCCAAGGCAGCTCCCAGGCGACCTGAGGGAAGCTCTCAGCAACGAAGTATTTGAGAAGGCAAGGGAGCGCTGTTCTGTCAGAATGCATCCTGTACAGCGGGGCTGCCAGTCGAAAGGGATAATTATAAGTGGCCGCCTAACTGCCATGACGATAGAAACTTAACCCAAGTTTTCAGGTGACTGCCAGCCCCAGGCCTGGCTGCCTTCCATAGCCCTACAGCACTCGTCCCTGTGTGAAGTAGGCGTTTTACAGCAAGTTACAGCAATGCGGCTGTTTGTCTTAGACCTTAACCCAGGTGTGCCAGACAGCTGTGCCAAAGCACGTCTTTCTATTCCATTAATTCAAAAGCAAACCACAGAGAACGGCCACATGAACTCGGAGGCTGAATTCAGTTTCCTGTCGAGAACTTGATATTTACCTCCATTTAATAGAATGTTTTTGAGGACCCTTCTATGTGTTTGACAGCTGAGGATAAGGAAAGTAGGGCCCCTAACTCAGAAACAGGGATAGTACCCCAAGCCCTAAGCTATCAAACACACACACACACACACACACACACACACACACACACACACACACACACAGAGGGAAATATATATGAGCTCAATGGTGACACCAAAGAATGGTTGTTATGACTAGAACACTGACAAATGGTTTCTCAAAGCTGCTGCCATTTGAATTGGAGTTTTCAGGGTAAATGGAAACAAACAAAAGGTGAAATAAGTAGACAGAGAGGATAGAATGTGTGATAGCAGAAAACACAACATAAAATACTGTGGGTGGGAAAACTGAGCAACCTAACTATACTGAACGCAAATGCAGTGCGTGAGTGAACAGGCGCTACATACAGAGCCCCGAGCGCCAACCTCACTGTGACCCACAGAGCCCCGAGCGCCAACCTCACTGTGACCCACAGAGCCCCGAGCGCCAACCTCACTGTGACCCACAGAGCCCCGAGCGCCAACCTCGCTGTGACCCACGGAGCCCCGAGCGCCAACCTCACTGTGACCCACAGAGCCCCGAGCGCCAACCTCGCTGTGACCCACAGAGCCCCAAGCGCCAACCTCACTGTGACCCACAGAGCCCCGAGCGCCAACCTCGCTGTGACCCACAGAGCCCCGAGCGCCAACCTCACTGTGACCCACGGAGCCCCGAGCGCCAACCTCGCTGTGACCCACAGAGCGCTCAGTGCCAACCTCACTGTGACCCACAGAGCACACAGAGGGGCAACTGGGAGTGCCACACTGAACATGACACAGATTTATATTTTTAAAGCTCATTCTGGCAGTATCTGTTGGGGGATGTGATAAATGAGGAGACTTGGGGCAAGAGAGAGCGTGACCGCAATAGTGCAGACAGGAGAAACAAAGGCCGAGAGAGGGGACTATAGCAACAATACTGAGGGAACTATAGCAACAATACTGAGGGAACTATAGCAACAATACTGAGGGGGGAATATAGCAACAATACTGAGGGGGGAACTATAGCAACAATACTGAGGGGGGAATATAGCAACAATACTGAGGGGGGAATATAGCAACAATACTGAGGGAACTATAGCAACAATACTGAGGGGGGAATATAGCAACAATACTGAGGGGGAATATAGCAACAATACTGAGGGGGGAACTATAGCAACAATACTGAGGGAACTATAGCAACAATACTGAGGGGGGAACTATAGCAACAATACTGAGGGAACTATAGCAACAATACTGAGGGGGGAATATAGCAACAATACTGAGGGGGAATATAGCAACAATACTGAGGGAACTATAGCAACAATACTGAGGGGGGAACTATAGCAACAATACTGAGGGGGAACTAAGGCAACAATACTGAGGGAACTATAGCAACAATACTGAGGGAACTAAGGCAACAATACTGAGGGAACTATAGCAACAATACTGAGGGAACTAAGGCAACAATACTGAGGGAACTATAGCAACAATACTGAGGGAACTATAACAACAATACTGAGGGAACTATAGCAACAATACTGAGGGAACTATAGCAACAATAGTGAGGGAACTATAACAACAATACTGAGGAAACTAAGGCAACAATAGTGAGGGAACTATAGCAACAATACTGAGGGAACTATAGCAACAATAGTGAGGGGAATTAATTATAGCAACAATAGTGAGGGCACTATAGCAACAATACTGAGAGGCTAACTCTTGCAAGGAGATGCAGAGAAACCGCAGCCCCTGGCCATTGCTTCTGTTCCCTGACTTTGGGTTCTAATCAATATACTTTTTATGAAATGTAATTTTTTAATTAATTTTTTTGGGAATTCCACATGATACACCCCAACCCATTCATTTCCCAGTCCCTCCATATCTGCCCTTCACCCTTGAAGTGCTCCCCAAAATAAAATATAAAGAATACTTATTAAAAACAAAACAAACGAAAACACTTGGATCTCCCTACATTCCCAGCAGTCCTTCACCTCTTCCTTCACATTGGTGGAACTAACTGGGAGCTGCAGTGCGTCCTGCAGCAAAGACGCTCTTTTGTCAAACAGCTTCACTTGCATTGTAATGAGTTGTTGGTTTGGTTCAAGATCTCTGGTGTCTGGCACACCATCAACACTGGGCCCTCACCTAGTCTCCTCTGGAGTAGCCTCTGTCATGGAGATCCTGCGGCTGTGTGTCCACAGGACCAGTTCCCCCTCCCTTGCTCCAGTAAACCTGGCCATAGATGGATGGGGTGGGTGTTGGGGAATGCCAACTCAAAGCACTGGATGTGTGCCTGGGGAGTACCCGAGTTTGTCAGCCGGGACCTCCGCTGGGATTCCCCTCCCTCAGGTAAGGAGTGCAGTGGTTGGGGGAAAGAGGAAGCTCTCCTGTGAGGGATCGGACCAGCTCTCTCCCTTAAGTGGTCAGTTAGGGGCAGGGCCAGAGTCCCAGGGTCAATGAAGGGTAGGGCTGGCTTAGCAAGGCCCTCGGATTTCAACACTCACGGTTCATGTGGTGCTCAGGGGTAGCATGAACCATAGATATCAACACAGACCCCAGCTGTAACAATACCACAGACCCAGACATAGCCCTCAACAGTTCAGCCCCAGACAATACCATGGACCTTGATGGCAGCAAAGGCCACCCAAATCAGCATGACCCCAGGGGCAGAATGGCCCTCAGACAGCAACATGGCCCCAGGTGGTGGTCCAGACTTCCAGCATCCATGTGGCCTTTAATGGCAACATAAGCCACAGACATCAACACAGACCCCCAACTGTAGCAGGACCACAGACCCAGACATGGTCCTCAGCATCAGCCTGAGCCTGGATGTCACCATGACCCCAAGTGATGGCGTAGGTCACTCAGATCAGCCTGGCCCTGTTGCAGCATTGCTCTGGGGCACCAGCATGGTCCTAGGTGGCGTCCCAGACCCTAGGCATCTATTTGGCTTTTGTTGGTAACGCGGGCCACAGACACCAGCACAGACCCCAGTTATAGCAGGACCACAGACCCAGTCATGGCCGTTGGCAGCAGCTCAGCCTGATGTCACCTTCACCCCAGGTGGCAACACAGGCCACCCATATCAGCCTGTTCTCACCACCTTCACTTCTCCATTTCTGCTTCTTTCCATGGCACATGGACTGCCCAGAATCTTTCTCTCCCATTACCCCTCATGCATTTCCTCATCATAATGATGCCCTTGCATGGCACCTCGAGGCACCAGCTCAGGCTGCAAGACACAGATCTATTGGATATCTGTGGTGAATAAAGTAAGCACTGTGTCTTAGGGAGAAGCAGTACTGGAAGACCTCTAAGTTGATAACATGAAAGTAGAAACTAAGGTAATCTGAGGCCGATTCCAGTGCTCTTATTCTAATTTATCAAATCATAGCATATTCTATCAAAAAGCTAAGCTTAGTAGCTTGGAAAGTTTGGTGGGATGTTGTTATGGTGTTAAGATACACTGAAGTCCAAAACTCTTGTGCTCTTATATAAAAATAAGGCTCTTTGAGATGCAACTGAGGTGAGCTGTCTAGGGCTTAAGGTAGCTCCTAACCCAGTATCAAAGTTCCACACAAGCAAAAGATGACCATGTGAAGAAACTTGGAGGGAATGCCATTAAAGATGAGTGACACAGCTGCTGGTCAATAAGGGCCACAAATGATGGCCATTACCAGAAGTTAGGAGGAGTTGAGAAAGATCTGTGCTAAGGAAGCATGGCCATGTCAACATTTTGATTTTTGACTTCTAGCATTTATAATTGTGATGAAAAAAATTTATCGATTTAATTATCACAGCTTTTAGTGGAAAGACTAAGACATGACTATAGATATTGCTAAGGTTTAATTGTTTTTGTTTGAGAGAAAGAGCGAGCAGTAGATGACCATTGATGTAGAAACTCAAACCTTGGCGAAGCGCAGAGAATAAGTGACTGTGGAGCACTCAGCCACCCCTTCTCTCCAAGGATCAAGGACTATCATGAAAGAAGGGACAGAACTATTGTAAGATCCAAGGGTTATTGAGGACTGGAGCAAAACAGTGACAGGCCCGCTGTACTCATGAGCACACGGGAGCTGTGATCGCCTGGACAAGATCAAGCCAGTTAACACGCCAGTCTGGAGAGGGAGGGAACTCATGAGCTTCCACCCTTAACCGAGGAGCTGTGCACTGTTGCCAGTCTCTGGAGGAGGAAGAGTCAGTTCTTTCCTAGTAGATCCTAGTCATCCCATCACACTCCTGTGGATGTTTCTACATGCAGAAGTATACAGATAGCACCAATAGTCAATGGATTATTAAGTTTAAAACAACAAAGTGGACAGGAAGTTAGTGAGGCATAAAGAGGTGAGAACATATCTCAGAGGAGTTAAGAGGAGGGTTTGGGGGTAAATATGGTGAAATATACTATATGAAATTCTCAAATAATGACTAAAATTTTTTTTTATAATACATACTAACTTGAGCATCAATAAGCAATTCTATTTCCAGGAAAGGAATGGTAGTGATACTGCGTGAGGTTATAAAATCATTCCAAGAAACACTTGCATTCAGAGAGTTGGAGAGTAGAAAAAAGCCTATGAAAATAAAAAGCTTTACAGTTCCTCCGTGACTGTCTTCAGGAATCTACAGTGAAGTATTTCTTACAAAAGAAACAATTACAACCTGGGAAACTATAACCTACTCAACTGCTCTTGAATTGAGCACACAGTCAACTCCTGTCTCATACAGAATCCTACAATTTTCCATCTTGACGTTTCACTGAGAAATCTTAACGTGAAGAAAAGTCATGTCTTAAGCAAGTGGCACAATTCACAAGGTTTTGGGCTTGTTTGTTTGGGGTTTTGCTTACAGCAATCTTGCATGTTTATCTTTTGTGACATTGAGAATACATAGCTAGTTATAAGAAGCCAAGCCACGGACCACCAGTTTAGCAGAAGAAGGGAAATTCCTCTAGAAAATTTGTGTGTGCGTCCCTAACTGTCATTGGTTAGCCTCGTTATATAAATTAAAGTCATGCACCTGGCCTCATCAAGAAGAAAAGGATGGGGGCAGGGTGGAACCCTTACTTGTACAGATGAATAAGGGGTGGTGAGCTTCTAAACAGTAACGACGTGTATCTTTATTGCCTCAAGCTGCAGAAGGATGTCACTGAGTCTCATCAGGAGGAGGCTGTTCAAGACAGCACTAAAATGCTGTGTTTCTACGAGCTGACAAAGCTTAGGGTCATTCCCTATTTCAGTTGTGCCTTAAAAGTACTTAAAAAGTCAAGGCTAGTGACTCAAAGGTAAACACCAGCCTTTCATCTCTCTGACTAGGCTAGAGGTGAATTCGTGGCCAGTTTCCAGCCCAGCTCATCAAATGAAGACAATGTTTGGTCTTCAGACAGCCACCATGAACAGAGCAAATAACTGCTATCTCTGCATCTGTGCTCAGGCCCTGCTCAACCTAAAGCTGTATGTCTGCGTATGTGGAGTAGGCCTCCAGACTAGCAACCTTCATTCAGGATATGAACACACTGAGTTAGAAAACACCTCAAGTAAAATAGTTAAGCCTCATGTCATGTTCAGTTTGTTCAAATTTCTTCATCTCTCTTTGCTACATTTCAACTAAGTCATGCATTCACACTATAGTACATTGGAGAAAGAAAACAATCTCTTATAATCCCTCTAGGTCATAATTATGACCTCTATTTTCATAGTGCAATATACATATATTAAATGACAAAAAGATTAGGGTATTAGTCTGGCATGTGCAAAAATTCAACACAGCTATGGGTTTTTTTTTTCTTTGTTCTTTCAACCCCAAGCGCCACCACCCACTATATGTGTCCCTTCTTGTCAAAATTAAATTTAAAAAGGCATAGAACTTTAAAACTCAACAGCTTCGTTTATTTAATTTATACTTAAGTTTATTAAAATGTTGAGAGTAAAAATTAAAAATGAAATACAAAAATCCAGTTAATGCCATAGAGATAATTTCCAAATTACTAACTCCACAAATTCAAACAAATTTGGTTTTGTATTCACAAGATTAGTAAGGCCCAGAATGGTACATGAGACACCAAATGTCTTTACTTATTTATTTTGAGAAAAATTATGAGAATTAAAAACCAGTAACAGAAAAAAATCCTGACATATGTAAAGAGCAAAGGAATCAGTACTTAAGAAATGGTTTTTACAGTGAAAACCTAAAACCAATCATTTAAGTTCACAACTTAAACTAGGACAAGAAGTGCAAATTAATCATAATGAAATTAATAATAAAAATTACTACAGACACCAATGAATTTCAAAACAGAAATCATAAATGAAACCAAATCTGATTCCTTATGCAGATAAATTGACACCAGCAATCCTGTAGCTAAATTAACTAAGTAAAAAAGAAAAGAAAACACATATTACCAGTATTAGAAATAAAGGATGGAGCCAGGCACAGTGTTGTAGACCTACATACACTTTGGAGGTAGAGGCCGAAGGATCATAGCAGGTTCAAGGCCTGCCTGGTCTACTATAGCTAGTTACTTACAAGCCAGATAGGCCTACATAGTTGAGAGCTTGTCTCTAAAGACCATAAGCAAATTAGAGAAATGGCATAATAAAAGAATAAACAAGGAATATTAAGACCCGAGGAGACGATTGGCTGGGTGGAATGCTGCTATGCAAGCATAGGGACCTGAGTTTGGGTCTCTAGTGCTTGTGTTGAAAGCAGGGTGGATCTGTGTGCATCTATGACCCCAGTAATGGTGGGAGGAGACAGAAAAAAAGAACACTGGGCTTGCTGGTGACCAACAAAGCCAAAAATCAAACAAGATGTCCAAGTTCTGTGAGAGCCCCTGTCTCCTGCATACAAGGTAGATAGTGATAGAGGATAGCCAATGTTCTCTGCCTCTGTACACACACAAACACAATTACATGTATCCCTACACACTTCACCACCGCACTCCATACTTAAACACACTTCCAACCACACACACTCAGAGAGAGAAGAGAGAGAGAGAGAGAGAGAGAGAGAGAGAGAGAGAGAGAGAGAGAAGAAAGTCAAAGAAATACTAGAAATAACTGTGTCTATAAAACTGATAAACTACATAAATAGATTGAAAGATTCAATCTATCAAAACTTGCACAAGAAATAACTTTAACAGACCCACATCTATTAATGAAGTTTATTTAATAATTAATAACTTTTCAAAACAAAAATAGGGGTTCATTCTTAAATTCTACCAAATGTTGAGGGGGAATTTTCCCAAGTCTTCATAAACTGTCAGAGAAGACAGAAGCCAAGCAAGCATGCTTCCTAGCTCATTCCCAGGCACCACAATAAATAAATAAATAATAAAACATAAATAAATAAATAAATAAATAAATAAATAAATAAATAAATAAATAAATGAAGGAAAACCGTATAAGGAAAGAAAAATACCTGTCAGTACGAATCACAAACATAGATACAAAGATTCTCAGCAAAAAAATATTAATAAATCAACATCAACAATGTTTTCCTGATTACGTGTTTGCCTGGAGAGATTTATCAGAGATGGGCAAAGCTAGCTGGACCTTAGAAAGTCAATTCTGGTAACCATCCCATTGACAGGCTAATGAAGTGATGTCACCTAGTCATATCAACAAATGCAGAAAAATCTGACCATACCTATTCATAATAAAATGTCCCAGAAAACTAGGTATAGAGAGAAACAACCACACTGTGGAAAGAATGTTTACAGAAAGCTCAGGTTAGCTAGACATAACTTAGGCTTGGGAAGAGGGAACTCTATCCCTTCTCTCTGCTGCTGTTTACTTGTCTAATCCACTAAGCCAAGAAAAGGAAATAAAGGTAAACTGATTCCAAAGGAAGACATAAAACTGTTTTTGTTTGCAGGTGACATGCTAGTACATGTAGAAAAACTGAAAAAAAAAATTGACAAAAATAAAAGCAAGCAAACAAAAAAAAAAAACCTCCTTAGAACTGGAGTAATAAACAGCAAAACTGCAGGGCTCAAGGGTAGTAGGCAAAAAAAACTCTATTTAATACCAGTAAGAAACAAACGAAAGTTGAAATTCAAAGAACAATATCATTTCTATTAGGGCTACTCCAAAATGAAATGCCACTGGCTAACTAGCAGGATGGGCAAAATTCAGAACACTTAAGACACAAATGCAAGCAACGATTAAGAGGAATTTACATGAAGAAGAATGACAACTAACTCACCACTGGTCAGAATGCAACATGTTATAGACCCGTTAGAACAGAATTTGTCACCGTCTTCCAAAGTTAAGTCTACTCTTAGCATATACTCCAGCAGCCATGCTCCTTGATACTCATTAAAAAGACCTGAAACTTACATTCACACGAAGTTTACTCTTGATTGCCAGTGCTTAGAAGTAACAAGAATGTCTATCAGTAGTTTTATTAAAAAAAAAAAAAAAAAAGTTTCAACCAACCATAGAGGATGCTTTTCACCACTAAAAAGAAATTAGCTACCAAGCCATGAGAGGTGCATGTTACTTAATGAGATATGTCTGAAAGGGCTACAAGCTTTATGAGTCTAATTACATGACATTTTGGAAAAGGCAAAAACTAAAGAAATGATAAAAGGTCAGTGTTTGCAAGAATTCAAAAGGAATTTTAAAGTGGTCAAACTCTTTCTCTATGTGAGCTGACAAAAATAGATATGATGAAAGGGAAGCTAATTTGAAATCATCTTGAACGCACAGATATATGCACACCTCTACTCCCCACCTTCCCAAACCTTTAGATAAAAGTCAGGTCAGTAACTACAGTGCAAAACAGAGGCTCAGCCAGTATCTTCCGTTGCAATGGAACTTTCTGTATTTTAAATAAAGACAGCATAAGTCTCACACCGTTATCCTCTCTTCCCTTCCCTCTGCTCTCTCTCTCTCTCCCTCCCTCCCTCCCTCCCTCTCTCCTTCCCTCCCTCCCTCCCTCCTTCTCTCTGTCCCTTCTCCCTCTCCCTCCCCACGTTTATTCTAATTTGCTCATCTTTAAAAGTAAAAAGAAAAAAGTTATTTCTCACCTAACTTCGTCACATACTTGTAAAGACAAATAAACATAGTAATCAGATTTGAGAATAGATAATGAGAACTGAACAAGGGGTAATGCAGGCTGGCTTTTGTGGCTTTAAGAGTAAGCCAACCAGAAGCCACCTCTTACATCGGTCCTCACTACAAAGGAGACACTAGAGACCCTAACCCACCTCAGGGCTATAGAGTACTCTTCTGGAATGTGTGCCCATAGCTGGGCCAGCGGCACCACACACAGCTTTTGAATTTTCACACCATTAGTTAACTCTGCCCAGATTTCCCAGAGGGCAAGGCTGCCTGCCTCCCTGTGCCCCGGTACTCACAGTTACAAAGAGGTCTGGGACTGCCCCCAGCACTGAAGCAGTTAACTTTAGGAAGACCCAGAGAAAGAAAAACAGACTGAGAACTGCCTTGTGCTGGGAGGAGGGTTAGCAAATGAGGCTGTTGCTGTTGTTTTCATTGTGTGCGCTCTAATCAGGGAGAGTAAGAACAATAACGCGTGTAATGCTGATTTTGGATCGTGTCCATCCAGCTTTTCCCAGGCTAGACAGCCTTGGGAACCAGTGATAGAGCGGCACACCCGGGGCACAGTCTCAATCACCAAGCACAGGGCAGGGCTTTTTCTGTGGATAAAATATGTGAGGGATGACAAGAATCTTCCCAGCATGGGAAGTGGCAGCAACAAAAAAATATACAAGAGGGAAAACTGTGCAGAGCCCGGAGGGTGCAGCCCAGTCAAAGGAACGTGATATTTGAGAGACGTTCCTCCTTTGACCCCCTCCATCCATTCTCCTCCTTTTGTTTGTTTGTTTGTTTGTTTGTTTGTTTGTTTCTCGCTCGCTTTGCATTCGACTTGCCCCCCCCCACTTTCCTTCCCCGCTCCCATCCCCCACACTCCTTCTGCCACACTTTGAAGCAGAGATGAAAGGGTTCTGTTGTGGCTGCTGGCACCAAGCGAGCACAGGGAGCCAGCCGAAGTGTGCTTTGGTTTAAGATGGTGTACTTTTCTCCCAAAGAGGAGGGGGTGGGGTGGGGTCAGCTTGAAACAATACATAGCATTTTGCTGCAGAGCATACTTGAACGTATCTAGGACTCAAACATGGCCCTAATTTTTCAAAGCTTTTGTCCCTAAGGATAGGACAGTGAGTGAAATGTGGCATCCTCTCCCCAAGTGAGTTTGGAGAGGGAATGTCTAATAACACAAAACTAGAAAAGGTCAAAAATCAGGCGCAGGAGTTGTTGGTGTCAAAGTGGCCTTCTTTTACTTTTCCTAGCGCAATCAACCAGTCAGTGCCCTACTAAATGGTTCGGAAAGAATGACTTCCATATATGTTCTTAAGTATTTGGTTACCAGACTTTGCAAGTTAAAAGTCCAGGACACCCAGTTAGATCTGAAACCCAGCTAACCAGCAACACAGTTTTAGTATAAGTAAATCCCTGCATTATTAATGATAGATTACAGCTGAAACAATTGATCTAGAAACTCAGCGAGGCTCCTGCATTTTATTTGGCAAAACGTAAAAATCAACTCAGATTTTTCAAAAAAAAAAAAAAAAAAAAGTCCTAAAGCATTTTAAGATGTTGTATTGGAAATTTGAGACATGAAATTTAAAGATGAAATAATAACAATAACAATAATAATAATAATAATAAAAAACGAGCATGTCCTTGTTGCTACCACACAGACTGTCATAAGGTCCTTCTCCGTCCTTGTGACCTATCCCTAAATACACACACATCATTCCACACTACTCACAGACATATTTAATGAGCACACGCGTACCCCAGACAGCCTTACTTTCTATTTCTTTCTTTTTAGAGTTCTACTTAGAAACTTTCGATTTTAATCTAACCAACAATTGTGTTGCTTAGAGCTACAGGTCATTAATTAAAATCAACTTCTATTATACAAAAGTCAACTCCCACCTGGCCATGACTTAACAACCGATAGCTACTTTATCAAATTGAAGCCCAATCATTTTCTTTTCAAATACTTTTCTAGTATATTTGTCTAATGTCTTGAAAACCAGTGTTATTATTTTACATTTATGAAAGCAAGCGAAAATAAAACAAGAAGAGGAGAGTCGCTGGGGAGCTCTGTCTTTGGAGCCCACACCCCTTGAGAGCCCACCCTTGTTTGTGTTCAGTTGAAGGGGAGAGAAGCTGGGAAAAGGCCTGGTGCTTTGAGACGGATGAACTCAATTCATTGCATCTGAGAATGGGGGTAGGAAAGTCCGAGAATGGACTGGACAGCAGTGCCAGGAGAGAAGAGCTCGAGTCACCTGGAGCTCCAATCCCGTGCCTGTGAAATGTCAAGGGAAGCATAGATGGACGATTGACACTGCCAGAAACCTGGGACTGACCTAGCTCACGTCATCAGCCAAGTCTTGTTGTCTTTGGATGGTTGTCTTCTTGCTAGGCGGCACTAGCTTTTTGGCTGAGCAAAATAATGCTTTGTTAGGAAAGTGGTTCACTTAATCAAGATTTCAGTGTGAATTCATTTCTGCTTCCTCTCAAGTCAACACTACTGTTAAGCTGAAGTGTGAGGCCCACGAATGCCTATGAATGTTAAGGTTGACCTAGAGGTTTCTCCATACACAGCAAATAGAGTAGAAGAGGTCATGGATCTGAGACAGTTGGGGGTCGTGAGAGGAGTTAGATGGGGTGGTGGGAATGGTGCAATTAAGGGGTAGTGTACCCATGGGTGAAATTTGCAAATTAAAAAAAAAAACAAACTTTAAAGTGTTTGTAAGGAAGTAAGATTGCCAATGACTCAGTCTGTAAATCCCCCACTTGAGGCGATTAGAATTTGCTAATATGGATTTTGTGTCATTTCATTTTCAAATTAGAATAATGCATAGGTATAAATAACTATCGACTGATTCAGCATGCCTGCTCACATGTGGACGACACAAACTCAAGGATTTTGCTTGCACTGGAGTACAGAAACCCACCCAAAGCAAACATAAGACTTCTTAAAAAGTGCACAAATGACCGAAGGATTGCTTTCAGCAATACAGTCAGATGTGGAAGGACTGGCTCAATTACAGGATTGATATGGCATATGGCAAATGCTGTTCTTTTAGGGGAAAAATGCAAAATATGGATATGCAACCAGGAACCAATCAAGGGAACATCTGAAGAATGAAACAAACATCGAGACTGATGATCAGAACCAGGGCCCAAGGATTATTGTGCAGCGATCATTGAAATCATCAGCTGGGTCTAGGAAGAGTGAAAATGACAACCTGGATCAAGGGATTCTGGGAGAAACTGCACAACAAATGCATCATGAGGGAGCTGTTAGCGCTCTGGAGTCCTTCCTCAGAACTACAGACTTTGAGGTTCTCTCTTCCCCCTGCAGCTCCCGGGCAAGAGGAGTCAGCTCGCCCCCTTCTCGCTCCCCCAAGGCACAGACCTCACAGCTCCAAGGCAGTGATGTGAGAGGGAATGGGTTACTCCTACTGTCCTCACAAATGTCTTTCCAAAGGCTTTCTAAATTGAGAGTGCCTAAGAGTGTCATCACATTCCAAGTTGCCCTAAAATCTTAATTCTATCAACAGGGCCTGTATTCTGTATTCACATCAGAATAGCTGCCTTGAAATACAGAGACTTCCTTGTCACAGCAACTCCATAGAGGTTAAAGCTTTTCCCTATTTTACATACATACTTATTGGGAAGTGAAGCAAATTTTTTGGTCTCCTTTCTAATTTATTTTTTTGAGACCTGTGTACATGAGTACCATGTTTATATCATTTTCACCCTTCCCTCTCGGCCTCCAGCTCCTCTAATATTCCTCCCTACTCCCTCTCAAATTCATGAGAATTCGGGTACTATTCTCTCTCTCCCATCTATTTAGTGTTGCTCATATGTACATGTATTTTAGAGTTGATTGCTTGGAACAGAAAACCTCACTTTTCTTCTAAGAGTACAGCTTTGTGAAAATGTCCTCATCTGTGTTAGCAGGACAGCTGATATTGTGATTATGAAGATCTTGCTTAGGCATCTACACTGCTGAGATTTTATGGGTGCAGCTTCTCTAGAATGTTTAGCAGATGCTATCGTGTAGCAAGCATTCTAGTCCTCTGCTTCTTATAATCTTCCTGATGTCTCTTGTATAATTTTCACTGGGCTTAGGTGTAGGAGATGTGTTGCATATGTGACACTTGGGATTGGACTCTGCATGGTCACTCTTCTCTGTAATAGTCTCCCTCTGCTCCAAATAGAAGCGTCTTTGATTAGAGGTGAGAACTACACTTACCTGTGTGTATAAGGGTAAGTCTTTATGATATAGTTAGAAATTATATTGATTTAGGAAACTGACAGCAGTGGGTTCTTCTCTAAGGTCCTTGCCGACTCTATCCATAGGCAGTTGGCTAGGTTCACAGTACCAGGTGTGACTTCCCTCCTATTGAGCAGGCCATAAGTCCAATTAGACAGTTATTGGTTGCCCCCAAGATAGAAGTGGTCTATTGGGTAAATCTTTCCAGACCAATTCTTGTTACAGTGTGTAGGCTTTACACCTGGGTAGGATTACTGGTTGTTTTCTTCATTGGAAGCTTACATAACTTCCTTCTAGGTTAGTTTTAGTCCAAATTATATGGTTTTCATCAGTAGAGTCTGACCCTCAGCCCTTAGGAGGCCTACTGGAGCAATGACAACAGCCTATAATGTTTGGGAAGTCTCTTAGAATCCACTCCTACCCAACAGCTCAAAGGAACATTTCCCATTCCTGACACTAGAATTCTTGTTAGATAGTATATGGCTCATTGGGAGGACATTACTACCTTCTGTTGTCCAATTCATATTTTTAAGGATGCTCATATAAAATATTTCCCTATGGGATTTTTCTATTTTTAAAATTGAATAATGATTTTTTTATATGATACATTTCTGATCATGGTTTCCCCTCCCCAAGCTACTCCCAGATCCCTCCCACCTTCCCAACCATCTAAATCCACATCCCTTCTTTCTCTCTCCCATTAAGATTTTAGGCATCTAAAAATAATAATTAAATAAATTAAGATAAAAACAAACAAACAAACAGAATAGAACAAAACAAACAAGGTCCAGAGCCAAAGTAAAGACACAAGAAACACTCACACAGACACTGAGACAAACACTCATTCTCACATACCCATAAGAAAACCCACAAAAAGAAAATCAAAACCATAATATATAAGCAAAAAACCTATAAGGAATAACATGCCCAGAGAAAGCATTGTGATATGAAAAACCTCTAAAAATACCATTGGTTTGCTTTTACGCTGGTCATCTACTGCTGAACCTGGGGCCTACCTGTAACTGTGGTTTGTGTAATCAGTGAGACTTTGTTGAAGGAAACTAATTTTTCCTTTGCAAGTGGTTATAAATTGGAGATAGCTTCTGGGTTAGAGATATGGGCTTGTGTCTTTGTCCCCTCCCAGTACTGGGTCCACATATGGCTTAGACCCGTGCAGGCCCTGTGCATGCCACTGCAGTCTCTGTGATTCATAGGTCCATCAGTCCTGTTGTATCTAAAAGGCCTTGTTTCTTTGTTGTCTTCCATGCCCACTGCTCTTCCCATCTTTCTACAACCCCTTCTGCAGAGATCTCTGCAGCCTGTGAGGAGGGACTTGATGGAGACCTCCCAATTAGGACTGAGTGTTCCAAGGTCTCTCATGCCCTGTAAATTGTCCCACTGTGTGTCCCTGTGTTTGTTCTCATTTACTACAAAAAGGAGCTTCTCCAATGATGCCTGGGCAAGGCACTGACCTGTGAGTATGGCAGAACAGCAGAATGCACAATGGGTCTCAAGCTTACTAATGAGATGACCCTTTAATACAGTGGATCCTCATGTTGTGGTGATCTTCAACCATAAAATTAGTTTTGTTGCAACTTCATAACTTTAATTTTACTACTGTTTGGATGGTAAGAACCTGTGGTAGCCGTGGGTTGCCTGGTAGGGAAAGCTTCTGAGTCCCTGCCAGGTGTGGCTACTGGGGGTTTGGACAGTATGAGTTTGTAGGTATCAAGGCTGACAGGAAGGAATGGGAATGAGCTAGAAGGCAGGGGGAGCTGATAGGGCCCAGAGGAAGGAGGACATCTGGGCCTGCCTAGAGAATCTGTGGGTTCCCCAGGATGTGGAATCAGAGAGGGAGGGTAGGCTATATGTGATCTGATACAGGGTTGGGGAAGAGGGCAGCAAGAAGAGTGAAGATTGCCTACTTCAGCCCCAAGTAAAGAGTGCCTTCAGGTATTGGCAGCTGTTTCAAAAGATGAGGGAAGAAGGCTGAGTCCAGAGAGATCTGTGGAATTCCCAGGGAATGGAGGCAGAGAGGGAAGGCAGGCCCCTAGGTGGTCTGTACAGGCTGGGGATTTGGGGAATTTGCCCTTTGTGTCTGAACAGGATGTCTTGTGTATTCTCAGAATGGCCATTTTTTCTATCTCTATCACAAAATAATCTTTTCTTGTTAAATTTGAAAACTCACAAAGCACCATTTTTTAAAAGATAATTACTCTAGAAAATTAAAGATAAAAGTAACAGTCAATCGGGGAAGCTGTTATACTTTATCTTCTTAGTAAGAAAACCAGCAGGCAAAAATAATGTCAAAATTCTTGATTTTTTTGAGAATTCAGGAAACCTGCAGTATCCTAACACACCTGTATCATATCTTTACATGTGTAAATGAAAATAATTACACTTTCTTCTTTGGCATATCATAAAGTATTTTCAAAATTTATTAAGAAAAATGGTGTTTTCACCATTTTCCCAAATTCTAGCACACAGCTAGGGGAGAATTATTAATAACAGTAACAAAGTCAAGTTCTGACCATGTAATATGGGCCAGCAGCTTTAATTTCTCCATCTACAAAATGAGTAGATAAAGAAAGGACTCAATTTAAATAAATTGTGAGAGTTAAAGATAAGATGTGAAGTATCTGGGAATTAACTAGTCCCCCATGAATTTCATAGAGTGGTTGTAGTTACAGGGAAAGGCTAAAAGATTCTGGTGGTCTAATTTATTATCCAAATAACAGGGAGAAAAACATAATGTCCAATGTGTAAATCATATGTTTCAACAAAATTTTCCTTTTTCTGTCATCCTCAGAGCACTCAGTCGTGTGACTGGAAAAGGCAAGAAGACCCTACGTGAAGGTCTGACATTCATGGAGAATGAGACGGGTGAGATCTGGGGATGAAACAGAATATCTGCGGTTGGACATATGAGAGTGGATAGAAAACTGAGGTATCCTCTTGTGTGGTTCATTTGGATGGAGATTCTGAATTTGGTTAGTTGACAGCCCACCAGAACAGTGGCAGTTATCTCGGCAATCTACCAAAGTCCTGGTGACCTGCTGGAAACTGTCCATAATGTCTGAAAATAAAAAGAATTCAGCTCAAAGTACTGACATCACAGAGCACATGATGCATGTGACATTAGATTATCCCATGCAGTAACCTTTTCTCACTGTTTACAGGAGTTGCTGTTACCTCTGTGACTGAGTCAGCCAGCCAATTGGCATTCACCTGCCCACACTGATTAGCTTAGCGTGCTATTCTTAGTCACTTAACTAAAGACTTGTAGACAAAAAGACTACATACCCCATAAGGCAGCTTAATAGGTTTGCTAATTGCTTTTAATTTCTTTAAATTGTTTTCAGAGAGTATTGCTCTGCCTTTTGATAATGTATTATCACATTCTTCTTCTAGTAAATAGACATTAGACCATTTAAAATTGTGTATTTGTTACTTAAAACTATTGACACAAATAGCTTAACAGAAAGATTGACTTTATACAGTAGATTGCTAATACCTTGGAAGCAAATGTTTTCCTATTTTTAAAAATTTGGAAGAGGAGACCAAATTTTCATTTTCTAAAATAATGTCAAGATTTTTGTGCTCTTGAGGGCTGGAGAGCTAGTTCAGAAGTTAAGATCACTTGCTGCTCTTGTAGAGGACCTGAGTTGGAGTCCCAGCACCATCTGTAATTCCAGCTCCTAATGCCTTCTGCTGGCCTCTCCAGGAGCTGAACATCCATGGTGCACATATACACAGCCAAGCAAGACACTCATGCACCCAAAAGGGAATAAGCAAAGTACTTTGATGCAAAGTATATAGAATATGTTATTCACACAGATGTCTGTAGTAGGATTAGGTTAATCCAGAGCCTTAAAGCTAAGAGAAAATACTTGACTCTGAGTAACATAGTCTCCCAATGTGTGAAAAAGACATAAAATTGTCCTTATCACCATGAAATGTATGTACCCTCCCTAGTCTGCTCTCAGCCTTTATGCAGTGGACAGATGTCAACAAAGAGACATATAACTGGTCAGAATGCTAAGAAGAGACTAGGTGCTCAGCCCTGAGTGGAACACCTCTATCAATGGCCCCCGCCCTGCTATTTCCAACCAAGGCTCCCAAGAGATAGCAAAAAAAGAAGACAGGAAGAATGCAAGAGACTGAAAATGGGGAGGAGTGCTGTGGAATGCTGGTTTCTGGGTATGGCATGGCTACCTAAGAAATGAATGCACAGCAACTGTGGAATTGTGCAAGAGGAACAGAAGATCTCCAGGCCCCACCCTCACTCAGGTGCTTTCTGAAGGAGAGAGAATAGAACCATGCATTTCTACAATGTGGCCACTGATGAAGTGACAGGCATGGGTGGGCGGGTGGCCTCGTGTGCTCATAAGGGCAAGTACCAACTGGATTTCGCACTTACATAATTAAAACAATACCATGAAATTGTTGGGGGATGCACTGAGGATAGACTTGGAAGGGGAAGTAGGGATGTATGTCATAGTAAGCTTCAGTTATCAACTGGACACATACGGTAAGAGGGAACCAACCTCAACGGAGGCTTTGTCTCTATCAGATTGGCCTTTGGGAGCATTTTATTGGTTGTTAATTGATATGGGAGAGCCCAGCCCATAGTGGGCAATGTTATCCCTGGACAAGTGGGCCTGGGCTGGGTGAGAATGATAGGTGAGCCAGTCAAAGGAGACAAGACCGTAAGTAGCTCTTCTCCATGGTCTGTCTCTGTTTCAATTCCCGCCTCCAGGTTCCTGCCTTGAGGTCCTGACCTGCCTTCTCTCGGTGATAGACTGGTACTTGGAAGCACAGTGTGAAAGACACCCCTTCCTCCTCAAGTTGTTTTGGTCACTGTTTTATCACACCGACAAGGAAGCACACTAGAACAGTGTATGTGGTCACATTTCTTTGTATACGTGTCTGAAAATAAGATAAAGTGAGGAGTGGGGTCAAAAAGTTAGAACAATACTATATTGAAAGATAACATTATGCCAATAGAGAAATGGAAATTAAAGCTACCGGGTGCACCCTGATTTCATAAGCTGAACCTGGAAAGACCAATACCCAACCCTGATGCGAACATGGAGGGACTGGAACTCTCACGGGTCTACTGGCGGGAATGCAAGATGCTGCAACTTGTTTGGGAAAGAGTCTCCTGATAAGATCCAAGGAGAGCATTCTGGGAGGGATACTAAAAACACGACGATGCATAGGTTGCACAGCCTAAATGTCCGTGGGAACCAGCATCTCCTAATCTCTGTGTGTGGTTAGTGTCTGAACATGTGCACAATATGATCGATCGAATTAGAGCTTACCCAAATGTTTTTGAAACTGTTGCATGACTGGGGAAGATCGGCATACATTTAAAACCCCACCTTCTCCCAGCTTTGGTTTTACAGTGTTCTTGACCTGGGTCTTACTTTAGAATAGCCCGCAAGTCCAATGCCCAAGGCTACACTCCAGATAGACGTAATCACAGCCTCTGTGGGGTGACTCCTGGACATTAACCCAAATTTAAACAACTCTGCCCTCATAAGTTTTTAAAAAGCAATTGAACTTGAGCACAAAGTTTTGAACTTCTGGGTCGGGATTTCACTTACATTCTGCAAATCATGATATTAAAAAAAAAAAGCCATTTGATGGCATTACCTTTGTCTTTGTAGACATAAACTGACTCATCAGTCTGTGTCTAAATGTATCACACAAGAGGCTGGGGGCCCTGTCCAGTTTTTATATGCAACCTAAAAGAAATAAATGGAGGTCTGGATCGCAACTCACATTCCTAGTCTCGGGTGCTAGTAGCAGGATTGTGAGGAGGAAGTAGGATTCGTTTGGCATAACCTGGAGAAGTAAGAAACAGTGACCCACCTGTTTGTTTTCATGCTGGCACTTTTGCCAAAAGCCCAGGGAAGAGAAACGTGCCTATGTAATTTCTGAGGAACATACTGTCTCGAATTCTTCCAAGCTTCTAGAAGTCAGTCAAAGCAGTGGCAGTTTCTGTCATTTGCAGTTGATCAGGAAAGAAGGAGTATAAAAAATCAGCAAAGACTTTAAGCATCATTCAAGTAAAAACAGTAAGAACAGAGCAGCAGCATTGTCAATCCACATGCTAAAGCAGAAGGGGGAATTTCACAGGGACCCCCCTAGACAATGGGAAGCTGTTGGCTGCTGGGAGATGGAGAACAAGCCTCTTCCGGGAATGAGGCCCCTAATTGGTTATCCAAGACAGAGACTACTTAGCCTTGAAGCCATAAATACACAAATAACAAAAATGGACTCAAGCAGGCTCTATTCATATTTGTGCATGCATATGCCCATACAGATATATATAATAAATATAATCAAATGTAAAGAGTTTATCAACTTGAGAGGGGCATGGGAGCCATTCAAGGTGGTAACTGAGAGGGGCTAGAAGGAGTGTGTATGGGGAGGAGTGATGTTATTCTATTTTAATTAAAAACAATTTTTTTTTTCGTAAAAGGAAAAAACTGTTTCAGGGCTCGTATTCTCTAGTGTTTGCAGCCCCACAGAGCCACATGGCACTTACTTCCTCAGCAAGCTCTAGATGCACTGGTACTAGGTAACAAAGGTCAAAGGTCAGGGCACTGGTAACTGATCAGAAAAGGCAGTTACCACAGTGACCTGCAGCATGAAGAGGGGTAAAGCAAGTCCTACCCTACCCCTGGACACTGAGCCAAAGAGAAGACGGCACGGGGACACATTGAACATAAAACCTCTTGTCACACAAATGGCTTTCATTCTTTTTCCTTGGCGTTACATGAGTTTTAGCATCCTGCCTCCAGGCAGGAATGAGGCTACACCTCTCTGCTGACCTCACGTTAATGGAAGCTACTTTCCACAGCTTCCCACTGGCCTCTACTTGCTCTAGAGCCCTCCGACTTCCCCTCCCATGCTTACGCTCCTGAAGGTCTAACGTGACACCCCTGAAGTCTGATCTCCCACTCAGATAGTGGCTTGATCCAACATTGGCAACCATAGGGAAATACCATGCACTTGATGACAAGGCTCCTGACTCAAATTCATCAAAATCCTAAACTGCTTGAAAAAGTGGCTCTACCTCTCAGCCTTCTTCAGGCAGACCCTTGCAGTACCACAGCCTTTAAGGTGTTTTATCTACTAAACATAAATTGAAGAGCTGAGGCGGGGAACAGGATAACCACACTTTCCACTGAATTTGCCTGATTAAAAGCTCTTGTTCTGCCTATTACAATAGCCACTACTCACAAATGCGCAAATGCCAGGTCTACCCCGAGCCATCCTATATGCGACCCTCCCTAGAGTTATCTACAAAAAGAGAGAATACAGAAAATTCCCAAGAACTTTATGTTGGTTATATGTAAAAGAAATTCTACTTTAACTTATTGAACTAGGTGAAATAATATAAAAATTAATTTTTCACCATCTCCTCTGTAGTCTTCTTTGAATTTGCATGTTGGCAAACAATGCACTCAAGAGTAAAATTTCAACAAAGTGAACTTCAAACATCTAATGGCTTTTATAGCAAAGACATTTACCAGGAAGCAAAACAGTCTATGAAAATAGAAAGAATTCCTCAAGACATAGAAGAATAGTTTTATTCAGGCAGTCTGAATGGACAAGGAAACAGTGCTGTATAAGGCAGATTGGTGACCATCAAGTGTCGTTCCCTTTAAGGTAAAGCAAAAACTTGTTTTACTGCCAGGCTTAGGTTGACTGGGATCCTTTGGACTGGCTGATGAGAATCTTCTGGGTGTTGAATGATCAGCTGATGCCTATGTTGAGTTTGATTCCATGCCACCTAGCATGGGAACTCCATTCTTGCTTGGCCTCAAGTGCTGGAGCCTAGTTCAGGAACTCACTCCAAAGCAATGCCTCTCATTTATTTTATTTCATGACTTATATGCATGGCAAGTATTACATTTATATTTTACACTACTAATCTAGAGCTCTATTTTACCCCTAGGCATCACTTTCTAGTTGTTTTTATAATGCTTACTTAGAATTTACACTCTTCATACATAATCAGTAGGTACAACTAATTCCATAGGGAGATGAACACTAGGGTGTCCATAGTTACCCATGTGTATGCTCATGTGAATGACTGCCTGTGGCTTTAGAAAACAAACAAAGAAACAACAACAACAACAAAAAAAAAATGGCCTCAAGTATCCTGAGCAGCTAAAGTTACAACATAGCAACAGTACCACCAAGAAGCAACAAAGTCACTATGCCAAACAGCCACATTGGAAGAGGAGTGACTATTGTCAGGGAGGTAGAAGCCTGGAAATGGTGCTTTGAAAAGTTGGTACATGTGAGCCTGGTATATGCTGATGTTTGAGAGCTTCCATCCCAGAAAAAGTACAACAAGTATGTCTGGATCCAGGATGCACACCTGCTTCTTCTAATTCTTTGGTTTCAGACTGTAGAGAACACAGATGGCAAGCCCAGTAGTGACTTAAATAAGGTGAGCTTTTTTTCATCAAATTGTCTTGCTGAAAGGCACGTTCCTACTGTGTGAAGAGGTTACCCTGAGACATTGTTAAACTGTGCACATAATAATAGAGTCTTGATCTCCGTTTTCCCATTGATCACCTTTAAAATTAACCTGGGACAGCTTAATAGGAAAACACAGAAAGCAATGTATTCAGTGTTACAAGAAATGCTGTGGGTGATCCTTCTAGAATGTTTTTACTGGTCAGCAAGCCCTTTCATCCCGCTCCTGCTAGTGATGAGTACACAGCTTATACCAGTTACATTCTCCAGGGCCTTGCCCTGGTTTGACTGGAGCCAGCTTGCTTAGATGCCCTTAGGAGGTTACCCGGACTCTATCACCAGCCTCACTTCCATGCCTTCCCTCTACTCCCAACATGTGGCCAGGGGCTGACTGACATGAAGATCCCAGAGCTTGGCCCTAGGATCAAACACTGTGCACTGATATTTAAACTACAAACTCTCACCAAAGTCAGTCCAGTGGCCACACCCTTGCTTAGCCCTTCTGCTTCCTCCCTTTGCTTGACTCCCTCCTTCACAAAGTTTACTGAGAACGCCTTTCACAAAACATGCACAGCCATATCCCTGCCTAATGGTCTCCCTTTGGGTAATTTAACCATGACAGTGGGTGACTATGCTGAAATTCTCTGGTTTATTTTTAACGTTTTAAATTATCTGCTGAAAAAAATGTAGTCTCCTCATTGCCCATTCAGCTGGAAACCAAATAACACTCTCATCAAGCTACTGTTTGGGAAGGAATGAAAAATAATTTAATGATATCCAAAACAAAGCATATGAAACAGAATAATTTGTAAGTATCCCACTGTCCTAACTCTTCATGCATTGACCATACTAGCTACCTAGCCAGAAAGACATGATGAATATGGAGCTGCAAAAAAGAACCAAGATAAAAGCAGGTTCGCTTGTAGAAATGCTACAGTGGCTTTGAATAATTCGGAGTCTAGGAATCCTCTAGGGATTTGCTAAGATTTAAGGATTCCTATTTCTAACTACGCATGGAAAACACACAGACACACACACAGACACAGACACACACACACAGGTCAGGACTGAATGAAGGAAACCATATGTGACATAAATCCATGCAGGCAGTATGGTTGCTTCACAATGAGGAATATGTACATGACTGACGCACGAGAAAGACAGAGGAGAGTAGAGATATATACTATAGTTTAATAACATATATGTGAGATATTTGTACAGTGAAATAAGTAGCAAACTGGCCTTGAATTAGTCATTTTCTATAACCCTTTCTCACATATACTGAGTTTGGAGCTTTTTCACCACACACACACACACACACACACACACACACACACACACACACACACACACACTTCTTCTTAATGACAACACTCATACCTTGATAATTACTTTATTTTTCCCCATAGAGATCCTCATGAGCCTCTCCCCAAGGAAGATAGAATGGTAACTGGCTAAATCCTGTGCGTGTAACCACAGATGCAGTTGCGTTCCTGCATGCAACAGTCATCCTGTACACAGAAGACAATGTCTTGCATTATTCCTTACCAACCTGTGGCTCTTACATTCTTCCCACATCCTCATCCTTAATAGTTTAAATGTCCCCCTTAGGACCAAGTATCCCACATTCACTCACTTTCAGGAGTTGTATTAACATGCTACAAAAAGATGCTTACATGATGAAGACTGACCAAGCCACTAACTTATGAATGTAAAGATGAGTATTTAGAAGGTAGTTTGACACCATGTCCTTTTAACAAAAATAACAGAAGTAGGGCCTCCTCTTGGGGCCTAAGGACTCTTTAGCCACAGGTTCTTGGCCAGGTTTACCCCAACCTTTTCCAACTTTGAGTTACACAAGGCACCATTTTCCTCACAATAATACTGTCAAAGGCTGATCATGAGAATCTATTTTCCCCTTAGAAACTAACAATATCCTAGTTCTTTTCAAATTTTAATTTGTGCTTTTCCATAAAGTTTAATGAACAACAGTTTAGAAATGAAAGAAGCAGTTGGAACAGCAACAAAACATGTGCAAAGAGAAGATATGATATTTAAATCTATATAAGATATTGGGGAGCTTATGCCTATGCTCACAGTTTTTGTGAGACTGGGACAAAAAAGACTTCTGTGAGTTCAAACTCAGCCTGGGCTGCAGAGTAAGTGCCAGGCCAATCTGCCTTACAGAGTGAGACCCTCTCTCAAAAACAAAATGAAACAAACAAAATATTAGAGGAGAGTGGTAAGGGTCCAATCTCGACTATGCTTGGTCTTAGCCAAGCCTAGCTTCCCACGAAATCCCCCCCGCAAAAAAATGCTTGAAAAGTTTCCATGAAAAAAGATTGAAAAACTCTGCAGACTTCAAAGAGCTCTTTAAGATGTTTTGATGAGTTACGTGTAAATGAGCATGCAGATTAAATTTCCATCTCGGTCCACATGTTCTTAAAGCTTTGACAGGAAAGGGCTTTGCCAAACATGCTGGGTTCTGCTGAACTCAAAGCAGTTGGCTATATTCAACTAACCCAAATGTGGCAGGCTCCCCCATCCAGCACCCACAGCACTAATTCAAAGCACGGTGAATAACTAGCAAGTGTCGATAGTAAGCACAATGTATACAGAGGGTTAAAGTGAATGGCAACTAATTCTCTGCTCATGGACAGGAGGAGGTGAGCTGTAGAAGTCCATTTCCTTATCTGGGTTTTAGTTTGACAATTACTGGCTTAGCCTAGAAATACAGTTTTTAGTATCTACTATATGTCGATCACCATTACGTCATTATACACATAGTATAGTGACTTCCTAGTATGAAATAGATTTCCTTTTGCAAGCCTAAGTGCATTGCCACTTCTGAGAGGGCAGTGAACGCAGAGCCAAAGGGTGTGCAGCTCCGGACTGAAGATGTTCAAATCTGTACATTCTCCCTCTACCCAAGCATGAAACAGACAGACTGGTTATACGTTCCTGGCATGGTTCAAGAGCTGGAAACCGCATCCTTAATGTAGTGATCTGCTACTGCATGCTGGTCCTACATACTATGCGCCCCGATGTCACAGCTCCTGACTGGAATACATCAACTTGTGGGCTGGAGGTATAGTTGGTACGTGAAGATCGCAAAACACCATGAACTGCCACAAACCTAGTACTACCTGGAAAACAAATGCCAGTGAATTTCCTGATGCTAAAACTAACCAAATTTGAATTGGGAGTGCCAGCATAAAAACAAACAAACAGTTACTAGTTCTCTTTATTGACCACAGTGCTCAAAACTCTCCGCTAGCCAAGTTCTTGATCCCAAGGCAGTATGAGATTATACCTGATTCAAGAAGGGCTGCTACTAATTAACACTTTAGACGTTTCTGAGCCCGTCCATGTGTTCCTAATGAGAAGTAAAATGGGATCATCTCACTGTCCCTCAAGGCAGACCCGAGGAAGGGGGAGACAGCTGAATGACTGAGCTTCCAATCTTCAAAAGAAAAAGAGAAAAGATTATAGGATGTGGAGTCTTTTGATTTTAGTCATTCTGGGAGCAGAGACCCTGCATTCTATTTCTTTTTCATGTTTCCTTACGATACCTAATTCAAAAAACGCCATCTATTAACTTGAAAGCTCTCTGAAGGCTAAAGGAGCGAGTGGCAGGCACTGAGGAGGAACAGTTAGGAGAGGCTGTGCCCCAGCAGAAAGAATCTTTACTGGAGAACCAGTCCATTTTCTGAGGGTCACTCATTTTTGATGGCGTGGGAAAGGCACTCAGCTTGAGATCTACAGCATGTTCCCTGCACAGGTTGAAAACAGGGGAGCTGGGGCAATGAGTAAAGCCTACCTCCAGCCTCCAGGAGTGAAAGGGCTGTCTCATGTGGGCCACTGTTGTCAGTTCCTTCCACAGCCACCGTCTCACGGCTATTGAGTTACCGTAGATATTATGGAAATGAATCCCTGTGCTGGCAACCACCCCATGCTAAAGGAACTCGTTCCCTAGATCAAGGATTGCACAACCAAACAAGAAGAAAAATGCACACACAGACACAGACACAGACACAGACACACACACACACACACACACACACACACACACACACACACACACACACACCACCTCTTGCAGAGTTTGGAGACTTTTGTACTTCCCATTTTGTGGTGTCCTATCTTTGTCATGTGTTCTGAGGTCACATGATATATTCTCAGTTTTTAAGCCTCTCAGCTTTCACAGAACAAAGGCACTGATCAGATCCTCCCAGTACATAAATTATGTCAAGCAGTAAGTCAGGCAATTCTGGAGGCAGCTTTGACTTTTTTAGGCCACCGGGACAACTATAACTGAGTTACTGCTTCTGTGGAATAAGGAGACTCTTGTCCTGATTTGAAAGAGCAAGTGTAGTTTCTTAAAGGGCCAGTCTAGTAGCTATTGAAACCCTGGAGGTATGACAACAGTCTGGTCACACGTCAGGAGGGTATTCCTGGGACTTTACACACAGTACCCATGAATCAAAGTGGCCATGTATGGTAGTGGGCAGAGAACGTGATGACAAAAATCAGTGGCTTGATAAATGGATGCATTTCTGAATGGTCAATCCTGTGTCACTCCTCAATCCTCTTTATTGATCAATTCTGTGCCCCTGGTGGAACATAGGAGAGAGGACCACGAAGGCAGGTAACCCCAAACTGCAGAACCTCAGGGATTAAAGCTACGTGTGAGGACAGCAGGATGGCTTGCTGGGCTGTGTGCCAAGGGATCGGGAGCTGTCTCCTGTCCAGTCCCAAAAATGTGCTGTCAATTTGCTGTCTGAATAAAAAGTTACACATCACAAGCATGCACAGCTGGGTAGCACACAAGTATTTTTTTAGAAATATATACTAACTTACAAAATTTCTATATGGAAAAATAAGTAATACACTCACAAATACGTTTGAATATCTTCAAATATCATTACAATAAAAAGGAATATAAAAACAATAGGATATACTATATGATAAAAATTTCTTATAAGAGTTACAGTTCAATCTGTAAATTTCAATATTTGGAAGTTATTTTAGGCATTTTTACATTTTTAATATCTTATTTGTTCCTTTCCTGTAAATATATATTTCAGAATAATTAAAGTTAATGGTATAAGGTGTATATTTAGTTTGAGTCATTCTTTTGTCATTTGATTTTGTATTGTACTGCTTGTTGAAAAATTTTAAATTAATAACTTAATCCTAATTGTACAACATTATCATCCAATTTTAAGTCATATGAAGTAAAATTACAACACCATACCTCTCTGAAACCACCACCCAAAATCAGTTTGAGCCTTCCTTTTTAATTTTTTATCTGTCTTGAACAAGGTAACAACATCTCTACATTGAAAAAACAGAGAAGATGAAGACAGAAAGGAAAACAGGGAGGAGGAGAGGAAGAAGGACAAAAGAAGAATAAGTTTTTTTACTCATTTTCTACCCGTGATTCATAAAGAAGATTTCACAATTTGTAATAATTAATCCACATTATTCAAGTAAACAAAGAAACTATGTCTGCATTTTAACAATTGAGGTGTCTTTCTTGCAGCATAGCTTAAAATGTGATTAAATTATTCCTCTACAGTAGTTTGAAAACACTATTTTATTTATTCTTTGATAATCTCACACAATATATATTCTATTCATATACCCATCCTCCCCACTCTATTCATATACTCATCCTACCCATAAACAGTTTGTGTTGGATAATTTACTACTGCCTATGTGCCTATGGGACTTGCCCTGGAATATGGTTAATATAACCCTGTGCCACTTCATTCTCTTATAACCTAAACTAAAATAAGATATATCTTTGCCTATGTAAGGTTATTTATATGTGCAAGACTTCATATAAGCATTCACAAATTTATACAGTGTGTGTGTGTGTGTGTGTGTGTGTGTGTGTGTGTGTTTGAAGGTCTGAAAAAACTGATATCAGTTATTTCCCTTGATTGCTCTCCACATCAGTTACTGAGGTAGAATCTCTCAATTAAACACAGGTCTTGCTGATCACCAAGTCTAATTAGACATCTTATCAGCTGCCTCTGCCTCCCAAGTGCTGGGATTGCAGGAGTCCATGCTGCCTGCCTGGCTCTTACATAGGTTCTGAGGACATAAACTGCTGTCCTCCTCCTTGGGGGACAGTCACCTTTGACCACCACATTCACTTGCTGACTCTGAAAATGTCTGTCCTCTTCCCAGTTCCCCCAGCCCTCACTCATTCTCATCTCCGTCTTCTGGGCATCCTGCCTCCTCCCAACCTTGAACCTTAGCTCTGCACTTGCTACTCCTGACTGTGACACGCTGGCTGAATGTTCCAGCAGCAGCTCATACCAACTTGGCAAGTAAAGCAAGGACTTTCTTACTCCTTCTATTGGCTCTCTCCATTACCCCCCTCCCTTCTGTCTCTTACCTCTGCCTCCTCTCTACCTCTCTCTGTTCTTTGCAAGTTGTTGCTCAGATCACAAAACACATTCTTTGCTTTTGCCAATAGCTCTCTGGGCCTATGTTTCTATGGGAGATACTAACCATTTAATTTTGATCAGCGAGAACACAAAAGAAATGTAATGACTTCTTTAAGAATTGAGTCAGAGGAGAAATATACAAGAGGAGAGAGAGAGAGAGAGAGAGAGAGAGAGAGAGAGAGAGAGAGAGAGAGAGAGAGAGAGAGGGGGGGGAAGAGAAAGGAGAGAGGAAAGAGAGGAGAGTGGAGAGAGGAAAGAGAGAGGAAAGAGAGAGGAAAGAGAGAGGAGAGAGAGGAAAGAGAGAGGAGAGAGAGAGAGAGAGAGAGAGAGAGAGAGAGAGAGAGAGAGAGAGAGAGAGAGAGAGAGAGCACAGGGAGTCATTATAGGTTTGAAGAGAAAACTGACTCTAGAGAAATGTCCAGAGACCTACAAGACTGACCCCAACTAACAATTTGAGCAACAGTGGAAAGGCTACCATAAATGCTCTTCTCTGATAATGAGATTGATAACTAACTTATCCACCATCATAGAGCCTTCATCTAGTAGCTGATGGAAACAGAAGCAGACACCCACAGCTAAACACTGAGCCAAACTGGAATCCAGACGCAGAGGGGGAGGACAAGACCAGGCTATAGAAACCCACAGACAGCTGACCTGAACAAGGAGGAGCTAATGGGTCCCCAGACTGATAGCTGAGAATCCAGCATTGGACTGACTCAGACCCCCTGAACATGATTCTCAGCTAGAAGGCCTGAGCAGTCTAAGGAACCTCTGACAGAGGAACCAGTATGTATCCCTGGTGCACAAACGGACTTTGGGAGCACATTCCCCATGGAGGAATACTCCCTTAACCTAGAGGCAGAAGGGGGGGTGGCTAGTCCCTACTCCAAATGACTTGACTGATTGTATTGACCCCTCCTGGAAGGCATCACTCTCCCTGTGGAGTAGGGGGGATGGGGAGGGAGGGAGAAAAAGAGGGAGAGAGAGGGAACTGGGATCGATATTTAAAATAAGAAAAATAAATAAATAAATTTTAAAAATATTGACTAAAAAAATTGAAATCAGAAGCTGAGGCTCTTAACACTCGCCCCCCCCCTTGCTAATAAATATGACTAGAGTAATCTCACCAATCCTACTCAAACAAGGGACCCTGGGAAATGGTCACTCACTACCTCTTTGCCTCAAAACAAAACTCTTGATTGTCAGATACAATGATGATCTTTGTTAGAGGCAGAGATTAAGAGAAACAGGTCACTCTCCCATTTGTCCTGAGCAGCCCAAACTTAAAGTACAACACTGTACAATTGTCTAGGCACTCACTGCTGTGTATGGGCAATCACAAGGCATAGCTTGCTTCCAGGAAAACAAACGTATTTGTTCAATGAGAAGGTTTGCTGGGTAAACAAGAAAATGACAGACAACTCTGCTGTAGGACATCCATTTCTTTGTACAATGGGGAGAACCACACCCATGCCAGATGGGCAAATGGATAATATGCACATTTGCCCTGAAATTCTTCCCCCATTTGACCTTCCTTTAAACTATGAGGCTGAAGGTTTTGTCCCTCATGGCAGCTTACTACATCTTTATCCCTTCCTCTAAGTAGGATCATTTCATTGTGACTATGACAAATGCTTAAGAAGTTATAGACAATGACTATGGTTCCAGGTAAGAAATAAATCATAGAGGAGAAGAGACATATTGGATACCTTACATATTGGTATCTTACATATTGGATACCTTCTGGTCAGTGGCGTAGTCCTGGGAGATTCATGTTTTTTGTGAGCTCTTTGGAAACATGATCGAGAACCATGTGCTTGTTTGTTTAGGAATGCTCTTGGGAGACAGATATGCAAAGAATGAAACAAAGACACTAACCTTTAACACAGGAGCCGGGACTGCAGCTTACCATATGGGACCATTGGGAGCTGATGTATCCTTCAAGGTTATCCCAAACTGAAGCAAAGGGCGAAGTTCTGTACATCCACATTGACTAATACAGGACACAATTACAATCTTGGTGATGCGATTCCACAGTACC
The DNA here is from genome assembly GCA_030556225.1 of Cricetiscus sungorus. Lineage (NCBI taxonomy): Eukaryota > Metazoa > Chordata > Mammalia > Rodentia > Cricetidae > Cricetiscus > Cricetiscus sungorus. The sequence continues at coordinate 16,755,467 of JANBXA010000731.1, forward strand.
AAGGGAAACTCCCAGGACCACAAAGGGGCGATCCTTCAATAGCCAATATATTACCAGTGATGAGTCTCAGAAGAGGGTTGTTTTGAAGAGACTAGAAATCAGCCCTGAAGCAGGAACCTGGCCAGAGCCCCACAGAACACATGACAGTCTACCTCTTGAACTATTCAGCCCCACTTGTTTCTGATACCATTTTTTTTTATTCCATTTTTTTCCACTTTGGGAATAGCTTCTCCCAGACAAAACTGGTTATGTCCCTCAGGGATGTTTTTAGAAGACAGGGAAAATTGAAGCACTGTTGTACCTGCTGTCAAAGCCCACAAGTGACACTCACTGTTCCTGCGTCATGTACTTTTCTAGGTTCCCCTCATTTTCAGCCAGTACCTCTTCTTTCCTAGGTCACTTACATGGTACAATGACCCAGACCCTTATCTCTAGTCACCACTCAGTTCTTACACTGACCAATATGCTTGTCTATTTACTGTGAAAGACGAGCATGTGATCACCCAACACAGCCTTCCTATGTCAGGGAGCAGATTCGTGCCTCCTTCTAATGATCAGATGAGCTAGTTCTGTCACTACAGAGACACATTTCTCTTTATTTTTATTGTTTATTTAGTCATTTGGTCATGTATATATTGTTGTGTTTATGTAAATGTGTGCCACATGTATATGGGTATCCTTAGAGTCTAAAAGAGGGCATTAGATCTTCTGGAGTTAGAATTACAGGCAATTGTGAGATGGTGTGTGTGTGTGTGTGTGTGTGTGTGTGTGTGTGTGTGTGTGTGTGTGTGTGTGTTTGTCCTCTGAAAAGACACCCTCAGCCCCCACAACTCATTTTTTATTGGTTTCTTGGCATAGAGATCTGAGGTGACTACGTAACAGTGATATTTTCAGATTTATAAGACTCACCACTCTCCGATAAAAGCATTGTCCTCTAGAAACATGGACTTTTTGACCAGCAGAGCCTCCTGCTGACAGGATGATCCTGTCTTAGAACATATCATCCTAAGCTTGTGTGTGTGTGTGTGCGTGTGTGTGTAAGGCCATCATGAAACTATTAAATCAGCAGCTACCAACATGCTGTGGGATCAGGGGATCCACACTCATAGGCCCAATCCTTTGCTGTACACTCAGTACATTGGTCTAAGCCCCTGTCACACCATATTCACGCTGATGCATCCACTTTGTCAGTACTCCAGCACTGAATGGAGGCTCTGTCAACAGGAGGCGAAAATTAATGTTCAGACCATGTGTAAGTAACGGTAAAGATGCATCACTGCCTTTCTTGATCACAAAAGGCCTAAAAGTTATCAGCTTTCCACTGAGTGCATGGTCATTTTCCTCCGCAAACGAGCCCTCTTAGGACAGTGTCATTAGGTCAGGTGTTAATAGTAATGGCAGTTAGATTAGTCGTGATGAGAAAAGGGGAGACTATACATACTCCTACTCCATCACCATGACTACTGTATTCATCCCACTGTGTCTTTGCTGTGTTAGACACGTCCCAATGTTCAGCTGATTACATCATTGCTGGTAGTTTGGTTACTGAATCAGTTTCCTAATGTGAATCCATCCAAGCTGCATTAGTGTGAGATCCTAACCACTTTGTGCCCATTCTCCTAGGCCCACTGAGGTTCTTCCTCCTCACAGCTCTGTCTACAGTCTTCCAGCCTTTGCCATTCCTCATAGCCCATGGCTCTATGTCCGTTTTTTACTTTAGGCTACTTTTCTTTCCACATAAAGTGGATGTGCCACTTGGCATTCTGCCCACGCACAGAATTTTCTCCTGGACTCTGCCCTCCAAGGTCCCACCTGTGGAGGTTGTAGTACATAACCTTTCAATTGTATCAACCTACACAGGCTGGTCTGTGACTACACCCAGCCCTTTCCTCCTAACTAGCTGGTCACAAGCTTCTCTCCATGCTCACGTGACCCTTCTGGAGAGGTGCTTGAGCCAAGAGACTGAAACGGAGCCAGTTCATGGTGAGCAGCACTGTCTGCATAGCCAGTAAACTGCCCCCTACTCCATCTCTTCTGGGACACAGAGGCAAAGCGAGAAGCAGTGTTGGAATGTTGTGTGCCTTCTAAAACTATGGATTTCAACACTGTGGTTTGTCCACAAATACCATGCAGCATCCCTTCCCACCACAGACACCTCTGGCACCAAAGAGTCTGTTAAACCCCGTGCCCAGAGCAGCAGAGCTCTTTCCTAGTGTAGGCCCCACTCATACTTGGCAACCTTCCATATCAACAGTTAGGAAATGCATCAGAAAAGCATTCCACGTGTGAAGCATACGGTTCCCAGAACCCAAAGCCACCTCCCAAATCCTGGACTTTTTCTTGCCAGTCGTATGAGATGATACAATTTAGAAGGAGTACAAAAATGCCCCCAAAACACTTAACTCCCAGAAAATACCTTTGACCCTAATGAGCCTCGGAGTCTTTGTGCAATTTATCTCTGACACTAGTGTAGCTGCGTTGCATCACAGCCTCTGACATACTTACCACTTCTTCCTAATCGTTTTCAATTAGTGGGGCATTGTCACTATAGAAAGCCTATATGATAAACTGAGGAATGTCCAGACTATCCAGGTCCCCTCAGGGAATGAGAATTAACATAGTTGTGAGGCAAGATGCTCAGTATATAGTGTTATTTATTCAACATGAGTGGAAGCTGTATATAATACTTTTCCTGATAACCAGAAAAGAATGTATGCAAAGTCAGTGGTTGCATACCACAGTAATTTTCCCCTGCACAAGGCTGCTATAGGAGTCGGCTTTATGAAGCTACATGTGTTTCTTTGCATCCTTCCTATGCATTTTCTCTATCTTTAAGGATCAATCCACACTACTGTCCTGGGATGCATTATTGATTTTTGATTCATTATTGTCAATGAAAGGAGGGAGAAGAAAGGAAGCTTCAGAGGTTTCTACGGGCTTTCATCTTTGTGCTCTCACCCACAGGCAAATCCAACAATGTGGGGGTTCCACTACCTGCAAAATGCTTTCAGGCTCATTATATACCCAGCTAACAGTGGACTAACAATCAGCTTATCCACACACCAACTGTAAATGGAACTAGGGTGAATCAGAGGGTGATTTGTCTTTACTCTTTTTCTTATCTTTACTCTTTATTCTAACTTATAGTGGGCCCCAATCTGTCCCTGCTGCCAAAGGTTCTGGTATCCCCCCCAAGTGTATTCAATAATTATTCTTCTAATTCTGAGCTTTAATTGCAGCCTGAACTAAGTAGCTGCCTTCTTTTCTCTGACTCTATGCTGTACTCCCAAACCCAGGAAGCTTGTTCCCAGATGTAGACCGGGTTAGGAAGAATAGACCGGAATGTGGAAATGCCATCAGTGGAGAAAAAATGTCCCCAAAGCACCTTTTGGTATCAGGCTATCTCTCTTAACTTCCATAAGGAAATTAAATTATGTCACTACAAAGAATAATGACGACGTAGTAATTATTTGTGAACTTAATAGACAAACTCGTCAAATGCAATAATTGTTCTTCGCATTTCCTATGTCTGCCCGTGGCTTGACTGTTGCCATAGTGGACTCAAACCTAGTGCTGAACAGAGCTTTCTCTCCTCCTCATCCACTGGCAGGAAACATGTTATGTCTCAGCACACCAGGGGATACCCGGTGACCTGCTGGGGAGCGTGAGCTGGAGCAGTTCCTGTGACAGCATGTGCCACTTTGCCTTAGTAAAAATTACCAAACTGAAAACAGATGGCAGCTGCAGATGCTGAGAAACTGAAGCATAGAAACAAAGCCCTTTGCGTGGGACACTCCCTCCTCATTTGATCAGTTCCTTTAGGCAATTCTGGTGTGTGTGTGTGTGTGTGTGTGTGTGTGTGTGTGATCAAGACTTCAGGGGGGCATGTCTGTGTGTCCTGCACAAGGTTGTAGCCTAAAGAAGAAACTCCTTAGGATGTACACTAGAGTTGATTGAATAACAGGGTGGTCTGTTCAGGAAGAATCCACTACACACAGGGGGTCCCCTTTGATTATTTCTACTTTTGTCATCAGAAACAAACATGGGTTTCTTCACTATTTTCCTGGCTATCCCTTTATTGTGTTGCTTTCTTCTGTCTCATAGTCCCTTTCTCTTCAGGTGATTCTACACTTTGCAGTATTATGAAAACATTGGATGCCAAATGCAACCATTACATTTCATGAAATCTAAGCAGCGGTTCCTACCCTTGAGAGATATGCAGACTAGTTTTTGAAAGAAGAATTAATGAATACATCTTTGAATATTTTGTTATTTTTCAAATTTGCTCCCAACCCCTAACCAGGCTATAAGGCAATTTACTTCCTTCACTCATTTTAACTACCTTCTTGTCTGCAGACTTTCTTCCCATCCTACCTCTATAAAGTATGATACTTATTTTGCAGTCTTTGCAAAATAAGATGCTGCTATTGAGTCACTGGTCTGTGTAAGAGCCAGTAATCTCTCAACATTGCTTGCCAGCTAGAAAAGAAGGGGATGATGCCTACAGACCCAGGTTTAATCTGCCTAGAACGCAACAGATTTCCTAAGCAGTTTCAATACTATTACTCCATCATCATTCCTGTAACCTAGTTAATTAATTGTTTAGAAACTGCATATACTTTCTTTCCTGGTGTTGTTTTCATTATTCAGAGAGTTCTTTGCATTATCAATGAGAATACTTTCAAGGAGCCTCGAGGATCACTTAATGAGTAAATGTTTTCATGCCAGTGTGAAGACCTCATTGCAAGCTCCAGCATCCACACTAAAGCTGGGCATGGTAGGGTGAACCCATAATCCCAGCACTGAGTAGGCAGAGACAGGTGACTCCCGGGAGCTCAGGACCAGCCAGCCTAGCTGAATCAGTGATCTGTACCCTCAGTAAGAGCCCTTGTGTGAAGAAAAGAGGTAGAGCCCAATTGCAGAACACACCCAGTGTCAACCTCTGCCCTGCATTCATATTAGCATGTGTATACAACAAGCAATACCATTCTCACAATGTGCCTTTCCAATGGTGAAAAAAGATATCAGATGAATTAGGCAATCCTGAGAAAATGTCTCAGCTTGTATTCTCAAATGGGTTGAAATTTAAGCAAGGGGTTTTGTTGTTGGAACGTGGGTGTGGGGGTGACATGGTAGGGGAAGACGCCATTTGCTTCTCTCTAGCAAAAATATCACAATTGACCTTGAGTGAAGGATGTAGTTTAATTGTAGCTTTAATATTGTGCTGTGTGAGCAAGAAAGAACACATATGATTCATGTATACCTTCTGATCTATGATTCGTGAGATAAACAATTCCTGTAACTGTTCCATGCTGGCCATGCTATCACTAACAAGATCAAGGCATAAGTTGGCCTTGAATGTTATACTTCTGATCAGTCCTGTATCATTTTTTCATGTTCTGTTTCCCAATTAAGCTTGGTATTGAATGTCAGAGTACACCTGAGTTCCTGGGTGTTTTTTGTTTTGTTTTGTTTTGTTTTGTTTCTAGCTATAGATAATGAAGCAGATCTTCAACTGTGGCTACAAGTCAAGGGGGAAACATGTTCCATTCTGAAATGTATTTCCACTTTAAAGTAAAACTGTCATTGCAGGTTTGATGCCTTTGTTTTAATGTAATTTCAAATGTAGAGAAATGTTATTTAAAAGGGGGGAGGTCAAGGACCTACTATATATACTTCAAACAGATTCACTAATTGCATCTGTATTTTCTTCTTTGTTTTATCCAACATTTGAGTTGCAGATGCCATGTCCCTTCATCCCTAAACTTCAGTGTGCATCTCTTTGAGGAAGACTATTTTCTAAAACAGTCAGAGTAAAAAATGTCCAGGTCACAGTGTGTGATATTGATACTGTGCATTACTGACATTATTTTTAATGCTGGTTTAACATGTTTTCTTTAAACCTATTCCTTTTAATACAATACTGTTTTCAAATGTGATTTTAATTGACTAGTTCTTAATAACTTTCATAAGTATCATACCTAGCCAGTCATCATCTACAGTAGACCTAGGAGCAGGTGCATGAGCTGATGCACACACTCTGAGTTCTGAACATGCTTTATTGATTTTGAACCAAACGCCACACTAACAGGTCCAGAGGAGTGAGAGAAATTGTGAGCTGGACCTTGTTGAATCATTGGTGAACTTTTGGCATGGTGGCACATTTGATTTTCCTATTCACATTATAAATAGGTTACATTAAATAAGAAATGTGAAAGGAATGAAAAGTGATTGACAGTAGGGAAGGAAGTGTAGCAACAAAGAGGCTTCCATGTAGATGCTTAGTGAGTCACCAGCTTGCAGCACTCACTGGTTGTAGATTTTCGTTATCTTCCCAAAGCAATTTTAGATTTTCAGGTTAGGGTTACATATGTATGACCAGATTTTAAAGTATCCTATCCTTAAAATTGTTCCTTAAACATTTTCCTTAGAATTAGTCATAAATGTGTTCTCAGAGGCAACAATTTTACTTATACCAACCTTACTCCAAAATAGAATTTATGAATATTTTTATAAATACAAAAAGTAGGTCAAGAGGAAGAAAATGTTTTAATGTTTGATTAAAAAAAATGACTCAGTAAGAAAAAATATAAACCATGGTGAAGTTAGAAGACCCACAAAGGGACCTTCCTGGCCCCCTGTTTACCTTAAATGTTCTAGATCCTTGTTCTTAGGAGGAAATAGTGTTTAATAAATAGTTCTTGTGTTTACCTCTGAGATCAATTATACTTTTATCATTTTATCACCATTGTACAGATGTATGTGCTGAGGTTCAAAGATAAAAACTTGTACAAGCCCCTCTACACTACCTCATGGTGTGTGTGTGTGTGTGTGTGTGTGTGTGTGTGTGTGTGTGTGTGTGTTCATGCATGCAGGTGCACATGTTTGTGTGGGGGTGTGCTTGTGGAGGCCAAAGGACAAACTCAGATGTCACTCCACAGGAGATTCCCACTTTTGAGAGCAGGTCTCTCACTGGCCTTGAACTTGCCCACTAAGCTAGTTTGTCTTATAAGCAAGTCCTAAGAATTTGCCTCTGTCTCCCAGGACTGAGATTACAAGCATGGACCACCATGCCCAGCCTTTCATGTGTGAGCTAGAGATGAAAGTAACTGATTCACCTCCTCAGTCTGCCCTGAGACCACAGTATCAGGTGGTCTCTAAAATTAATTCTCTAGATTCCCCACTCATGGACAACTCGGTAGAGAACAGAGATGTCTTCCATCACCTTAAATCAATTGAATGAATGAATAAATGAATTATTGAAGTTGGCTATATATTTGACTATAAACTTTCTGGTATCCAAAATAAAAAGGAAGACAACTTCAATTTCATGGACTTGATGTCTTTTTAAATAAAACAACCAGTAACAATAGCCAGTTCTTTACAATGACCCAAGGATAAAATAGAAAGCCTAACAATGGAAACAGAAACATAACTAGACAGGTATACTTCTATAACTGTGGGAAATTTTAAATATCCAAAAACAACGAAAGCCTCGTGTACCCATCTCTGAACTCAAACACTTACAATTCAACTTATACATGATTTCTGCTCACTGTATGATTTGAAGCACATTATTACACTGAGTTTCTGAAGGAAAAACTCTCACTTTTTCTTAATATAACCACATTTCATGATGGTTAATAATAGAATAATATTTTTAATATCTGTTCAGTGTTTCAATTTATAACCAAGTCTTAAACTTCATCATTTAAAAACTCTTTGCTCAAATCAAGATCCAGATAAAACTGTAGTATATAACAACTTCTTTTAACTCTTGAAATAGTAAATTTAACAATAACACATATTGAAAAGGCACCAGTGAACAAGTAAAAAGAATAAAGAACATGCACGAATAAAGAGACATGTGGCCAAAGGCTGGTTTAGTTCAAATCTACTTTCAATCTTGAGCAAGTCACATTTGTTATGTCTAAGGAAGGGGTTAACAAAACAACTTTTAGTTTCCTCCAGTAAATAATGACTACTTAGACAATTTCACTATAGATAAAGCCTCAACATTCAAGTTTGGTGAATAGCAGGCTCAGAATTAAGAAGAGTAATTGGTTGAAGAGTCTCATCAAATCATTCATGAATATTATCTGCAAAATTTTAATGTGCTATCATTTACATTACTTAGAGCCCTAGGGTTGTTTGTCTTCAAAGATTAAATTTGCACTTTGATTATTTTTATTTAAATTAGAAATAACCTTATTTTACATATCAATCCCAGTTCCTTCTCCCTCCCATTCTCCCATGTCCCTCACTGACCCCCCCATACCATCTCCCATCCACTCCTCAGGGAGGGTGAGGCCTTCCATGAGAGACCATCAAAGTCTGTTATATCATTTGGGGCAGGGCATAGGCCCTTCCCCATGTATCTAGGCTGGAAGAGTATCCCTCCATGGGGGAATGGGCTCCCAAAGTCCGTTTGTGCACTACGGATAAATACTGGTTCCACTGCCAGAGGCCCCATAGACTTCTAAGTTCTCCTACCTGACACCCACATTCAGGGGGCCTGGTTCGGTCCTATGCTGGTTCCCCAGCTGTCTGACTGGGGCCCTTTGACTTTGTAGGCTCCAGTCTGTACCTGTGTAATAATGATCAGAACCAAGCCTACCAGTCCACACACACACACACACACACACACACAGACAGACACAGAGAGAGAGAGAGAGAGAGAGAGAGAGAGAGAGAGAGAGAGAGAGAGAGAGAATTAAGTCTATAAAACCTATGACTTACTTCAATATAGAAATAATAGTCAGCTTTAGCCTTTACAATGAGTCTCTTTCCCTGAAATTACACTACCTAGCTGGCAAAAAGAGGAAAGAAAGGGACAAAAAAATTATTTATTGAGCTCCTACCATGTGCTAAGCACTATGCTTAAGTACTCTATTAGTTGCCTTCCTTAGTCCCTAAGGAGTTTAGGCAAAGGCAACAAAGGATCTGAAGTCAACATTATCTTTTCTAAACCTAAACTCTATCATTTACAAGCTAGGAGTAATAATACCAACATCACAACAGAGTTATGAGAATTAAATGAATAAGAAAAATGATTTTTTAAAATCATTTTACACATTTTAAAGTGCTATGACACATAAAAGAGAGAACACACTCAAATGAATATTTAACCTGCAACAACTAAGATTTGGGCTAAGCATGTGGCAACTCTGGTTGCTTCTATGAGTCCCTGAATAGAATGAAGAATGTGTTAGGATAGCCTTAAATTCCAATTCCCTTTCCTTCCCTACACACATCTGTATTTATAAACAACTGTCCTGAGCCACATCTGTCTTCTCCCAACTTTCCCCAGGGCTGCCTGCTGCTGTGGAGAAAGAGAAGCCACATCAATTGTTCACACAGCAAGCTGAGCACATAGCATGAAACATCCAGGAAGCTCTTCTCAAGACATTTGTTTGCATTAAAATCATCACCCTTCGACTTCCCTATAAATTGGCTTTCCTACACAAACAGTGAGCTAGCAGCCGTAAAAATCCAGACTCCATCTGGTAAAGCCAACATCATGCATGGAGTTCTATCCCACAAGAGAAGGGGACTGGCAGACTTGAACCTTCCCCCAAAGAAACTGGGGCACCAGAGACAATTGGAGAAGAGTGCAGCACGCCAACCTTGGTGCTCATAGCAAATGGATGACACATGAACTTCAAAGAACATTTTACAACACATTGCATGGTCAGGGGTGGCTGGGACTGAAAAGACAAAACAAACATTTCCATTTGGTAGGTAGGAAGTGAACCAATTGCAGTGAGTTCCACCCTAACCCCCACCACCACCACCCCTGCTTAAAACCAGGGTCTGGAGCAAAAAGTGTGGAGAACATGCAGAGCTCGTTATTATGCCTCCTAGTCAAGTGAGCAGAAAGCCTATTTCTGAAATGATCTTTATTACTATATCGTGTATTCTCTTAAGAGGTTCAGCAGCTGCCGTCTAACCACTGCCTTAATGGAAAGCAAATTTAAGACTCGAAAGCTTTGGGTGGTGGTGTGGGACTGGAGTGCCAGCAAAGAAAAGGCTTCCATCCTTCCTTCATGTGTGTGTGTCTCTCGGTCTCTGTCTCTCTGGGTATCTCTCTTTCACTCTCCTTGTCTCCTATAGTTTGACAAACGTTTTGATACATTGAGTGAAATATTTAATGAAGTCAATGCACAAACCATAGGCACACCAACTACTAAAAAGTCTAGAATTTATGCCCAAATGACCAATTTTACCTTTTTCAATAGCTAAATCTCTGTGGTCATGAATTCTCTAAAGGAATGGCATCACGATCCCTGTAGACAGAAAGGAGATTTCAATTTATTTTTGCAAAACTTCTCCAAATTCGACGAATATTTAATTTGCAGCCACACCTGTGTACATCTTACATCATATTTTATTTTTCTACTCAACAAGTAGAAATGCTTGAGCACAGTGATTTTGTAGACCAAACAAAAAAAAACCAATGTATTCATCGTTTCAAAGGAATCAGCAACCCAGTCCTCAAATAGATACACACAAATTCCAATAGTGGCAGAGCATTCCATAAAAAAAGAGTGGTTGGTAAGAGGTGTGGGAGCCAAGTAACACCTAGCAGCCATGGGGGAAAGTAGTGCAAGCTATCTTAACAGGTGACCAACACTTATAGAGACAAGTAGCCTAATGGAGTAGTTTAATTAGAGAAGTCTAACAGCCACAAAGGGTCTCCAGCTCCCTTCTGGACAGGATCTTCACAGAGAAGAGGCTGCTCAAGAACCCCGGAGACATTATTTAAAGCTCAGAATTTTGACACCACTCCCCATATTGAGCTTGTAATATTTAAGCACTGATTCTATAAACATGTAAAGTTAGATGAAAAGTTAAGAACCACAGCAACAAAAGGACAGAACAAAAACCTACATGTTAAATATTGTCCCCCCACCCCAATGCTCCTAGGGAACAGCACTCTACTCCAGAATAATTCTGCACTTCACTATAGATGATTGGGTGGATGCCACCAAAACAAAAGTTGTTGGGGATGGTTGGGTGTCCTGATACAATGCTGGGGAAACTGGCTGAGTCATCCCCTACAGTGGAACTGTTAGATTCAACTCAATTTTCTGACTCCTCATGATTGGTTCTCTTTGTCCGGCTATAACGATTGGGATCTTCCCAATTATATTATGTCGTTGAGCAACATCTGCTGCCCAGCAGGAAAATGTAGACCTCAAAGGGAAGTCATCCACATGAAATCCATGGTGTGTGTTTCCAATGTCAAAAGCAATTAGGTTTTAAATGGATACTTGGGTTTTAAGGGTATTCACCCAAGGCTCTCGTTGGTGACTGCCTGAGTGATGATTTTGTTCATCAAGAGCAGCTGTCACTTCCATCCACTCATTTGTGGTACAACCCAGCACCACCACCAATGTGCTCATCCCATGTGGATCCTAGTAGAAGTCAGTACGTAGTCATGAACATCTCTCAAAACTGGAGTTCCCTGAGAGGAAAACACGGATTTTGTGAAAAACATCCTTCTTTAGCTTACCTTACAACTCATATTTTCTGAGTTGTTCTTGGAAATTTGAAGATTTAGGTAGAAATGAATACCAATGAGTTATGATTTAGACTTCTCTAGTTCCTATGTGACTATCCCTCTACAATAATAATGAGACATTTTGCAGATTTGCATTAAGCAAAAGGCCCATTGTTCTGTGTACGAAACAGTCTATTTTTCTACCATCATGCTGAAATTCAGAGATGTTTAGTTCCTCTCACCTCTTAGCCAACGTGCAGGCATTGTTTCTTTAACATGAAAGCCTGTCAATTGCTTCCTTAAAAGTGTTTTTTTAATAGTTTATTATTCATTTCAAAAGGCACTCTCAAGTCTGGATCTTGAAGCTAAGTGATATCTACTTGGATATGTGTAGCCATGTGATAGGGATGGACTTGGAAACCATTTACCTGAAGCCCAGGCATCTTCTGGTAACTCTCACCGCCTGTGTGGATAGCTAAGAACACTGAAAGGGACAAAACAGTTCTATTATCTGTTACCCCATTTCCCAACCAGTCCAGGAGTCACCCTTCCCATCACTGTACTCAAGAAGGGTTTAAACACAGGGGTGAGGATCCTTTCTCAAGACACTCTATAGAAGTTTAATGCTCAAGGTCTTTCTGGGTGTAACATCACTTTCCTCTGTTATCACTAAGTAGCTGGGCACCTCAGAGATGCAACGTGTCCTTGAGGATAAGAAGCAGAGAAGGCACAGAGCCTAGAAAGGGCTAACTGGGGTTTGTAGTAGAAACATTCACTATAATCTCAAGGCCCATTGGAGCATTGCAGGGAGAGAGGGGTATGTAGATCTGCATAGGGAAAAAAAGAGCCAGCAAAATATGAGCTTGAGTGTCCTTACAGCCCACCTATTGCATGAGTAGTGAGACTAGAAGGCACCAATTCACACTGATTGATGCTGTGTAGGGATACTCAGTGTCTTAGCCCAGGCCAACTGTAGATACTGATCAGTGAAGTAAGTTACCAAGAAAAAATATGCTGCTTCATTTCAATGTTATGAAGATTGCACTGCAGAGTTGAGATCCTGAGTGATAGGTTCACAATACCTATCTAGGACTCAGGGCACTGTACAGCAAATAGGTACCTAAGAAATATAATAATGGATGAATCAACGATGAAACATTATCTTTATTGTTAATTGATTAGTAGGGGACCAAACCCACTGTGAGAGGCACCATTCCCTGGGAAGATCTGTCTAGCTAAAAATGAGCCTGTGAGCAAGCCGCTATCCAATGTTCCTCTGTGGTTTCTGCCTCGAGTTCCTGCTTCCAAGTCTACCCTGACTCCCCTCGGCAATAGTTACAACTTGAAAGTGTAAGCGAAATAAGCCCTTTCCTCTCCTTTTTTCCCTTTTCATCAGAGTGTTTTATCGTAATAGCAGAAATCACACTTGAACAACAATGGCTTTGTGACAAGTGAGGCGCTGGTGCTTGGTGCCATTGTCTTTAGACATTTAAGTCAGCCTAGCACTCAGTGAGTGCTTTTTAAACACCCCACGTTAGCTGCAGATGCCGAAGTTTACCACACATGTTTATGGCGTGAGCAAATAAGGGGCTTGGGTATGCATGTTATTAGGCACTGCACTAGTTTTATCCTTTACATTGCTATGGTAAATATGCTGGCAAAAACAGCTTAAGGGAGAAAAGGCTTACTTTGACTTCTTACTCCTGAGGGACTGAGTCCACTATGGTGGGGAGACCAGCAGAAGCAATGAGAACCCTTGTCACATTGCATCAGCAGTCAGGAAGAGAGAGAATGGGAAACAAAGTCAGGCCAGATAACCTCAAAGTGGTGCACCTCGCCCACCCAGGTTTCACCTCCTAAGTTCCATAACCTTCTCAAATAGCACTGCTAGCTGGGGGCCATGTTCACACACGTGAGCCAATGGGGGACATCACATACTGAAACCACAGCAGGCACTGGAAAAAATAAACCTCTTCACAGCTGTCATACCAGCAGACACCTGCCGTGGAATCTCCCGTGTCACCACTATGAATACATTATAATTACAGTAAGATGGGGTTCAGAATTGCTCAGTTTATGGGATTCTATAACCACCTGCATCTTTTCACCAAAAAAAAAGGAAGGTGACTCCAGAGCAAAGGGCCCTTCTTACTGCAGAAAGCAGCTCCAGAATTGGTGCTAGGGGCTCAGCACCCCGACTCTGACACTTAGTCAAGTGACAATAGGCCAATTATATAACTTAACGATTTCATTTCATTCATATAGAAATGCTGACATTGAAAATGCCTGCAATACTCTTCTGAAGAATTGTGTCTTCAGTGGGGACGCCCAGCATCCACATATGTGTCTGCTGCATGGCAGTTACTAAACAAGTATGTAGTTGGTTTTTCTTTTACTCTAACCCCACGTTGGAGTGCCAAAATGTAGTTGGGTTTGTTTTTTGTTTGTTTTTGTTTTTTCTCTTCTACTCTTGGCTCTTTTGGGTGCCAATCACCCAGCTCCCATATAAACACACATGGAGACATAGTATTATGTATAAATACTTGGCCTTACCTTGGCTTGTTTCTAGCCAGATCTTCTTATGTTAAACTGGCCCATCTATCCTTCGCCTCTGGGCTTTTATCTTTTTCTTCCTTTCATTCCTACCCCGTGGCTTTCTGGGTGGCTGGCTACTAATGCCCTCCTCTCCTTGTTCTTGCTCCCCCTTTCTCCTCCCAGACTTCTCCTGCAGAGAGGATGTTTTCCTCAAGGGTCCGGCGAGGATGTCCAGTTAGCAAGCTTCACTCTGTCACAGCAACACAAACGTCCTTATTCTTATCACAGTACGTCTGTTGAACGTTACTGCATGCCAGGCAGTCTACACTGTGTGCCACCTGAAGAGCCTATGGGCTTCTCACAGGAATGTCGAGTGTTTGTCTTATTTTAGTCTAAAGAAGTTTGCAAAGTTCCTCAGCGACTGAGCTGCCCAGTTCTACACTCAGAGCACGGATGTTTGAGCCGCAGGCCTGTGTTTCCAAGAAAGAGTCAGAGCTTAGAGTAAGGAAGCTGGGTCTGTGTGTGAACTCTACCGTATAAAACAAACAAACAAAACAAAAAAAACAGGATAGTCTGTCAGAGCTTAATTGTCATATCTGAAAAATTACATCTTACCTCACAGAATTATAAGAACTGAATAAGTGGTTCACAAATTTAGTAAGAATGCAAAGAACCACACCTTGCTAATAGTTAAGTTTTGATCACTTGGTACAGAATAGATACTTAGGAAATTCTACCGGATAAATTACTAATACTTATAATTACTAATAATGACTATTTTAAGGTTGTTTTATCTTGCTTTTTATCTTTGTGGATGTATGTATATGAATGTTGTGTGTGTGTGTGTGTGTGTGTGTGTGTGTGTGTGTGTGTGTGTGTTCCTATTTGCTGGTATGGGACCACACAGGCCAGGGTCTGCATGTGTCCATGCCATGGTTTGTATGTCCCATGGCATGCTTAGGCCAAGACTTGCATGTATCAAATTGTGCATTTCCAGGGTATCCATGTGCCATAGTGTGGATGTGCCATAGTGTGCGCATACTACAATGTACATGTATGTGCCATGATGTACATGTGCTAGTATGTGCGTGTATTAGGATGTGCATGTACCATGATGTGCATGTCCAGGATGTGCATATGCCAGGGTGTTGATGTGCCAGGGTGTACAGGTACCTTGGTGTTTATGTTCAGGGTGTGCATGTTTCAGGTAGGATACATGCCAGGGTGTCCATGCTTTTGGTGTTCATGTCCAGGGTGTGCATCTACGAGGGTGTGCATGTGACGGGGTGTGTATGTTCAGGGTGTGTGTGTCCGAGGTGTGCATGTGACAGGGTGTGTGTGTCCGAGGTGTGCATGTGACAGGGTGTGTGTGTTCCAGGTGTGCATGTGACAGGGTGTGTGTGTCCCAGGTGTGCATGTGACGGGGTGTGCATATGACAGGGTGTGTGTGTTCCAGGTGTGCATGTGACAGGGTGTGTGTGTTCAGGGTGTGCATGTGATGGGGTGTGCATATGACAGGGTGTGTGTGTTCCAGGTGTGCATGTGACAGGGTGTGTGTGTCCCAGGTGTGCATGTGACGGGGTGTGCATATGACAGGGTGTGTGTGTTCCAGGTGTGCATGTGACAGGGTGTGTGTGTTCAGGGTGTGCATGTGATGGGGTGTGCATATGACAGGGTGTGTGTGTTCAGGGTGTGCATGTGACAGGGTGTGCACGTAGAGGGCAAGCTCAGGTGTTAGTCCCTACCTTCTACCTTGTTTCAGCTGCAGCATCTCTGTCTCTCTGTCTCTGTCTCTCTCTTTTGTGTATGCCGGTGTTTTGCCTGCATGGAAGTCTGTGCACCATGCGGGTATGGTGCCTGTAAACTTCTGAAGAGGTTATGATCTCGCTGAGCTGGAGTTGCACTTGCTTATGAGCTGCCATAGGGGCACTTGGAACCCAGATCCTGTGGGAGGGCAGCCACTACTCTCAACCAATGATACATCTCTCCAGCCCACACCCATAGTCTCTTATTCGTTGCTGGGATTAGACTACCTGGCCAGTGAGTTTCGGAAGGTTGTTCTGTCTCCCACCTCGCCACAAGAGTGCTGGGTTCTGTATTGTGCCACTGCAGGCACATTTACGTGGGCTTTGGGGCTCCAAACTCACGTCCCCAAGCTTGCACAGTGTACACTCTGAACCATCTCCCCAGCTCTGTGACCTCATTTTTGACCTATAAATCACTCCACAGACTTCAATTGTTATCACCAAGAACGTCTGCACCACGGAACCTAGTTCCAAACCCTTCCCAGTCAAACTGCGCCCTTTTATAATACAAAGTTTTGACACTACTGAGCCTGAGACCTTGATGTAGGCCTTATACTAGAAGACAAGTAGCTGGCCACCCTAATTACCAACAGATGATTTCAGAAATGGACCTGTCTTTTTTTTTTTTCAAGGAAGTGGTTGAAAAATCATTAGAAAAACATTCAAAATGTGGTCCACAGCAGGCACCCAGCATGAAGCTTGAAGCAAACAGTGAAATCGTTAAAAGGCCGACTTTGTATTCCAAGGTCAGCAAGGCAGACACAAAGCACACTGCAGTGTGGAGTCATTGTGGGAGCCAGAAGAACCCCTCTAGTCATCTTGGGCTTGGCAGGAAAAAGGGATTTTTAAAAATGAAGCAAGTTGTATTAGCTGTATGTAAATATCACTACTACGGGTCACAGCAGGCAGGACATCGCACCTAATGACGATGGCTCTCCTTGCAACACATACCTTCCCATACTAACTGGAGGCTTAGGGAGGGTGACTCTCAAACTGGCAGTCACCCAACTTGACGGAGCAGTGGCTTCCTCACTGGGCTTGGCAAATGTGGGAAAGTCCCAGTCCCTGATCATGTTGCTCATGTGTCCTAAGTATCTCAGATAAGACAAAAGCTGAAAAATTATCATAGGGAACTCAGATTTCAGCTCTTCAGAAACCAGTTGGCATATGGTTTCACTTTTAAAACAGTATCAGTCAGTTCTTTCACGATATGAAAGTGAACACAGAGTTGGGTAACTTGGAAGAGAGAAGGTAAGAGTCCACCAGGAACACAAAGTCCTTTGGACTCAAACCTGAAATAATATTTTAAAAGAATAAAAAAAAAATGGGGCGGTACATTTAATATTCACTTCTCGATCTTTCCTTTCACTGACATAACCATGGTAAGTACCAGCGAGGCTAAAGAGAGGGAGAGACTGCCAATTAGGAACCAGCGCCCTAAGATTTCAGTTCTGGTACTAAGTCAGCCCTTTTAGTTTCCCCGTTCAAGGCCACCATCCCTGGAAGTGAGACACAGCTCACACTCCACATGCTGACATCATCCAATCCAATCTTGAAGACAAGAAAATTGGTCCGCAAGAGATCACATGTTGGAGGTATGACAGGAGTCTAAGCTGTGAAGTGAGAAGTCTAGAGCCTGGGTCTTCTCTGCCATATGTCAGCTGCATGGTCCCCAGCCTACCAGGATGCCATCTAAATATGAGCTTCACTTCCACAGGAACTTTAAATCTGACTTTTCTAGTACTCAGACACATAAAAGTCTTGATCACCAAAGCTATAGTTCAGATGCAGATACATCGATTTAAAAATCCATAAATAATCCCACTTACTTATGTAAAGGAGAGGACAGGACCTTCCCTGAGCAAAAACACGACCCTGAGTATACACTAAGAACAGAAGTGGAGAGAACTCAGAGGCAGAAAGCCAGCAAAGACCATGAGACCCGATCTGAGTCCTCCTGTCTAAGACCATGATCATGTCCTGACAGCTTGCCAAACACCACTTACTAAGACAGCCATTTTTTATATCTTCCTTCAACAAACATAGAAGTTTGCCCAGGTGTCGAATGTAAAGCAAAAGGACTTCACAGGAGCTTAGCTTTAGTGTGTTTTCTAATTCAAGTGATAAATATTCTTAAACATAAATTATGTGGTCTATTTTATAGAGACTTGGGTTATAAAACATACCAAGTCTGTGAATAGCAAACTAAAAGTGATATCCTCTGATGAAGAGGGTGACCATATGGTGGTTAGTTTTAATTGTCGTCTTGACAATCCCTAAACTCATCTGGAAGAGAGTCTCCATGAAGTATTGTCTATACTGGATTGTCTTATGAGCATGTCCAAAGAGGATTTTTTCTCTTTATTATTTAAATTAGAAATAAACTTATTTTATATATCAATCCCAGTGCCCTCTTCCTTCCATTCTCCTATGACCCCCCCCACAGACCCCCATCCTGTCCCTCTTCTGCTCTATAGAAAGGGTGAGGCCTTCCATGGGTGATCATCAAAATCTGTCATATCATTTAGGGCAGGGCCTAGGCCCTCCCCTGTGGTTCTAGGCTGAGAGAGTATCCCTCTATGGGAAATGGGCTCCCAATGCCCAATTCATACACTAGGTGTAAATCTGTTCCACTACCAGAGGCCCTATAGGCTGCCCAGGCCTCCTAACTTACACCCAAGTTCAGAGGGCCTGGTTCCATCCAATGCTGTTTTTTGAGCTGTCAGTCTGGAGTCCATGAGCTCCCCCTTGTTCAGGTCAACTGGATTCCAGGAATTTGGCTCAATGTTTAGCTGTGGGTGTCTGCTTCTGGTTCCATCAGTTATTAGATGAAGGCTCTACGATAGCATATAATGTAGCCATCACTCTCATTATAGGGGAAGGACACTTAAGGTAGCCTCTCCACTGTTGCTTAGGTTGTTAGTTAGGGTCATCCTTGTAGATCTCTGGACATTTCCCTAGTGCCAGATTTCTCTTTAAACCCATAATGGCTCCCTCCATTAAGCTATGTCTTTTCTCATTCTCCCCTATTCTTCCCCTGACTCAATTTTCCTGGTCCCTCATGTCTTCCTCCACACTCCTCCTCTTGCCGTCTCTTTCTCCTAACTCCTCTTCCCCTCCCCACATGCTCCCAATTTGCTCAGGAGATCTTGTCCCTTTCCCCTTCTCTGGAAGATCATGTATGTCTCTCTTAGGGTCCTCCTTGTTTCCTAGCTTCTCTGGAGGTGTGGATTGTAGACGGGTAATTTGTTGCTCTATGTCTGATATCCATATATGTGTGAGCACCTACCATGTTTGTCTTCCAAAGAGGATTGTTTAATTAAGCTAATTCAAGCAGGAAGACCCAGCCCACTATGGGTGGCACCATTCCCTAGTAGAGGATCCTGAACTTTGTAAGGGCATAGAAATTGGGCTGAGTGCAAGCAAGCAAGCATGCATGCATTGTTTTTCTGTCTGCTTTCACTATGGATGAGATGTGACCAGCAGACTCAAGCTTCTGCCTCTGACTTGCCTGCAGTGATGAATTGTAATCTAGGATTGTGACCAAAACTAAAGCCTTTTTCCTCTAAGCTGCTTTTGTCAGAGTATTTCTTCACAACCAGAAAAGAAACTAAGACAGGTCATGTACCAGCAAAATATTACCATTTGGATATAGTTATACCCCACCTAGATTTTTAATCTAGGTATACTATACATTTCCTAGCACATATATAAATATGAGCTTGGGATTATTATAAAACTTTGCATTCTTTTCTGATAAAGCAATATAAATAATCTGTAATGAAAATTTCTTAGTTCTAATCTCCTACTGATGAATATATTGGCTATTTCAGGTTTTTTTTCTTTATAATCAATTGGGGCAATGATCACCCTTGTACATAAACTTAGTAAGATAAATGTTCAATATGTAGGAATATATCCACAGCACTGTTAGGTTTCATTGCTATCATTTACTATGCATCAAACACTATACTACATTTTACCAGTACTATTAGTTAAATTTTATGGCATACCTATAATCTGAGCTCTGTGCTTATGTGTATTGTAAACATGATCCACTAAGAATAAGCCTTTTGGAGAAGCATTCAAGTGCATTATTTTAAGGGGCACTGGAGGAAGAGGGGTGTAATAACTGTGAAAATGTTGTCTTGCACCCAATTTTGCTTTGAAGTTAAGCTTATCTTTTTCTGTGCTTACATATGCAGAAAGATGCAAGCAGAATGTGGCAGCAGGAAGCAGGAAGGCATCCTTGGGCATCTCCAGAACCCAGGATCAGATACCTCCTGCAATGGGTTTTACTACAAAGAATCCAGGAAGGCAAGGTGGGGAACAGCATTCCGCCAGGCGGGAGAGAGAATAAGGGCTTTGGAACACAGGCTATCTGGCTGAAATGAGAGACAGCTGAAGAAGGGAAAACACAAGATGGGTATCAGAGAAGACTTCCTGGCGGAGAGAACTGCGGAATTGGAGAATGGCTTCCCCAGGGAAAGGTGGGAAGCTCCCTCTTTGAGAACACTGGGAACCAGATAGAGCAAAACAGCAGCCGCTCTGCTGCAGGAAGAAACCGGGCACTAAGGAGGATGAACTGGATAACCCGAAAGGCCTTTCTCTCTGGGCTCACTTTGATTTCAGCAATCTAATCTTTTGGGGATGTAGGAAATGTTGTAGGAGGTGCTTTGCTTTAAGTTTTCAAGTGAACTTCATTCTGATGGAAGGTGCTACGCTGACATCCTGGGAGACAAAAGCTTTATTCATCACTCCAACAGATACAACACGGACAGAGATACGTTTCCCCACTGGCTAAACCAAACGGAACCTGGTCCAGCCATTGAGAAAAGAAAGAAAGCTGCACCCTTTCTCGCCTTCGTTTACGTTTCTCTTCGTAGTTTCATAATATCAGAGGCCTTGGTTATAAAGATCTGCCCTCAAACTGAATCCTTCCAACAAAAAATGCTATGCTCTAAAAGAACTAAATAGAACATTCTAAATATTTGTCTAGGGGGCATTAAATAAAGCAATCTGCTTTCTAAGGATGATAAAAAAAAAAAGCCTTGGTTTCACATGATTCTCTTTCATATTTGGAACAATAAAATGATATTTGGGCAATTAGAACCAGATTTGTCTACATGTTCTCAGCCAAGTTTAATGTAACTGTTTTTTTACACTTCCTCTTTCTCTGTCTCTAATGTCTCTCTCATCCTTTCCTTCCAAATCATAATGCCTGTCCCTTAGGTTTGCTAAGGTTTGGAGTGTACTCAAAGGAGGGGGTCTCAATTATAGGAAGTTAGAGTTTAAAGAGCTTCAACCATCACATTCTGAGCCCTCTGTGTCAGATCCCACCATTTCTGAAGTGGCTGACTTCTTATTTTCTTTACTTGAACTCTAGACATAATAGCAATATTCTGTGTATATGCCAAACTGTTAATATCCAAGATCCAGTTATTGGGTCATCATTGCAAAGTGTGTGCAAAAAAAAAAAAAAAAAAAAAAAAAAAGGAAGAAAGAAAGAAAAGGCATTTTGTTTCCTCTGTCTTTTATTTTCTGTCCCAGGGCAACAACACTGAAATAATCGTGGATTGACAATCTCTTCTAAAGCCTTGATGTCACCATGGCACAATGCACATATTTTTTATCTGCCTTTCTGGACTCAAATATCCAAATTATGAGAAGAGAATTCATGCTGTGATTTTAATTTCCTTTGACTAGCTATATCTCCTGTCTAGTAAGCCAGAGAGGCAAACCCTCCATACATTGTCTGGCACAGGGGTGTAAGATAGTGTCTAACTGCCAATAGCAGAGATGTTACCCATAAGGAAGAAAAACAAAAGTCCAGTTTTGACCCCCTTCTGTTTCCTACAGTGATTGATAGCTGTTTTCCATATTCAGAAGATGAAAAGATTCAGTTACTAATTAATTTCCTACAAAAGATTTTTCTTACACTACAAAATTCTTGGGGGGAGTGGACCCAGCCTTGCCAGTGGCCCCACAAAGGTTCAGATGGCATCCCAGCTCATGCCTATCCACAGAGGTCAAAACTTGCGTTCTCTTTCTGTTCAAGTTCAAAGGAATTTCTTAGTGAGGAGAGAGAAAGCTGGACTCGTCAGGAAGGACTTGCTGCCTTTGATTTCCTGCCCCTTCATTACAGACAAAAGCCTGCTATACAGTTACCTCCGACTGGCACATGGTGTGAAAAAGAGACCATGGTGTGGGCTAGTAATGAGCCCTGTGAGAATCTGAGGAACCTGACCCATCATCCCACTCCCAGAGAGACGATCTAAAGCCTGTACACACATTGCTTTCCAGATAGTACAAAAGGTTTTCGTTCATACTTTAGTTAATATTTAATTATAATTAACAGTTTAATTTAGATAATGGTAACAATACAGATGCTAATTTTCCTAACTGTTTTTAAATCATTTCTTTATTCATCTATTTTTACATCCTGGCTGCAGCCTCCAACCCCACCCCCAGCCCACCCCCCCACCCCCTGCATCCTTTCCATTCAGTCCCTCTCCTCCATTCCCTCCTTCCCTTCCCCAATCCCTTCCTCTTCCATCTCCGTCCAGGTAAAGGCAGGTCTCCTATGAGTATCAATAAAACACGGCATACTAAGTTGCATTAAGACTAAGCACCTCCCCCTGTATTAAGGCGGGGAAAAGTGACCCAATATGAAAAGTAGGATCCCAAAAGCCAATGAAAGGTGGAGACAGGCCCTGTCCCCACTGTAAGGAGTCTCATAAAAGGACGAAACTGCACATCTCCATATATATGTTACAGAAGATTTTTTTAAAAATTTAAAATCACATAGGCTAAAGAGATTGCTTAGCAGTTATAAGCGCTTGTTGCTCTTGCAGAGGACCTGGGTTTGAACCAAGCACCCATGTGGTGGTTCACAAACATCTGTCTCAGGTTCTAGGGGAACTGCCCTCTTCAGACCTCCTTAGGCACAAGGCATATGCATATATGCAGGCAAAACAACATACACACAAAACATAATAAATAAATCAAAAGATAAATAACAGAAAATCAAACAAAGATTGTTTCCATAAGTAATAAGAATAAAATGATACAGCATCTAAATTTCTATTGGTAAGACATGGTCAGATTAAAAAAAAAAAAAAAAAAAGACACTCAGACAACGTATGAACTGGCCACCCAAACTTCCCCCAGCTGCAGAACTCATAGTCTCCGTAACTGGCCCAGCTAGCAGGTGGTGGTTCTCTTGAAAAGCTACCTCATATAAACTGTAATATAGGTAAGAAAACCCCTGTACTCTTTTCAGAATAAAAGTATCTACCTACAAAAATGACCTGTATCTACTCTTGTCTCTTCTTCAACACTCCTCTATTTCCAACAATGAAAAGTGAATTACCACTGTGTTAGCTTTTCAGCCTTTGAAAGCAAAAATAGCTTGTCAGGCATTTCTCCCAAACATCGAGGACCATACCCATGACCAGAGGGTAAAGCAGCTAGCAAATTTGAAAATCCCCAACACAGAGAGCAATGAAGCAAAGACCTTGCATGCCTGTGTCTAGTACTCTGATCGTGGCTTATTTGAGGTCATGCCACAGATATTTTCCAAAGGAAACACGTTCTTGGCCAAAAGAACTTGATGTCTCTCTTTATATTCAACCATTTCCACATGGTTCCTATGCTCATTTTATAACATAGAAGGCAAACTTCCATTCAGCTGGGTTGCCTACAAAGTAGAGAAGCGTTTATTCTGAGCAAATAAAATAAATCCTAGAGCTTAACGAGAGTGTTCCCAGGACTAGGAGATGGCTTTGATTGGTAAAGTGCTTATGGTATAAGCATGAACCTGAGTTCAGTCCCCAGGACCCATGTGAATGTGATGAGCATGCTAGCTCTTTCTTGATATTCCTGCTCTGGGGCAGGTGGATGTTGGCAAATCTTTGGAGTACTCAGGCCAACCAGCCTGGTCCTACTTGTGTGCTGCAGGTCAGTGAAAGAACTTATCTCAAAACACAAGGTAGATGTTTCCTAAGGAAAAACATCTAAACTTGACCTTTGCGTTTCACACACACACACACACACACATACACACACACACACACACACACACACACACACACACACACACACACACACGCCTTTGTGTTCATACACTGAACCTACTTCATTGTAATCCTTTTCTAACATAACTTGAATTCTAGAGGCAAGTTTGGATGAGAAGGATCCAGACTGAAGGGCTTTCTTGATTAGAGCTGTATCTAAGACTCTAAAAAAGCTTATTGATAAGCCTTCCAAGATAAGCACCAGGCCCACAACATAATTTGAAACTGCTCCCCATGGGAAGCCAAATATTAAACTGCTTGTCACTCAATAAACTATAAGCCATTTGTGTCTGTCGCTAGTGCTGAGCCTTAACCATCCCCTTCTCCATTTGTGTGCACAAGAAACGCCGAGCTCTGCTCAGGTGCCCCTACCTGCTAGGGACGTGTTGGAAACCAAGCACAGCTTCAAACTATTTGGATAAACTCTCTTGAAAGATGATCCTCAGTTTCCCTAAGCTTTCTAGAAGGTTCATCTTTCTGTTTGTCACTAGGTGAGTTTGGATATTGAAGGCTCTAAATAACCCACAAAGGCTATTCTGCACAGAGCCCAGAACTTAGAAGATGCTTAACAACTGTTAGTTCTGATTTCTTCCTTTCTCTGACTGGATAGTCAGACCTAGGCCAAAAAGTAGCTCCTACTTCCAGATGATAGAACTGAAACTCAAAGGGTTTGGGTCTGCTCATGTTCATGGGGTCAGTCTGTGGATGACTTAAAAGCTTCAGCCCACATCCCCCAGCACTGAGAGAGAGCGAGAACTCTTGCAGCTCTACTGAAGGTTATTAGAGTGAGCTAATTGAATTCAAATATACAAAGAACATATTCTTCAGCGCTAGAAATATAGCAGAAAGAAAGCTGGGGCTCTTGTGCTGGTGAGGATGGACTTGGAAATAGAAAGTGGGTACCAAAATAATCACAGAATCTATTCGGAGTGGTTTTTAATTCCTAAGCCAGCCTTCCTCCTTTCTCCAGAAATATTGTCTTGGAGTATTTCCTTTTGGAAAGATATATGGGGCTAGGGATGTGGCTTAGTTGGTAGAATGCCTACCTAACAACATGAAGCCCTGAACTGATTCCCCAACACTACACACAACTATGATGGTGCACATCTGTGATCCCAGTATGAAAGAGAGATAGGCATGAAGATCATGAGTTCAAGGTGACCCTCAGCTACACAGAGAGTTCAAAGTTAGACTGGGTTACTTGAGGCTCTAATCTCATAATAATAGTAATAATAATTTAATAAAATATTTATTGTAACTATTATTATTTAAAGACGACACACACACACACACACACACACGTGTGTGCGCACACACATGCACACAACTCTTTGGGTTTCTAAAGCTAGTCAATACTTCTCAGCTGCCCACATCAACTCCCTATTAATCCTCACATCCTGCTTATAGTTAATGGAATGCATTATTCCACTGGCCCTGTCCTTCAGATCTCCCAGCAAGACGTCATCGCTGTGTATCAGTTACTAGGTGTGGGTTTCCTTTTGCACCAGCTTGTCTGCCTTCGCAATGATGAAATGAAGCCTTCCCCAAGGAGAGAACCCAACACCATTGCCTCTTGCCTGGTCAGCTTCCACGGAACGCCTGTGGCAGCCTTTGCTTCCAGCAACAACAGGCTTCGTATCCATAACAGAGGCAGCATGAGCCTGTGATTTGGCCTTCTTCAAGTCTGTCGTGCAGCCAACACATTTTTCCAAGCCTTACCCTAGAGTCCTAGCTGTTGGTCTTCCATGGCCCTGCCACCTGACCTTTGGTGTCAGCGGATGCCATGAGCCTCTCTCCTTCGCTCAACAGAATCTAGTGACCATGCAAATACAGCCCACTTCTTTACTGAGATAGCTAGGGGACATCAGCAAGGGGACCGAGTCATCATCAACCACAAGCATATGTCATTCGCTGAGAGGGATATATAATCGATGGGAAAACCTTTGGCATTTTTATACAACTCTGAAGCAAGAAGCAGACAAATGCTTTAAACTCTGTGATGACTTTATTTTGAATTATATTTCTGGTACACTGTTCTTATTAAAAAGTATATTTTTTAAATTCTGGGAGAAGACCAAAGAATTCCACTTTTGAGGTAACTTAACTCATCCTTCTTAGGGATATGTGAAAGGCAGAAGCTGGGATTACTGCTTTAAGGTGTGCCAAATGAACAACGACTTAAATACCAGCGTCATCAAAGCAAGGAAGCAAAGGAAAACAGGTGTACTGTTTTCACCATTCACAGCAGTCAGGTTGAGCTAGGCACAGCCAGTGGATGCTCACTCATAATTACAATACTCAGGAGGCTGCGTGAGGCAAAAGGACCACAAATTCTAGGCCATATTGGGATATCCTATCTCAAAAAATACATTTCTAAAAAATAAACAAGGATGGAGGAAGGAGGGGAGAGAGGAAAGGACTGTAAATGAAAGTCGGGCTGTCAGACATCAGTCATAACCAATCCATCGCATTATCTTTACAGTTATTCTCATAAAAGACTAGAGAAAACAATTAGATGAAATTGAGGACAACAAAATCACCTGTACTCATACAACTTTGACACAACTACCATGTTTGCCTTGGGGAAAAGTCTTCCCAGACTTTGCCTTGTGTGTTCATTCAGTTTCTTGTTAATACAGTTGCGATCTCTACAATAATTCTTTATGCTTAGTAGAGTTTGACTGTGCCTCAATAGCTCAAAATAGCATCCCTTTTACTGACTAGGAACAAAATATACCTTTAAAATGTAGGTATTCATCCTCCCCCAAACCACACACACACACACACACACACACACACACACACACACACACACACACGCTCATACAAATACAATCATACTCTTGTTTTTTCATTTAAATTAGAAACAAGCTTGTTTTACATATCAATCCCAGTTACTGCACCCTCCCATCCTCCCCTGTCCCCCCCCCACCAACCCCCATCCCATCCCCTTTCTACTCCCCAGGGAGGGTAAGGTCTTCCATGTGGAGTCTTCAAAGTCTGTCATGTCATTTGGAGTAGGGCTTAAGCTATCCCCTATGTGTCTAGGCTGAGTGAATATCCCTCTATGTGGAATGGGCTCCCAAAGTCCATTCATATACTAGGGATAAATACTGATCCACTACCAGAGGCCCCATAGACTGCCCAGTCCTCATAACTAACACCCACATTCAGGGAATTTGAGTCAGTCCAATGCTGGTTTCCCAGCTATCAGCATGAGCTCCCCCTTGTTCAGGTCAGCTGTTTCTGTGTGTTTCTCCAGCCTGGTCTTGACCCCTTTGCTCATCACTCCTCCCTCTCTGGATTCTAAGAGTTTGGCTCAATGTTTGGCTGTGGGTGTCTGCTTCTGACACACTCTTACATACACATGCACTCACACAGAAACATACACATTCTTATATACCCATACACACACACACAAACACACACTCACACAAACATATATATATATATATATATATATATATATATATACATATATACACTCACACAAAGAGACACTATTATATGCACATACACTCACAGGCACACACAAACGTACACACTGACACACAACACAATCACACACTGATATACACCTGCATTCACGTGTGTGTGTGTGTGTGTGTATACATATATATATATATATATATATATATATATATATATATATACTACTCACATACAAGACACAAACAAAACACTCAAATAACACACATGCACACAGAGGAATGGGTCATCAACAGATATTTTCACACCATTCTTTAAACTTTTCTGTGAGTTTGAATGTTTCAAAGCCATACATATTTGAATACAAGTGACACATAGGCACGCATATTTCCATCCCACCTTAATATTGAAATGTGACTCTATTGTATGTTTGTTCTATAATCTATTTGACAAATTTCTGATTTGCAATGTTTTCTTTGTTCCTGTTTTTAACTACATGAACAAATTTGAAAACAATTCTTGCAATAGCTCATCACACTTACTCTTGTCTACTTGGGTAAATTTCTGCTAGCAATTGTTCAATCAAGAATGGGTGGCTTTTTTTTTTAAGTTCTGTAGTATTTCTGTCTGCAGAATGATTATCTGATCCATTCTTGAATATTTTCTGTGATCTACAAGACCTGACATGATAATTCTCTTAGGAAGGATTACAATTGTGAAGCACTAAGGCTTCTAATGCTAGTATTTCATTTCAACAGATTATTTATTAAGTTCAATGTTTTCGGTTCTTTGCAGCACCCTGTGAAAACTCTTGGCATCTTAAACTCTATTGAAAACAGTGTGCTGGCTATTTTTTCTTAACTTTATACAAACTAGAGTCATTTGAGAAGAGGAAAGCATAGTAGAGAAATTGCTCTTGTTAGACTGACTATAGGCAAGAAGGTGGGGCGTTTTCTTGATTAATGAAGTGGACCAGTTCCACTGTGGGTGATGCTGCTCCTGGAGAGCTGGTCCTGGATGGTGTAAGAAAGCAGCTGAGTAAGACGAGAGAAGTAAGACAGTAAGAAGTGCTCCTCCATGGCCTCTCCAACAGTTCTTGCTTCTGGGTCTCTGCCTTGTGCTCCTGTCCTGACTTCCCTGAACGATGGGCTACAAGTTGTAAGATGGAATGAACCCTTTCTTCCCAAGTTGCTTTTGGTTATGGTGTTTAATCACAGCGATAGCAACCCTAAGATAAAAGCTTTCATTGCAACCCCAAATTACCATACAGGAAGATGCCAGTCACTGTTTCTTGTACTGTCCATCCTTCTGTTTTAATAATGTCTGCCTTCAATATTGGCATCAACACATGCTTGGATACTATTCCCAACAGACATCGTACTGCCTCAACCATACCCGAAACCAGACATACCAGACAGGAGCTTTGGTGCTTTGGGAGACAACTACTTGAGGATATGGATTCTTAGTTCTGCCATAGAGAACTAAGAACCACAGCCTGACTAATGTCTCAAAAACATCCCCCAACAGTCAGTGTGTGAAACTTACATCATTGAAATAACACCTACACACAGCCTAAGCCAAACCTTAGTCTCAACAGTCTTGAGTTATTTAACAAGCTATGTTTACAGTTATTTCACATACTCAGATGCAGCAAGTACTTGTCATTCTTCCCCCTCCCTACCTCCCTCCCTTTCTTTCCTTCCCGGGTCCACACACTCACACTCACGTGTGGAGAATATTTTCCAGTACCTCACCACCTCAACTCTGGCTGAGTGACCAAAAAGGAAAGGAAAGTTAAGAAAAATAGACACAGTCCTTTTGTGTAGTTTATTTTTTGCCACAAAAAGTGAAATAGTTGACCCAAGAACCCAAGCAAGTTTTGTTTGAGTTGGATCCACTACAAATAACAATAATCAAAAAAAAAAAAAGCTTCCGATAACTGGACCAAAAGTTTCCATTTATAGAAGCATTGAGATAGAAACTCATGTTTGTTTAATGCTTTATATAAGTTGCAGGATCGATATTTTCTGTTACTGCTTCTACTGTGGTACCCAAGCACACATCACATTGACTACTAGCAAAATACATCCAAAGAAAACAGATAATGCTTTCTATGGAAACGCTTAATCCCGTTCCAAGAGGAGTTATTTTTCTTAGGTGCTCTTGGGAGCAGAGAGCTCCAATCCCTCTTTGCCTTGCTTTCTGCTGTTCCTCTCACTCGGAACACACACTGGCCTTGGCTCCTCTGCTGACTTATAGAGAACAAAGCGTTGCCTGTCAGATGCAGAGGCTGGGTGGGATGCAGCCTGCAGATGGGACACAGGAGATGCAGATCTGGATATGAAGTACAGGGGGTCTGGACCACCAACTCCAACTTATGGCAAATCTCCATAACCACCTAGACTGCCATTTCTACCTTTATGTGGTATCCATGTTAACCTAAACTCACAGAGTCACTGTATGGATTGGTAGAAAACTCCGCAAGTTACAGAAGTCACATTTATTATTTTGGCACCTGCTACTGGAAGATAAGATACATACTATAACGAGATGGTTTTATGGTATATTTTGAAGAAAAGGTCAGCTAACAGAAGACCCAAGAAAGGTATTAGTCTAAGATTATCATTAAGTTATAGCAAAATGAAAAATTTTAATGCCAAAGGAAGTTGTTTGAGCATTTTACCAATAAAAATAAATAATTTAAATAGGATAGCTACTGCAATATTTACTCCTCACAGTCAAAGGATGTCCATGCACTAATTTCAGAGAATTTCCCAGGCCTATTTACTCTGCCCATTAGGTCAGTATTCAGTGGGTGACCACAGGCTGTACTCTTCCTCCTGGGGTGGTGGATTCTCTGGCCAGGCCTGTGGTCTGGAGTCAGGCCGCTGAGATAATGGCTCCAGCTGTTCCTCTAAGACCTCTCTGCCCTCACTTCCCTGAGCCTGTTGCTTTTCTGCCAACAGGGATGTAAAAATGTTTTTTTATGCACAGATAATTGTTTTTTGTTTTGTTTTGTCTGTTTGAAGGTTTTAGTAACAATTGACATTTCACCCAAATGAAACAGCCCCCAAAATCAACCAGGACTGAAGAACTCCCAAGGAGAATTCTCCAGTCTCTTTTTTAAACCATTATAACTCGGTGCAAGAGTGCTTCCCAGTATACCTATAACACACAAATCTCAGGAGCCTTGGAGTCCATGTCCTGGGAACTGAAATCACGACACATCTGTTCTCTAAAAGTGTAAGAAATGAGCACAGAGAGATGTAATGCTAAGCATATCCTTCAGAGGTCATCAAAACCAGTTCAGACAACATGGAGTTAGGGACCTTGCTTCTGGCATCTTCGGTGCCTTTGCCTAAAATCCCTGGAGAACAGCTTAAGTAAGATGATCCGATGGTGTCTGAGACAGTTCGGTGGTCCTCATTCCCACAGACAGCTTAAAGTGTTTACTCTTTTCTTTATGTTTGCTTTCTTCACTCAGGTAATTTGTTTTTATTTTCCCTTCCGAGAGCCTGGCCCTCCATGGAAAAGAATCATGATGTATCTTCACCCGTAAGTGTAGGCTGTATGTCTGGCTCAGACAACAGATGTTTTGTCTTCGTTTCTCATTCAAGAGCAATAAGACAGAGCCAATTCTATTTGCAAAAGTGCCTCTATCACTGACCGAAAGTTAGAAAGGAGAGAGAGTACCTAACAGGGAGAATGAGAGAGCTCCAAATCCGACTTGAGTCTTGGCAAGAAATAAACAGATCAGACCGTGAGTGCAAGTCCATTTGTGAAAAACAATGTCAACCCCTTGTATAATCCTCTATCCAGCAAAGGTGTCTTTTGGACTGTACTTAGTCCATGCCATTATCTACCATTTCACTGTGAGTCCGTGTCTGTTGTCTCTGGAGTCTGGTCTTATCGGTTTCCAAGGAAACTGTGCCTTATGTCTTATAGCTGTGCCAATGGGTCCTTCAGTATGGCTCCTATGTTCCTGAGGTCCCAGGTGTCTCCATAAATTGGAAAGTAGTAGATAGTGATCTTCAAGACACCGCCACCACAGCTGCTGAGTGTTGTAGCCCAGCATTGGCTTTCCAAAGATGAAGGCCAGCATAAAAGAGTGACCCTGACTGCCAATCTTGGCAGAAAGGGGCCATAGATATACTGGGGCCCAAGCTGAGCTCATATATTCGGGGTTAGCAAACAGAATATCGGTAGTTTTTAACCTTACTTTTAGAAAAGTTTAGAAAACAAAACTGTTTAAAATTAATATTTATTTAAATTAAAAACAACCAACCCCAGTGCCCCATTCCTCCCATCTTCCCATCCCCCCACACACTCCCATCCACTCCTCAGAGAGAGTGAGGCCTCCCAAAGGGGATCATAAAAGTATGTCACATCATTTGGGGCAGGGCCTAGGCCCTCCTCCATGTATCTAGGCTGAGAGAGCATCCCTCCATAGGGAATGGACTCCCAAATCCCATTCATGCACGAGGAGTAAATACTGGTCCAACTGCCAGAGGCCTCATAGATTGCCCAGGACCCCCAACAGTCACCCATGTTCAGGTGTGTGTGTGTGTGTGTGTGTGTGTGTGTGTGTGTGTGTGTGTGTGTATGTACCTATGAAAACCAAAAAAGGGTGTTAGATACCTTGAAGCTGGAGTTATAGGCTCCATAAATGTACACACAAAAAAATGAATAAAATATATCTTTAAAAATGCATCCATTTTTAAAAATTATCTATATTACCTTCAGCCCATCTGATTTAATTCTGTATCTAAGACATCAACACCTAGGTGGTGCCTGAGAGAGGCAACAAGACATATCAAATAAAGTAGGTCAACAGCCAATGAAGTTTCGTGGACTACCCCCTCCCCAAACATTACAGGATATTGCCCATGCCAAACTTAATAGAAAGGCCATATTGCAGAAGATTCCCTGTTGCTAAAAGAGACAGCATGAGAGAAAGCCGGCTAGTTAATCAACAACAACGATTATAAGAATTCCTGCAGAGTAAGACCATATGAGCTATGTAAGTGTAAATAGCTACAGTTTGGGAAGAGAAACCAGAGTCCGCTCTGCTGGAGGATTCTAAGACACCACATTCTATCCTTACAGCCTATAAATGTGACCTCATCTGGAGAAATCTATCTGGTACTCACCTGGAAACTTCATCCCTACTGGGCAGCATCCACAGTGCAGAAGGCGCTGTGCATACAACCAGAGATGCAAAAGAAAACCAGTCTCATCCTGCACACTACAATAACAGCCTACCTGGCAATGCTCGCCCATTGGTCAACAGAGATAGGACTATGATAGGAGTAACCAACTATAAATTCATTGGATTTAAGGCCCAGTCCACAACACGGAATTCACACCTGACATTGCCAATGAGGCCAAGAATCTGAGTTTATTGGCCATGAGCCCTACAGGAAAACCTACTACTATTATTCTGTTAAATAGATATAGCAATAAAATGTCACCTAATGACATATTGCTACGTGTATAGATCGGGATCGGTGCTGTGGTGGTTTGGATGAGAATGTCCACCACAGGTTCAGATGTTTGGCTATTTGGTTCCCAGTAGTTGCCAATATTTGAGTGATTTAGGAGCTGTGGCCTTGCTGCAAGAAGTAAGTGATTGGGGGTAAACCTTGAGGGTTACAAGTCACATGCATTTCCGTTCCCAGTTTGCTCTTTCTGCTTCCTGCTTATGATTCAAGATGCGAGCTTTTGGATATTCCTGTCATTATGTCCGCTCTCTGCCCTGCCTCCCAGTGATGAAGATGGACTTTTATCACTCTGCAACCATACGTGCAAAGAAACCTTTCTTCTCTAAGTTGCCTTGGCAATGGTGCTTTGTCACGGTAAACGAAAAGTAATGAGTTCGAGTGCACTGCTCAATCCTCCACAGAGAACCTTCTTACAGACATTAGCTATTAACTCAGGAGCCTACAACTAGGCAACAGAAGAGAATAAAAAAGTTTGAGTGCTCAAAAGTGCTTAAGTAGGATGCCTATCTCACAACCCTCCCCTCAAGGCTCAGGGATTGAATTCAAGGACCACAGTTGGTGAGTGACTTCAACGAAATGGTGATTTCCAGACACAACAGGGTAAACACGCAGATGAACTCACAGATATTATGGGGTGCACAAGACCGGACACCAGCCAGTCAAAATCCTGGTATGGAGGAGGGAGGGTGGCATGAAGTCATATCCTAGCTGAGGACCTATTGACATTTGATTGCTACTGGGAAAGGTAGTCCACTTTCTTCAGTGGAGTGACACATAGTGTAAGGATTCAGGCCTTACGCTGGCCTGCCCCTGTCACCTGGCAGAGTCAGCCCAGGGTCCAGGGTTCCTCAAGTACTAAACGTCAGACCCCTGCTCTCTCTCTCTCTCTCTCTCTCTCTCTCTCTCTCTCTCTCTCTCTCTCTCTCTCTCTCTCTCTCTCTCCTCTGTCTCCCCTTCTCTTTTGTCTCCCCTCTTTCCCCCCTCTCTCTCTCCTCTGTCTCTCCTGCTTTCATCTGGCCACAGGCTACCCCCCTCTTCTTCTCCCCCCTCTCTCTGTCCCCCTCTCTCCTCTTCTGTTCCCCGTGCCTCTATGTCTCTTCCCTTCTCCCTCACTCCCCTCTCTAAATAAACTCCTCATTCAAGCTCTATCTGCCTGGAGTGTTAATCCCTCCCGCCTCGGTCACCCTCACCTGCTGTGGAACCTGCTAAGCTCTCCCACTCGGTTCCTTACCTTGGGATCCCACTCACTTGGGACCCTCACTCAGGACCACCCCCCCATCCTTTCTCCAGCTTTATTCTTATAACTGTATCTAAAGAACAACACATAGTATATCACCCATACTCCAGAGCAGGCCCCATGTCCAGAAGTTCTTAGTCAACACAAACTGAACTTGTTTTTTATTAATGGGGGGGCAGGGGATCATGAAGTTGGGTGGGTAAGAATGTGGGGAAGTTTCTGGGAGGATTTGGGGGAGAGACATGAATATGGTCAAAAACACTGTATAAAATTTTAGAGGAAAAAACAAAATACTATTTAATAGACAAAGAAACAAAACAAGAAAGCTGGCAGGAGTCAGAGTCACAGGGATATGGTACAAGATTTTGACATTAATAAGTCACAATAGCTAGGTAAACCATTGGCCTCCTTTGAGCTTCAGTTTCTTAGTTTGGAAAGTTCTTTTCTGCACGTCCTTATTCGCTTGACAAACCTACAGGATAAGGAATGCACATTTGCCATGTAGATACCCCTTATGTCATCACACTGTCTAATATGGTAGCAATGCCCAATGTTAAATAATTGTTTTATCACTTCACTTTTCATCGGAAAATAGCCATGTTCTGATCCACAGATGAAGCAGGGCTAGACCTCTGGGGAAAGAGTGAACTTGGCCATAGAACAAGTGATTGGCTTTGCCAGCACCAGCATAACTAACAAGAGGCACATAAAACCCCATGTCATCTGTGTTCGCCAGAAGATAGGCTCTACTGAAATACTCTAGAGAAAGAAGAGCATGGCCATGTCACTGCCCTTTGGTTTTTCTAAGAGTGTCTGGCATCCCTACCCAGGTTTCAGGACAACAGGTTCTATAATTTGCCCAGCACTTCAGACCAGGTCTGGCTTTGTCTCAGCTTTCCCTCTAACACGCTAAGGAACCCTAGGCTGGTGATCTACCCATGGACCAAAAAATTACAACTCTGTGATTCTCTTGGCTTCAAGATGCAGGATCCCTGGGAATATTGTGAAGGAAATGCCTGAAAAGTTCTTGAACTCATAGGAGAGGAAGGATAAAGGCAATAAAGTCTATAAATAGTCTCCTACTAAAATCTTTCCCAATGAAAAGTGAAGCTCTTGGTCTTTCATTATTCACAGCCATTTTTTCTAACGGCTCTTGGTTGCCAGGGATACAATAAGGTTATAAAAGCCATCATTATCTTCCTTCCCATGTTGTACTCCCTAATGACCCTGGGAACTAGTATCTCATTCCGGGAGGTGCTGGGGGAAAGTGAGTCACAGCATATCTGCTCATGCTGGTAGAGATACTAGAATATCCTGGGAACCATTCATACTCTGAAAATTACAAAGAGTTTTTTTTTTTAGCTTCAAAGATTTCAATGGGGATATTCTGAAGACTCTAAAACCCAGCTAAGATTTATTCCCCAGGACTTTATTCGTCCTTTCAGCCTATTTTGGCCACATTCTTTCTGTGCTCCTGTCTTCAACTCTAAGTGGGGAAACTGATCAAACGCATTCTGCACATTCCACCAAGCCCACAGAGTCAGCCTCCCATTTGCAGGACTAACCTCACAAATGCTCAGGCCACCTCCAGTTTCCCGAAAGAACTGTTTCCCTGACTAAAAGAACGCCCTCTTTCTCCAACTTGCCTGTGGCTTGCAACTCCACCCTTCCAGTTATCATGTCCCTGTCATCTCTAAGGTGAATGGAGAATGTCCTCTGGGTATTGCTCCATCTCCCTCTTCCCACTATAATTTCATCGCTGTGGATAACAATAGCAAGTTTGCTTACCTTCTCTGTCAAGATGCTTCTGGGGATGAGGCGCCAAGACCCAGCTAAGGTCTCTCTCTCTCTCTCTCTCTCTCTCTCTCTCTCTCTCTCTCTCTCTCTCTCTCTCTCTCTCTCTCTGTGTGTGTGTGTGTGTGTGTGTGTGTATGTGTGCGTGTGGCAGGGGGTATATCACACCATGCAATTGGTTTGTAAGCGAAGAGTTTGACAGTTGAAAATTCAGAAATGCTGTCAATAAAAAGTAACTGTTTCATCCTAGAGAAAGTTCTTTACACAAATGCAACTGATATAGGAAAAAGAAACACACACACACACACACACACAGCACAAGGCAATTCAGAGCTGGCCTTTCCATAATTTCTTATAACTCATCATAACAGGATGCAATATGCAGATGTCATCCTCTTTTTAGCTTTAGGAGAAAACACACATTTTCCACAGCAGATGAACACAGTAAGTAAAACCCTTACATATCCTTTGCACCTGTATAGTTATCTCCCATTTCCAGTTCTCACAATACTTCACTGAAATTAGTCTCCCTATTCCAGCTGAGAAAATGAGGTCAAGGCCAATAAAGTAAGTTCTGCAAGCATAGGAAAATTCTAAGCCCCTCAAATGAGTTGTCACTGTTTATCATAACCTATTATAAAAGTCATTTTCTTAATGACACGCTTTCTTTTTAAAGGAATTTCTTTTACTTAAGAGTTTGTTTAAGAGTCATATCTACAGTTAGAGTGACAGCAGCAACATTACTCTGAATAAGGTAAGTTTTAAACCATATTTTATGTCATTTACAACAATGTGAAAATTATTTTTATAACACTTGTTGCTCTTTACCAACTTACCATCTAATTCTAATGGTCTGACAAACTTCCAAGATCTAGGTACATTTGATTACTTTTGAATATTTTTATTTCTTTTCAATGGGAACTCACAATCATCAAATAGTTAAGTTCCCAATACAAGGAAATAGTATAATTATTACAGAGAAGAATCATATCTAACCTAGATTCTATAAGTGTGTGTCCGAATTTCGGTCTGGTTTCTTTCCATAATCTTTTAAATATTTAAATATCTACCTTGACAATGTCTAATGGAGTGGGGAAATCCCTTATTCTTCCCAAGATCTTCTCTGACCTTTTTTAGGGTGTGTGTGCCTGTGTGAGTGTGTGTGAGTGTGTGTGTGTGTGTGTGTGTGTGTGTGTGTGTGTGTGTGTGTGTGTGTGTGTAGATATATTGCACATGTGTGTACAGGTACATGTGAAAGCCAAAGATCAAACTCAAATGTCATTCCTCCAAAACTATCCATTTTGTTTTCTGAGACACGTCTCTCATTGGCTTGGAAGTAGCCAAGAAGACTGACTGGCCATGAGCATCAGAGGATTTGACTGTGGTCACATCCTCAGCTCAAAAATTAAAAACACATGCTACCACACCCAGCAAAGTGAGTTCTAGGGAACAAACTTGGGTCTTCGTACTGGAGCAGCGAGCCCTTCACTGACTAAGGTACCTTCCCAGTCCACGTCCTTTCTTTTCTTCTCAATGTGTCATCACTAGAGTCTGAAAGGTTTTTTTCTGTGTGTGTGAGTGGTTTGACTGCATGCATGTAGTGTGCCATGTGTATGCCTGGTGGCTTTAAAAGTAAAAGAGGGCATGATATTACCTGAAACTGAAGCTATCGGTGATTGGGAGCCACTTTGTGGGTGCTGGGAACCCAGGTCCTCCACAATTACAGTGAGTTCTCTTAATCACTAAGGCATTTCTCAAGCTAGTCTCTGGAATCTGAACTTTCTAACCAACCCACCAAGTACTGCACACAAAGAAAGTCAACTAAAGTTTGAGCTTCCGTGGGAGCAGAGGGATACCTATCCAGAGCATTGGTACAAGGTAGAGGGAAGAGAATTTGGGTATAAACTAGGAAAGTATGGAACCAAGAGCCTGCCAAAAGCAATAATTGGTGACCACCGAAGAGGAGACTGTGAAACAAGGTCAAAAGAATGGAGAAGATGTCGCAAATTATCAAAACCTATAAGACACAGTGAAAGAATTTTGAAGGGACAAATTCATAGCAGTAAGTTCCTATAGCTTAAAAAAATGGGGAAATTTCATATTAGTAACTTAACAACACATCTGAAAACTCTAGAACAAAAAATGAAGGAAGAAAGAAAGAAGAACCACACCCAAAAGAAATAGACAATAAGACATAATCAAACTCAGGGCTGAAATCAATAAAATAGAAACAAACAAAAAATAATAATGCAAATAGTCAGGAAGCAAAGACTTGGTTCTTGGGAACTAATAAGATCAACAAACTCTTAGCCAAATTAATAAAATGGCTAAGATATTAATAAGATATCCAAATTAACAAAACTGAAGGTAAAAAGGGGAACATAACAGACACCAAAGAAATCCAGAGAATCAGAAAGACATGCCTTAAAAACTTGTTCTCCACCAACCTGGAGAAATTAAAAGAAATGTGTATTTTATTAATATATACCACCTATCAATGTTAAAATCAAATAAGCAACTTAAATAGACATAGACCACCTAGTGTAAAACCCAATGCCAGATGGTTTTAGTGCAGAATTCTACAAGACTTTCAAAGAAGAGTTAACCCCAGTACTCCTCAAGTTATTCCACAAACAATAAATAAACAGAAGGAACATTGCCCAATTCTTTTCATGAGACCACAGTTACCCTGATACCCAATCCACATAAGGATCCAACAAAGAACCACAGACCACTTTCCCTTATGAACATAGATGCACATTTTCTCAATAAAATACTCGCAAATCTAATCAAAGGACACATCAAAAACATCATCCACCATGATCAAGTAGGCTTCATACCAGATAGGTATGGATGGTTCAACATACAGAAATTGAAAATATAAATCACCATATAATCTCACAAATAGACAATAGGCAGAGCAAGAGGTCTTGGAACACTCAGTCCTATAGGATGTCTTCCTCACATCCCTCTTCTCAATCAGTACTCAGGGAATCCCTGGAAAGAGGAGGCAGAGAGGATGGAGGACACCAAGGGAACAAGGCCTTCTAAACACAACGTGACAGATGCACAAACGAACTCACTAAGATGGTGGCATCGTGCACAGACCATGCGTGGTTCTAAGCGAAGTGGGATCCTAGTGCTTAGTTAGAGGGGAGTGGACACAAGCCCACATCCCCAACCTGGAAGCTTTCTCCAACTGATAACCATTCACAAATGAAAAGAATTTTTTCCAGTGAGTCTCACTGGGTATAAAACACCCTTAAGGGTAGGTCCCATGCCTAGCAATAATGGCACAAGAAACATAAAGGCAGCAACACACAATTCTTACACATAGAAAACCATTTCCAAAAAAAAAAAAAAAACCCACAGCTGAAAGCCATGATACTTACAGAAAGAACCTGAAAGGGAGAAAAAACCCTAACCAAAGCATTATGATACGAAGAACCTCCAAAATGCTACTGCATTTGTCTTGAGTTGTGGTCACATTGTGATTCTAACTTGCATTTCTCTATTGGTCAAAATTTAAGACTTTCTTTTCTTCATATTTCCCATTGGCTCTTCACGCTGCCTCTTTTGAAAAATATTAGTCTCAGTTCTTTTTGTAGTCTTTATTTAGGTTACTAATTTTATTGTTATTTGTTAAGCGATTTCCCCCACCAAGTTCCACAGCCGCCAATGAACACACAGACACTAAATTAATTATGAAACTTTTGTCTGGTGGCTTGGGCTTCTTATTGGCTAGCTCTGTCTTAATTATTAACCCATAACTAATAATCTGTGTATTTCTATATGGTTTTATCTTACCAGAGAATGCCTGACTTGTGTCCTCTCTCCCAGGGCTCACGTGATGACTCCTCCCTGCCTACACCTCCCAGAATTCTCCTCCTCTGGTAGCCCCACCTATCCTTCCTGCCTGGCCACTAGCCACACAGAGAAGCATATGTACAGAAAGGCAATCCCCGTAAGTTACTTGGTAATTTGAGTCCTATATATATTCTGGAAGTTAGCCCCCACCCCAGACAAATAGATGAGAAAAATATCATTCACAAAAAAATATATGCACTTTATATTACATAATCTCTAAGATGAAGGGTGTTCTGTCATCTTCAGAGGCATGTTTGAACTTGGAGGTCACTGTGCTACATGACATAAGCCAGATACAGAAAAACAAACACCGCAGGCCCTCACTTATATATGAACTCTAAGATGCCCTATTCATAAGCAGAGAGTAGGCCAATATTCACCTGAGACTTAGGTCTGGGGAGAGTGGCATGGGGAAAGGGAAAACGTGACTCACTGGATGTGTATTCTATCAGAGAGGAGAAATGGTTTGGAGGTATATTTCATATCATGGCAACCATAATTAATAATAGTAATAGTTGGTTATTTCAGAACTTCTGTAACAGGAGATTGTTATTACTCTCACCACAAAAAAATCAGCAATAAATTGGTAAGGTGTTGAGCATACTCATTTAGCTGATATAATCTTTCCATTAATATACATTAAATATCACATTGCATTGCATAAATAAATGAATTATTACCTCTCAAACATTTTTGTAAAAGAAAATAATGAACAAATAAGTTACAAACGTGTTCCCTCACATTGCCAAAAGTCTTTTGAATAGTGTCTTAGTTAGGGTTACTACTGCTATGAAGAAACACCATCACTTGGGAGAGAAGAGTTTGTTTTGTTCAGAGTTTCATATAACAGTTCATCATCAAAAGCAGTGAGGGCAGGAACTCAGGCAGGGCAGGATGCTGGAGGCAGGAACTGATGCCCAGGCCATGGAGGGGAGCTGCTAACTGGCTTGCTCTCCATGGATTGCTCAGCCTGCTTTCTTATGAAACCCAGGACCACCAGTCCAGGGATAGCACCACCCACAGTGTGATGGGCACTCCCCCAGTGATAACTGTTTAAGAAAGTGCTTTACGGCCAGATTCTATGGAGGCATTTTTCAATTGAGCCTCCTTCCTCTCTGGTGGCTCTAGCTTGTGTCAAGCTGGCATAAAACTAGCCAGTACACTATGTAAAATGTATTATTTAAAAACCTGTTCAATTAACTTTGGCAAACTTCATGAAAGAAATCTGAAAACATGTGCATGCAGAAACAGGCTGGTTGTGGTAGCCAACATCACAAGCCTAGCCCCCAGGAGGCTGAGAGAGAAGAATCTCAAGTTTGAGGCCAACCTGGCTATGTAACAAGACTGTGTCTAACAACAAAAAAATGATAAATGTCTATCAGCTTGAATAAAGGTTAAACAAATTATTTTTGATTGTTTTTACATCCCTACTGTTTCCCCTCCCTATTCTTCCCCCAGTCTGTCCCCCTCATCTTCGTCCCCTCCCCACCCCCCATCTACTCCTCCTCTGCTTCTCTTCAGAAAAGGGCAGGCCTCCCATGAACATCAGCTATCCATACATCAAGTTGCAGTGATACCAGGCACTTTCTTTTCTATTAAGACTGTATGAGGCAACCCAGTAAGAGGAATGGGTCCCAAACACAGGCAACAGAGTCAGAGACAGCCCTGCTTTCATTGTTAGGAGTCCCCAACAAGATCAAGCTACACAACTTAACATACATGCAGAGGGCCTAGGTCAGCCCCAATGTAGGCTCTCTGGTTGGTGGTTTAGTCTCTATAAGCCCCGGTTAATTGATTCTGTGGCTGTGTGTGTGTGTGTGTGTGTGTGTGTGTGTGTGTGTGTGTGTGTGTGTGTGTGTGTGTGTGTCTGTATCTCTTAACCTTACTCGCTCCTACAGTCCTTCCTTCCCCTCTTCTGCAGGATTCTGTGGTTCTCTGCATCTGTTTTCATCAGTTGCTGGACAAAGCTTTTCTGATGACTATTGGGCTAGCAAACAAATTATTTTATGTCCATACAATGAAATAACATTCCGCTACAGAAATAAATGAACTTCTGATACCTGGTACAACATTGATGAACACTTGAAAACACTGCTAAGTGAAAGAAATCAGACAGCGAAGGCTGCGTAATGTATGATTCTCAGTCTCAGAAATGTTCAAAATATGCAATTTCACAGATCAATAATTGCATAGGGCTAACAGCTGGAAACCACGAGAGAATGCTAGTGGCATGAGTTTTCCTTCTGGGTGATGAAAATGTTCTGCAACTAGACAGTGGTGATGGCTCTAAAGTCATATGAGCATACTACAATGCACTTGAGCGTTTGCTTTAAAGGGGTGAGTAATAGAATCTGAGATTCTGAACTCTCTCTCTGGGGTGTTGCTGTCCAATACATGATGTGCATAAAATGCAGGAAAACTGAAGAGGACAAACAGGCGTGTACTGCTAAGAAAACAAACAAGCAAAAGCAGCATAGTGTTCCCCAAGCGGAACCATTACTCACCTACACCAAGGAAGTTAGTGGCTAGAGCTTAGGTAGACTCAAGTACTCATGCTTAGAATTTCCCTTCGTGGTTTTAAGACCAAAACAATCTGTCTCGGTTCGCAGAACACACCTTTTTTAAAGCAAACAAAAACCATGGCATTGTGCTGGTGGTAGAGTCATGAACATAACTGCCTTCCCAAAGTTGTGGCATTACTCCCAGCTCCAAATCAGTTAATCTAGCATTTAGCCAACTGCATGCCTTGTGCTAAGGAGGCTAGACTGGCATGTTTGTTTGGGAGTTTTGTTTTTTTTTTTTGTTTGTTTTTTTTTTTTTACTACATCATGGTCAGTGTGCACAGATTCTTTCACTGAGTCCAGTGTCTCCAGGAGACAGGCCATGTTAGTTCCATTTTACAGATGACAAAACTGAACCTTCTAAGTAGTCTGAAACTTTGTCTAAGTTTGCAAACACAGTCCAACAGACCCTTAGCCATCAGTCCATGTTTGTCAATGTCAGAAATGCAAGGGAAGTAAGTGATAAAAAGATCTAGAGAGCTCTCCATGAATACAGAAGACATTTCATCATGATGTCTGAGCATCTATCTCAATTATAACATTACTAATGTTCTTGAAATTACCTGGCTTGTTAAATTTTCATAACAGAAATTCTGCTTGCATATTTAATCTTTAAATTCTGCAAAGGGTTAAAAAAAAGACCAATCTAACAACCTCCATTTTCTACGATGGAACAACTGGATTTTCTTCTGTTCTGTTACAATGACGGACCTGGGATTCTCAATGGGGTGATGGTTGATATGCAGAAGAGGCCCTTTTGAAGACCTATTGGCTCGTTTATAAAGAAAGATCACAAGGATCCCACTCGTTAGCAGTGTTTGGATGAGAGGCTCACAGAGCCATTAGCAACCAGCATGATATTAGAAAAAATAAAAAGGCGTGTATTGTTTGATAGTGATCCGCTTTTTTGGAGACTCTTTTCAGAACCCCCTTTGTTCCCAAGACTGGACGGAGTGGCCCAAGACCAGACAACTAGAGCCTAACCAGGCTCTCACAGATGAAAAACACATGAGAACAAACTTCTCTGGGCTCACAAGGCCAGGAGGATAGCACCTCCAAGAAGGAATGCAAAAGAGTGACTGTCTGAACAGCTCTCCAACTCCAAGCCATGCCAGACCCCTGGAACAAGGAGAGCCAGAGCCTCGGGGCTGCCAAGAGACACCAAGGGCTGCAGTTTAAGTGTCACTGGAATGAAGGAGACTTGCTGCTGTGCTTTTATTGTTTTAGGGGTTTTCAGTTCAGGTCTGGGGTAAGCTAGTGTCAGTGTTTCTCAGTGACCCTGGTACCTGATGTATGGCATGACCACAGGATCCTTCCCATCCAGCCAAGTGTGAGAACAAATTTGTCTGTCTCCCTCAAAGAGAGTGTGGCAATCACACAGCAGGTTGTGTCCTTCACAGGCCATTTCCTTTCATTCTAGAGACCCTTGCTGGGACTCCTTGTTTCCATCTTTAAGCATCTTCTTAAAACACAGTGTTTCAAACAACACCGTGTATCGGGCTCAGGAGCCGCCCCTTCTTTACCACTTGATAATGTCTATCCTTAAAGAGCATCCATCTCCCCAGCAGCCCCTTCCTTCTTCCTCCCTCCCTCCCTTCCTTCCTTCTTCCTCCCTCCCTCCTTCCCTTCCTTCCTTCCTTCCTTCTTCCTTCTTCCTCCCTCCCTCCCTTCCTTCCTCCCTCCCTTCCTTCCTTCCTCCCTCCCTTCCTTCCTTCCTCCCTCCCTCCCTTCCTTCCTTCCTCCCTTCCTTCCTTCTTCCTTTCTTCCTTCCTTCTTCCTTCCTTCCTTTGGAAACTGTACCTCAAAGAGAACTTCTGGGTACCATATTTGAGCCAGTGTTGGCTTCTCCTCCCCTGTGCCCCCCCTTTTTTCCCCTGAATACAAAGTAAGCAGAAGGTTAATTTCGCTATGGTTTCAGAAAATAACACACAAGTGGTAGTTAAACAAAGAGAATTATTTATTCATATACAGACTCCTATTGAATTATAAAAGAAAAAAGCAATGACTGTATGAAAGCTATATAACATAGTTAAGAATTAAGCTCCATATTCAGTGATCGTTGCCTATTTAAAATTCTACATCTACAAGGCATAACTAAAGTCAGAATTTTCGCTTCTTAGTATATATGGTGAGGCATGTTCAACAGTCTCAGAGAAAACAGGGCCCCCGTGTTTGGGATTTCTTACAAAAGCAGCTCTTCTGTAATGGCTTAGGGTTCCATGTGGTTATGATATTTCCAGAATGAAGGACTAAGTCAATCCTGATGAAACTTTGAAAGATGCCACCAAGTCTAAGCGTTTCAAAGCCAACACTTCAACTGCTAAATCGTTCCCTCTGTTTTAAAGGAGGGATTATTTGCCTGGAGATGGGGGAGGAGAGAAATCCTTCACCAGTAATGCACATGGGCACGTCGTCTCCATGATTACATATGAAAGAGGATGGGATCTGGGGAAAGCCTCCTGATTCATTCGGACACACAAATCATCCAAAGGAGGGGGCGCCCCCATTTTCTCTTGAACTCTAGTAGGAAATTTCCCATGCCATAATTGTATTTGTTATAGTGCAATGATCAAAGTCAATAAATTCCTCCATCTATCCCCATTCAGAGAAACCATATGGCATTTCTAGGAGAATCGCATGTAAAGCTGGCTTGTCGTATACATGATTAAATACCCAGGGGGCG
This sequence comes from Cricetiscus sungorus, assembly GCA_030556225.1. Classification (NCBI taxonomy): domain Eukaryota; kingdom Metazoa; phylum Chordata; class Mammalia; order Rodentia; family Cricetidae; genus Cricetiscus; species Cricetiscus sungorus. Next base: position 16,800,457 of record JANBXA010000731.1, read on the forward strand.
GGAACACTGGGGAGAGCAAACGTGTTTAAAAGAAGATGCTAAATGCATGGCCTCCAAGAGACACGTGGACACAGCCTACTTCTGGAAGACCTAAAGAAGCGAAGCTACACAAAAAGCATACTGAAGGCTGGCCGTGAAAGGACAGACTAATTCCTTTAAAATCAGCAACAGGTGATCCTCTCAGCAGCTGCATGCAGGTGTCACTCAGGTGTCACCAAAAGTAAGTAAGGCGCAGAAACACCCACTGTGAAGTCTACCAGTTCCAACAACAATTTTCTGTTTGGTTGTAAAGAAAATGTCTCAACTAACTGAAAAACGAAGTGGCATTTTCTTACCTTCCAACTTGATAAAAATGATGACATTTGCCAATTCTTAAAGGTGGTGGAGATAAATACTGTCAAAATCAATGCATATGTCTTTGGAAATAAAGTTTGACTATATCAAATTTTTTTAATTTGTATAAATTGTGGCCCCACAAGCCCCCCTGACCCCCCCCTCTCTCTCTTACACACACACACACACACACACACACACACACACACGCACGCACGCACGCACGCATGTGCGTGTGGCCAAAAGACATAAAAATATCGATGAGAATCCAATACAGCTGTTTTACTTCTAACAAAACATTACAATTTATCTGAAGGAGTAAATGAATTAGAAGAGTCTACTGCATAAAAATATGAACCAAGGAAGAAGGAAGGACAAGGGAAATCTATGCCTTTAATTAATTACCCCAGTGTTTTAAGTCAGAGAAGTGAGTCCAGTTGTGTCAAATAATAATAAGGTCAAAAATTAGCACATTTGTGATTAAAAAAAAAATCAAACTCCTAAAATTTTACATAATAAATTTGTTTCAGTTGCATCTCCCCAAAAGTAGAATTTGAAAACCAAAAGAAGCTTGCTTTTTGTTTCATATTTTATTCTACTTGACCCTCTTCTTATTAAAATAAGCATGTTCATTTTTAATAATTTTAAAAAAGAAAACTTCTGAAATACCATGCACTCTCAGTTTCCTCTTCCTTCTCATAAATCTTTTTGAAGAACACTTATACAGAATAAAACGTACCTACTTTAGTTACTAATTCTGTGCATTTTTGAAAGGCGCTTGCAGTCATGTGATCACTATCAAGGTCGTGATTTTTAATATTTTAATATTTTCACTTAATTTGTTCCTTTCCTTTTGTATCCATTCATCTTTCTTTTCTCTGGGCCCTTGAAACCACTGCTCTTTTGCTAGGGTTACTATATCACAATCACAGAAAACGGAATTCTGGGTGTTTTTACACTTGGCGTAATATTTTTAAGGTTCGTCTATATTCTTATATGTGCCAGCAGTTTCTTCTTTTGATTGCTAAGTAGTTGCCCACCATGTAGACAAGCCATATTGGATAGAAATCTACATTCATTCCAGTCATTGGTTATATAAATAAAGCTTCTCTGAGTTTGAGTACTCTGGGTGCCTTTCTGTCTGCATCTATTTCCATTTTAATGTGGCTACTTAGGGGTGGCATTGTGAAAATGTTTTGTATCATTGGTGTTTTGTCTTTCACTGACTGGTGCTCTAACCTTTAGTATTCTTTTCCTCTGCCTGCTTTGCACTTAATTTGTTTGCTAAGGCATAAATAAAAATATTTTAATCAAAATTTAATATTAAATTGTTTTGTTACCTTAATTATTTAATGTTCCATGTTTCCATTTTTGTTCAGTTACAAAATAAATAATAATCTCTCTCTCTTTGTGTGCATCTGTGTCTGTGTGTATGTGTGTGTGTGTGTGTGTGTGAGAGAGAGAGAGAGAGAGAGAGAGAGAGAGAGAGAGAGAGAGAGAGAGAAGAGAGAGAGAGAGAGCAGAAATAGAGGGTGTATGGACAGGTACGCCTCCTGAGCGAGTGAGTGGTTGACTTTAGGAGTCTTCTTCAAACACTCTCCACCATATCTCCTGAGACAGTCTCTCACTGATGCTAGCATTCATGAATTGTGTAGCCTGGCTAGCCAGCAAGTCCCTGGAATCTGCCTGCATCTGCTTCTTCCATCCCCGTGTGCCTGGTGCATATGGAGGCCAGAAGAGAGCATTAGATCCCCTCAACCTGGAGGGGAATGATCATGTGGTGCTAAAAATGGACCCAGGTCCTCTGGAAGAGCAACCAGTGCTCTTAACAGATGAACTGTTTCCCTGGTCCCTGATTTTCTCTCCCTTAAGGGTCTTGTTATTCTGCTTGTTTGAATGTCTGATAATCATTTGTATAATCATTTTTGGCTGTTAAATTTTATTATGTTCTCTTCATATTTTATTATGTTCTCTTCATTTTCTGGCACCATATATCTATTATTAATCTACTTTAGTTTAGGAATGCTTCTGCATTTGGCTAGGCTAAGTCCACAGCAGTCTTTACTCTACAGTCAATTTGAGCCTAAAGGGTTTTATCTAGAGACACATGTATTAGATCTCTTTCAACTGTGATGGATGGGAACAGGAACTCCTCCCACCCTGTAAAAGCTCACAGGTAGAGTTCTTTCTGCTGTGATGAAACACTATGACCAAAAGCAACTTATGAAGGAAAAGGTTTATTTGGTTTGCATATTTCAAGCCACAGACCACTGAGGGAAGGCAAGGCAGAAACTCATAATGGGAAGGAACCGGGAAGCACAAGCTGATGCAGTAGCTGTGGAGGAATGCTGCTTTAGACTTGCTCTTCCTGCCGTGTGCAGCCTCCTTTCTTACAGAACTCAGGGGTGTCCCCATGCAAGATGGGCCTTCCCACTTTGATTAGTAATTGAGAAAGTACCTGCAGCCTGATATTGCAGAAGCATTTTCTCTCCCTCCTCTCAGGTGACTATAGTCTGTTTTACGTTGACATAAATCTAGTCAGCACGAGCTCCCAGGGCTGTTGACTTGTTCTGCACATGTTTCTGTGACTCTTGAGCCTGGAAGAGTTTTCTACGTCAATGTCCTAAAAAGTATTCAGTCAAGCACTTGAGGAAACTCCTCTGCAAATCTCTGGAATTCTTTCACATTCTATAAGCTCTCTCTTTCTGGTATTTTACTCTGGCTTCACTGAACTATAAATTATGTTCTTAAATCAACAAGGGACCCAGTCCCTATTTGAATTCCTCTCCCAGGACTTTAGCCTGGAAACTTCCTATCTGAAAACTGACAATCAAAGGGCTCCCTTCTTGGTCCTTTTCCTCTTGTGGATCACTCTTCTGGTCTTCCTGTTGACCATCTTTAGAAAACTTCATGTATTTTCTGTGGCTTTCTAGTTGCCTAAGGTTGAATTAGATAGAGTCCCTGTCCCTCTATAATTCCATATGAAAAGGCTTATAAGTTTAAATAAGAGAGATATAAAATTCAGATAACATCAAAACTATGGAACTTCAAAATCTTAGATTGCATCCTGTTCTTCTTGTAACAATGCAATGATGTGTTATAATTCTTCATAATGACAATTAACACACACAAATTAGCAGAAATCATGTATTTTCTCCATCACATATCTCACTATTATACAGAACAGAGTTAACATCTACAGAAAACTAATACAGTATTCTATTTTCACAATTTATCAAAGTGTTGCGTATGGGTCCTCAATAGTAATATTTTAAAGGTTCTATATCTCTTTATTACATGTATCATGTGCACATGAACACATGTACACATTGCCATGATGAGCTCGTAGAGGTAATTATGGAGTAAGATCTCTCCTACCATATGTGTTCCATGGATGGAACACATGTTGTCATTCTTGGTGACAAAAATCCTTTTCCCATTCTATATTCTTGTGTGTGTGCCTGTGTATGTGTGTGTGTGTGTGTGTGTTATACAAATATGTGTACATATTCTGTGTGGGTGTTCAGTGTCCTCTATTGCTCCTCACCTTATTATTTGTAAACAGAGTCTCCCCCTGAACCTGAAACTCACTTTGGGGGTGGGGTTTGTTTGCTTGTTTGTTTGGGGCTGAACTAGCAATCCTATCTCCAGTGCCCTCCACGCTGGTATGACAGGTGGGTGTGGCCATGTCTGGATTTTCACATGTCCAAAATGAGGGCTTCATGCTTGCACAGGAATCACTCTAGCCCACTGGGCCATTTCTCCAGTTCTGTAATTGTGATTGTATTTCTGACTTCTAATTAGATTTGACCAGTAGAAGAACTTGACAGATCTTATAACATGAGGAGACAATGATCCTATTGCCACACACACTGTCTTAGCCAAGGTTCTGGCAATCACAGCATCCATCTACTTATGGGCCAAGCACCTACAACAGCTCTCTCCTGGGGCGACCATATTTGCAACTTCTTATAACAGAAGGACTCCCTCCCCTTTGTTCTTAGAGTCTAGGAATGATCTAATGATTTAGCTTTCATCAGAATTATTTCCTGGGTGTATCACCATCTCTGGTTTTGGTTTTTATTTTATCCTACACCTACTTTTATAAGCAACCCCTTTATTAAGCTATTAAGCTTTTTTCTATTAATATTTAAAGGGATCATTATTTTTCTGGAGAGAATTCCATAAGCTCAGGTCACATTATTAATCATCCTCAGGGGAAAAAAATTACCCATCTACATAAATTCTACATCCTAGACTCTATCACAAGTTTATACCCTTCCAGGTCTCTGCTCCCATGACTCACTCTTAATCCTTCTTTAATATTTTGGCTATTCCTCCCTGACTCATTTCTTCCCATCCTTCAACAGCCTCCAGCCTTTCTATCCATTCCCAATCTAGCCAACACTCAATTAGCCACTGATGTCACCCACTCTTATATCTACCACCTTCAACGTTTTTCTCAATTTTTGTTTCTGACTTTATAGCTTGCTGATCAACATTATAAAATATGCTGGGTCTGGTAGTTGGCTATTGCTCAACAGGGTCACTATGAAAGGGAAAAAAGGGGAACTATTAATTATTACACCCAGACAATAAGACAGTCCTGGGGAAATGGAATGTTATGAGTAACTGTCTCCATGGTGTCTCCCAACTTTAGAATGTTATCATTGTAACTTACATGTGAGTGTTACCTGGTGTCTCCCAGCTTTAGAATGTTATCATTGTAACTTACATGTGAGTGTTACCTGGTGTCTCCCAGCTTTAGAATGTTATCATTGTAATATACATGTGAGTGTTACATGGTTTCTTCCAGCTTTAGAATATCATCATATCGCACTTGAGAATGTAAGAACATGAATTTCATATTATTTCTGTTTACCACCTGAAGCTTACAACACATTCTTCTTTAAAATTAAAAAAAACACGCTAAATATTCAGAAATATTTTTTAAAAATAAGAAATCAAAGGTGCCAAGATGGGAGCTATGTAGTGAGAGACCAGTGCAAGAAGACTCGGGGATACACATCTCCTTCCAAAAGTCAGGTTCCTGCAAACAAGAAAGACGCCTTCCCCCAGCCACAAAAAGAAAGAACTCCCAAACAAGCTGCTCCTTCAGGCATGAAGGGCAGCCCAGTGTCCCGCTGCCTTCCTGCCCCTTCACTTCCATTTAAGTTTCAGTTTCAAGCCACACACAAGTGGGTGCCCTGCCCATGTGCTACCTCCTATCCCACAACAAAATCCTTCTCCCGCTGAATAGGCATGGTCACCATGGCAGCTGGGGGTCATAAACTCCTGAGCTGTGGGTCTTGGCACAATTCCATGCATTATCTACATCCTGGCACAAATCAGTCCCTTTATCTAATTAGTAGCCTTACAAATAGCCACCTGCCCCAGAGCTTAACCACTAAAGATGCAATATTGGCTGAATAGCACGGAGACAAGGGATGAGGATAACAGAAAACTGAAAACTGATCTGAGTGAGGCCCCTGTCTCTCCTGGCTACAGACACCTGCAAACCCTGGCCCACCCACGGAGCAGAAGTTTAAAGGGGTTTGAGAACAAATCACGTTTGTCTTCTTTTCAAAACTCACCTTGGGTATCTCTTGACCCACTGGCCTCCCAGAAGGTGGGTCTGTCCCTCTATTGTAAAGACTTGATTCAGTGTTCCTGCTTAGGTACCCAGCTGTTTGCTTCCTCAAAGATTCCTGTCTCAATTAGGAGAGAGAGAGCCCCATCACTCTCTCTTGAACTTAACCAAGCGCTTGGTATTCTACAACATGATCAGAACACTTGAAAGCATCTCTTGATTTACTAGAGAACAGACCCTCCCTTACTTGCTTCAGTGCTAAAATTTTCTCTTGCTATCATTGTATTGCAGAATCTCTATCTGATCATGTTTTGTGTTTGTCTCCTTTCCTTTCCTTCCAGTAAAGAATTCTAAGAACAAAAGAAAGTTTAGTTCCACTCAATATTCATTCTATATAAGCAAATGTTTTTGCTACATTCATCTTTACAGATGTGATAAAATCAAATGGTGTTGTGCGTGACCGCATGTATTTGTGAGTGTGTAGCTGTATATTTGTGTATGATGCATGCACTTCTTGCATATATGGAAGCTAGTGGTTGGTAGTAGATCCCTCTTCCTACTTGGTAGACTAAGAAATTTTTAATTTTATTGTGTGGGGGGGGAGGGAAGGGCACATGCCTGAGGTAAGAGAGAAAACATTTATGGAAGTTGATTCTCTCATTTCTCAATCACTCTCCGCCTTCTTTGCGAGAATCTCTCTCTAAACCTAGAGCTCATCTGCAGCAACCAACAAGCTCCAGAGAGCCTCTTTCTCTGCTTTCCCAGAACTGGAATCACAAGTGTACACCATTGTGGCCAGCTTTTTACATGGGTGGTTAGAGAACCAAGCTCAGGTGCTCATGCTCGCCTAGCAAGCATTTTACATGATGGAGACATCTTCCCAAACCGAATCTAATTGATTTGAAAGTTGAAAGCAATTCATTCTTGAAAGTATGCAGAATGTCAAATCTTCCATTTCCTTCCTGACCCAAATTACACAGATGATATTAAGTGGCAGCAATGGATGAAGGTGGGAGACAAGGAAAGAGTCCACTTTCAAGAATACACTCACTGTTCTGGGCTTGCCTTAGTGACCTTTAATCTAAGATCAAAAGACAAGTCTAAATCAGTACAGCCACCAACAACTTCTGGAATTAAAATACGCTGAAAACTCACTCAGTGTTCTCCTTTATGCTGGGAAATATTTTTTTCTATATGTAAAGAGTAAGTTCTGACAATCTTATTGTCACATGATGATTTTGAAAATACTTCTTTTAAATATTGCTCCATAATCTGTGAGCATTTACCTAATAGGACCCAATTAAACTAGGAGGTCATTATACTTATTATGAATGGTCAAGTATGAAAACTGTAGTGGGGAGAGGTATAACTTTATGAGATTTTTTTTTCATTCTTTCCTTTTAGTCATGCAATCTAGGGCTTCTGCTTGACTAAGAAGTTCACCACTCCATTTGGAAATGGTGTTGTCCTACTTTGCTTTCTATTTATTTTGCTAAAATACAACCAAAATACGAGAATTAAATCTTTTGGAAAGGGATAATCAGCATGTATCTTTTAAAGATGAGGCAAAGCCTTCATCTGGAAGTTGGACATGGCAACCCAACAGGAGAAAAAGAGCCCCAAGAGCAGGAAGAAGAGCCAGATACCCGCTCTTTCTCACACTCGGGAATCCCATAAAATATAAGCGAATAGCTACAATATATGCACAGAGGACCTGGTGCAGCCCATGTAGGCCCTTTGTTGCCGCTTCTGTCTCAATGAGCTCGTATTTGCCTTGATCAGTTGACTCAGGGGGCCTTGTTCACTTAGGGTCATCCATCTCCTCTGACTCTTAAAATTTTTCTGTCTCCTCTTCCCTGAGCATTTAGGAGAGGGACTTGATGAATACCTCCCATGTAGACTCTCTGTGTCTGCATAATGTCTAATTGTAGGTTTCTGCATCTGGCCCCATCTGCTACTGGAGGAAGCCTCTCTGATTATAACTGGATAAAGTACTGGTCTACAGGTATAGCAGAATATGACTAGGAATCATTTTATTCATTTTTTCTTGGTTTTTATTTTATTTTATTTTATTGTTTTGTTTTTAGACCAGTCCTATTTGGTTTTACCCTAGGTCTCTGGACTAGCTAGTATCAGCTTTTTGGTTACCCAAGCAGTGTTGGGTATGAGTTCCTTCTCATGGAATGGGCCTTAACTCATATCAGGCATTGGCTGGCTACTCCCATAAGTTCTGTGACACCATTGTCCCAGCATATATTTCCCCAGGCTTTTTCTTTTAGATCACCAGCCTGCTCCCAAATCATAACATAGAGACTTATTTTTCATTTTGAATGACCAGCATAGCTTAGGCTAATTTCTGGCTCTAGCTCTTTTAACTTAAATTAACCTGTTTCCCTTTATCTACCTTTTGCCTCGGCCTATTTACCTTTCTTTTCTTCTTTATGTATATCTTACTTTTACTGCTTCTAGTTTCTACTTGATAGGCAGCTCCTGGATTCTGGCACCAGGCTTCTCCCTCCTTCCCTCCCTCCCTTCCTCCCTCTCTCCATTCTTCCTCAAATTTTCTTCTCATATTTATTCTCTCTGTCCACCAGCCCCACCTATCCTTTTTCTGCCTGGCTATTGGCCATTCAGCTCTTTATTAGACCAATCAGGTGCCTTAAGCAGGCAAGGTAAAACAAATGCAACACATCCTTACATCATTAAGCAAACGCAGCATAAACAAATGCAACACACAGTTAAGGTAATATTCTGCAGCATAAACAAATGTTATACATCTTTGCCTTGCTAAAATAATATTCCACAATAACATTTTTCAGACATGACAGAATGTATGTCTAAAGTTCTGTGGCTGGGCTACAGTCAACATTTCTCTTCCAGGAGCCTGAAGAGTACCTACCTCAACCAAGGAGACTAGAATGTAGGGGTGAAGGTGCTGTGTAGATGCCAACTCTGACTTCTCCACGTGCAATGACTTGTGTGGATGTTGTCCTCTGAAATAGAATCTCACTGTGAGTTTTCAGAGATAAACCTTTTGTCTTAGCATCAACCTGGGTTGTTTGGGAATTTCCATGTAACCCCACTTAGCCAACAACTCAACTGAATACAACCCAGAACCCTTACTGAAAGTCTTGCTGGCCATAAGGGATGACCAGTTGAGATTCTATTATCCCCATTACTAGTCCTCATTAGGATCACCTTCATAGATTTCAGGAGGTTTCTAGTGTACTAGGTTTCCACGCTGCCTAATCCCAGCCATCTCTCTCTGAATCTCTCCCTCCATCCCATCCCCCCACACACACACACACCTGGTTCCTTCTGGTCCTTCTGCCCCCAACCAGCCCATAAAAATAGTCTTTTTGCTCTTCCCAGGGAGATATATGTGTCCCCCCAATCTTCCTCTTTACTTAACCTCTCTGAGTCTATGAATTATAGCTTGATTATCATTTACTTAACAGCTAATATCCACTTACACATGAATACATACCTTATTTGTCTTTCTGGGTCTGGTTTACCTCACTCAAGTGTGTAGATTTATGTCTGGGTCTTCGACTAGATACTATGGATCAACATGTCTAGTTTATGCTAATACCATACAGTTTTGTTTGTTTGTTTTTACTATAGCTCTTTAGTACAACTTGAAATCAGGGATGGTGATACAGCCATCAGTTCTTTTAGTGTTCAATATTGTTTTAGATATCCTGCGGTTTTGTTCTGTTTTGTTTTGTTTTTTTCCATATAAAGTTTAGTATTGTTCTTTCAAGGGCTATAAAGAAATGTATTGGAATTTTGAGGGGAATTATATTGAATCTGTAGATGCTTTCAGTTGGATAGCCATTTTTAATGTTAATCCTACTGATTCGTGAGCATGAGAGCTCTTTCCATATTCTGATATCTTCTTCAACTTTTTTCTTCAGTGTCCTAAAGTTCTTATCATACAAGTCTTTCAATTGCTTAATTAGAGTTACCCCGAGATATTTTTTATGATTTGAGGCTATAGTGAAGTTATTGTTCCTCTGATTTATTTTCTCAGTTCATTTGTCATATGTATGTAAGAGGGCTACTTATTTTTTTCTAGTTAATCTTGTATCTGGCTACTTTGCTGAAAGTAGTCATAAGCTGTAGGATTTCCCTAGTGGAATTTTTTGGTCACTTACATATCTGATTATTATCACCTGTAAATGACAACTCTTTGACTTCTTTCTTTCCAATTTGTATCCCCTTCATCTCCTTCAATTGTCTCATTGATTTAGCTAAAAGTACTGTATTTAGTAGCTATGAAGAGCAGGACAGCCTGGCCATTTTCCTGATTTTAGGGGAGTTGTTTTTTGTTTCTATTCATTTAAGTGGATGTTGGCTATAAGCTTACTGTAAATTGCCTTTACCATGTTGAAGTATGTCTCTTGCATTTCTAATATCTCCAGGACTTTTATCATGAAAGGGTGTTGGATTTTGTCAAAGGTTTTTTCCATATCTAATGAGATGACCATGTGACTTTTGTTCTTTCAGTTTGTTTATACGATGGATTACATTTACTGATTTTTCTACATTGAACCAACCTTGCATCTCTGGGATGAAGCCTAGTTGATCATGCTAGATATTTTCTTTATATGTTATCAGATTTGGTTTGCAAGTCTATAAGGGAAATTGTTCTGTAATTTTCTTTATTTCTTTCTATTGTTGCTGTTGTTGAATCTTTATGTGGTTTGGGTATCAGGGTAACTGTGGCCTCATAAAAAGAAATGGGCAATGTTCCTTCTGTTTCTATTTTGTGGAAAAATTTGACGAGTATTGGCGTTAACTTTCATTTGAAAGTCTGGTAGAATTCTGGGCTATTTTGTTCCTTGATTTCTATTTCCTCTCTGGATTTTTGGGTAACATGGTGGCTATGTGTTGCCTGTTTTACTGGCCTGCTCAGCAAGTATGTTCATAGGAAATGCCTACTGGTGTCAGAGGATGGAATGCATTGATGAGTTAGGAGAGGGCAGTTAGGAGAGGATGGTCTATGGGATCCACAGTAGATGTGGACATGGGGGACGAGAGGCTTCAGCTGGTGTTCTGTTGCAGCACTAAGGATGAGACTGAGGGACTGGGTCTGGGAGAACAGAGAAAGAAGAGAAGGTCTCAGTTTGCTTTCTATTGCTGTGATGGAGACGATGACTGAAAGCAACTTAAAGAAGAATGTGTTTCATCTTCCCATCCCAGGTCACAATCCATCACAGAGGTAAAGCAGGAGCCTGCTCAGGTGGCAATGCTCATAGTAGGCTAGGGATTCCCACATCATCACTAATAAAAAAATTCCCCCACAGGCTTGGCAACAGGACAGTCTCATAGAAACATTTTCTCAGTTGAGGTTCCCTTCTTCTCAGATGACCCTATCTGTGCTGTGTTAACAAAAAGCTAACTCATATAGGTGTCAAGCAACAGGACTTCTCAGGGTTCCAGGTGTACAATGTTCCAAGCTGGGCATGTTGAACTGGTACAGTCTTTCTGTTATTCAAAAGAGCCTTTTTCTTGACATTTTTACTGTTCTCACATAGTGCGTGCGTGCGTGCGTGCGTGCGTGCGTGCGTGTGTCTGTGTGTAACAGCTCTGGAGAGAAGTCAGTGTTTTGAACCTATGGAAGTAAACTATAACATGACAACTCTCGCTCTCCCCCCCCCACTGTGACTCCCTAGGCCATTTCAGGCATAACCAAATTAAACAAGTATGCTCTGAAACAAAACCTAATGGCCATTTTATGCCTTGAAAAAGGAAGGCATGGAAAACCCAAAAGGAAGAAGAATCTTTGTGAAATCTTCATAAGTAATGGTTGCCCACTGTCCTAGCTACACTTTCTGTTACTGTGAAAAAACATTGTCTAAAGGCAACTTGGTCAAGAAAAGAGTTTACAGGTTACAGATTACAGTTCATCATTGGGGGAAGTAAAGACACTTACTCAAGGCAGGAACCTGGAGGCAGAGATCAGAGACCATGGAGGAATGCTACTTCCTGTCTTGCTTGGCTCCTTTTCTTATATATCCCAGGCTCACCTTCCCAGAGATGGCATCACCTACAGTGGACTGTACCCTTCTACATCAATTAGAATTTGAAGCTGTGACCCACAGACATGCCCACAGACCAATCTGATGGACACAACCCCTCCATTGAGATTCCTCCTGGCAGGGTCCATCTAGGTTTGTGTCAAGTTGACACCAACTTGACCCCCACAAATAATATTGTACCAGACACAGATTGTATTATTCCTCTTTGCATTTATCTCTTTGGTCATGTCTGACAATTCTTACCTGTCATTCACTTGTAATATTATAAAAAAGAATTTATTCAACTTAAGTGTAGTTCTCTACCCAGATCTTGTTCTTCTCTATGCTTTAATAAGAACAGGTCTACCCACCCTTCTTTATCACATATTTTTTAAAGGGATGGGGTATGCACATCTTCATTGTGCAGAGACTAGAAAGGATGGTTTGAAGTCCATGGCTTTGAAAATTAAAAGGATATATATATAAAATCTCCCTGGTAATATCTTGATAACATTGCTATTACCAATGGTTAATGAGTAGAAAAGTCTTATGCCATAATGAAAACTATATGTTTGCTGTTCTGTGACTCTAAAACTTGAAGAAGAGGAAAACTTTTCCAGCAAGTATTCTGTAAAAAGGACACCTGACTTGAAACACATTAAGTATTCAGAAAAGGTGTATGGCCCCAAAATATCACTCAGCACCTGCACTCATCTGTGACTTCCCACTGTGGTGGCCTATGGCTTAGAGCTTTTGACTCAAGGATAAACATCTCAACTTGACTAGTTGGTTATTATCACTAATAAGAGACTCTCCACCTCCGCAAACTGTCTTGTCCTCCTCTGCAAATCTCACAGAGGACACAGCATCATGGTCAGGAATGCAGAGGAGAGCTGTGGCTTGGAACAAGTCCAAGCCAAGCTGAATTTTTCTGAATATACATTAAATTGTCAGCCAAGGAAGGCCCACAGGCCTCTGAAGTCAGTGGTACAGGGACAGAGCACACAATCAAAAGTCTTCACATAATTAAACTGTCTGTCCACACAATTACAGTCACTTTCTGATAAGTGGAGAACTCAGTTATTTGTCTTTCTCCACCCAGGACTGAATGGCTTGGAGAGTATTAGCTGGGCCTCAGGCTCCACTTCCACATCTGCTTCAGATTCATAAGGTCCAATCCACATCTTACACTGAAGCCCAAGAATACAGAAACATAATGCCTAAGATTGCAAGACGCTGCAGACTGAAGCTGAGCCATGAGCATGAACATACCTCCTTGGTGTTGCATTACAGAGCCAACCTGCCAGTGGTGTGCCATTTCTGACAGAATGTGGAAGGAGAGGGGAAGAAGGATGGAGAAGAAGATCACTTCCTGCTTCAGATTGGTCCTTCTCCCTTCACTCTGAGAAAACAAACAAGGGCATCAAGGACTTTGCCTCATCCACCAAAAGACTAGCTATTAGTGGGAACCATCTACCCTCACATATCCGTTAACTTTCAAAAAGAAATTTCTGGTGATTATGTTGATTGCTTTTACTTATACACTAAGAATAGGATGTTGAAGTGATGTTAATCACATAGGAAATAAAGACTGGACAGAGGGAACAGAGTTAAACAACTTACCAACAATCTAGTTTTATAATGTGTGCACATAAATCCTATTAGTTCTGTTCCTCTAAAGAATGCTGCATAATTTGAATGACATGTGTGAGTGAAGTGGAATGCATGTCATAGGACGTCCAGTGACGTTAGGGAAGGGATCATGAGATGAATGTCAGTGAGAATGTGCTAGTCATCCCAGTAAAAACTATGAGAGAGTAGGATGTACCAATGTATAAGATCACTTGTTGAGCAGAAAGACAGTTTTCTTAGACATTAGTTTGCAATTTTTTAAAATCGCACTAGTAAGGAATACACATAGGATAAAGAGGTGAGAGAGGGAAACAGCATTCATAGGAAGTTAGGAGCCACGGTGCTTTTGACAGTATTGTGAGGGCACAGAAATATTTGAGAAATGACACAAGCCAATGGTGAGACCAATGGTGGTGGCCAGTAGAGATGACTGGGGTAACCATAAATGTGCTATTCCTAATTTACTGCAGTTTATTGGGCATTGGTTAAGTATTAGAACTCTGCTAGGAAATGTAAAGGGTTGTCTGCTTTCTTGAACCCTCCCCCAATGATGTTGTTATGTCCTTCATAAAATAGAACATCATTTTGTTCATCTTAAGATAAATAGACTAAGGCTCAGAAAGAATGACTTCTTCAAGGGCAAACCCAGGCCATTACTGCTTTTCCAGGAACAAGACAGCTCCTCGATGAGGGTCATGAGTAATAATGAAGCAATAAGCAGAAAGCTTTGCCCTAAATTATCCATTATAGATCAGATGGAATAATGTTTCCTTGAGCAAAATTGTTCTCATTTCTTCTATCCGTCCAGGATGTCTGGCACCCTGCAGCAAGCACAGGGATGTGTCAGACAGACAGACATTCAAGAAGGGATTATGGTTGCCAAGATGCTTGGAGTATGGTGAGCCCCCAGCCTCCAGCATCATCAGGGTTGGCCTCGGATATGGGCAGATCATCTTTCTCTTAAGATCTTGTCTGAATCCAGTAAGTGGCAGGAATTGAAGGGAGATATCAAACTGGTAGAGAACAATAAAGACCCAAAGCTGATAGGCATCCCTGATTCCAAGTTCCCTTCCAAGTGGACCAGATCTGTAGAGCCCTGCTTCACTAGCAGACTTCTCCCTTGGCTCAGTTCTGCCTCTACTCCTCATTTTTACAACAGCAGAACCCAATAAACACTCACACACCACAGGCCCACACAGGGGTATAGTGACTGCTTACAGAAGACACAGCTGTGGCAAGCCCGAATGTATTGAATTCCTTCAACAATACTTCAGATAGATAAAGTATTGTGAGTGAAAGAGTATTAAAAATCTTTCTCTGGGATCGATATGTAAAATAAAAATAAAAAAATAAATTAAAAAAAAAAAAACTTTCTCCGGCTAACAATAAATATGCCCATTGGTTGATAACTGAAAGTGTACTATGAAGGTCTAATTTTCTTGTTAGCGCTTCTGTGTTTGTAAATAGCACTGTAATAGTTAGGCTGCTTATGCCTGGACTATATTGTAAATCACCTAGAGGCATACCTCTGGATGTATCTGTAAGTATGTTCACAAAGAAAATTAACTGAGGGTGGGATGACCTCCTCTCAAGTTGGTGGCACCTTCCAATAGGAAGGCCAGATGTAAAGAGGTCACCTGCCTGTCATTGTGCTTCCTAAGCTGGAATATCCATTCCAGCAGTGTTAGTACTTGGAGAGCTTCCAGGCCTTCAGTGCTGAACTGCCGATTTCATGGGCTGAGCAGCTCCTGGGTTCTTTATGTCTCCAGCATGCGGATGCCCTCTGTTAGACTCCAAAACCTATGGTGTAAACTAATCTAATAAATTTCATTTATAACATTTATTGTTTTTCATTTAACTGAACAGAAAGTCCCCCATGTGTCATTTTATTTTGCCACTGGAATAAAACAGGAGACAAAATTTTCACTATAACATACTGGCTATTAATACAGTTGATAATAAAATATATAAGTATTCACTATATCATCCACTGAAAAGTAGTATATTTCATTTTATTTTATTTTTATTTTGTCAGTGTTTATGATTAAATCCAGGATGTTGTGCATGCCAGGCAAACATTCTGCTTATGATCTATTTATGATCTATTCTTTAGCTCCAAATGTGCTATAAAGAAACATTTAGAATCCAGGAAAATCCTCTTCATAACATATTGTACTTAACATTCTAAGAGTATAGAACTGAGAAAGAATAGTAAAAGCCAGACAAGTATTACTTATAGACACAAATATATCAAAATAATGGTAGACTTCTCAACAGAAGCCCTAAAGGCCAGGAGAATATGAGCTGACCTATCTAAAGCCCTATGATGTAATAACTGCCAAGGAAGATTACCTTTTATGGTAAGTATAAACTAAAACAAGCAATACCACTAAGCCAGAATTTCAGAAAATCACTAAAGTAATGCTGCACCCAGAAGAGGCAAAATGGTGTGGCCAAGTACATGAGCTCAAGAAAATATACACATCAACAGACAAATAGATGAACATAGGAGAACTAGGGAAGCATCAAACAC
This sequence comes from Cricetiscus sungorus, assembly GCA_030556225.1. Classification (NCBI taxonomy): domain Eukaryota; kingdom Metazoa; phylum Chordata; class Mammalia; order Rodentia; family Cricetidae; genus Cricetiscus; species Cricetiscus sungorus. Next base: position 16,816,568 of record JANBXA010000731.1, read on the forward strand.
TATGTACTCAGTAAAACATCTCAATGTGCAGAATGGGAAGTGAGTGAGTATCTTTTAATAATAGCCATAAATGGTCTTAACTATAATTAAAAGATGCAGACTGACTGAATGCACTTAAAATAAGATCCAATTATTTGCTGACTACAAGAAACATATCTTAGTGACAATACATGACAAAAAGTCCAAAGACAGAAAATAATAGTTCAAGCAAATGGAATTTGAAAGTAAATAGTAGTAGCTTCAGTCATAGCCAAGAAAGCAGATATCAAGCCAAAATTAGTAAAAGAAATAGATATATTGGTAAAGGGAACAATCTACCAAGAATATATAATGATTATAAACACACACATACCAAATACAATGGAATGAAAAGGGACAGAGAATTACAGCTTCAATAATTGTAGGTAGCTTAAATAACTTACTGTCATCAATAGCTAGATCATTCAGATTTTTAAAAATCAATAAACAACAACAGGGTTAAAAAAAAAAAGAACCATAGACAATAGACCATAGAGCAACCTAAGCATTTTTTACAGAACTTTGCATCCACCAGCTAGAAAATACACATTCTTTTCAGCAATTCATGAAACTCTCTAAAAGACATCACGTTTTAGATCACATGGAAAGTCATAACAAATGAAAAACTTAGATTATTGTCTTGTATCTCATTAGATCATAATGGAATGCCCAACGAAAAGGAGAAATAAGGCCAGAAGGCTAGTAATGGGGATTTTTATTGTTCTCTTTTCAACCCAGAATGGAAGAGATACGCGGTAGAGAGAAGGCTGCCTTCTGAGGTTCATTTATTCAGAAAAAGCAGAGCGAAGCCAAAGTAACCAAACAACCAGAGAAATTGGGTCATTTGAAGGTAAATACATGAATTTTCCCTTTGGCTTCATTCATCCCTGCAATAATAGAAAGATCCATGATGGCGGGAATAAAGCTGAAATTTTACATTGAGTCTATTAATCAGAATTATTTTTATCATTGCTGTAACAAGCAAAAATGACTTTTCCAGTGGAAGTTGCTACAGTGCTTCTCAGGCTCACAGTTGGGGCTCCCCCTGTCCTGCTATTAAATCATTCTCTGATAGTTTCTTGTGCTGTTACCATGTTGTTAGTTTCAATTATTTCCTTAAGGCAAAATTATACTGGCACACCCACTGCCAAATGCAAGAATTGGCAAACTCAATTTCTCTTTTTTACCTAAACTGGGCAAGGAAAATATTTTAGCCATTATCAAATCTGTCTACAGAAAATCTTGTCATAGATGAAGAGTCCTTTGACTTCCTTTTATCATCTTCCTCCCTTAGATCTTACGATGACTACTTCAAATGTAGGGAATTCTATGTAAGAAAATTTGCACACACTTTATATCAGTGTCTTATCTAAGGTCACATTTCCTTTCTATGTGTGTCTACCAGGTCACACGAAGGCAAACAGTATTTTCTCATCCACAATGCTGCCTGTATATAAATTCTCACCCTCTAAATTTGTATGCCCTTGTGGTGACAGAAAGGCCCTCTCACAGCAGCACTGAAGTTGAGGCTTCACCGTGTGCCTTTCTACTAATCACGATTACCTTTAAAATTACTGTAACAGACAAAATGACCTAGTACATGAACTTGGAAACATGCCAAGCAATTCTAAGGCTGGTTTTCTCACACCTCTACAATGCTGGTTCCCTGGTTGGTGAAATTTGTTGTCTTCTATTCATTGTCAATACCCTGACCAATTGTGAAATGGCTGTCCCAATGGATCACATCAGTACTGTTTGCCATTCCCTGCCCATTCAAAAATTTCCCACCACTGTACATCTTTGCTTCCCATTCTCTGATACCATGTCTTGTAAGGGGTGGAGAGGCTGTTTCCTAACTGTACTTGGTCGTTTAAAGTCTCTCCCTTCTTACCCTGGTTCCTATACACTCACCACATTTCCAGCTCCCCTCTGACCCCCACACCATCCCAGCCATTTCCTCACTGACTTGGCTTGAGTCAGCAGAATGAGTCATGGAGTCATAAAACTCAGTGGAGGGGACCTTAAAGGTCAGCTAATTCAACCACCCAACCAAGTGGAAAAAACAGCTCTTATTTTCATTCTTCCTTCCTTGCTGTCCCAAATTCAACCACAAACAGGAATGGTGTCTCTCACTGTCGTGGAAGTTTTTTGCTTTGGATATCTTTTTAACCAAGATGTATTTCTCTTTCTCTTTAAGATGGCCTAAGTAGGACACTGCCAACAGTAGACACTGGAATACAGATAATAAAACTTCCAAAAAGAAAAATTAATAGGTCTTAAAATTATCATCTTCACAATATAGAGCTGGTCACTCTGCTTCAAAGGTAGGTGTTCAAAGGCTGGTGAGATGACTCAGGGGGAAAAGGTAACTTGCCACCATAACTGAAAGCATGAGTTTGATTCTGGGACCCACCAGTAGAAACAGAGAAGGATGTGCAAATTATTCTCTGCCCACCACACACACACACACACACACACACACACTGTAGAATTTAATAAAAATATTTTAAAATATGTTTGAAGGTGGACATATTCATTCCATTTGCTCCATTTATTCCATGGGTAATGAAGAATTATTCTGTTAAAACAGTATAATCAGAAGAGGATATAAAAATTAATTAATAAAAAATTTACCCCATGCATGCATCATCTATGGGCTGAAGAGATGGCTCAACAGTTAAAAGCACTGGCTGCATCTCTGGAAAACCAAGGTCAAATGCCCAGCACCCACATAGTGGCTCAAAACCACCCATCACTCTGGTCCCAAGAGGATCCAATGTCTTCTTCAGGCTTCTGAACATGTGTGATGCATAATTACATGTAGGCAAAATATCATATGCATAAAATTTTTAAGTATGAAAAATATCACTTTATACTAAATGTACACTCAAAACATGGGCAAATTTAAAATTAACAATAACAACAATCTAGTCATTTGGAAAATGAAAAGTTAAATAAATCTGTGTCTAGCATTATAACAATAAACTCCAAATTCATCATATATCTGAATGTAGCAAATGAAATCCTGAAAGTACTAGAATAAAGCATTACTGGCTTCCTTTCTAGCTTGAATGTTGGCAAAGGCTTCTAGCCATGTCTCAAAACCCAGACTCAGTAAAAGAAAAGATTGATAAATACAATGCTATATTTTTAAAATAAAACAATTTGTAATAAAACCCAAAACATCTAGAAGCAAGATCAATCAACAGTCAAAAAAAACATAAGAGAATGTTTGCAACATGTTATTCATATATATATATATATATATATATATATATATATATATATATATGGTTAGTTTTATGTCAATTTAACACAAGCTAGAGTCTTTAAAAAGGGGAGAACCTCAACTGAGAAAATGTCTCCTTGAGATCCAGCTGTAGGGCATTTTCTTAATTAGTGACTGATGAGTAAGGACCGCTGGGCTGGTGGTACTGAGTTCTATAAGTAGGAAGGCTGAGCAAGCCACAAAGAGCTAGCCAGTAAGCAGCACCTTTCCATGGTCTCTACATCAGCTTCTGGAGAGGTTCCTGCCCTATTTGAGTTCCTGTCCTGGCTTCCTTCAGTGATAATATTCAATGTGGAAGTATAAATAAAATAAACCCTTCCCTCCCCAAGTTGCTTTGGTCATGGTGTTTTATTACAGAAATTGTAAGCCTAATTAAGACAATTTGGTAACAGGAGTGGGGTATTTCTATGACCAGTTTGAGGGTGCTGTTTTGAAAGGATTGTGGAAGGACCTTGGTACTTTGGACTAGAAAAGCCATTGAGTGTTGAGTGTTCAGTGAGTTGTTCTGCAGGAGCTTTGAAGATAAGAATTTGAGAGCAGTGAAGGTGATGGAGGTGGGGTTTGTGACATTTCAGGGAGAAGTTTAAAGACTCCATCAAGGCCATATGGTATTTTGAATTAGAATTCTATGGTTTTGGTTAGCTGGGGCTAACGAATCCACTGTGATTAACAGGCTACCATAATTACTAATGTGAAATCTTTGCTTTGTTGGGACACTTAATGCCTGTCATCTAGAACTCGGAAATTGGTGATGCTTAAGAAGAGACCAGCATTGTTCTGAATCTGGGAAGTGTTTCCTGAGAGTCAGCACACAGAAGCTGTGTTCCAGAGGTAGCCAAGGTTGAACCTTGCCCTGGCAGCCAAACTTGGTAGTGTGATACTGGTTTTGAAGGCATGAAGGGATTGTGAAGTGTAGCTGAGGCTTGGCACCACTGGAGGCCAGGAGAGGCCACTGGTGAAAGTGCAGCCCAGTGGCAACTGAAGGCCCAAGATTTCAGGAATCATTGGGAAAAGTTGAGGCTTGGTACCACAAATGAAGCCTATGAGAAGCTATTGATGAAAGTGCAGCCCAATTGTAGCAGAAGACCCTAGCATTTTGGAAATGCCAGTAACATAGGATGACCACAAAGGACAGTAAAAGCAGTGGAATAGAGCCAGCCTGAGCTTAAGAAACTAGCTGTATACACTGCAGAGGGCAAATCTGGAGAAATTATTCATGGCCCCTTGGAGGAGCCAATGAGATTGTGAGTGAATCCCAGATATTAGACATTGAGTTATTTACCCTATTGGAGTTTGGATTTTCTTTGATCTGATTGTAACTGTGGCATGGTTCTTCCCTCTTGAAGTAAGGAAATATTTAACTTATTTTTTATTTTACAAGAACACACAGTTGAAAGACTGTATTTTAATGGAATTTTAGGTTTGAAGAGACTGAATTTTAATTTGTAAAGACTGTAGGATTTTAAAGTTCATAAACTATTTTATATTATGATGTTGATGTTAATGTGTGATCATGGGGAATGAAGAAAAAAGTATATGGATTAATAGTGATATGTTTAGATATCAAGGTTAAAAGGGTTCAATTGCCCTGGCTAGTTTTATGTCAATGTGATGCAAGTTGAAGTCATCAGAAAGGAGAAGATTTCATTTAGAAAATGCCTCCCTGAGTTCCAGCTGTAGGGCAAATTCTTAATTAGTGATTGATGAGGGAGGGCCCAGCCATTGTGGGTGGTACCATCCTTGGGCTGATGATTCTGAGTTTTATAATAAAGCAATCTGAGCAAGTGATAAGGAGAAAACTAGTAAGCAGGCCCCCTCCATGGCCTCTGCATCAGGTCCTGGAGAGGTTCCTGCCCTGTTTGAGTTCCTGTCCTGGCTTTCTTCAATGATGGCATTCAATCATTCAATGTAGAAGTGTAAGCAAAATAAACCCTTCCCTCCCCAAGTTGCTTTGGTCATGGTGTTTCATCATAGCAATAATAACCCTAACTATGACATACATCTATAAACAACCACATCATCAAAGGAAAATAAACAAACATGGGCCAAAAATCTGGACATATAATCAACATGATTCATAATAAGGCATATTGTCTTAATTTAAATTATTAAATAATATTTCTTACCTATTATTTGTCAAAAATTGGAAATATACACTTTTATAAGTTGTTGGTTAGTGTGCACAGACTCCTTATGCATAGGAATGTATAATACCTAACAAAACTATATATGTGTATACATTTTACCCCAGAAATCCAACTTCAAAAATTTCCACTGAAAATATACTTCTAACAATACATAAAATATCTATATAGGATTATTAATATTTCTCATTTTAGTATTGGTGACTGCTTATATATTTATTAGAAAGAAGTTGAGTTAATTATGGCTTATCTAGATGGTGTATACCATGTAGCTGAAAGAAAGAGTAGCTAACAGCTCTGTGACCCAATATGGAGCTCTTTATAGGACATACCACTACACAGAAAAAACAAAGCATGTTTTGAGTATGCCACTTTAGGTGATAAAGAAGGTATTATGAAAATATAACTATCTATTCATTTTTATGACGAAACTCGGTTAGTTAAAAACCAAAATGAAATAAATTAGAATTAAAGGATTAATAGGAAATGATATTCCTTTGGGTAACCCTTGCTTGTGGAGCTATGCTAATGTTTCATCCACTCAAATGAGGCACAGCTGGAGGAAACTTAGAAATGGAATACAAATAGAAATAATAACATGAACCAAATTACTGAGGACAGGATACTTATTCAGAAACTTTTGTGTGAAATATACCTTGAACCTATAGTCAAAAAGACAACTAGTAGTAATTGAAGTTTGATCAGTAAGGCAAGGCTGGGATGTAGCTTAGTGGCAGACTGCTCGCCCAACATACACAATGTGTTTTAGCGCCACAAATGAAAAGGGAAGAAATAGGTCAGATTGGGGGAGGGGGCATATGCACTAACATTTCTGACATGACTTTGTGTGTGTTGCAGGATTAAGCAAGGAGATAAATGGATCAAGATTAGGGGGAACCAGGCTTCTCACTAATGAGGAAGGTCTTGAACTCTGAGCCTTAATAGAAATTGGAGGTATTAATGTGAATGAAAACCACGGCTTATGGATGTGTGTATGAGGGATGTATAGGTCTACTTCCCAACTCTTTGCTGAGAAGGTGTAAAAGCAACATCTATTAACTATTTAAAAACACCGCCAGTCGGAAGCACAGAAACTGTAACTTGAGACTGGAATATCATTTTGTGCCTTAAATTAAGGAAATGTTTCAAGAATGACTGGGGGTTGGCCTTAATTTGAGATGTCACTTCCAACTGCCCAGAATGTTTAGCAGAGAATGACTGAGACATCTCAAAAACACAAAGAAGCCAGTTTGAATGGATTCCTACTAGGCAAATCTTAGAAATTTGAGGACCAAATTTCTGACTGTAACCCACTGGATACGAATCTACAAGGGAGAGAGATGTGGGGATGGAAAGAGCCCATGAACCCACAGTGCTATATGTACATGCGCATTTATGTTATATACATACAAGTGTGTGAGAGGGAAGCCTTCCCCTAAACTACAAACCCAGCCAAGAATGAGAAATTCCAAAGGCTGATGCTTGGCTACTGAAATAACAGATCCAGGTAGGAACCCAACATTAAGACAGGCTATCTCCCCAAAAATATCAGTTGTAACAGAAACAATAACAATAACTTTTCAGTGATGAAACCTAGCACACATCACCTTAGCCAGATGTCCGGGCTTCATCCGGGATAATGCTTTCCCTCCAGACCCTTCAGATGTGATTCGAGGGGAAGGAAGGGCATAATGCCTATGGAGTTCCTGCCTCAGATACAGAAATGAGCCTGACTAAATCATGTCAAGGAGCATGCTTCAATGCAGCTGGCCAGAATGTTTGTATCATCAGGACAGTAAAAACAAAGACAGCTTGGGAAAACATTCCTGACTCAAGGAGACTCAAGGCAGCCTAGCCTCACTCCTGCCGGTGGTAGTTTTGTCTGTTTATATTCCAGAAACTATTAAGGCAAGTTGAAAACTGTCTTTATATAGATAGTAGGTATAATCAGTGTGGCCTTAATGGTTGCATTTATTGTGTAAAAGAAGGTCCTTGAGTTATTTTGAAATATTTGGGTGTGAATGGTGTCCTAACTATAGCTTTTCAGATTTTATCTTTTTGTGAATGTGACTGAAAGTAATCAGAAGTCCTTAAAATCTTGCAACTTTAAGTCTGAAAATTTGCCAAAATAAAATTGTAAAGAGAAAAAAGAAATGGGGCTGGAATGGTGGCTCAGCAGTTAAGAGCACTGGCTGCTCTTGCAGAGGATCCGGTTCAATCCCTGTTACCCTTATGGCAACTCACACCTGTCTGTATCTCCAGTTCCAGGGGATCTGACACCTTCACACAGATATACATGCAGGCAAAACACCAATGTACATCAAATAAAAGTTTAAGAAAATTCAGAGAGAGAGGAGAGAAATATGCATTGTCTGCATATGGTAGACTGTCCCCCACATTGCATCCTAGGGCAGCTGTCACACAATCTCTACTCTGCTTGACTGTATGCTCCATTCTTTGGACTCTTCATCCTCTTTGCATAGTAACCAGAGTTTAAACGAAGTGGGTGCTTTTTCTATCCTAATACTCATATATAGAGAGCAGTCATTTTTTTTCCATCTTTGGTTGACATTTACTAAATTCTCCTTCAGATGCTAAGGTATTTATGCTGTTCTCACCTGTCATCTAACGAAGGTGACTGCAGTTAGGTGCAGCAGGACAGAGATCTGGATCAATTCCAACCCTTTCAACAAACCTGTATCAAGTGAACTGGCCATTCTGTAGCAGAAGCAGAGACCCATATAATGAGTCAAAAGGCTAATTGAGAACCAAAACAGTACTGTTGATGTTTTAAAGGTATCTATGCCACGCCATGTCACTGTGTGTGTGTGTGTGTGTGTGTGTGTGTGTGTGTGTGTGTGTGTGTGTGTAGGTCAGAAAACAAATTTTGGAAATTCTGCCTTTCTAACATGTTGGTTGCAGGGATCTAACTCAGGCTGTCAGACTTAGTGGCAAGCGCCCTTATCTGTGGAGTCATCTCATTGGCCTCTGTTGGGTTTCATGGTTCAGTTCTACAGATTTCAGTCAATGTGGTAAGTGATCAAATTAAGTTATATACTATATATAATGAAAGACAAAGGAGATTGCAGGTGACTTTCAATAGTTAACACTAAACTACAGACATAAGAACCAAAGCAGCCAACTAGTGTGCTTAATCCAACTGCCTTTGGCAGACCAAAGTCTCAAACCTCACCTGTGTATCCCTAAGCAGACTGAGTCTTACAGTTGACTCAGGCACAGGCTCGGGAGGGAGGTGGGGATGCACTAAGCTGCAGAAGTGAACAAAGTGACCTATCTCTTGTGCTTCAACCTGTTTCACTCCAGACTGATAACACTTTGTTTCTCTTAAATACAGACTTGCCACAAGACACTTTAGCTGATAAAATATTGCTGCTAGAAAAGATGAAAACTGGTCATAAGTTAGGATGTATGTGTGCATTGTGCATGTCTATGTGGTGTGTGTGTGAGAGAGAGAGAGAGAAAGAGAGTGTGTGTGTGTGTGTGTGTGTGTGTGTGTGTGTGTGAGTGTGTGTGTGTGTGTGTTTTGCTGGAATGTAGTTATTTTAATTTCTGGCATAAAGACATACAAAGGCTGTGCTAAGAATAATGGAGAAAACATTACATTTTGCTCCAACATGCATATGAGTGAAACACTATTACAACTTAAATATCCAATCATAGGATGATTATACTAAACTGTGATTTGTTATGAAGTGGTCTTTGAAAAGAGGCATATTTAAGCCAGGCCTTGGTGGCGCATGCCTTTAGTCCCAGCACTCAGGAGGCAGAGGCAAGTGGATCTCTGTGAGTTTGAGCTCAACCTGGTCTACAGAGTTATTTCCAGAACAGGCTCCAAAGCAATACAGAGAAACCTTGTCTCAAAAACACAAAAAAATAAAAAAGAAAGAAAGAAAAGAGGCATGTTTATGTGTGATACAACATGGAAGCCTTTTAAGGTGTATTATCAAATAAATGTGCAATTTGGGGCATTACAATGATGTAATATGAATATATTATAAATCTCAGTTGACAAATTCCTATGTGCAAAAAGAAATAATAATAATATTGTCTGGCAGGGGATGGGGCTCAGCTGGCAGTAGACAGGCCTAGCAAAAAGCATTTTATTTAGTTTTCAGTAACAAACTGGTAGTAACCTAGGATGTGGAAAAAGGCATATCAGAAATCTAAAGGCTTTGACCTTCAGGGGTATCTGCAGTCATGTGATACATCCACATTCAGACACACACACACACACACACACACACCATGCATGCATGCATATATATATATATATATATGCATACAGAGACACATAATTTAAACTAATAAAAATATTTAAAAAAAATGAATCTGTTTGAATCCTAGTTTTATGTGTTTTATGGAATTTAATTTCTCCCATCCAAATACTAACCAAGCCCAAATCTTCTTAGCTCCCAAGGATGGTATAGCCAGATTCAAACTCTAAATTCTAATTCTGCACTTACTGGCTGTGACATGCATCAGTGCTAGTGAGTGCTAGTGTCTCTGTCTCTTCCTGTCTGATCACTCATGGAGGATCTCTCGAGTCCTCACTGTGTCATCCCCTATCCAGATGTGGCCTTCTCTGCTGACCTCTCTAAGGTCCATTCATGACAGTTTGGAGAAAATTATGAGACACTCTGGCTTAATGGGACCAACTATACAGCACTGGTATCTTTTCAGCTGGTAGGACCTTGCCAACACTCCAGTCTCAGGTTTTACTAGAAAAAGCAGACAGAGTCTCTCTACCTTCTAGAGTTCTCACACTCCACCAGTAAGTTCATCTAAGTTGGGAAGATAGGACAGAGGAACTTGATTCTTACGAATATATGAGGAAACATATGGTCATGTGATTTGAGTGCTACAAAAGATAACAGCTTGGAAAAGAGTGGCTGAAATCTAAAAAGTCAAGATCCTCACCAGTGTCCTGTATTTAAAAGACCCCTCTAGCCATGCCTTTCCAAGTAGGCTATGAGTCTGTGGGGCCTAAGGATTAACCTAGAGTCCCATCTCTTCCTCAGTCACATTCCGCATACCTAAAAGGGTGGGTAACTATTACATGCGCATGTAACTACACAAAGGTAAGAACATGTAAGTAACTCTACAACTACATGTAACATATCTACTCAAACGAAAGAGGAAGGAACCGGCTGGTGGTTCCATTTGTATTTGTGTCCTAAACCTTACAAATGTTAGTCATGAACTTGCCAAAAATGTGGCTGGATTTCTATGCCTTTGTTTTATCTCAGAGTTTTCTTGTTAAACTTTTGAAATAATCATTTTTTTAACATCTACAATTTTTTGGTATAATCAGGGTAAAAGAAATATTTAGCTATTCTGTTTATTAGGAATTAGGGCCAAATTAAGGGACTTTAATCTATATGTCTGACACATCACTTTGGGTGTCTATATCTGTCATCTATCCTATGGATTTGCCTTAGAAACACAGGGTGCAAATTGGGGCAGATCTTCCCGCTCCCCACCCACTCAACTTCATGATCTTCCATACTCCCTTTCTCTCAAAAGAAAAAGGAAAAGAAAAAACAAAAATCAAAAAAACCTATTAATAACCATCTTCATAATCATAATAATACAAAAAGTACCAAAGCACACAAGAAAGCATGGAGCCAATTTTGTGTTGGCAATCTACTTGTGGGTATAGAGCAACTGCAAGTATATTGAATATTTTAGAAATCAAATCAGTGTTCACAAAATTGAACTGAAAAAAATCTCAAAGCACTGGTAGTTAATCCAAACTTCAATGTTAATTGTAAAGAACATAGTTATAGATGTGTGTTGGAAATACGGGAACTTAGTTTAATTATCCACCAGCACTAAACATTAGGGACTGACTTTTCCAAGAGCTGTAACAATTCCCACAGATGAGTCCGTTTCCTGCATTTTGCATTCATCACATCCAAACAAAGGATGAGTTCCTTGCAAATTCACTAAATTATGAAGTCACTAGATGTGCTGGTTGGTTTTGTTAACTTGGCACCAACTAAGGTCACCTGGGAAGAGGAAACCTCAGCCCTAGAACAGCTTTCAAAAACTGAGCTGAGAGCATGTCAGTGGTGCAGTTTCTTGATTAATGATTGATATGGGAGGGGCCAGCCAAAGTGGGCAGTGCTACCCTGTCATAGAATATTCCTTCACACTGATGAAGATGTGTCCCTGGGGTTGCTTTAATAAAGAGATGGGTGACCAATAACTAGGCAGAAAGAGGTTAGGCGAGACTTCTGGTGACAGAGGAGTCTTTGGGAAGAAGAAAGCAGGGTTGCCAGCCAGACATGGAGAAAGCAGGATGGGCAGTACTGAGTGAAGGCTACTGAGCCAGGTAAAAGAACATAGATTTTAAAACTATGGTTTAATTTAAGTTATAAGAACTAGTTAGGAACAAGTCTAAGCTAAGGCTGGGCTTTGCTGGTCAATAAGAAGTCTCTGTGGTTATTTGGAAGCTGGCAGCTAAGACAAAGGCTCCCCTCACGAGGCAGTCCCAGATCGTGTGGGGAAACAAGCTGAGCAAGCCATGGTAAACAATGCAGTAATCAATATTCTTCCATGGCCTCTGCTTCACTTCCTGCTTCCAGGTGGCTGACTTGAATTCATTGTCCCCTTTGATTACATAAGCCAAAATAAAACCTTCCCCTCCCCTCTCCCTTCCCACCCCCCTACCCACCTCCCACCCCCTGTGAGGTCGGCGTTTTATCACAGCAATAGAAAGAGACCACATAGAAAGAGAAAGGAAATAACATATACTGACTTGCTGATACCAAATCATTGAGAATTATTAGTTCATTCAGAATAAGCAAAGAAATAGGCAATAGCCATCTATTATCAGTTAATTCCCAAGGGGATTGTGCATATTTCTGTGTGCACATGTGCAGAGTCCAGATTTGTCAAATAGCAATTGTCTTAATCTGAGCAAGATAGATATTTTGGAAATAAGTGCCATAGTGGGGGGGGGAGATAAACAGTCAAATTCCTGCAAAAAGAGAAAAGGGGATGGTCCTTTGTTCAAACCAAATTTAACCCTAGACATCTGCTTGCTCCTAGCACTGTTTTTCACTAGAGAGGAGGGAGGTAATTAAAATGCCATGGCACTGTTTGCCTTGCATGCACTTTCAATCATAATTCAAACTATTCTGACTCTGCTCTCTCAAAGAAATAGCTGATTACAGACAGAACAAAACCCCTTTGATCCCTCTTGTGATACAAAAAGGTCATGAGAAGCAGAATTCCCAGTGTGTTTTCAGTTTGGGATGACTCTTGCTGGACTCTTGGGTAACTTCATTCAGAGCTGAAAGAAACAATGGGAGAAATCAAGGCAGAATATTAAACAGAAGAATCCCTGGTCTGAAAACCTTCAGAACTGCCTCAATTGGCTTTTGTTGACATGGCTACTCATTTCCAACCTCTTTTGGAATTCCAGTGTTTTGGGTTTTTGTTGTTGTTTAATGAAAGTGCCTATAGGATTTGGTGATTAATAATAGGTAGGGTGTGTGTGTGTGTGTGTGTGTGTGTGTGTGTGTGTGTGTGTGTGTGTGTGTAGATAGACAAATTGGGCATGCAACACAAAATCCAAAACCATTCATTCTATTTGTACCTGGGACCCAGGTTTGGTTCCCAGTGCCCACATAGTGTCACACTATCATCTATAACTCCAGTTCTGAGGCATCTGATGCCCTCTTCTGACTGCCACAGGCACCAGGCACACAGATGAAGAACACACACATACATGCAGGCAAACTACTCATACACACAAAAGAAAATAAATAAATCTAGAAGAATATTGGCCTTCTAACATGAGCCCCAGCTGAACATCTCCTGCCACCAAATGAAGCCTCCAGCACTGAAGATAGGTTCCATCTAATTGATTTCTTAGCTAAAAGGGTCTCATGCGAACCCCAACTGACCTACACTATTGCCAAGGCTATTGGTTTTTCTCCACAAACTGAAAGTAAGGCCCCATTGCTAAAGACAGCAGCTACAAACCTCACCAAATATGAAGAATTCAAGGTGGTGTCTACCTAGAGCCTTCATCCCCAGTGACTCAATGACTAATGTTTATGACTGAAAGGTACTTGTATGCTACCAACAGAAAAAGGTAAGCACCAACCCAGCCACAAACCCATCTACAATGGTGACCTGCCTGCAAGATACACTGGTGGCACAAAACCTGTAGAAGTAACCAAACAATATCTGATTGAATTTAAGATCTACTCCATGAGATGGAAATGGAACCTAGCCCTGACACTTCTGAGTGACCAAGATCCAAGACTAGATAGACCTGAGACCTGGGGGAAATTAAATACTACTGTTCTGCTAAAAGAGCATAGTGATAAAATGACTCCGAACCACATTCTGCTTTGCTCAAACATCCATGACTTGTTCAACCGTTATCAGGGAAGCCTCTGGCTGCAGCAGATGTGAACAGATGCAGAGACCCAGAGAGACTTGGGAACACTCTTCCCAAGAATAGATACCTCAATCAAACCCCTGGCCTCAGGACTCAGGGAACTCTGCAGAAGAGGAAGCAGAAAGAGTATAAGAGCCAGAGAGGATGAAGGACACCAAGGAAATAAGGTAATATTGAGCCTGTCCTGTTGTGTGCTTTGTGCTAAGAAAGTTCAAGGCACTTTGCAAGCACTACAATTTGGTGAAGCATGAAATAGAAGCCATACATAGACAAATCAAGCATTGTGAAAAATTAAGGGATTAGCTTCACGATAAGCGCAGAAAAAAGGAAAAGCATCCAGTGCTATAAGCTCTTTGTCTGAACAGACAACTTTTGTTGTTACTTAGTAGAGAAAGGAAAAGAAAATTGATACTGAACTATGTAATGCTAGGAGTTTCAAATTTAACTTAATTGATCATTAAATCAAATCAGAAAGCTACATTTTTTCAGATAGGAAACTACAAGAAAACTTAATATGGCTTAAATAGCATATGCTACTAAGTGACAGAGGGAGGAATTAAACCTACGTCTGCATGACGCCAAAGTTAATGTTCTTTCGAGGATACACACCAACTGGAAGAACAAAGACCACCAATCTAATAACGGTTTCTTTCTTCTAGGATTTTATCCTTATCCCTACAGAAAACAGAAGTAAAATATATATTTTCCAAATGAATCATTTCTGTAATGCCCTGAAAGCATGTCAGCTTTCAGTTCCCTCTTCCATATTTGAATTGTGCACATAGAATTAGCATTTGGTCATTCACAAGAAATATCCATTTTACACCTATCTATCCACTATGAACCACACAACAGGTATCAACTACCCTCTCCCCATCACAGGTGCTACAAGCATCATCACCACAGAAAGAAGCCTAAAAATAAAGGAAACTTGTATATTCGTCAGTGAAAATGGGAATACATGGTTTTTAGAAACTGTGTATAGACAGCCAATACAAAAACCAACCCTGATCCCAGAAATCGGGCTCCAATGTGCAGACTAAAACATTAAAGATCTGATATTCTATAAGATTCCAATATATTTATCCAGGTAGGTGGGCACACACTTCCAATCTCAGTGATGAAGTTCATCCTTGCCTCACTATTATTTATTAAAATGCATTGCTTTAAAATTATAACAAAGTTATTAGGTTGCTGACAGATGTAAAAGAACAAATAAATAGAATCTAATAAGAAATAAGCAAGCAGATGCAATGTATATAATGAAGTAATCACTCCGGTCCATGAGAACCACACTTGGTCATCACCAGTCAGTCTAAGACCAGTCCAGAACCATTTGAAAGCTCAGTGGCTTCTTGAAGTCAAAAATTCTGACAGTGTCATTTATCAATCACCTACCTACGAGTGTTTTGCCTGGGATATCATAGGCATCTAGTTAGTGTTTTGTGTGTGAATAAACTAACATTCACTCCTACATATAAAATATGGCACAATAAATTCCAAATTGAATAAAGCTTTTAAAATAGGAAAAACAAGAACACAGCGATGAGTAAACAGAAGTGGTCATGATCCTTGTAACTATAATCTGAGAACAGTGAATTCCTCAGGGACAAGACTCACAGGCTGTGTTGCTTTTAGCTTTAAGGGGCCTCAAAGAACACATTAGCAAAGTAGAACTTGGAGTAAAGTAATTTATGAGGGAATGTTGTCAGTGCTGAAATACCCTTGTCGGATTTGACAAGCGCTACCTTGCTTGCCTGTCTGGTGACAGGAACACTATTCTTGTTTATCTGGCCTCAGGTGACAAGAAAAAAGCTTTAAGTGTGTCTTGTCTTTTCCTTTTGAGTATCATGGCTGCTTTCCAGCTAGTTGACATTTACATACATGTAACATCCATTTTGGCAAGGCCTTTGGATAGAAGCATGAAAGGAGGTGTCGTCTAAAAGTACCTGGATGACGATTGAGTTATAAAATCCATGAGTGTCTGTTAATGACATTCTGTAGAAAGGTAACTGTAACCCAGTGATCCTCAATGTTTGGATCACAACCCCTTTGGGGCTCAAACAACCCTTTCATAGGGGTAGCCTAAGACCATCAGAAATATCACATATTTACATTACAAGTCATAACCTTGGGAAAAATCACAGTTATGAAGTAAGAATGAAAATAATTTTATGGTTGGGGGGATGACCACAACATGGGGAACTGTATTGAAGGGTCACAGCATTAGGAAAGCTGAGAATCACTGGTGTAACCTCTCTCTCTCTCTCAGCAAGAAGTAGCAAAAGTGTTTTCCTGAGAGAATTGAAGCTGGACAAACCCAGGGATGGCTAACTGTGTCCCTGTACTTTGTGTCACTTTGAAGTCAATGAAGCTTAAAATCTCACTTTAGGAAAGTTCTCTTAATCATTGAGGGTATAACCATGTTCTGATTTTAATTATGGCATGATGGATTTCAAAACAAATCTGTAAACACTCAAATGCAAGTCCTGACATAGTTATGTGAGTATTCTGTGGAGAAGGTAGTGAAAGTGTGTGTGTGTGTGTGTGTGTGTGTGTGTGTGTGTGTGTGTGTGTGTGTGATTATATCAAGGAAAAACAAAGACCACAACTCAAAGTAGTATTTCCCCAGAGTAGTTTTAGCTAACAATCCTCTTCAATTTTAGCTTTTCTCATTGCTGTAACAAATGCCTGACGTGAACAGTTCCTGAGTAGGAGAGTGTATTATAGCTCACAGGTTCATTGATTTAAACCTGTGGTCACTTGGCCTGTTGCTTGGGACCCATGGTGGCATGATGGGAGCACATGATGGAGATCTGTCCACCTGGAATCCAGGAATCAAAAGGCGACAGGAGGAGTCACTATCCCATTCAAGGGCATGAGCTCCAATGACCTAAGTTCCTTCCACAAGGCCCAATTTCCTAATTGTCTCAACATTTCCCAATTATGCCATGAAAGGAGGACCAAGTTTTCAACACATGGGCCTTTGGAGACATTTAAAACACATACTATAGCAACCTCAACAGTAAAATGCATTGAGAAACAGTCACCACCAAAAGCCCCGTTTTCGAGAGCTAGAGAGACGGACAGCTTAGGGGTTAAGAGTGCTTGCTACTCTTGCAGATGACCCAGAGTTCAGTTCCCTATACCCACATGGGGCTCACAACCATCCATAACTTCAGTTCCAGGAGTTCTAATGCCCCCTTCTGGCCTCAGCAGGCAATGTACACATGTGGTGCACAAACATGCAGAGAAAACTCTCACATAAATAAAATAAACAAGTCCTTGTTTTAAAATCCAATTTCGAGGCTGGGAAGACAGCTCAGTGGGTAAAAGTAGTTGCAGTGGAAGCATGAAGACCTGAGTTTAATCCCCAGCAGCCATATAAAGAGGCAAGTATGCCTTCACAGCTCTTCAACTCCAACATCGGGATGGGTTCATAGCAGAGGCTGCTAACTGGGCAGTTAGCCTAACCAAAACAACAAGCTTCCAATACAATAAGAAACCCTCATTCAAGGTAATAAGATAGAGATAAAGAAAGATACTGATGTCCTTCACTGGTCTCTGGCCTCTCATGCACATAATTGGACACAAGCACCCATAAACATACTCACATGCTTGCATCACACACACACACACACACACACACACACACACACACACACACACACACACACGTACTCACCCAAGATAAGGGGTAGAGTTAGAGAGTGAGGAAGAAAGAAATTCCATTTCCCAAGACACATTCTTTTTCTACAGTAATGCTTCTAATAGGCCTAGTGGCTTTTGAGAGCATTGGGAAGACACCCAGCAAAAGTTCTCTCATGACTTGCCTTATAGCCTAACTCCTATCTCCTCTCCAGACACTTTCTTTCCATTTCTATCACTCCACCTTTCCCTAAGGATCACATGTATTCTTCTACCCTCATGTGATTGGGCATCTATTTAATTTGTATCTTTCTGCCTCCTTCATAAGGACTAGCTTTTATGGTACCAGAGTGTTTGGTGCAAGCTTCAAAGGGAGGAAAAAAAACAATAGTCCTACCAGCTATGACACTTATAAATGCCAACAAAGATGAGCATGCCAAGACACCCTAAGGGTGCAGTACTGGCTGGCATTCATATCTTGTCAGTAACCAACAACTGTCTAAGTGTACTTAAGACCTATTTAACAGGAGGGGGAAGAATACTTGGTACTGGAAACCTACCCAACTTCCCTGGCCCAGTGAGGTCACAGATCTCATAAGAGAACCTCCTACCACCACTTTATTAAACCAGCATAATTCCTAATTGCACTTTAAACATTTATCCTTATACCCACAAATAAGTGTAGATCTTACTTCTCATCAAAGAAACTTTATTTTGCAACATAGGGAGAATGTTACAAAAAAAAACCACAACTGGTCAAAATGCAAAGAATAACTTATTGTAGGGAAACCAGGCTCAATAGATACATCTATAAGCAACTCTCCCACCTAAGGCTTGGGAGGCATCTCAGAAGAGAAAGTGGGAAGACTATAAGACCCAGAGGACCAGGAAATCCAACGTAAGATTATATCTCCCAGAAATAACAGGGAAGCAAGCTTTGTCCATGATACCTCAGCAACATGGCTGCCTAAATAAGACATAAAGAAGTACAAAACCAATATAGATGCTAGCATGGAAAGGGGTGAATTTCAAGGGACTTCACATATAGACAGAGACCTATAAGTAACTAAGGAATGCTGACAATAAAAACTGTCCTTTCTATGTACGATCCCCCTAATTGGTTATGAAGTATCAATTAGATAGCCCTACGCTCATATATGTGCAAGTAACACTAAACAGAATGAGAAAGGTGTGTGTGTGTGTGTGTGTGTGTGTGTGTGTGTGTGTGTGTGTGTGTAAAACAGTTAAAGAAAAGGTCATGAATTTGGGAGGGATTGAGTGGGGGTGGTGTGGGTTTGGAGAGACAAAAGGGAAGGGGAGAAATGATGCAGTTATATTTTAATTTCAAAAAAGAAAACGGGGCTCTGAGGAATAGATAAGGGGTCATGCAGAATGTTTAAGGGCAATGTAAGGACACCCAATCAGCTAGCTAAGTAAAAGCAATGTGCTTCTAATATCAAAGGCCCTTGAAGATTAGCATTCTTAGGTCATCTCTACCCTTAAAAG
Organism: Cricetiscus sungorus; assembly: GCA_030556225.1. Classification (NCBI taxonomy): domain Eukaryota; kingdom Metazoa; phylum Chordata; class Mammalia; order Rodentia; family Cricetidae; genus Cricetiscus; species Cricetiscus sungorus. Next base: position 16,835,610 of record JANBXA010000731.1, read on the forward strand.
TCTTTTTTTTCTCTAGACTGTAGTGGCTTCTACCGAAATCCCCTTTTCAAATCCATCTTTTCTGTCTTTATGTGCACAGCATGCAGTATTCTGCTTACTTTGGCCTTGACTTTGCCGCACTTGATTTAACAGTTGTTTGTTCAGCGTCCCCTATTATTTTTTCTGCTATTTCCAGATTGGAAGAATTGAATCTAGCTCACCATACATTGCTCAGTGGAACATTGCTCAGAGTAGCTATTCAGCCTTTTCGTGGCCAGGAAATGGAAATGAACAAACGAAGAGAGGCACTGTCTACAAAATCCTGCATCGATTAATAAAGGTTTGTTTGTGTGTTCTTAGCACATCACTTAGACTACAGTTCTACTAGAATCTACCCATAGCTCTTTAGTTTCGTTTTTAGATTGTACCCTACTACCACCATCTATACACAGAGAGAGAGAGAGAGAGAGAGAGAGAGAGAGAGAGAGAGAGAGAGAGGGAGGGAGGGAGGGAGGGAGGGAGGGAGGGAGGGAGGGAGAGAGGGAGGGAGGGAGGGAGAGAGAGAGAGCTTCATTTCCTTAGTCCTTACTGTGCTGTTCTCAATCCACACTCTAAAAATAGGAGAAAAGCATTTCATGGTTAAAACTAAAATTGATGAGTTGATGACTCCAAAAATAAATTTATGGTTAGAATTTATTTTGAGACAGGGTCCATCTGTAGACCAGGCTGGCCTTGAACTCAGAGATCGATCTACCTGCCTCTGCCTCCCGGGATTAAAGGTGGGCATCACCACAACTTGTCTTATGGTAAGAACTTCTCATTTTGTTCAAACCTTCATTGTCCCAACAGAGTCAATGCACATAAACATAATTTAGCGACATAGCATTAGTCCTGTGATTTTCCAGGAGCTCCTCCTGAACACAGGGAACATCCACTTTCCCCTCCTAGCTCTCTACCACAACCATTTTATTCTCATTACACCGCGAGCTACAGACTACTAAGCTCTGTTATCCTAAAGTTCCGCGTTTAAAAACCTGCATGAAGAAACTGCCTTTAAAATGTAGGTCATGGAGTAGACTAAAGATAAGAAATTACAGCGTCTGAAATAATAAATGAATTATTTATTAATAATTCATTTATTAATTAATAAATAATTAATTAAAAAAATAATATCCTACCAGATATGTAAGCCCTATAAATCCCACTGTGCAATTTGTGTTCAACTATATAGCACTCCCTCTCAGATTTGAGCTACTGGCTCATATTATTGTCAAATGCTAGCAATTTTACAGCTTTTAATTTTGTGTCGTTGTGTAGACACTTGCATTTATAAACAGACTTATACATACATACCCACATATACCTTTTGCATGGTTTTAGCAACAGTTTGCCTTCTGTTTCCAGGCTTTCAAATCTTCCTGCCCGTCTGCCAGCCATCCTGGACTAGCAAATCCTAAGCGCTGGGAGTTTTGATTCATAACTTAATAATGTTCCCAATTAAAGTGCCATGGAAACACACACTGTGCCTTTTTTGCATGTCCGAGGCATAGTGCACTGCTGCTTTCCATGCTGCAGGTTAGCTTGAAGCTGTCTATGAAATAACAGGGCATTCTGTTCTCAAAGTGTCATTGCCCTGGCAAATACAGCAGTCCCTCAACAAACTATTTTCTTTAAAGTATTTATTCTCTGGAAACATAATGACCTATTACTGAACATCAGATCTACCTCTTTAAAAATATTTATTCTACTATTCCCCATAGATTATCAAGCTGTTTCATGATCTGGATGTCTCATACCAGTAGACACAAATTGCCATGCTTTCTATTCAACCAAAAGATACCAAGAACTAGTCAAAGTCTTATCTGGTAGCACAAATTTAGCCCTGTCTAGGATGGAAAAAAAAAGCTTTCTTCTTTTTAATGTGTCTCAAACAGTCCATATTTCAGTAGGTTTACACTGAGGCCTGGAAATAGCTGGTCCTCTTTTCCCCCACAGAAAATCCAAAATTAGTAAATTATTTTCAGTCTATATGTTTTTTTTTTCTTTTCAGAGACACCTCACAAGTCTATGATGAGGGTATGAATGTGAACATATCTAATGGAAATCATCTGCTAGGTACTCTAAGAAAATTTAGATATTCATTTGTATTCTGTGGATAAATACTTTTAATAGTCCCATGGCTCTTATCATTTTAAACTGTTTTACTTTCATCTTGTAATGTCAACCTAACAGATTCAGGTTAGGTAAACTAACTTAAATAATTTGATTTCTTAAAGTGAAAGCAAGCCCTTTTTTGACAGAGAATCTCACTTTTCGGAGCACCGTGAGACCCTGGTTCTGTTCATGTCAATTAATTAATTAATCCTGACAGCTTACTGGATGGTTTGTTCAGCCATTTGGAGCTATTGTTTCCATGTATACATCCTGTCACTGTTATTTTTTTCCTGCAATAACTAATAGAGATCCTTAGGAAAGAATTTTAGACAAGGAAAATAACTGTTTCAAATAATTCAACGTTTCAAGTCTGTAACCTAGGCAGCCAGGCAATTTGGTTAGAATAGGATTTCTGAATAAACTTTTGTTGTTATTGTTGTTGTTGTTGTTGTGTGTTTAAAGCTAAACGTGTTCACTTTTCCAATATAAAAATTAGAAAGTTCTGTGTGGTTCTCGTCTGCCTTGGACACTAGGATGCTCCAGAATAAATGAAGAGCCCGTTCACAGTTAGCTCTTTCCTGCTCAGGGTTAAGTAGTCACTTCATATTTTCGTTGCCTTTTAGCTCGCGTTTATTTTATTCCACTGAATTTAAATTCGGTGTTTATAGGACGAACCAGGATCCGTTACTTTTAACGAGAAACTCATTCCAAAGCACCTGTTATGCACCCACTGTATGGCTAGCATCATTTTAGAGATGGGGATGTAGTTAGGAGTCATTTTCATGAGAGAAGTAAACACATTTCCCTGCATCTATAAAAGAGGGGAGGGGAAGACCTGCAAGTCAAACCGGCACCAAGGACTTAGAAATTTAAAGACATTCCTTTACACAAAAACCTGTCAACATCAATTTGGCCTCCTGGAAGAATGTAGCTAACACACAGCGAGTGCTGAAGTCTTCTGACCATTGCTTTCTTGGGTATGGAAAACTGGCTCCTTGCTGTACTGCAGCTCTTCTTACCATAAAAGCCATCTTCATCCCGGGCCTGTGCTGAGTCCTCACAGCAGTAAGGCCTCGTGAAGGAAACGCTTTTAAGTAGATTTCCCCTTTGTGGTATAGATCAGTCTTAACAACACAACTTCTAGCAAAGGGAGTTTGGGATCTTAGATTTCCTCCCCCGCGGTTTCCGATGTGGCCAGCAACAGCGCCTAAAGAGCTGGCCCTGAACCCCCTCCACACTGTGCTACAGCTAACCTGGCAAGAACGCTTGCTAAAAGCAAGCATTGTTGCAGGCATGATTTCAAGGTTGGTGGGCCTAGACTTTCCCTTGCTTTCAGCTTTGTGTTGTTTTACTGGCTCACATATTTGTGTCACACAGTAACCCTAGGCTGGCCTGCTTGCCGCCTGCCTGACGTTGAAAAGGTATTGAAATTTACAAGCATCTTGCCCTTGGCCTCTACTCCCAGGGCGCAGCATTCTCACACATTTTAAGGTGGTGCCCACTCAACAATAGCCTTGCAGTCAGGCAAGACATCTCAACAAGGCTGCCTACAGATCAGCACGTGCTTATCACCTGCTTGGCAATTGCAAATAAAACACAGCACTGTTTGCCCTCCCTGGGGGGTGGGGAGGGAACTTCTTCATGCTAACGATTCAAATGGGGGGGGGGAAGCACTGGACTTCCCAGTTTGAACTGTCTGCATTTAAACTCCTCAGACTAACTTAAGGTCTCTACAACAGAACTGCCCTTGCTTCACAGGGAACGTAACTTAAATATTTTCTTAATGATATCATGCCTTGCAGACTCTGAAACAAGCAAATGCTTCAGTACTTGTGTTTGTTTGTTTGTTTGTTTGTAAGAAATAGTAAGCCTCGTCTCAAAGCAAATAAAGAAGTGTCACAAGACTCTAACGAAAGCAAAAGGCAGCACAAGAAATACTATATATATATATATATATATAAATGCACATATATACATATATACATACACATATATATAGATATAGATATAGATGTGTGTGTGTGTGTGTGTGTGTGTGTGTGTGTGTGTGTATGTATGTATGTATGATTCATTCCCAAAATTCTTCAAGGGAATTTTTAGAATAGCGGGGGTGGGGGGGTGGGGGGATCACTTCATTAGTTTGTGTGCTAAAATTTCAAATTTAAGGATCAAGGTAAGACTTCATCAAGATTTCCAAACTTAAGTAGGTAAAGTCACATTACAAAAAACAGGTAGGTGGAGAGAGATAACAAAACCACTGAGTCTGGTCGTCCACCACCACCACCCCCCCAGATCTCTGGGCTTTCTCATCTGTTCCTCTCTATACTCAGTGAACTAAATCACTTACGCACCAGGGACCAGATGACCAATTTAGGGAAGGCCGCCCCGGTCTACATCTCTTTTTCCCTTTAGATTTGTCAGTCTGGTCTTTCTTTCCTAATGGCATTTCGTTTCTAGGACAGCCCCCCCCCCGCCCCGTATCTATCGGTCTAATTATCCCATTGTTCACATCTTTCAAAAGGAAAGAAAGGCAGATTGCTCTGCACACGGACATCTTTTCTTCCAGCCTGGTTCTTAGTAAGCTTTCCAGCCACTCTCTCTGAAAAACGAAGTCGCAGAGCGGAGAAGGAACTTAAGTTCCAAAGCTCTCTTTCTTTCTCCCCGGCGGCGAAGGCACCCCAGCTCCTCCCCACTCCACCCAAGCTGGTTTTGTTTTGTTTTAAGCAGGGATGAAGTGCTTGCAAGTTTCCTCTGTTTCTACCTCTGTTTCTACCCAAACGCAGGACCCAACACAGAAAAGGCGCCTAGGCAGGCGACAGGCAAAACGGATCCTCCAGAATCACAACTATGATGGAAAATCACTGTAGTTAGGATTAAGTATTTTAAAGATTAACGATCATGTTCTTTGGACATTATAAAGTGTTGTCTTTTGCCATGTTTATTTTTCTCTGCACTAAACACGTTTTCGGTATTCCAGGCACTATTCTAAACTTTTTCAATGTATGACCCTCGTTGCTCAAAAACCAAACAAACAAACAAAAACAAAAAACCCAAACAAATAAATAAATAAAAATAAAAATTATTCTAGTCATTAAATCCATGCGTGCTTTCGAAGGTCCCTGACATATTTTTATGACACGGCACAGCGGTTAATTCTTCAAAGACAAAATGGGGGAAAAAAAAAAAAAACTTTAAACAGTTGCTACTTTATTACAACCAAACCGTTTCCCGCTGCAATTTTTCGCAGTCATTATAATTAAATACACTAGTATAGTGAGAGGGGGAAAAAAACTCATAGGGTTGTCCCCCATCTACCCAGTGATGATTTCAGGTTTTGCTTCAGGCTTTTGGAAGCTCCCACTAATTTGCTCGTGTGCTTGCGTGGTAAACCTTAATTTCAGGGCGGGGGGGGGGGGCGGTTGGTGGTGGTGCAGTCTACTGAGCGCTGGGAGCAAGGCTCTAGTTGGAAAAACGAGGCTTGGAGCCTGCTGGGTTTAGGGCTCATCCTCAACTGGATAACCCTTGCAGAAGCCAGAGTAGAACAGGGTGCTGGCCTGCTTTGCATAGGACCAGCAGTCTGGGGCCATCTGCACTGAGACCGGAATAAGGCCCTGCGGCCACGGAGCACCAAGGCGCCCGCCCAGAGACCGAGTGCCTAGCTGGGGAGTCAGCCACCCACGGCTCTGCGCTCCCGCAGCGCTGACCCCATCCTGCCTTGCCAGACCCCGCCCGGTCCCCATGACCTTGTGATTTGCCTGGAGTTAAGTTTGAAAAGTCAGGACGGAAAGTTTCAGATTTCTGTTCACACGGTTATTGAAGGCACCGCGGTGGGGACCGCACAAAAGAGACCAGGGCCTGTAGGGAAGGGGTTTTGTGTTTTAATGACTAGGCTAGTTGCAGGTCCTTGGCGTTGACCAGGCTCCTTCCAGATCTCCATCCACCCAATCTTTCCGCTGTCTCTTTTTCTCCTGCCCTCTCCCGCCCCGCCGGTCTAGTTTGACCAGGGAAAGGAATATCAAAGGGGGTGCCTTAGATTTCCAGGAAGGTTAGCATCTGTGCAAGGTGATTGATTGAAGCCTCTTCCTCAAAGGCTTTTTTCCACCAAGCAAAGCTGGCGCAGAGCCCCATGTGGAGTCTCCCGCTGGACTGCCACCAGCCCACCCTGCGCCGCAGCGCCAGACAGCTGAGAGCACCCTAGTTCCCCCCAAGACGGTCTTTCTCACTTCCTGAGCGCGGGGAGACAAAAGTCCGTCAAAAGTCCCGCGGTTTGCAGAGAGGCAGCAGCTTGGAAACAAAGTCTGAGAGCACACCTAGAGTTTAGACGACCCATTCTGTCCAGGCACTAACAACTACTAAACGAGGGCGCCTCACAAAACAAATTCAGTGTCCAACGAATCTTCTCGCCTCACATGCTCAAGAACTCTGCTACTGCACACAGCCCAGGGATTGGAGGGGGAATGGGGCATTTAATTTGGATAGACCAAGTCCGAGAAATTTGAACTCGAAAAACTACTTAGATTGCTTCCTGAAATCACTCCTTCTTTGCTAGTCCTTCCCAACAGTTAGCCTACCATCTACTCCGAAGGTCTGCACCCCAGTCCCCGTGGCCGGAGACACAAAGGAAGTGGCCGATGCTGCACCGGGCCAACCTCCTGAAGGCACCTGGACGGGTAGGCGCGCGTCCTTATCGGCCCACAACCCAGTGGCTGCGGACAGTTGGCAGGGTGAAAAGCAACTTTGATTTAAAGCTTTCAAAATCCCCTGAGGGTCAACGTGACCGCTGCGGTCAGCCACTCGGCAGCTTGGGTCCAGAGGAGGGACAGCTGAGTAGGGTGGGTCGCGGAGCCTCGCCGCCCCACCTCCGCCACCCACCCCCAACGTCACACACGCCTCAGCCACGCGCTAGCGGTTATTCTTTAAACCCAGGATAGAAACTAGGCGGGAGAGACCGCGGCGTGCGGAGAGGGGTCTAAACCCCGGAGCCCGCCCGCCCCAAGTCACCGCCGGGCTCCTAGGTGCGCGGCCGCGTTCCCACGCCTCTGGGGGCTCCTCGCTGCGGGCATTGGCCAGGGCGGGCCCGCCCCTCCATCTTAGCCAATAGGAAGTCACGCCGTCCCCGGGAGGCGGGGCCTGGAGAAGCAAAGGGACCCCGCCCTCACGGGAGGCGTGGCTGGCGCCAGCTCTTGCGCCCGGGCTGGGCTGCGGCGTGGGAAAGAGTCTGGAGGAGCTGACCGCGCCGCCCCGGCAGCCGCGCTTGCAGGAGCCGGGCTGGGAGGGAGGGAGGAGGCCCGCGGGGAGCGCGCTGCGTCCGGCTCGGCGTTGGTGGCTGCTCCTTCCAGCAGCGATGAAGCGCCCTTGCGAGGAGACGACCTCTGAAAGCGACATGGATGAGACCATAGACGTGGGAAGCGAGAACAATTACTCAGGGTGAGCGCGCAGAAGCGGGAGAGTGTCAGGAGCTTCGGGCTCCCGGGGCTCCTGGGTGGAAAGGAGAAAGATGTCCCCGAGAAATGAATGCTCCCGGAGCTAGAGTCGGGTGGGGCGAGAGGTAGGGTTCGCACTGGAAGAGGGCGTGCAGGAGATGGCGAGGGAGGGTCCCGGACTGTCAGCGCTTGCACGCACACAGCCAAGTCCGGGCGACGCCCCCGCCACTCGAACTGTATTTAGGGACAGTTCCAAAATAGGTCAGGAGAGAAAAGGAAGAAAAACACACACACACACACACACACACACACACACACACACACATGGATTTCTGTTTTGGAAGAAGCTAGGTTCGCCACTTGAGCTTCTGAGAAATTAAAGCATCTGCGTTGTTAAGGCTAAACAGGCTGAGCTGTGCAGGTTGACCGAGAGTGATCTGGCTGACCCACGCATGAGTGACAGACATAGGGAGCAGGAGCGGACGAGGCAGTGTTGCTTTGACTGCTTGTTCTTTAGTCTCCAAAAGCTCGGCATTGTGATCACAGGAGACAGACCTCCAGTTTCCTGTGACAGCGAGATTACCCAGGCATTTTAGAGCCAAGGCGGGTCAAACGATAATTGCTTCTAATTGGCATGCCCGGGAGCACCTTAATTATTTATCTGCAGCTGTCACTCAAAGAGCGAAATCCTTCCTGCGTGTAGAAAACTGGTTTTTATTCCGCGGACTTATTTTAAGACTTAAGAAATCAAAACCTGAAAACAGCAAGGGCAAAAAAGATGCTGGAGATGCTGTTTACCAGCTATCCCATTGTTGCAGTGTCTCCTCTTAGAAAATGCAAACAGAGGCTGTCATGTGAAAAGAAGAAACCTGTAGAGAAGGCGTGACAAAGAACTGGACAGTTGATTTTGAATTAAGATCCAGAAGTGAGAAGACGGGGTAATAGGAGAACGTCTAAAAAGAAAGAGAACAAACGATAGGGCTTGGAGAATTCAAGACCACACTATAGTAACTGTGAATCTCAAAGCGACATATACACTAGGTGACCAACTCTGTGGGCAAATATATGTTTGATTGGACTTTTTAGTATAAAAATACCTCTTAATAAACTCAGAGTGAATTGCAGCTTCTGGAGATTCAGGCTTAGTTTGAAGGCTGGTAACATAGTTTCATTTTCAAAGCTAAGCATGCAAAGTACTAAACCAAAATTTAACTTCCCTGCCAATAATATGGTTAGGGTATTCTTTTAAAGGGTTAAAATGCAAAACTTAAAACCTGTCCTTCTTATGTTACCAAACATGAGTTGCTGGAATTTAGGAATAGTATAAGTACTAGGTTTGTTTTAAAAGTGGCATTTAGAAGCGTTTGACATGTGGTGACTGTTTTATCATGGGGCTCATGTGATGTTCAGTATGTCTGGCAGGAGAGGAGGCATATTATCAGATGGCTTGTTGAGCTTTAAGAAATATATGAGGAGAAATAGGACATATTAATCTCTGAACTCCCACCTTAACTAGCCATCGTTATTTCACTGGAGAATTCAAAAGTTCAGGTTCATTTTTCCCCCCATTTGAATTGGCAGTTAAATCACCCAGTGGCATTTTTTAAATTACATTTATTTACTATGTCATGGGCAGGTGCATGTCACCATCGCCTCTGTTTGTGGAAGTCCAAGTGGTTCTGTTTCATCACGTGGGTGCAAGGGATGGGACTTGGGTCAAATGGTCAAACTTTGTGGCCATTGCCTTAACTTGCTAAGCCATCATAAGACCTCACTAACATTTCTCTCTCTCTCTCTCTCTCTCTCTCTCTCTCTCTCTCTCTCTCTCTCTCTCTCTCTCTCTCTCTCTCTCTCTGAAAGGCATAATTGCTACCTGGGAATTAAAAAGGAATCCAAAACTAAGAAAAAATAATAAGATAGGCATGAGCTGTGCAATAGATCTGAATATTGATGGATAGCATGGAGCATGGGTGTGGGGATGAGGGACAATTGTTACTCTGATATAGCACCTGACATAGGCTTCTTCCTTCACAGGCAAAATGCTGGCTCAGTGATGAGGTCAAATTCACCAACAACCACCTCTCAGATAATGGCAAGAAAGAAAAGGAGAGGGGTAAGTGTCCCCCCCCCAATGTCATGCTATCTTGCACTCATATCTCTGTTGCTGTTTTCCTGTCCTAAATAATGTTACTGAATACATATCCTTAAACTTTCATTTTGCTTTCTGTCTGACAGATAATAGAAAAAAGGCGTCGGGATCGAATAAATAACAGTTTATCTGAGTTGAGGCGGCTAGTGCCAACGGCTTTTGAAAAACAAGTAAGTTACCTCCCCCCCCCCCCCCCTTGAAAGTCTCAAAGAATCTGATTTCTCATCTGGGAATGTGGGTTCTTGTTGAAGCTCACTAAAATAATTGAGTGTGTGCCCCGATCCAGCAGAGAACAGCCATTTAAATAAAATGCTTTGTTGTGGCAAAACTATTAAAAACATAATCCATCATGAAGTTAAAAACATTTCCATTCTTTAGCTTATTTTCCCCTTAAGGGTAACAGGACTGGTGCTTTCTCTGTTCTTTCTTTGAATCCAGCAAGGATTTTTGTTTAAAATTGCACTGCATGTAGGATTCTTGAAAAAAAAAATGTATCATATGTGAAATATCATTTTTCCCTCAAACTTTAAAAGTACTCTTTAATAAAACAAATCAAAGTCAAGGAACTAAAGATTCTATTTTGGTTTCCTAAATTATACTAATACAATTTACTTAGCAAGTCACTTTCATTTTTAATTCTTGGATTAATAGAACATTGTTTGATTTTTGAACATAGTTTGTGAGTTTTGTAAAAATCAAATTAGACATAAATGCTGCTTTTCAAAGTTCAAGTATTCCTTTACATAAAAAGGAAAAAAGCTTTTGCACATTTGCAAAAGCAGAAAACCAAATACACTTTCTTTCATGGCTTTGGAAGTTTCGTTTTTCAGTCTGCCTCTGTATGTAGCAGTTTCTGTGCCGAAAATGTTTTCAATTGAGTTCCAAATTGGGTGCAAAACGTCAGGTGGTTATTTATGCGTTTTTTGTTGGTTTGTTTACTTCATGATTCTGCAAACATTGTAAAGCGAGCCCCACTGAGCCCTTGGAGACCATCCAGGGTGGCAATTTGGCACTTTCGCTGGCACTGCTCAAACATCTTCATGGAAATGGTGAACAATGGAAAGTACAGGACATGTTATGCTATTGATTCTATATAATTAGAAAAAATACATAGTGCAATCCATACACTGAGGTTGTCTTTGATAACTTACCTACACTATAATTATATTGCTGCAAATGAAAATGGCAATAACTACGAAAGTTTTCCATTTTTTGAGTACTGAACTATCTACATTGTGACATTAACAAGCAGTCACCTGGGTGATTCTTTTTTCTTAGTCGTGGTTTGTTAGGCTTTTTTCATAAATATTGACTTAAACTTTAGGAGCGAGCCTCAGTGGTTGGCAGTCAGTTACCATAAACACAAGCAGTCCCATTTACAAAATCTGGCTGCCAACCCTAGTGAGTTGGCCCTGTCACAATCAGAGGAGAAGAATATTCTTTAGAACAGCTAAAGAACTGAAACTTCTCCTGTTTACTAGGTGCTGATAAAAAAAAAAAAATAGATAAAAATTTTAAAACCACCAAGTATAGGAATCTAGGAAGCTAAAATAAACATCAGGACTCTTTTCACACAACACATCAAAAGAACAACAACAACAATAACATGCCCACATATTGGTTTAATTATTCCACTCCTCTAGGAAGTTAGTTAGAAGCCACCACAGCCCCCGAGACACTCTAAGTGGTACATTCGTTTCAGTTGGTTTTCAAAGGTCGCTTTCTTTTAAGAAGAGGAGCAATCAATGAAAATGTATTTGCAAGACTATTTTATTAAGAGCAGTTTTGAGTGATTGGAAAATCCTTAGGCATGTTTGATGCTCTTTAAGTAAACTTGGAATTAGTCCTTTTTGTTTGTGATCTTAGAATTCACAGTGACACCTGCTGGTAACCTTGAAAGTCCTTTCCTATTTTCTTTCCTTTACTCATGGTATCTCTAAAGTTACCTTAAGAACATTGGAATTTTCTTCTTTTAAATGTTCTACTTTCGATGTTTTGTTACAGTGTTATGTCCTCTTACTCCAGAATTAACATTCAACCATTTAACTGCTCTAGCTTTCAATAGTAATGACAAATGAATGTAACTAATCTAGGTAGAGATCCAGCACAAAGTCTGAGAGTTTTACTGTTGGTGTAGTGTTTGTGGGGTGATTTTAGGAATATAATTGTTCTTATTGTTTAACAAATCGTTTCTTAGGTGTCTTATACTGGTCTTTAGTATTATAAGCTGATGTCATTGCTACTTTTATACTTTGTAACTAGTACTTTTATACAAAGTTTAGAAAGACTTCAGAGGCTGATGAGATGGCTCCAAAGTTAAGACAGGAGACAAAGCTTGGTCCTAGTACCCACACGGGGAAGCTCATAACAGCTTCAACAGGTTCTCGTGCCCTGACTTGCATAGTTACCTGCAGCGCGCGCGAGCGCGCGCACACACACACACACACACACACACACACACACACACACACACACACACAATTAAAATTTAAAGTAAAAGAAATTCAGGTTTTTCCTGTGATGAAATTAAACATAGAATTTTATAATGAGAGGCAAAATTGGAACTGGAGTACTAAGTTAGTTTCTGTAGGACTCATGAGACTTTGTTGTTTGATTCTGAAGGGATCTGCTAAGCTGGAAAAGGCTGAAATATTGCAAATGACTGTGGATCATTTGAAGATGCTTCAGGCAACAGGGGGTAAAGGTAAGAGTTGGTACCACTGTTCACCCCCACATTCTGCCTTTCTCTTTTTGTCTTTTCCCTCTACTATTCTAAGGAAGTTACAGCTGAACAGCCCCCTAACAAGCTGAGATAGGGCAGCCCCAGCTTAAAGCGGAGCAATCAATGCTAATGGCAGGATTGAACTCCTGGGAAAGGACTTCTAGAACAAAAGAAGCACTTGACCCTGGACTTGTGTTTGCTTCCCTAATACTGTGGGAGTAAAGCTGCCTTCACAGCAGCCTGGCCAGACGTTTGTTTGGGATTTGAGAAGTGCATGCTAGGATCTGCACAGAAAACTAAAACAAACACACAAACAGCCAAATATAAGCAAGACTGGGGCTCTCTCTCTCTCTCTCTCTCTCTCTCTCTCTCTCTCTCTCTCTCTCTCTCTCTCTCTCTCTCTCTCTCTCTCTCTCTCTCACACACACACACACACACACACACACACACACTTTTATTAAATCAAGGCTAGAACTGAAACAATTTAGCTATTTAATGGAAGTGACTCTAGAATTATTTTCATCAGTTTTGACTTTATACTAGCCACAACATTTGCAGTACAGGTACTAAATCTGTGCTGGAAAGAACAACATAACAGGCTGTTCCTGGTAAGAACTCACCAGAGTAGCTATCCAGGGCTGCCCCCATGCCACAGTGGAATGGCCCCTGTACTGGACAGTATATTATGGAAGAATTGTCAAGTCAGAGTTAGACCCTTATACTAGGGATGGGTGAAACTGTGAAAGCTGTAATATTCATTCACATTTCATTATCCCTCTTCCTCCCAACTCACCCAGACTTCATGTTGCCTTTTTATAGCTTTTCACCTTTATGGATGCTTTTGAGATTCATCTCAGCTAACTATATCTCACAACTGAATAGAGAAAGCTTGCAGAAGTTCAGTGCTGCAACTGAATGCTGAAGGCCCCTCCTAGATGCATCATATTTAGGCTTCCTCAACAGTCTGCAGGTCCTAGATCTGGACAAGGCAGGGCAGAGCAGGGCAAGGCAAGGCAGGGAATTAGAGGCAAGTCACTTTTACTAATCTGAAAGCAGAGGAAGCATTAGCCTTGACTCAAACCGTCTTCCACTCATGTTCGTAGAGGAGATTACTATACATGATGTCCATATGATATATTTGCCTCAGGTCACAATGTCTCAAGAAACTGTCTTGAATGAATAAAGAAGAGTATAGGATGCAAATATTCTTGTAACGTAGATGCTAATGGTTAAATCTTAGAAGTCGGTTGTCCCATGCAACTGGACTACAATCTCTGACCTGAGTTGGAAACCACCTGCCGGTCTTCGAGGGTTAAAGTAGCAGAATATGTTCCATGGGCCCTAAGTCGTGGCACAGCCTCTACAGCTGCCGGCTCAGGATTTCAGGAGAGCAGTGAAGTTAGGAGTGGTACAAAGAAAGCTATGTGATTACTCTATTTCCCCCCAAAATGGTATACATGAGGTGAGAAATTGCTCACCAGAGCCTCGAATACTTGGCATGAGCTGTGCTCCTAATGAGAATGACTGTCCCTTGGCTTTACAACAGGTGTTATCTTAGTTCTTATTCCTGACTACTTGAGCAGTCCTAAAATTCATCCCAGATTAGTTAGTGAACAGACATTTCCAACCAGATGCCATGTAAGCCACCTGACTTCAGGGTCACTGCAGAGGCCATTGCCCAGAAGAATGTGTAAGCCTTGAACAAGAGGAGTTGCCAGTGTTTGCTCACAGGCACAGACTCCCAGCTGCATCCACTGACACTAGAGCCTGACTCTGACTTCCAGTTCTCCAGTTCATACGCTCTGTCCCGGGTCTAAGTTAAGTAATAGCTGAGCACCAGTGTCATCATGTGTAACATGGGTACAATGATCACGGGCTCCTCACAGGTGGTTGTAGATTAATTAGTTGGCTTGAAGGCCATAGGACTTCCCTGGTACAGATGAAGTGCTTAAGGACATGTGTTATTGTTGGCTCAAGATCCACTTTTAGGAGACAGCTGCTCACCAGCATTTCCTTCTGCTTCAAACAACAGAATGGGAGTTGCATAATTCATAACCCTTAAGGTACAACAAGTTCAAGCCACACACAGCTGCATAGCTAGCAATCCTCAAATGTCACTTTACACCTACCAGTGAAATTCAAATACACTAGTGTGTCTCTCTCAGTCTGCCGTAGATTTATAATCATTTCTAGAGCAAAACAAAGTCTTGAATTTTCGGTATCTCTGAAGTCTGATCATTTCTCCCTCCTTCTGTGAAACTCGGGGCTGATGGGGACCCTAAAGGCAGGTGTGTGAAATCTCTCTGTGCAATATTCTCACGTGGAGCAACTTTTACCCCTTCCCAGGGATTGTGCTTAATGACCACGCCAGGGTCTGGGATGAAACCCAGTTTTACTTCTGACATCCCACACTTCATGACAGCCTCTTGATCATCTTGGTCCTGTCTCTGTTTTCCTGGTGGCTGTGTTTGCTCCAAACACTTTTTTTTCTCACTTCCACATTACCCAATAAATATATCAACAGTTTTTCACAATGCTTCTGCTATACAGTGGCCTAAAGAAAACGGACAAATTTTGCTCTGTAAAGGCATGAAATGTTATGTTGTAAATACTTTTGATGTCAAGATGTAAAGAACCTCATTTGGATTAGTGGGGTACCTCAGAGGCAGAGTGCTGGCATAGAATGCACAGGTCCCTGGGTCCTGTCCTGGAAAAGCCCTGTAAATTACCAGCTCCATGAAATTTTTTCATTTCCATGAAAAGTATTGTTGAAGAAAGTCATTACTCCACAAGACGAAAGCTAAGACATCCCCTCTCACTCTACTTGAAACATGAATGTGCCTAATTATTTTTCTTCTTGTGACATTTAGATCCTAGATTAACTATAGTATTGTTGTGCAGGCTACTTGCAGAGTATCCTTTCTTTAGTCCTGCACAAAATCGTGAACATAGCAGCCATTGTGTTTTCAGAAAGAGCCAGCCTATGTTTTCGGGAGACCGGAGCGGAGCCTAAGTAGATCCTTGCTCTTCAAAGCCATTTTTTCTTCTTTTTTGCCCTCTCACCTCTGACTCTCCTCATCTCTTGTTCAGGCTACTTCGATGCCCATGCTCTCGCCATGGACTTCATGAGCATTGGATTCCGAGAGTGCTTGACAGAAGTGGCTAGGTACCTGAGCTCAGTAGAAGGCCTTGACTCGTCAGATCCACTGCGCGTGCGCCTTGTCTCTCATCTCAGCACCTGTGCCTCCCAGCGGGAGGCAGCAGTGATGACATCCTCCATGGCCCACCACCACCACCCGCTGCACCCACACCACTGGGCAGCAGCCTTCCACCATCTCCCCACAGCCCTGCTCCAACCCAACGGACTCCACACATCGGAGTCAACCCCCTGTCGCCTCTCCACGTCTTCAGAAGTGCCTCCTGCCCACGGTTCTGCCCTCCTCACAGCGACATTTGCCCATGCAGATTCAGCTCTTCGGATGCCATCAACAGGCACCGTTGCACCATGTGCACCACCTCTGTCCACCTCTCTCCTGTCTCTTTCGGCCACCGTGCATGCCGCAGCCGCAGCAGCCACCGCAGCTGCACACAGCTTCCCTCTGTCCTTCGCTGGGGCCTTTCCCATGCTTCCCTCCAATGCAGCAGCCGCAGTTGCTGCTGCAACAGCCATCAGCCCACCCTTGTCAGTGTCGGCGGCCTCCAGTCCTCAGCAGACAAGCAACGGAACAAACAGTAAACCTTACCGACCCTGGGGGACAGAAGTTGGAGCCTTTTAAGTTATTCTTGAATTTCTGGGGATAGTAACTGAATGTCCATTTCAGAATCGGCTTCTAAACCTCTGCACCCTGAAGGTCACCACACAGACACCTACAGAGCCACACAGGGGCAATAAAGCGATTTGAGAGGCAAACGTCACAAACAGAAATGTTTGTCCCTTTGTTTAAGGCAGCTTGGCAACTGACATCCGCAACTTAAAAACGTCACATGTATTTCCATTTAGCTTTTCCCCGGAAAATATATGGGTGTCATCATCCAGTGGTGCATCAATACTTCTGACTTGGAAAAGAAAAGAAAAACAATGCCATACCTGAATTCTCCTGAAACGAGAAGGGATATACATACATATATATAATATATGTATATATGCACATATATATACATATATATAATATTTTCTAAGTGCCTGAGCTAAGGAATGTAATGAGCACAAGATCAGAAGGGCATGGCTGTCAGGTTGAGAAAGGGAAGGAACAGACAACAACGTGTGTTAGACTGCAGACACAGGATTCTTTTGAAACCAACAGGTTTTATTGGCCATAAAGATTGATGGAAATTAAGTTGAAAGACGTAGTTTTGTCTTTGTCTTCTGTAAACAGACTTGCCGAGCAGGGATATTTAGCATCGCGTTGATGAAAAGAACGATTCCACTAGTGCCCACATTAACAGGCATTTCTGCTCTGCCTTCAGGCTCCCATACACTCCAGTGAGACATGGTTTAGGACCTAGTGCTTCTTTCTGTAAACTTGTGCAATGCACCTCGAAGCAATTACCTGCTGTGTGCCCACCAGAGTCTCATTGGTGCCAACTCTAAAGCTCTTCAGTTGGCAAGTTCAGATTAATTTATTCCATTACATTTGGGCTATGTTTATATATTTAACTTCTTCAGTTTTCTCCTGGCAACATGTAATGTCTGTTCTTGTCCCTTTTTGAGTCAGGGGATATTGCATTCCTGGGGGTAATGAGATAAGAAGAGAAGATTTGGAAGAGAAAAAGCACATGCTTTAAATGCCCTTGGTCAAGTTAGCAATTGCATTTGATCCCAAATCACAATGAATGTATGCAATGAAGTGTACATAAATTATTTTTGTCCATGCCTAGACTAGAGCTACATAATGGTGTTTTGGTTTTGATTTTTTTTTTATCTTGTTTAAATGACAAAATAATCTCCTACTACATTGAAATTGAGCACGTGAGATTTTATATTCGAAAGATGAAGAACACAGCGTGTATTCTTATGCACTTCGTTTCTCTGCTGTGTGGAGAAAGCAATAAATGAGAATGTTGAACATTATGCAAAGTTATACTCATAAATATTTGTTTTAAAATTACTGTATCGAGTCTTTTCTGTATTACTTTGTAATCTTTGTCTATGCAAAACTCTGCATTTCACTAATTAAATGAAGTCCTTTTTGACTATTTCATGTGGACAAGTCGCTTTTCAGAACGGCAAGTTGACATACTTTTCAGATGAGGTTTCCTTTTACTAACTCTTTAAGCCACAGTTTTGTGTCATGTATTTCAAAATCATTTGACAGATGGAATTCACAACTTGAAAATAAACTTTATAAAACTCTTAGATTAAAGCATAGGTAAGAATTATAAAGGCAAAGAGTGATCATTTCCCTTTGCCTTTTGTTGTGTCTTTTTATTTATTTATTTATTTATTTATTTATTTATTTCTTTATAGACAGGGTCTTGCTGTGTAGCCTAACCTGGCCTGGAATTGCTATGTAGCTTAGATTGGCCTCAAAATCAAAATCCTGCCACGTCAGACTCATAACAAGTAGCATCTTTTGATCATAAACATGGCTCTTGGAAAGGTACAAATGTAAGACTTCCAAATAAGAGAATATCAAATATAGAGAAGGAACTAGAATATGTCATACTGTGTATCTCAAAAATAAGGCGTATTTGTGGAGGATATATAACAGCATGTACATGCACCCGGGTGGTAGTCCTCTATGTGCTTGAATATTTCATTGATAAGGTAGAGATGTGGTTGTGATCACCTCCTCAGAGAAAGCTAAAATCAAGTAGAGCTACTAAAGCCTTGGGCCCAAAAATCACCAAAGTGAATAAATAAATAAAAATAAATCTTTGCATCATTCATATCAAAATGCTCCAGTGCAAAAGCTGGTGCGGAGGGACTTCCACATTTTTTTTGTTGTTGTTGTTTTGAACATTGAAGTCTATGGTATTATTGGGGCGGCGGTTCTGTCTTGTAAAGCTGTGTGTTGCTTCTTAATTGGTGTGATCATTTTTATGTTCATTACAAAAACAAAAATGACTTGGGCCTTTTAAAGATGTTTTAGGGGAAAGCAGAGAACTTTTGGGTATTAATTTATTGGTGGGTTTTATGTAAAAGTTAGTTCCAAAATGAACTCGAAGGCATCTTAGTCAAATAAAAGGGGGAGGGGGCAGTTTGAGTTTTCCCCAAACTCAAAAACTATGCATGTGCACAGCTAGAACATTGTGTTCCACATCAGCTAGTGTGAACAGCCTTGAGCTGTGCTCCTCAGGTGTGGGGCCATATGTGGGAACTGGTGCACTAGCTAATTGAAGGGACTCCCAAAGAGAGAGACATACTGAGAATACAGAACATTTTTCTGGCAATATTGAACGAGGGGTATTGCTCTTCTTGACATCATTGACAAATATGACCTTTCCTATTTTATTTGAAGAAATATGGAGAATTTTGAAGTAATGCCGAAACTAAGTATTAACTAGAACACTGTCCACTATGTCTACATGTATGAAGGGATTATAACCTGAAGGAAGCCTTTGGGTTATCTTTTTTGTATGTGACTGATTTGTTTTGCTAATCATGTGTTATCTCAAGGCAAGAGTATTTATCTGTGAGGCATCATCAGAGAGGAGTCCGATTTCATAATTCCATGTTCCCAGGGGTCTAAGTGTCCATTGGCATCCATTGATTTAAGATCAGTTTTTAAGAAATATGAATTCTACAAGATACACTTCACAGATTAATTTTAAAATAGCTTAATTAAAAACAGCATGGAAAATGCATCTTGGGTTTGAACTGACACACTAACACTTTTACTAATGATAAACACAATTTTAGAAGTCAAAGATAATGGTGTACATAAAGGGGGCTACTTTGGCTTTCCTTTAAATGATTCTGTAAGCTTAATGATCTAAGGATACAGGGTTTGTTTGTTTGTTTGTTTGTTTGTTTGTTGCCATGTTTTAGTTGCCCAGTGACACTACTTTGACTTCCCTTCCTGAAGAATGGTATTAGGCTTGATCTTGTGATCCTTCTGAGGTCTATGCAATTGCCTGAGATTGGGAATATTTCCACAGCTGCAACAAAGCATCCCAGCAAACATGATGTTTAATCTGGCACTATAGCGCTATAGTTTATAATCCTGGAAAGGATACATCTTCAAACATCACTATCGGTGTTCTCATGTAAAGGAGATGGCATGGAAAGTGGTTTTCTAAGCACAAAATAGTGCTTTCTCTCATGCTTTCATTCTAACTTCAAAGAAAAGCACAAGAATAGAGTCAGGTAAGGAATTGGGAATTTTGCTATGTAACCATTGGAACTAGAACCACTTTAAGGTATGGGACTGGAAAGAAATTCAAATGTAGTCCTAATAACAAATACAGTCGTGTTCTGTTCTAAGCCCAAGAAACGTTTGGAACCTGTTTCCTAATTCGAGCCCCGTCCGATAACTTTGCTATAGAAGTCACTGTGTTATATTGGCATCCTGGGAATTGGAAAACAGTATTAATCGTCCAGTATCATACCTACCAGGTTGACAATGACTTCATGTGGTCCTGTTTACTTTTCCAGCCTATACTTTTGGTCTCTTAAGCTATGGCTTGGGCATTGTTTTTTTCTTTGAACTCATACTCATCTACAATCCTCCATGATATCAACCTACCAGGAATGGCTGAATTCACATAAAATGACTGCCTATAGTTTTAACATGAAGCACCCATCTCTCTCCTTCTTAGCAGGTGAAAGAACACTTACTCCATAATACCATCTATAAAAGATGCTCTTTTGTAGGTGTCTAGTTTGCCCTTTCAGACTAATGAATTTACCTTCTGTACAGGGTACCAAAGAGTATTTGGCCATCTTTGTAAGGCAACTGACAAAGGTCAGGCAGAATGGTGAAGAGTTAAGAAAGGTTGCTGAATAAACTAATATAAAAGTAATATAAAAGATAGTGTGTGTGTGTGTGTGTGTGTGTGTGTGTGTGTGTGTGTGTGTGGTTGAGGAGTATGATGAACTATTCAGAATGTTTATACATTACAGGTCCATCATCTCATAAAGAAAGCCTTCATTTGACCCGTGATGACCTGCCCAGCAACTCACCCATTAGAGCAAGCCTCTGGGAAGGGTTTAAACTGTTCTGGGTACTTTAGCCTAGAGTGAGGGAAGCTTTCTGTAGTGATTACACTCAATATGTGTACACAATGTTTCAAAAACATCCTTATGTCTTTGTGCCCAGAGACATTTTTATGTTTTTAAGTTCTCTGCCTTCCATAAACTGTTTGGCTTGCATGAGCACTTCCAGTCTGTGACAACAAAAATGTACATGACTTTAACCAAATACATCACAAACATTTTTAAGGGCAGAAAAGGTTGAATTGGAGTGACTCTCCATGCCCTTGCATAGGCTTCGAGTTGTAGCCATTTTGTGTTTTCATTACAGTGAGAATAAAATGACATTTTATCTGATGGGAAAAACGTTCACCAATAATGACTCTCATTCACAGTGTTTAACTTGTGTAAGAGTGGTGACAATCATTAAGTTGCTCATCTACTCCTTTAGCAAATGGGTTATCTTCAGTTAACTCCTTCTTTCCCGATAATAGACTATTGAATGTATTTTTTTTTTACCATATTGCAAAACTCCGCTTCCAAGATCCTTCAGCACCTCTGAAAACTTTTGTCTCCTGTTAGAAAACACCTTAATACTTAAAAAACCAAGACAGTATGATGAATGGGGACTTCTTGTAGCTATTGTGTAGAGTTTGTATTGAGTGAGGATGCTGGCATCAACCCTTATCCTGGCCAGTCTTTCCCACCCAGGTACTATAAACAGGCTTTTGTGGGGTGGAAGGATAAGCTGGTAAGATAACAGAAATATGTTTTCTGTCTGAATGGTAAAACAGACTGTACTTTGGTCACAATACTTTTGTCAGGATACAAGTCACTTCTAATGTGAATGAAGCTAGTCACTGCTTACCTCACAGACTATCATTACTTTATTATGTTTACATCTTCCTGCTGGCAAAATGGTGAGTGTAGAAAATCACAAATATTTAAATGCAGTGATGTATCAGTTTATGGACCGTTAGATGAGGAAATAACCAGGTTAATAGACAAGTATTACCGATGAGGTACACTCATCTTTTGCGGCTACAAGGAGGGGCTTGAGGGATGCTGTGTCTGTCTAAAGAGAAGTCACTATGGGATGATGATAACTGCATCAATGTATGCTTAAGTCCTGGGTAGTGGACCAAGAGACAGACTTGAAACACCAAGTGTCCCCTGAGCATAAGACTCATGAGAACAGATCCAGGCACCAAAACCATCAGTTATGGGGTTCACAGAGATCATTTCTTCATAGCTTCACAACTGATGTGAATCTCAAAGGGTGAGGCTATCCAAGAAGGACAGCCACAGACAAAACACGCATGGTGTGGCTCGATATAAAGATATGTAGCCACTTACCAGAATACCAAGGCCCAGAAGACAACCACTGTCCACATATGCAGAATGTAAGACAAGAAGAGATAAAAACTTCACAAATTGTACCCTACATAAGATGCAGCGAAAGAATGGAAATGTATGAATTGTTTTTTTCAACTACATAGCTCTGGAGTAAACGTCTGTAGGTGTGCCCTGTGTTGCCACAGGAAGGACACCATAACACACAGCCTGTGTGCTCAAGGAAATCACACCCTTTGCAGCCACAGCTAGGAAAATTTATGTTTGATTACTTTAGACAAGTCCATTAATCCCTTTTAAGATGTTAGCTTGTAATAAAATTCTTGATACTTATTCAACAGACCACTTGAATTCCATATGTATAATTCTAGTGAACTTACCTCTACTTCCTTCAATACTTGTATCGTTTTTTAAAAAATCAGCTTTTAGAGGCTGGGGAGATGATGACTCAGTCAATAAAGTGCTTGCTAAGCAAGCATGAGAACCGGAGTTCAGATCCTTAGCACACACATTAAAAAAAAAAAAGTTAGGGCTGCACAGATGGCTCAGTAGTTAAAGCATTGCTGTTCTTCCATAGTCCCCAGGTCTAATTCTCAGCATCCACATGGTAGCTTACAAGTAGCTATAATTCCTGTCCCAGGACATAGACATATATGCAAGCAAAACACCCATAAACATAAAATAAAAAGAAAAGTAGCCAGGCTTGTTGTGTATTTCTCTAAGCACAGCCCTGGGGATTTGGGACAGGTGGATCCTGGTAGTTCAGTGGCAATCAGTGAGTTACAAGTTCAGCGAGAGACCCTGTCTCAAAACTTTAGGTGGGGAATGGTCGAACTCTAGGACCTTTAACAGACTTTTGGATCTGTGTAAGCTGTGTTAAAGTCCACC
Organism: Cricetiscus sungorus; assembly: GCA_030556225.1. Taxonomy (NCBI): domain Eukaryota; kingdom Metazoa; phylum Chordata; class Mammalia; order Rodentia; family Cricetidae; genus Cricetiscus; species Cricetiscus sungorus. The sequence goes on from JANBXA010000731.1 coordinate 16,858,412, forward strand.
TCACAAGGAATGTCTGAAGATTAAATAACAGTATGAAAACCTTATGGGTAGTGTCCTTCAATAAACAGTAGTGCAGCATATTCAAATGTAGTTCATTAAGATCTAAAATGCGTCCATATGCAAAACCTCTACTTCCCACTCACACATCTGCATTTAATGCATCCCAAGGTATTCTGCAGCTTTCACTCCACTTGCATTAAATTACTAACATGCACATATTTCTTTCTGTGAGTAAATTCGTAGATTCACAGACCTAGAAGAACATAAACTAGGCCAATGCTTCAACTCACACACGAAAACAATTGAGGCCCTATATAAGATAAACATTGGCACAGATGCATACGCAGGCAGGCCCCGTTTCTGAAATGTGGTGGCTTTGGGAGACAATGTGACCATAAAGTAAACATTTTCTCTCACATCTTCTGTGTTTTATTTGATTTTGTTTTGCTGTGGATGAAATAACCAGTTCCATTTTGTTTGTTAGCATAACATATCGTATGAGTCCTGTTTTCAAGAACAATGGTTTTTAATCTGATTCGGAATAAACACACTGGGGAAGTCTCCTTAAAAGAAAATCTTAAATCTGATTAATATTACTGAGCTTGAAATGATATTACTGTTTTTAAATGACACTCTGCTCTGCCACCAAGTTGATAATACCCAGGAGAGTGGGGTTGTGTTCTGCTATCTGGCACGTGAGGCAGTATGGGTAGCTTACTTCTTTGCTGTGTGTTCATTTGGCTCCCACACAGTGCGGCAGCAGCATCCTCTGGGGCTCTTGTGATGACAACATGTGTAAGTAAGCTCAGTTTGCAAAGCTGTGAGAGCCCCATCTCTAGTCTGTTTTCACTGCTGTTTTCAAGTGCCGGCCTTCCTGGTTCTTTCAACTCCTGCTTTTCTTCTTAGCCTTGCCCGGATCCTTTCAATCAGAGCGTTCGTCTCTCCTTCTCCCTACCCCCGCCCTAGGTAACTAACTCATCTTCATGTCTCAGGTCAAATGCATCATTCCCCTGGTGTCACTAACCAGTGCAGACCTCCTTGTGGCATCACCCGACCACATTCTTATTCTTTACAAAACTTGGTGTTTGAGATGTCTGTGATTGTGTGCTCACACTGTTCTCACACGGAAAGCAAATGATAGCGAGATGTTTGTGCCCCCACCGTGTCTCTAGGGTCTCGTGTTCACTTGTCTGGTACTAAAGAGCAGCTCAACATGTATTTGTGCAGATTGGCTAAGTTCTGAGTTCCTGAATGCTTGATTGAATGAGGAATGAATGAGTGAATGTCATACACTGGACTAACAGAATGGCATTTTATTTGTTTTTAAGACTTCCCAGACTTTCTGATACAACAGCACGTCAAGCACAACTGATGAGAAGAAAAAAAGAAAGAAAGAAAGAAAAGGAAGGCATGAAAAAAAGAGAGAGAGAAAGGAAGGGAGGGAGGAAGGGAGGGAAGGAGGAAGGAAGAGGGAGGGAGGGAGGGAGGGAGGGAGGAAGAAAGAAAGAAAGGAAGGAAGGAAGGAAGGAAGGAAGGAAGGAAGAAAGAAAGAAAGAAAGAAAGAAAGAAAGAAAGAAAGAAAGAAAGAAAGAAAGAAAGAAAGAAAGAAAGAAAGAAAGAAAGAAAGAAAGGGAAGTATGCTCGATTTCCCATGGCAGCAAACAAGGCTGCTTGGATAATGAATTTGAATCACATGAGGCTAGGATGCCCTCTTGTGGTTAATGCTCACATTGACAATTTTCAACCTGCCTGTTAATCCCAGCTCCAAGGGGATTATAAACTATTACTATAAAGGAAGGCAGAAATTCTCTCAGCTAAACATTCCATACATTTGTCTCCAAGAATTAGCTGAAACATCCCTTTATTTTTAAATATCCAACTCATTAAGAAGAAAAACACACATGTAGGTTCAGATCATCAGATAAGCATGAACATGCATACATACAAAGCCATATGTTCCCAAACCATTTTCCATCTTCCTCATTCCTATAAATTAACATTTACAAGATGTCCTCTTTTATTAAGAGTGTCACATTCATTGATACATCAATAAATGCCATTTACCATTAGAAGACCCAATCTAAAATGTGATGAAATGCTATTTGACATATTTAAAATATATCTTTAATATCAATTTTAATTAAAATTTAAAATTTTATTTTTAAGTATTTAACATCAAATATTTTCCTGTGTGTTGGGAGTCACTTCCATGCCCCTGTTTTTCTCTTTATATTATTACATTTTATGACTACACACAATGCACTGCCAATCCATTCTGTGTTTAGTGTATATTATTTAAACAAAATAATCATAGCAGCACAAATAAAGACCCAGAGACTGGTATTTGTGTTCAAGCTTCAAGCTGAAGATCAGAAAAGCAAAGCAGCTGGACACTAGCTCTACTCTACCTCAAACTTAAAGGCAATTACCTCAGACTGTAACCTCTCCTTGGCATGGCTGGAGAATCCTGAGACTTCAATGTCTTTCTATCCTCAGTGTGGCTGAAGAAGGAATGCCTGATACTGACCACTGAAGACCCTGCTCCTGTCCTTTATACCCCTCTAGTGCTGGGATTAAAGGCATGTGATTCCAGGTGCTGAGATCATCTTTATGTGAGCTGTTTCTCTTTAGGACTGGATCGATTTTGTGTAGATCCAGGTGGCCTTGAACACACAGAGATCCATCTTTCTCTTAATCCTGAGTCCTAGGATTAAAGGTGTGTATCACCACTTCCTAGTTTCTGGCTGCTGGGATTAAAGGTGTGTATCTCCACTACCTGATTTCTATAGCTTGAGGTTGGCTTTGCTTTCTAAATCCCCAGGCAAGCTTTAATAAACCATAAATATATCACCACAATAACAGGTTCTATTATGACATTTTCATAGATGTATAGTGTTCTTTGATGACATCTGTCCTCCAATTCACCATTCTTGTCCTTTTCCCCTGACCCACTGGTCCTCATACAGTATCTTTCCTATAAATACACCCAGAATCTGAATAGAGAGAAAACACAGAATTTATTTTTCTGATTTTGGCTTGTTCCACTTAATGTGATGGCATTTTTTTCCAACCACTTTCCATTTTCCTGAAAATGACCAAAAATGCAGGCCACAAAGACCAGAAGACCAAAAGAGGGAAAAGCCAAGGAATAAAACACTCATCCAACAAAGACAAACTCAGCAGTCCTACAATCATCCCAAACCCAGATGCCCAAACACCAGAACAAGAATACAATCGACAACCGTCAGGGCAATGTGGCAAGGAAACAACTTAAAAACAACTTTATGCAGATGGTAGAGGTGCCTCAAGAGAGTATGAAAAAATCCTTTAAAGAAATTGAGGGGAAGACAAACAAAAACTTGGAAGAAATCAACCAATCCCGCAAAGAATGCCAAGAAAAAGAAGCAGGTGAAGGAACCTATTCAAGACATGAAAGCCAGAATAGAAGCAGTCAAGAATACAAACTGAGGGAATTCAGGAAATGGAAAATCTGGGTGAGCGAACAGGAAGTATGGATAGAAGCATCACCAAGAGGCTGCAAGAGACAGAAGAGAGACCCTCGGGTGCTGAAGAGATGATGAAAGAAATAGATCCATCAATCAATGTTAGATATAAAAAATACTCCTAACACAAACCATCCAGGAAATCTGGGACACTGTGAAAGGCCCGAACCTAAAAAAAGGGGAGGGGAGGATAGAAGAAGAAGCTGAGGGTCGGTAATGTGACACTATCACTTAGGAAAAATGTAATTCTTTGACTAAAAAAAATAAATAGAGGGGGAAAAGCAATAAAGATGATACTAACCAAAACAACCCTCCTTTAGGAAATACCTGAACATCCATGGTGGTGGTGGTGATGGTGCTGCACACCTTTAATCCTAGCACTCAGGAGACAGAGGCAGGTGGAACTCTGAATTCGAGGCCAGACCTGTCTACAGAGTGAGTTCCAGGACAGCCAGGTTACACACGAGAAACCCTGTTTCTCCAGCTCAAGCCAACTGTATGCCCACGTCTTCTGGCTGCACCCAGTCTCTCAGCAAGTGTTTTCTTTCTTCATGCTCTCACCTCAGTTCCAATCACCTCTGAATCTGTCATCATTTGTCAAAAATGTCAATCTGTGCAGCAAACACTGTCACTTGGATCACCATCCTTGGCCCAAATGTGAATACAATATGGCTTCCTTCTTTGACTTCTTTCCAAATTTATAAGCCACCATTAAAACCCTAATCATTTTCTCCTCTGATTCTCATTCAATTATAACAGAGACATCTTGTTTGTTTTTATGTAGAACAGTGCCACAACAGTGACTGTTGTGGACTAGGTTTCCCTGTTCTATGAATGAATGAATGAATGAATGAATGAATGAATGAATGAATGAACGAAGAACGTAAACACTGAAGTGTTGGTGGAGATCATATGCTTCTTCACTGTACAGAAAGGACCTAGAAGCTCTGAAGAGTTGAGCACTTTCCTCAGAAGACACTGCTAATAATGGCACAGTAAAGATACTTCCATTCTCTGGCTTCTCAACAAAGATGCTTTTGTTTGTTTGTTTGTTTGTTTGTTTGTGTTTTTTTCAGACCTCTTTTGCTTTTCCATATTTGTTCATCCTCTATAACTGGTTCATGGATCGATCTCTTACCTCTTCCTCACATTAGACCGTAGCTCGTAAGAGTCGGGCAGGTAACAACGACCTCCTAGGCAGGCTTACTGTTGCAACTCCCAACAGTCTACTCAGCACCCATGGCAAGTGTCTCACTACCTGCTTCGCTTCATTTCCTTCATCATCTCCTCGGCCTCTTCACAAGACCGCTTCCCCCGCCATCTACTACTCCTTTTTGCTTTTCATTTTAACCTTTGTTTTTATTTTATTCTTTGTGCATGGATGGTTTGCCCTCTTGTATTTCTAATCATCTCATGCGTGTCTGGTGCCTGGCCAGAAGAGGGTTTGAATTTCCTGCGATTAGAGATACAGATGATTGTGAGCTACCATATGGGTACCAGCAAGAGCAACCTGAGATCTTGCTTAATGAGCCATCTCTCCAGCACTGGCTCCTCTTTCCTAAGTCCCTTTATCTCTCTGACATTATTGCTGCTTCCTTTACTAGTCATGCTGTTCTTAGCATTCTCTTATCATACTCGCCTGTGTTTATTCCTTGACCATCTGTCCATTTTGTGAATTCTCCTTCTGGGAGGTTCCAAATCTGCTCAAGCTTCTAAGCATGGGACTCCTCACTCTGGACCTTCAACTCTAAGTTAACAATTCCTGCCAGTGTTTGGTTGTGCTGACTCTGAGAGATGAGGCTGAACTTACCATCCCTGCCCACTGCCCTTCTGCATTTCAGCCTTCTTATCAATTAGTGTGCCACTTTGAATTTACTCCTCAGACAGAGCGCACCTTATGGGGTCGGCAGTGATTCTTCTACCTGCTGGACCTGAGTTCTTTTGCATTCCATTTGCAACTTTTAAGCAGGCCATTCAGTCTTCCATAATTTGGCTTCATGCACCTGTCTGACCTCATCCTGCACTGTGTCCCAGCATGCGTCCCTTGTCACAGCCCAACTGATGTTGCTGTCTTCATGGCAGATGCCAGCAGTGGTCACTGCAATAGCTAATTTTAAGATTCAACTGTATAAGATTAAGGATTCAATAAAGGGTAAAGCACTCTACCCTACTCTATTGGAGGAACATGAGGAGGGCTTCCATGGGAGGTAAGGTACTGAGTAGACGGACTGGTTAAGGAAGATCGTGTTGCCATCCAATCGTTGAGGCCCTGGATGGAGCAAAAAGTCAATCTTGTAGAGAGATGATCACTTTGTCCCCATCTGTGGCACTAACCACGCCCATTGGGGGGTGGAGAAAGCGGTGGAAGTGACCTGGGGAACTAGGTCTGAGGAGGAGCCCAGGAGCACCCCCTGGCTCCTTTTTTTTTTTTTTTTAGATATAATTCTGTTGGCCTGCTACTAGCATTTCTTATTGGCTAGCTCTGTCTTAAATATTAATCCATTTCTATTAATCTAAGTATTTCCATATGGTCTTATCTTACCAGAGAGAGGGGCTGGTGTTCTGCTCTCTCTGTCCTTCATCTTAAAACTCTTCCCTCCTACTTCCTCTCTCCTCCTTGTCTCCTAGTCCTGCCTATCTTGCTTTCCTATTGGCCAACAGTGCTTTATTCATTAAGCAATAAGAGAAACATATTTACAGAATGACACCTCCCATCATCTCCTCTTTTCTGTCTAAATAAAAAGAAGGGTTTTAACCTTAACATAGTAAAATATATTTTAAAAAAAAAAGTAATCAAATAAGAAACATAATTAACTATGTTCATTCCATTAACATTTAGTAAGATTTAAAGAACATATTCCATCATCTATTCTATCTTTGTGAGTCTAAAGTTTTATATGTAACTTATCTTTAATCCTAACTAAGGAAAACTATAACCATAACTATCTGTCTTCAACTCCATCAAAGACCACAGAAGGATAATATATACACTCTAAAAATGACAGAGACATTTTGCCTGGTCAGTCACCTGAAGTTCTTCTGTAATGTTCCATCTTCAGCCCATAGGCCATAGTGTGTCTGGCATACTCCTCAGTAAAGCAGGAAACTTTAAACTATCTATCTGTAGTGGCAGTTTGTCAGTCACTTTCCTCTGTGTCCTGCAGAATGTCTGGCAGACTCTTCTATGAAGCAGGAACCCTGTAGCACTGTCCATCTTGAATCAGCAGTTACTTTTCTGTGTGTCCTGCATGTCTAGTTTATACAGCATAAAGTCAAACAGTGCAGACAAGAGCAGTACCTTGCCCAAATGGCTAGTCTTGCCGTATTGAAAGGAAATTCCATAACGAGTTTCTTCGATGTCCATCTTCCTTTCTGATGAAGGTGGTGTTGTCAGGAGCAGTTATGTCTCATTGTCAAGTAAAACCTAAACCATTTAAAATGCCATATTCTGTAGGACTTTGAAAGGTTTGAAGAATGCATATCCATCTCAAATATATCTCAGTGTTTCTTGAAAACCTAACTAACTTAACTCTAAGTTTTGACTATCATAAGTAATTATCTATAATCTGTACTACATTATACATTACATCTCTAAATGAGCTATATATAAACACAGTACCTAAACAAGAGGAGAAATATACATATCACAAAATTGAGCTTAAATTTGTATCAATAAATGAAAATCCATTCCAAACAAAGTATTCATATCTATACCATAATCTCCTTTTTACCTTTAAAAAAGACATTGGTTGTGATCATCAACCATTTATAACCAAGACCATTTAAATGAAAACAAACATTCATAAACAATATTTGGGAATTTGGGGTCGTTTTTTCCAAACTTCTTCCTGCTGGTAGAGGGCGCTGTCATGGGGATCCTAAGAAGATGCAGAAATCCTGGCTGTAGTCTGCAAGGCTGCCTTGCCCGGCTGTTTTGAATTTTAATCACCTGGGACACTGCTTCAGGGGGTCTGGCTTGATCAAACCATGTTAGTCTGGAAGGAATCCACAGCTTTTCATTTTTTGTGGAAACAAAAACAGAAATCCTTTTCCCCAGTAACCTGTCTTTGAACTTAAATTTTGGAGTCAACATATTTTTAAAATATATAAATTGAATTAATCCAGCAGCATTTCTTCTAACAGTTGTTGCTATTTCCTCAGCAGTCAAAGAAAAGAGAACAGCATATAGTGTCCAGACTCTTTTTGTGCTTTCATCTTTACGTGGCTTTTTATTACTCTATTTCTTCTATTTCTATTTTTACATATTTTGAGACGGGGTTTCTCTGTGTAACTTTTTTCTGTCCGTGAATTAACTCTGTATACCAGGTTTACTTTGAAATCACAGAGATCTGCTTGCCTCTGTCTCCCGAGTACTGGAATTAAAGGCATGTGCTACCATACCCAGCTTCTCTCTTATTATTTTTTTTGAACCATTGTATCCTGTTTCTTTTTCTTTCCCAAGCCTATATATACTTTAAAACATACTGGAAACCTTTAGATGTTTTTCTTAATCTGAATCTGCCTTTACTGTAAATCTTTATCTTTTTGTGGCCATGAGTCTTTTATCTGCTAAACAACAACATTGCTAAAATGAAAGCCACAGTTACTTCAGCCAAGGTCTATCCAAGATGGCGGTGGGGTATTTTACCACCAGAAGTGAGAGCTGTGCTCACTGTCTTGGTCTATGCTGCCATCCAGTAGCATGCTGCCTGCTTGGAGATGTGGTCACTGCCATTGCCAGCTCTCGTACACACCAATAAATTGTTATCATAGTTCTTTAAAAGCCTTGTGGTTTTGTGTGGCTTATGCTGAGTCAGGAAACCTCCCTTAAAGGAGTCACAAAAACCTCTGCTTGTCTCTAGCAAACAGAGCCCAACTGAGAAAAATGATGCCACCGAGAGGCCTTGCTTATCTCTGTTCTTTTGTTTCTAAAACCCTTTTTTAAGCTTCTGTTAAGTTTTAAGTGGAAGTTCTCAGGTCCACGTCCAGCACCATTTTGTTATAAGCAGTTTTTCCCTGCCGGTCTGGTCCCACCGCTGCGCCAGTCCCAAATAACACAGAGACTCTGTATTAGATATAATTCTGTTGGCCAGTTACTAGTTTCTTTCAGCGAGCTCTGTCTTAAATATTAACCCATTTCTATTAATCTAAGTACTTCCACACAATCTCCTGAACTATCAGCTGAACTATGACTCCTGGGTCTGGGATTCCAAGACATAGCAGGCTCTCAAGTCTTCCAGGTTATAAGGCTTTCAGAGTTGAAATGGTGCCAGCCGTGGCTGTCCCAGGGTCTCTAGCTTTCTAGATGGTCTGATATGGCACTTCTCAGCATCTGTAATGGCAGTCAGTTCCCACACAGACTCTCTTCTGTGTATCTACCTCTCCAGCTACCTGTCTACAATGATTTAGGTTGTCAATGTAATTGGAGTAAGAGACGCCATGGTTAGCAAAACAGACATCTGGGTATGTCTGCTGTAGCATTTCCAGAGATGACTAGATCATGGGACTTTGAATTAATCAGTGGAGTAATCCCTCCATGCTTTCCTAAAGTGATGATATGGCTGTGAGATGATGACCTGTGGGAATCAGGCCATGTTCCTAGAGGGCCATACCTCCCCGTGAGCTGCTCCTCTGCTTCCTGGAAGCCATGGTGTCAACTTTCCTGCTCCACTGTACCCTACTAGCCACAACTAGCTGACACCTCTAAATACATGCGCCAAAATAAATAATTCCCCCCTTTAAATTTTCTTGGGTTTTTTGGTTACAGTAATGAGATGACTGTTTAACACACTACCATTTACTTATATCAATAGGTACATCTATGTGTCGATTATCTATCTATTTATCTATCTCCCATCTTCTTAGGGCCCCTGTCTCTCTGGAGAACCCTGACAAATGCAGTCATGCAGAACCCCATTCTCAAGCAACCTATAGACTACCAGACTTCTGTTCACCTTGGGAGCCAGCATTCAAGTTCTGTTTTCAGCTGGTGTCCATTTACTTTCTTTACCACAGGCTCATGGGTCTTTGAAGAGCTTAATACATCACAAATAATCAGTGCACGGTGCCTATTATTTTGTTGGTGATGATAATGATAACAAACACACTTCTGCCTTAATTGCATGGTGAAGTGAAATTTTCTAAAAACAACAACAACAACAAAAAATCCAAAGCCATATTCTCTGGATTCAGAGAAAGCCAATGTGTTTCTGTTAGCAAACACCCAACATTTCCTCTTCCAAATCAGTCACAACACAACTAAAAGGAAGGCCAAATGGGCATTGCAGTTGAAATCAAGCTTCCAAGTCTTGTTTTCCAAGTTTTTATGTCATTGTGAAAGTTTAGATTTAAACATAAAGTGGAAAAACAACAAACCAAAACAAAAAACCTAAATCCCAACATCCCCAAAACAACAAGAAAGGGTGAAACAGAATAAAATTTTAGGATTCAAAAAAGTGTAGGTCTATGTATAACTATTTGTATTCTCTTAGAGTCCAGCATTTTCATAATCTCTTTTTGAGAAGTGCCAAAGCTCCAATTTGCTCTGAGTTATAAAAGTTCTCATTCAAATCATGATATGCATCATGAGTAGCATGTGATTGGTGGGCTGGCGACTGGCATTTTGAATGTAAAAATATTATTGTATTTGTATGATTTTTCTTAGAAAGAAAAAAATTTAAGTAAAATGATCGAATGGGTTACATAGTATATAAAATGAATAATACAAAGTAAAAGCCATGACTTTAACCCCAGCACTTAGGAAGCAGAGGAGGGTGGATCTCTGTGAATTCAAGGCCAGTCTGGTCTACATACTGAGTTCCAGGACAGCCCAAGCTACTTAGTGAGACCAGGTCTCAAAAATAAACAAACAATAAATAACAGATAAATATAAAAAATAATAATTCAAGCTAAAAAAGCAGACAATTCATCATTTAATTCTATCAAAAAGGTCTTTTTGCATTTATAAAGCAAAAGGAACAGCTCCACTCTAAATAATACATGCTCTCAATGTGTAAGAAATTGATTCAAAACATGATTCAAAACAAAATAAGTATGAATTTCCCTAAAATGATGCTCTTATTTTACCAGTCAAACACACTCATGAGTAAATAAAGGCTTCCTGGAAATTCCCTGCTTGAAAGGGAGGAGCTTGGTTTTGCCCCAATTTGCTTTGCTTTGCTCTGTTGACAGCCTAGCTCTGTTTGCCCCTTTCTGAAGAAAGGAGTGGATGAGGAGGGCACGGGAAGGGAGGAGGGAGCAGAAACTGTGATTGTTGTGTAAAAAAAAAAAAAAAAAAAAAAATTAATTGAAAAGGAAAAAAAATCCCTGCTTATATACACATCCAAATAATTCCCAAAGGCTGGAGGAAATTGCAGTCTTAGAGACAGATGAACAAATTTATAAACAAGTATATTTCAAGTCCTTTATAATTAGGGGCCTTTACTACTTTTTAATTGTCGACAATAATTAAATAGATACATGATTTTTGAAATGTAGTTTTAAAATTATTCGTTAAACGAATCGAATCCTGTTTCCGACAATAAACTATAAAAACTAAGCTGTAAAAAACTAAGACACAGTAATGCTTCTTGACTTGTGTAGGAACCTGTTTTAGGAAAAGAAAAAAGCACTTTCCCTGACCGGGAATCGAACCCGGGCCGCGGCGGTGAGAGCGCCGAATCCTAACCACTAGACCACCAGGGAACCTGCAAGCACCTCTTATGCTGTTTTATTTGATCCATATAAAGTGTTAGAACTACTTCCAGGCTGTAGAGGGCACACTCGTTCGTTCTTAACTATGAGTTTAATTGCTGTACGAATGAACACCGGAAGCTAGGGCAGATTTTCAGCTTTCCGGGGGAGCTTGCAACAGCTGCTAAGAGGGAAACAGCTGCTAAGGACCCTCGAAATCAGATCCCTTTCTGCCTGCTATGAAAAACTCTTGTTCTACCTGCATTCCCTGGAAATATTTCAATGCCTAGGCTACTGTCATACTTTTGACCAGATCTTGTCATTTGCTTTGCTCTTTTCTTAACTGTCTTAGACACTTTCGTCAAATCTAATGTCATTCCATTTGTATTAGGCTTTTCTTTTTCCCTGTCGTGTGAATTTTAAGTGCCATTAAACACCCAAGGAAATCTAATTGTCGCGGGCAGAGCGAGCTTTCCCTACAAACAACCCACAATGCCCGTAGTGTGCAAATGTAGGTACCAAAGGGCGTATCACACATGTAAATTAGTACGTATATATGTATCCCATGATCTTGACCTTTTTTGGCACATGTGATTCGCAGGTGCAAGAGCTGGGGTGGCAGGCTTGCTGTGAGTAAGCCTCACAATACTCAAAAGATTCATATCTGGACAGTCGCTTCAATATACACTAAACACAGCCAGGAGACTGCAAATACCAAACGAGTTAAAGAGCCTCCTAACCAGTCAGCCTCCATCCACAACCCCTGAAGAAATGCGAACCCAGAGTAATGTAATCCCAGAGCCCCCACTGTGCTGCGCGGTGGAAAGAGGAGAGGCCGGCTTGAATACAGAAGAACTTTCTCCCCACAGTATCCACAACCATTGTTGAGATTTGGCTGTCAGCCATCACGCAGAATCACCTGAGCTGGGCTTCAATATCGTCGCTTGTCTTTTTAGCAAATGTTTCAGATGATGACTAAATCATTGATACAACATAAGACTATCTAAACACACAAACTGGAAGATTAGAGGAAATTGCTAAAATTAATTAATAAAGTATTACCTGAAGACATTTCTAAACTTTTTTATAAGCAGGGTCTCATCAGCTGTTGCAGCCCTGGCTAGACTCAAAATTTACTGAGATCCACTGGCCTCTGCTCCGGAGAGCTGGGGTTAAAGACCTGTGCTAACTCTTTTTATATAGAAAATACTCCCCATACCCCCTTTTCTTGGCCAAGAAATTTCAGTAGACCAAGATCTGAAGATAGCGTTTCTCTGAGTTGGGCAGTAACCTATCCAAAGCAACTGGGTGTCTGGTTTTGAGCAAAAAGATACAGCCAAAGCCAGTTTTAGAATTTAGTTTAGTAGGTTTAATCACAAAGGGAAAAAAAAAAAAAAAAAAAAAAGAGCCCAGTGAAACCCATGCCAAGGTTCTACCTGTCAAATCATTCTTCTCAGTTGGAGGCATTGGGTTCTCCTGGACAGCCCAGCCCTAGAAACTACCTGTCCAATGAACAAATAGGTTTTGTCTTCTTGTTGTTTTGTTGTTATTTTGGGCAAGGTCTTACACTATAAACCAAGCAGCCCTAGACTCTGTCTACTTAGAGCAAAATGACCTTGAACTCAGGGAGACCCACCTGGAGTGCGCGAGTTCATAGCCTGGGCCAACACACCTAGTTTTATCAGTCGTTTTTCTCTGGGGATTTTATTTCAAAAAGTATAAAACCTATAGAAGCAGATACTGGATAACAAATGCAGCCGCCCCTTCTTGTATATCTGTGTGATCGTTGGCTTTCATGAGTGTCTCTGGTGCCTTGAAGTGCAATGAGTATTAATTTAGATGTGCTTGGTGTGTTGACTTTACCTTAACTGTTCTGTCCTTAAAGAAATAAAATTTCAACACTTTTTAAACACCGATCCTTTTAAAAATGATAATATTGGTTCTATTGAATACCTAAAGTTTTGGTTTCTTACTGTTTTAATGTAGCTATGTAAATATTTTAAGTTCTGTATATAACTTGCATAATGCTATCTTACAGTAATAACCTAGATTCACTGGCTGCTAATATTTACCTTTTTCCTGAGCCACATGAGGTTATTGCAATGTCATGTAAATATTTTATCATTTATAATCTTGTAAGCACTAGCAATAAAATTAAATTCAATACAATACTGTTATATGATCAATAATCAGAAGTTTCACTTGTTCTAATATATATTTTATAGTTTTTTTTAAATTCAGAACCCAACTAAGTCTCATTTCTTTAGTCTATAAGTTTCAATTTTCTTTTAATATTAATTTTATTTAAATAATGGAGGACAGTTATTTTGGCAAGTCTCTCAAACTAGATAATTCTTTTGGCAGGAAAACTATCGTAAATGATACATTTGCTTTAGTGCTTTTTATCAGGGTGTGTACAGTGCCAGCTCCTCTCATTACTTGTTATGAGTAGGTTTTTTTCCCCTGCCGGGTCTGGTCCTGCCGTGCCAGACCCAAATAACACGCTGAGACTCTGTATTTGATATAAGGCTGTTGGCCAGGTACTACTTTCTTACCAGCTAGCTCTGTCTTAATGATTAACCCATTTCTACTTATCTAAGTATTTCACGTGGTCATCTTATCAGCCAGCCAGCCAGCATGCTGTTCTCTTTCTGCTCTCCATGCTGACTCCTCCTTCAACTTCCTCTTTCCTCATTGTCTCCTAGCCCTACCTATCTTGCTTTCCTATTGGCCAACAGTGTTTTATTCATTAACCAGTATGAGAAACATATTTACAGAAAAACATCTCCCACCAATTACTGGTGATGTTGTGCATACCAGTATAATACTGCCTCCTCCATACATGTCCCCAGAGCATGCCACCTGTAACCACAAGTTTTTTGTCAACTTAACACAGGCTATAGTAGTAGGAGAGGAGAAAATCTTAACTGAGAAAACTCCATAAGATCAGGCTATGGGCAGGACTGTAGGGTATTTTCTTAATTAGGGGTTGACCTGAGAAGGCCCAGCTGGTGGTTCTGAGTTCTATAAAGCAGGTTGAGAAATCAGTGAGGAGCCAATAAACAGCAGCCTAGCCCAGCCCTGGGATATACTCTGTTATGGCAGGTTGTTCCTTCCCGCCGGCGCCATCCCGCCTGCCGCCAGTCTGGGCCCACAGCCACGCCAGCCCCAAATAACACTCAGAGACTCTGTATTTGACACAATCCTGTTGGCCAGTTACCATTACTGTTTATGGGCTAGCTCTGTCTTAATTATTAACCCATTTCTACTTATCTAAGTATTTCCACGTGGTTGTCTTATCGGGGAGCCGCGGCAGGCGTCCTGCTTATTCCCTGGGCTACATCTCCACTCCTCCCTACTACTTCCTCTTTCCTCCTTCTAGTCTCCTAGCCCCGCCTATCTTGTTTCCTATTGGCCACAATACTCTGCATTAGCTCCTGCCTCCAGGCTCCTGCACTGTTTTGAGTTCCTTCCTTGACTTCCTTCAATGATGGACTATGGTGTAGAAGTGTAAGCCAAATAAATCCTTTCCTCCCCAACTTGCTTTTGGTTATGGTGTTTCACCATAGCAATAGTAACCCCAACCCTAACCCTAACTAGCAATAGTAACCACCACCTTACAAAACAAAATAACTTTACACCTTGTGATGAAGAAAATTATACTGGATTACCTGGGAGAGTCCCAATCATCAAGTGTCTCTGTGAGTGAAAGAGGGAGGAGGTCCCAGAGTGGTATGACAGTTAAAAGATTCAGCTAGGCTTGCTGGCTTCAGTAAGGCCGTGCTCGGGCGCCAGGAGCCAAGGAAGGCAGGTGTCCTGAGACGTGGTCAAAGGCTTGTTCCCAAGCCTTTGTTTAGAGAGAAAGCAGGCTTGCTGACAGCTTGGTCTATCCAGTGAGATCTGCACTGGGCTCCTCAACTACAGCCCTATAACATACTAGGATGTTTTAAGATACTACTCTTTTTGTACTTTTCAAAGCACTAACAGGAAAGCAAATGGAAAAGTTTGATCACTTGGTGGGGGCATCTGACACAACTGTAGTATAATTACACATTTCATTAATAAATACTGGAAACAGCAACTATAGCCAGAGGCATTGATCCTTTGGGACTGTGATGCCCATGTTTTCAGCTTATTGGTGATGCTGCTCTAAATCAATTATTTGCTATACTGTTTGTGAAATGGTGACCACTTAATTTCACTCTCCTTTTGTAAAGCCATCCCCTTCCTCTGATTATTCATTTCATTTGTATGAATCATTCGGGGCTCACATCTTCTTACTCTGTTTTGTGAATTTACTCATGGTCCTTTACTCTATGTCTGGTTCCTACGGCTTCTAGCATATTGCTATACATAGAATACTTTGTTACTTTGGGGGCAAAGATAATTCAGGTATATTTTGTACTTTATAAAGTAACTTAGGGAGGCTTAAAATATCTTCTATTCTTTAAATGATCTCATTTGGACTTTTACCAAGTAGTAGCATACTGTACCTATTTTATGTTTTTATCAATATAGTCTAAAGATATTCATAATATGAGTATCATTCTATTTTTTTGATAACTGTATGGCATTGAAGATGTATTTTGCTTATAAGGTGTAATGAGTTGTTTCCCCACATTGGGTGCCATAAGTGACGAGTAGTGTTTTTCCTGCCGGCCCTGTCCACCGCCACGCCAGCCCCCAGTAACACACAGAGACCCTGTATTTGATACAATGCTGTTGGCCAGGTACTAATTTCTTACCAGCTAGCTCTGTCTTAACTATTAACCTATTTCTATTAATCTAAGTATTTTCACGTGGTCTCATCTTACTGGAGAGCGGGCTGGCATTCTGCTCTCTCCAGTCTCTCCATGTTGACTCCTCCTTACTCCTTTCTCTTTCCTCCTTGTCTCCTAGTCCTTCCTATCTTCCTTTCCTATTGGCCAACAGTGCTTTATTCATTAACCAGTAAGAGAAACATATTTATAGAATGACATCTCCCATCAATAAGGTCCTACTCTTTTTCAAAGCAGAAAAGCAAATGATCTTAAACTAACATAATCAAGAGCTTAGTTTTTAAATTAATTTTTTCACAAGCAAGCCAATTTCTGGTTGGATTAAACTATTATACCAGAAGAAAAATCAAGGCAGTAAGTCAAACTAAAGTATAATTTATTGATAATTTTACTTAGCAGTTTGACTTCACTCTGACTCAGCTTTTTGTTCATTAATTCAAGGCACCGGGAACACCACGGTGAACAAAACAGGACTCCAATTTTAAGGATTTATGCATGTGTGCATGTGTGTGTATGTGTGTGTGTGTATATAAATAAATATATATAAAGATTATGCATGTTGATTATATTTAAATAAATATACACATACATATATAAAGATTATATATGGGTCATATATAAATAAATATATACATATATGTAAATATATGAAGATTATTTGTCACAGAAGGACATGACAAGTGTGCTCAAATTGCTGCACTGTCACTTCTCCCCTTTATCAGAGAAAGAAGCTGTCTTTATATTTATCCCAGGCCCTCATCTCCCCCCCCCCAAACAATTCATCACTTACCAAGCGCTGTCCCCTAGCCAGATACAATGACAGGTGCTATGGAGACCATTGTATTTTAATTAATAAATTAAATTTTACTAATTAATTAGCCTTGTTAGAGATAGGATTTGGCTATGCATCACAGGTTGGCCTGGAGCTGACAATCCCCCTGTCTCTACCTCCCTAAATTCTGGGATTACAGAAATGGGCCACAGTGTCCAGTTTGGGGATACAGTTTTTAAAAAGAAACCTTTATTACACTATCACATGCTGCTCCAGTAATAGCTGACTTCTAGTGATTACACCCCCTACACTCTACGTACCCTTCATGAATTATGTCATTTCTTACACCTACCCTACGACACTGGTGCTCTTTGAAGACAAAAGTGTCAGAGAGTTAGTAATTTATCCAAGATCTTGTTGAAGCAGTAGTCCAAAGGCAAACCATGAATTCTTTAGGATTCTCATGGTGTTAAGTATATATTCTAATGGTATTTGATTTAGGTGTATTCAGGTTACTCCAATTCTTATATGCAGCTCTTATCTACCCATTGAAATTTGACAAGAGTTCCAGAAGAATTTCCTATAGTAAGGACTGTCTTGTAATGCTATGGCCTGTGCTGTCCAAACGGCAACCACAAGCTTTATTTGGATCCTTGGAACTTGAATTATGACATGTAGACAGAAATATTATAATTTAATTGCATTTTATTAAATATAAATAGCCACATTGGGCTGCTGGGTACCACACACCAGATAACACAGACTCTTAATTTTAACTTTTCTGTGAAGTTAAAAGATTCAGATATATTAGTCAATATTTGGTAATGAAAAAGAATGAGTGAAGAATCTTTAAGTTAGGAGCACCCACTACCCCAACTATGGAAGATCAACTTCTTACTCTACTCAGACATTCACTGTAGTGACAAGCTATAATTAGCCTATGATTCTTCATGTAATCCCAGGGGAGCTAGTGAAGATAGTGACATTATTTGCCACGCTTTTGAGAGGCTGAGGATTCTTCAGCAATAGTCACCACTTAAAACACACACTCAGCTATACCTTTGCCTAAGGGAAAAGAAATCAAGGCTTATTTTATTCCTTGACAGACCAAGGGTTCATAGACACAAAAGGGTGCTGTTGGGGTCAAGGGAGGGGGAAACGGTAACTGCAGCTCAGTGACATTTTCTGCAGAAACTGCACTCAAGGTTTAGACACTTTGTTAAGCCTCTAAAAAAAAGTACTACAAAGTACTGGTCCCAAATGATATCACACCATTTCTTATAACATCTCTATGCTTCTCTTCATTCCTGCAATGGGGTCATTCTGAATTAGGGCAAAATAGCAGGACCATTATATCTATATCACGTATGTGAGACTTTGGAGTCATCAGCCATTCTCAGAACAGGGTTGAGTCATGTGCCCCTCTGCTCGCTCAGGACAACACAGCTCAGACACTGCACTGTTCCATCCGACCTCCAAGACACTAACTCCCCTCCCAAACTCTCAGCTATCTTATGACAACCTGGACTTGACACGAGGTTTTTCCTTTCTTTTTGAATTTCTATTTTGCTTTTTGAAACATATAGCCTAGGTTAGTAGCCGAGGTTGGCCTTGAATTCTTTATCTTCCCAACTCAGCCCTCCAAGAGCTGGGCTTTCAGGACTATACAACCATGCCGAGTGAGTGTGTGTGTGTGTGTGTGTGTGTTTCCTCGGATATTTTAAAATTAAGCTTAGATTTCAAAACCTAAAAGCACATATCAGAGAATTGTGAGACCACTTCTGGAGACCTCAAACCATGCTTTTCTTTTGATCCAAACAGAAGCATCTGTATATTTCAGAAATCTATTTTTTTTTTCTCCTGCTAAAGGCTAAGTCATTTTACCAAAAAGGTGACTGAAGAAAAAGGAGGTCTCTCCTACTCAGACCATAAAGATGTAAACCCGACGTCATAATCAAACCAGGAGATGATTCCATATTTGCAAGACCATATAACACAACCTGCAGCTCAAATCCTAAAGTCATTGCTGTTCAGCGCTTTGCTCCGCCCTTTGCTCCGCCCTCCAGACTAAGTAGCTCCAAGCAGCTGTGGCAGCCTGGGGAGGCCGCTATGTACTGAGTGGATGGCTTCGGACACTCCAATCTTATCATACCAGCCACAGCAGGCTGTTTTTGTTGTTTTTTTTTTTTTCCTGGGTTGGTTCCCCCCCCCCCCACCCTTTCTCCGTATTTAAGAGTGATCTTCACGAGTCATCTTGCAGTGCTCGTCACGGGACTGTGAAGGGAGCGGCATCCAATTCCAGCTGGGGAGGAAGCTCAGAGGCACATGCCCCGGGGCTGATGCAAAAGCCGTCCCACCAAGCCTCTCCAGTCTCAGCCAAGAGCCGGCTGGACCGCCCAATTGCTACAAGGCGTTGACTATAATGCTTGCAACTTGGCAGCTTACAGGATGTTGAACCGGGGACGGGAAGAGGGAGAAGATGGTGGGCACGGCTGCCAAAGGCAACGTGGAAAAGGCAGAAGGATGAATTTATGGTTGTCCGTGGTCCTAGAGCTGGAAGGGACAGTAAAGGGACTTTAAGACTCCAGCAGAACAAGAGCTAGTTCAGGACAGCCTCCAAAGCCACAGAGAAACCCTGTCTCGCCCCCCCCCCCCCCCCCCGACTCCAGCAGGCACTCCTAACTCCAGCTGAACCCCTAAGCTTTATTTCCCTTCCAGATCCAGACCGTAGCCAGCTAGCGGGGATGCGATTAGGGGCCAGGTAAGCAGGCGGTTCCCGCTACCCTTATGGCCTGACGGTCGCCCCGGGCAGCGTCACAAAGGGCCGAGGCCTGCGGAGGCCGCGCGCGCAGCTCTCCGGGGCAGAGCCGCTGGGCTGGGTGTCGGGGGACCCTCGCTACTTCAGTCTGTTTAGCCTGCGGCCCCGAGGTCACACGGGGCAGGCAGGATGCGGTGGCTGCAGCCCGATCCGCTTAGCCGGGCCGCGGAGCTCTCGGGCCCCCACCCCAGCGGACGAGCGCGGCGCGCGCTCCGGCTCGGGCGGAGCTAGAGGCGGGCGCCGGGCGGGCATCGCGCCACCGCAGCTCCCCGCCTTCCGCCCGGAGCGCGGCCGGCGCCCTGACGGTGGGCGCCGCTGCAGGCACCTGGGCGAGGCCTCGCGCATCCCGGCGGTGGCAGCTCGGGGCAGATCCGGGACTTGGGGAGCCCGCAGGAGCGCACCCCGCTGCTCCTGCCGCCTCCCTTGGCTCCTCCTCGCCATTCGATCCTCACCCCCTCCCCACCGTCCCCTCCCTCCTCCCACCCCAGAGGATGCGCTTCCCCGCGCCCAGCGGCAGAGGCCACCGCTCCCAGAAATGCGTGCGCCCGAGCCACTTCGCCCCGACCCGCGGAGCCCGCGCCCCCGCCCAGTAGGTAGGTGGCCGAGGCGGGGCCCGGCCTTGGAGGCCACCGCTGCTGATGCTGCGGCCAGGGAGAACCTGGAGCCGCGACCGTCAGCCCCAAACTTGCGTCCCCACTGGGCTGCCAGCGCACTGAGGTGTGCTAATGGCGTTGGGCGCAGCCCCCCAGGGGACACGGAACGCTCTGCTGGAACGGTCGAGGCCGAGTCAGGGCGCAGGGGCGCTGGACCCTTCCCGCCAACATTCTGGGGATCCTCGGGGTGGGGGGTGGGGGTTCTTGGAAGGACAGGTTGGCGCGGCTTCTTTCGGGAGGAGGAGACCGTTGCCTTTTTCACTAGCTCGAGCAGACTATGTCATTGCATTTTTAAAAAGCAGGGTCAGCGAGTTTGTTCCTCCTTTCTCTTTTGCCAAAATTTAGACGATCAACGGTGTTGTTTTAGCGGTATTTAGGAGTGATTGTGGATGTTTGTTGTATTTTACGGCTCGCCAAGTGGTATATAAAATCAGTGGTGCAAACATTTTATTTTAGATGCCAGTAAAGGAAGGTCCTTCTAGAAGTCGGATCACTCAGGTGATGGATGAGGCCAGTGTGTTCTCTTAGGATAAACCAAACGGGAACCGATGGGTTTGAGAACTGCAAGTTTGATACAGGTGTTGGGAGCTGAGACTCTGAAAGATGCGCTTGCCAACCAGCAGAGGCAGTCTTGTCTTCAGCCTCACTTCCAACTCAGAGCTGACCTTCGCCTTTCTGAGAAACTGGTTGAGTTCCCCCTCACCCCCGCCCCCATTCTGTTGAAGAAGTTAAATTCATACATTGAGTGTTTCCTCTTAGGCTGCCGTTTTCCATTTTACACTAAGTAATAAGGTTTAGAATTTGGGGGAAATATGGAACACTCCACTTTTATAGGCAGGATTTTATTATTAGAGATTTTGGTGAGCGGAATCAATACAAACACTAAGGACACGGAGTCTTTTTTTTTTTTTTTTTTTTTTTTTTAACCCCATTCTGTAATTCCCTTCCTTTGTGTGTCTAATAGCTTTTGGTTATTTGTTGAATCTCTCTCTCTCTCTCTCTCTCTCTCTCTCTCTCTCTCTCTCTCTCTCTCTCTCTCTCTACACACACACACACACACACACACACACACCACACACACGGTGTTCCAACCATTTAATAGTATGTTCTGTTTTTGTTGCTAGTGCAATTAACTGTATTTTTTAGAACGCTTCTTTAAACGGGTAAACTTGGTTATTTTTCACCAACATTTATGGCTTCAGCAGCAAGGAAAGCATTTGTTCTCCTTTTAGGTCCACTTTGTGTCCATTTTCCAGTATTATAGCAATCAATTTCCTTTCAATCATACTCCAAAACCAATTTAGAAAGCAGAATTCATGTTTTAAAAAATTCTTAAGTTAATTCCAGAAGGAGCAGTGATCTGGTTAGTAATTCACAACTGTTTTAAGGCTGAGCTGTGATTTATTTTTAATATATTTTTATTAAAACTAAAATGAAGACAAAACATTTAAGTGACCTCATGTATATTATAATCATAGAGATTCAGTTTTTTTTCTTTTTTGTGATGCCAGGGACCAGATCCAAGACCAGGCCCATGGTTTCCAGTGTATCAGGCTAGTCCCGTCTGAGCTGAAAAAAGCATTTTCGCTATTTTCTTCTATAAGATGGGACATTTGGAAGATCCAGTGCCTTTTCTGCTTCAAAATATTTTAGGAGAAAAAGAGAAAGAAAGAAAAGTAACAGAAAGGACCAAACTGGACACAAGGACAAGTCCACAACCTTCCATTTACTTTTACAGTATGAAGGTTTTGATTTGCCTTTGTTTCCTGTCACATAAATTTAGTGAGTCATTATTAGCTTCTTTTCGTTCTCTCCTTAGCACACTCATCTGACGGTGAATACCTTCTAATTTTCATGCATCTTCTTCCTCACTACCCAGAATATTACCCAGAATACTGGTTTTCACACAATATGCTAAAACATAATATACTCCGTTTCTTCTCAAATCTAATAAGATTGTTTCCAATGGGCGAAGGGAAACTTTTAGATAAAAGGCAGGAGAACTGAGGAAATTGTGGGAAGAGAACCCGAGAATATAAATTGTTATAATTGATGAAAACAAAGCAGATTCCCATACCCAATAAAGATAAAGCCATTTTTAGAGTCTTAGTTATAATCAAGGACACTGAGCAGCTGATTTGCATTGCTCTTCCTTGCTTGCCTTCTGCTCTTTAAAAGAGCCTGCGGTGAGAATGCACCTTTTTAAATTATTTATTTATATGTGTACGGGGCATCTTGCTTGCAGATGTGTCTGTGCATCGTGTGCATGCAGTACCTGCACAGGCCAAAAGAGGGCATCAGGCCTCCTGAGACTGGAGCCAAGGTGGTGAGCCACCTTGTAGGTGTTGGGAATCAAACCCAGGTCTTCCGCCCTTGCTCTTGCTATCCAGGCCCCCAACATCCCACATTTTAACTTCGGGACAGCTGTTTTGTTCCATAAACAAGTAGAACTTGAACATTTTCACAATGTGCTATAACTTTATGCTCTGGAATTAATCAACCAAGAGCTTTTTCTGCATTGCAGAAGGAATCCTTTTCTCTTGTGTCCTACAAATGTAATATCTCTACAACGTGACAACTCACGTTGCCTCCAGAGCCAACTGCATCCCTACCTCCATGTGCACCCTAGCAATACAATTCTAAGCCTAGGGTTTTTGTTTTTTTTTTTTTTTTTTTTTTTGTTGTTGTTGTTGTTGTTTTTTGTTGTTTTGTTTTTTTTTTACATTTTATCTTCTGTATCTTTCTCCTGCTGTCATGTTGTTTATTTGTTTTGTTTTTCAAGTCAGGATTTCTCTGTAAAACAGCCTTGACTGTCCTAGAGCTCCCTTTGCAGACCAGGCTGGCCTGGAACTCACAGAGATCTGCCTGCCTCTGCCTCCTAAGTGCTGGGATTAAAGGTGTGTGCCACAATCCCAGGCTCCTGCTGTCATTTTAGAAAGCAGTCTGTTCTTTGTTAAATGTGTGTTTCTTAAATCTCACTCCTAATTCTTTTTTTAAATTAAACAGAATCCTCTCAGTTCACATATACTAGAATCAAAATAGGATTGTGGGGAGAATAGACAGAGGTAAATTTGTGTAATCTTTCATTTCAGATACAGGGAATGTAGGTTGAAGAACATTGTATTTGTCTTTCCTCACTAGGTGCATGAAATGAATTTGTTACTGCGCACACAAGAGAATATGAATTGTCTTTAAATTTGATAAGATTGGCCCAATGGTGGTGGCACACGCCTTTTATCCCAGCTCTCCAGAGACAGAGGTTGGAGGCCAGCCTGGTCTACAGAGCAAGTCCTAGGCCAGGCAGGGCTGCACAGAGAAATCCTGTCTCTGTGAAAAACAAAAACAGAACAAGCAAACAATCAAGAAAGATAAGATTAACTGATAGAAACTGTTTCTAGAGGTTCAGCTGAACAAAGGCCTTGCCATCTACAGTCTTCCTCTTATCTAGATCCGGAGTCTAGCTAGAGCTTTTCAAACTGTGGGTCTTGATTTCCTTGTTCCGCATGCTTGATGCCCCCTCCATTGCGTGCACTGTGAGGAGTTCATTAACTATTGTTAGTTAGATCACTTCATAGATGGGGTTTGGGAGGGTCCCTGCTACAGCTCCTTTTAAAACCTATGCAAGAAATTCCATTGGCCCCTAGATGCCAAAGTCAAGCCCCCCAATCAACAATGAATCTGTGTGACTTTATTCCCTCTATGCAAAGAGAGAACCAGATGTTTCCCTTCCTGTCTTGATGAGGAGGAGAATGCAAGTCAGATTTGCAACTCAAATCCTAGTAACCATGTGAAAAGACATAGTATTAGTGTTCTAGCTCCCTCCTTTCTCCTTTAGCTTCTGTTTTATCCTGTTTCTCTTGATTCTGGTTAGTATCTAATTATAATTCTCATATTTTGTTGAATTACATTATTTTAGATGACTCAGCCTTAATGGAACAAGAAAAAATACAAAACAGGAAACCACATAAATGAAGGAATTGCAGCAGTGACCTCTGGACACATAGTGTTTCTGATAAGCACGTTTCAGATGGGTTACGCTAAATGAGTTTTGAGCAAGTATCAACATGTTGATATATTGGTACTTGTGTACAAAGCCAAGTGGGAAACAGTGTCATGCAGTTTTATAGAACTAAATTCCACTTTTATAAAGTTAAATTCTAGCTATTTTTGAACTGTTGAACGAACGAATGCACATCCTTGGCTATTTGGAGTTGGTAAGACCATTCTCTTATATCTGGAGTATCTGCCTCATAGCATGTATTAGGTCAGAGAAAAGGTTCCCTATAGTTTCTTAAAAGTTGTTTTTAGCCAAAAGGGTGAATCCAAACTAGCTCAACGGTCACTGTGCTGGCCAATCTCAACTCTGTGTCCGATGACTGTGTGACTTAACCTTGTTTGTTCTAATAAATCACAATAGTAATTCTCCTCATGTCTTTCATTTACCATGATATTTAAATGATTGAGTTTCCCAAGTTAATTGGCCAGACTCTTTCCATTGTGTAGTTATGACAGCTAATTTGAACTGGTTGAACCTTGCCAGGTCAGTAGTTATTTACCATTGTGTGATACTATGATATGTATCTCTCAGGCTCACGTAGGAATTGTCCCTCAGTGAGTCGTTATCACCAGAAACCTGAATGGACTCTGGCTTAAATTCAAGTGCAACTTGATATGTATCAGGAAGTTAGGGGAAGGTTTTCAAATAGAGACATCTCATTTAATTCCCTCCAATTCTTTTCAGAAGGGCTTTTTTAGACTAGATAATAGCTTCATATGGCTTGCAAGGTGCACAGTGCAAGTTTTCCCTCATCCTCAGTCTCCTCTTTCCTATCCATGGGTAGCCAGAGACTTGGGTAGCCAGAGATTGTAGTTAAAAACACCCCAGAGAGGTTTTTGTTTTGTTTGTGCATATGCAAGTGTGAATATAGAGCCTGTCATTTTGTCTCCACTATTTCTCTAACTCATCCTGTTCCCACCACCTGGTCAGGCACCTCTGGTGCTTGGGACCTGAGTCTGCACTCTTCTGTCTGTGTCTCCTCTGGCCTTATTACCAAAGTTCTCTCTTGAGAATTTGTACACAGTTCCTGCAATGCATGAGGACTTCAGTTCCTGTCTCTTACTCCCTGATGCTGATTGATCCACAGCCATTCCTAGACGAGCTCCCTTCCTCCGTTGACTGAACCATTTAAAAAAATCAGATGAAAATTCAGTGTGTTATCCTGTACCACAAACTCTATTTGATTTGCTTATTGGCCCCAAGTCAGGGATATCATTTTAGTAAAGTAAAACTCGTTGCCACTTGATGTACATGCACAATTCTTGCTGTCCCCATCTCCTTAGAAAACTCCAGTCTCTTAGCTGGTTCTGGTAGTGCACACCTCTAACCCCAGCACTCAGGAGGCAGAGGCAGGTAGATGGATCTCTGTGAGTTGGAGGCCAGCCTGGTCTACAGAGTGAGTTCCAGAACAGCCACAGCTACCTAGTGTGACCATGACAAAACAAAACAAATGGTCACCATCAACAATTCTGACTATGGCTCTGTCTGTTGGGAGGGGTTTGCTTGGTTCTATGTTCTTAGATATTTACAACTAAGCTGTGATGATTTCCCCAAGGACTGCCCATCTATTAAGTCCCACTGAAATAGCTAGCTAGCAATATTCTTTGATGTTTTGAGTTAAATTTCAAAGTATTTTCAATTTAATATTCCTAAACTTAAAAAAAATTTAGTTAGGAAAAGAAATGGAAAATTCATAAAATAACTTAAAATAATTAAGATGTGAGGAAACACTGACTTACTTGAGCATTGAAGAAATGGAGTTCACTGTAGTCATATTATAAAAGTCAGCGACAATGCTGACAAAGGACAAATTGTTTTATGTCACACAGAGTCAGAGGGCATGCTGCTATCCATTAGATGGAAGACAGTCTAGTCCTAGAATTTCTCAGGCCCAGTGATTCCGAGTATACACTAAGGAAATAAAGAGGTAAGTGGCATAGCTGATGGGTTAAGGCAAGATGCTACAGCAAGTGACTTACAGGATTATCCTACTGTTACTGCCCATGTGAACTTAGGCAGGCTAATTCCTCAGTTATCATCTGCCAAATGATGATAATAATAGTATCTTACCTCCCACATCACGCTGAACATTAGATAATTTATGTAAAGTACTTGGAAACTTACCTGGTGCAAAGTAAGCAATTCTCTTATTTGTCGTTGTATTATCAAAATTTGAGTAAATTCCAATAGTGAAACCATTTTAAAAATGACAGTGCATGTATACTTAGTCATTAAAATAATAGTTTTAGACAGTATTTAACCACTTGGGAGATAGTCATAATTGAACTAAATATCTGATTGTGCGTTTGGTGGCGAGTCTGTTTTCTCTGGGAGGCATGCATAGGGATGGTGGAGTGGTCAAGAGAAGGAATCCTAACTTGATTTTAAGGTATGTTCCATAGAAAAAAAGCCAAAAACATGATTAAAAAAAAACATTACAGCTTTTTTCCATTTGATGAGAGCATGGGTGATTTCTATTTTCTTTTCTTCACATTTTACTTGTTCATGTTTTATAATCATTGTTGGATATTACTAATCATATACCATAGAATTTCTGTATTCTTGTCTTTACAGATTGTATATTCAGTCTGACATATTTTACTTTCCCTTCTCTCCCAAGCTACTGTAATTTCACTTCCTCAGTATCTCCACCCACACATCATCTGCTTGTATTTTCTCGCATTTAACTTTCTTGGTTTGTGTATAGATCTGTCTCAAGTTTGTAGGGTGTGTGTGTGTGTGTGTGTGTGTGTGTGTGTGTGTGTGTGTGTGTGTGTGTGTGTGTCGCTGTTCTGGAGATGGAACCCAAAGCTTCAAGTGTTCTACCAGTGAGCTCAGTCCCCGACCTCTCTTGAAAAGTAGAACAAGTGAAAAGATTTATGTGACTGTAGTGTGGGTGACTTCTTCAGAACTGAGCTCAGAGAATACTTAATATGTGTTAAGGGCACCACACTTGCCCCAGGTTCCACAGCTTCAGAGTTGTTGTCCACATGCAGCCTCACTCACCAGCGTGCTATCGCACTATTCCCTTCCCTAGCTGAAACTTTCTGCCACACTTTTTTAGCCATCCACATTTGGCTAATATTTTACAAACACTGTCCAAGCCACCCATCCTAAGGAGACTACATGCTGGCATGCTTTATTGCCTAGTTGTCCCTCCAGTAAACTTACAGGAGCTGCATCTTTTATTGATCTCCGGCCTTCAGTGTTTTCAGGACAGCATTACCCACATGTATGTGGTACATGAGAACATAGGATGTTACTGTGTGGGATGATGTCCTTAGGAATGACTGATAAGTTTTGGGTTCATTCATCCCCTTTGTATGTGCTTCTTATATTACATATTTTATTCTCTTAGTCATAGGTTATTAGCTTGAAAATCTAATTCTAAGCCTGGTGGTGGTGGCGCACACCTTTAATCCCAGCACTTGGAAGGCAGAGGCAGGCAGATCTCTGAGTTTGAGGCCAGCCTGGTCAACAAGAGCTAGTTCCAGGACACCAGGACAGCCTTCAAAGCCATAGAGAAACACTGTCTTGAAAAACCAAAAAAAAAAAAAAAAAAAAAAAAAAAAAAGAAGAAGAAGAAAAAGAAAAGAAAAGGAAATATAATTCTAGATTTTTTTCTCCAAAATTCTAAAACCCGAAGTGTTCTGTTTCAGCAGATTCTAGAGTTGGTAGTTCACTTACAGTAGGAGTCCAGTAATGTTCTAATTAATCCTAGTTGTTATCATCTATATATAAAAAAACATTGTTTGGTATAGATAATTTTTGAACTTATCAGAGAATGTATTTAAGGTTTGTAAACTTATTAAAAGTTTATAGATCTTTATTTTCTGGAAAGGACAAGAACCCTAGGAGTAGTTTTATATAACAGCTCTTAAAGTCTAGACCAGTATTTCTAAAATGGGACTTACACACTCTATCAGCTATGAGAAGAAAAATTTAGAATGTCTATATCTTTCTGGTCTCTACATTATATAACATATAAGGTATATCTTAGTGCACAAGACATGGGCTTTTTGTTGTTGTTAAGATGGGACTTTTACAGTCAGATACTTCTGTTGATATAGGATGTGATTTTTAAGTAGAGGTCTAAATAATGACATGAGCTATTGTTCTATTACCTAAGATTGGTTTCTGTTATTTAACAAGAAGTCAAAATAAATTTGGGCCTGGAGAGATGGCTCAGGGACCTAGGTTGGGTTCCCAGCAGCCATGCCAGGCTGTTCACTGCCTGTAACTCCAGTTCCGGGTGATCCAACAGTGTCTTATGGCCTCCTCGGGTACCTGCCTCACATATACACACCTGAGCACACTCACATTTTAGTAACATATATATATATTTAAACATTTTATATATATATACATACACACACACACACACACACACACACACACACACACACACACATATATATATATATATATATATATATGTTTAAATCCTGTGTCCAGCTTTAACTGGGAGCTGTGATGCATGTTCTTGTGTGTCTTACTTTCCTGTTGTTTTGACGACACACCATGACCCAGGCAACTTATAAAAGAGTTTCTTGAGGCCTTTGGCTCCAGAGTTCATTGTCATGATGGTGGGAAGTAGGTGTGGTAGCAGTAGCTAAGCGTTTACAACCTGACCCGCAGGCAGGAGGCACAGAGAGCTACCTGGGAATTGCATTTGCTCCTCCAGTGACGGTCAGTGACACACCTTCCCCATTGAGACCCCAACCCCTAATCCTTCCCAAACAGTTCCACCAAGTGGGGCCAAGCATTCAAATATTTGAACCTTGGGGACCACTGTCATTCTGTGAACCTGTCTTAATCTGCACAGCATGGGCACATTTCATGCCTTTTCAGGTTCCAAAGTCTGGTTGGAAAGAATATTGAAGAATGAAGTAGAAAATGATACAGGGCATGCAAGACTGCACTGAGAGACCCAGCAGTGGGATTTTTGCTAAAGTGTGACATGTGTGGCATAACACACAGTCATATATTCTAAGAATACATTCAACTCACTTTTATGTTAAAATGTTTTCTTGATTATCAGGTCAGTTCTTATGTAGTTATCTCCTGGTGGCTGGTGTGGACTGAATTAATATCTGTTATTCGGGGTAGTACCAGCCAGTTCCCTGAATGGCGCTCTCATATTTCCTTTAAATGATGAGAGATGGTAACACAATAGTCATGATGGAAAAGTAAAGTTTTTTCAACAGCATGCTTTTGGGAATAGTGGTAATATAGAAAAATAATTTAAGATCAGTGTGTTTTCATGTTAGTATTGTCATGTCAATGCACCATAAATAGGGTAGCTTTAAAACAACAGCAGTCAGGACTCAGTGGTTAAGAGTACTTGCAGCTCTTACAGAGAACACAGGTTCAAGTCCCAACACCCATATGGAAGCTCACAACTGTAATTCCAAGTCTAGGAGATCCAATATTCTCTCCTGGCCTCTGAGGACACTGGGCATACATGTGGTACACATGAATACATGCTGGCAAAACATTCAGAACACATAACATAAAATATCTAAAAGACATAGAAACATGTTTTCTCACAGTTCTGAAGGTAGATAGATGTCCCCCAGTGTGCTTATTAGCAAAGATCCATTCCCTCTGTAAAGGGTCCCTCCTTGCCTCTTCTTGTGGTCACTTGCTGGCAGCCCTTGCCGTCCCGTGGCTTATAGCCACATCCTCTAAGCCCTGCCACTGTCTTTACCTAGCATCCTCTCCCTGTGTATTAATGCCTGGCCATTTATAAGAAAGCCATTGTACTGATTAGGGCTTCACTCACTGAAGTACGACCTAATCTTGACTAATTGCATCTTCAGTGATCCACTTTCCAAATACAGCCCCAGTGTGAGAAACTGGACATTATGAGTTCACTCTGTGGTGTGGTGGTGATTCTATTTAACTCGTAACATCAAGGGATAAAAAGTCTTTGGATGGACATCCCAAACTGTGCAAGGTGTCAGTAGATGTCTTAGTAAACATTCTATACTCATGCAAATCAGATTTGCGATAAAAGACAACTGGAAGAAAAGAATGGTTCTTGGCTGCTTGTGTCATTTGGCTGCTTCCCTTTGTGGGTTCTGATCTCCAGGACTGACTAGAGCTCAGTCTAAACACAGTTATATTCTGTGCGAGTTTTGGTCTTTCTGATGAAACTTTATATGTGGGTCAGGCTGTTCCTGAAGGCATGCGTATTGGGCTCTAAAAAAGCTTCACAACAGCTTCCAAACCTCAGTGGCTTTAGACTCCCAAGCATTTATGTCACGATGACCAGCCTGCAGGTTAATGCGGTTTGGCTGCTCTCTATTGAGACTGGCAGGGCTGAGATCCAGGTCTGTTCCGTATGCCCTTTATCTTTGTCCTCAAGCAGAAGGAGGAACAGCAGCCACCCAAAGCTGGTTCATCAGGTAGAGAGCGGTGACTCTACAGACCGCAGTGCTCTGTGTGAGAATAAGCAACATTATTCATGCTAGTCTGCTGACCAGACATTACGAGACAGGTCAGGTGGGAATGGGAAAGTACCCTCTTGTGCGCCGGTTAATGTTGCTTGACGATTTAGCAAAATATGCAATTGTCTGGGAAGGAAGTCTCAATGGTGGATTGGCCTGTGCCCCATTTAACTGACACACCCTTCATGTGGGCAGCACCATTTTAAGGAAATGGCCCTGGTCTGAATGGAAAGGAGGAACACATCCATCCTGTGCTCCTGGACCATGGATGCAATATGGCCATCGGGCTCCTGCCACTTTCTGGAAGTGGACTGTCACCTAGAACTGTGGGCCAAAGCAAACTTCTTCTTCCTTGAGTTTTATCAAGGAAGTTTTTATTATTTTATTATTATTTATTATTTATTATTTTATCAGAATAGTTTATCAGAGCAACAGGAAAAAACAAACCCAAAATCCAAAAAGCCCTGTGCTAATATAAACATCAGGCAGCATGGCAAGCATGTGATTGGGGGAGGAAAGAGTATGTAACAGAACGATGCAGTCTATCAGAGAATTTTGCACAAGATCTTACAGAGACCTTTTATATGGAGCAACTTAATAAACCTTTAAAAAGAAAAGGTATTCCCCGAAGGCTTGTTTCTTGACCCAGATTCTTGGAAAATTATAGCTTAAAAAAAATGTTTTTTCCCCCAAAATGTCAGGGCACTTCCCAATGCTTGTTCAATTTCAGACTGTGCTCATTTCTCCTCTTATGGATAATTGCGTGTTGGGCTAGTTTGTGCTTGCTTGCATGTGACTGGACGGTGGTTGTGCCAGCCTAGGTTGACAGAGAACACATTCTGTATCCTACACTGGGCTTCAATTAAGAGGCCATCCTCCCGCCTCAGCTTCCAGAGTGCTGTGATTACAGGCATGCAATCCTGTAATCTGTCCTTTGTTGTGCTTTGCTCCTCGGAACCCAGGCGCTGGGCTCCTCAACCTGCACTTTGTCTTCCAAAGCAAAGGTCTCCTCAGTACCTGCAGCAGGCTGAGCTCTGCTGCTCCCTGAAGAGTGCACTGAGGATAGCATATTCTCATACAGGAAGAGCTGTGTGCCGTGTATATAACACTGTAACACAGGATATTCTCATACAGGAAGAAGCTGCGTGCTGTGTATATAGCACTAACACTCCAGACAAGCTTGTTTAAGAAAGTGCTGTACCTCTTCTGGAGCCATGGAGACCCGTGTGGCCTGACCATCCCCCATCTCCTTCTTTTTTTTCTTTTACTGAAAATAGATTTTTTTAAAAATATAATATGTTGATTATGGTTTCCCCGTCCTCTACTACTCCCAGTTTTCCCCACCTTCCCTCCTATTCAGATCCACACCCTTTCTATCTCTCTTTACAAAACAAGCAGGCATCCAAGGAATATTAAAATAAAAGATAAATCAAAACAAACAAATTACAGCATGACAAAACTCCTGATCAAGAAAAGGAAGCAAAGAAAAAGCACCAGAAATGCCCACTGATGTGGAGACACACACATTCACATACGAGGAATCTATTAAAACCCCTAAATTGTAACCATATTATATATGCACAAAGGATCTGTAAGGTAGGGGAAAGAAAAAAAACCACCCAAAAGCAAACAAAGCCCAGCCTGACTTAACATTATGAAACAAAGAACCTCCAAAAACACCTTTGAGTTTATTTTGTTCACTGGCCATCTACTGCTGGGCAGGGGCCTCCCCTTAAGATGGTGTGTTTCTCTAGTGAGAGTCCCATGGAAAGTCCCTTTTTCATTTTCTGGAAGTAGCTGCTGGGTTAGGGATTGGAACACTTTCCTTTCAGTTCTAGAACTCTGTCTGGCACAGACTCATGCAGGCCCTGTGCATGCTGCCACAGTCACTGAGCTCAAGTGTGGTCCAGCCCTGTTGTGTCTAAGACCTTGATTCCTTTTGCTGTCCTTCATTCCCTCTGACTCCTATATTCTTTCTACCTCTTTTTGCACAGGGTTTCCTGAGCCCTGAGGGGAGGAGGGATTTGATGAAGACAAGATCTAAGTGTTCCAAGGTCTTTCACTCTGTGTTATCTGACTGTGGGTCTCTCTGCATTCCAATCTGCTCTATGAGGAAGCTTCTCTAATGATTGATCAAGATCTGTGAATATATCATAATGTCTTTAGGGGTCATTTTATTGCTGCATTCCTTTAGAAGAACAGTAGTATTTGGTTTCCCTCTAGGTTCATGATCTATATAGTCTCATGTTCTTGGCTATCCAAGCAGTGCTGGATATGGGTTCCAACTCACGGAGTTGGTTATAAGTCAAATCAAGTATTGATCCAGTATGATCAGCACCATTTGTTAAAAGATGTGTCTTTCTTTCCAGTGTGTATTTCTGGCTTCTTTTTCTAAAATCGGGTATCCATAGGTGTATGGACTGGTGTCTAGGTATTCAGCTTAATTCCTTTGATTTATATGTGTTTTTGTGACAATATCATGCTATTTTATTACTATACCTAAGTAGTACAGTTTGAGGTCAGGGATGGTGATTACTCCAGCAATTCTTTTGTCATTTGGGAATATTTTAGTAATCCTGGTGTGTGTGTGTGTGTGTGTGTGTGTGTGTGTGTGTGTGTGTGTTTGTGTGTGTGTTTCCATATAAAGCTGAAAATTGTCTTTTCAAGTGCTGCGAAGAGTTGTGTTGAAATTTTGATGGTAATTGTATTGAATCTACAGATTGTTTTTGGTAGAATAGAATGGGCTTTTTTTTTTTTTTTTTTTTTTTGCTATATCTATTCTACTTATTATCCATGAGCATGAGCATGGGAGATCTATCTTCTGATGTCTTCAGCTTCTGTCTTCAATGACTTGAACTTTTTATCATAGAAGTCTTTCTCTTGCTTGGTTAGAGTTAACCCAAGATATTTTATATTATTTGGGACTGTTGTGAAAGGTGGTGTTTCTCTGACTTCATTCTCAGTCTGTCTTTTGTATTTAGAAAGTATACTGGATTTTGTGTGTTAATCTTGTATCTTGCTACTTTTTGTAAGTGTTTATTAGCTATAGGAGCTACAGGAATTTTTAGGGTCACTTGTACATACTATCACATAAATATACTTTCACCTCTCCACTTCCTATTTCTATTCCCTTGATCTCCTTTAGTTGTCTTATGGTTCTAGCTAAGACTTCAAGTACTATCTTGATTAGATATGGAGAGAGTGGACAACCTTGTCAGTTCCTGATTTTAGTGGGATTTCTTTGAGTTTCTCTATGTTTAACTTGATGCTGGCTATGGGCTTGCTGAAAACTGCCTTTGCTATGTTGAGAAATATCTCTGTATCCCTAATCTCTCTGGGGCTTTTATCATGGAAGGATGTTGAATTTTGTCAAAGACCTTTTGTTCATCTAATGAGATTATATGGTTTTGTACTTCAGTCTATTTACATGGTAGATTACTTTTATTGATTTATGTATGTTAAATCATTCCTGCATCTCTGGATAGTGGTGAATGATCTTTTTTAATGTGTTCTTGGATTTTTGTTGTTGTTGGGTTGGGTTTTTCAAGACAGGGTTTCTCCATATTGCTTTGCAGCCTGTCCTGGAACTTGCTCTGTAGACCAGGCTGGTCTCGAACTCACAGAGATCCACCTGCCTCTGCCTCCGGAGTGCTGGGATTAAAGGCGTGTGCCACCAACACCCCGCTCATGTTCTTGGATTTCTTTTGCATCCATGTACACTAGGGAAATTGTGTATTCTCCTTTGTTGAGTCTTTGTGGCCTGACTCCAGCCCCTCCTTCATCTTCCAACAGTGACATCACTAGGGTTATCTCTGATACCTTTCCTGTCCCAGGCAGGCAGCTGCTCCCTCTGTGCTCTGCACGTCTCTGCATCTGCCAACACCAGAGCGTGCATTCTTTATCTCTAATGGTTGATGAGCCACTGCCTTCTGCCTTTCCTGAGGCTGTCCTCCCTCTGCGTATCTGCTGTAGGATACCTGGCCTGCGGGAGATGTTTCATCTGGAATGCACTCTTGTGTTTCTGCTGAGTGGCTTTCTGAGGATATGCTGAACCTCAGGGCCGCCAGTTCCTTTTCTGAATCATCTCATACGTTGTCCTTGAGATCCTTGCACTGTCCTCTAGTGTGTAGTTCGCACTCTTTCTAACTTATGTTGAAACTAAGCTTATTTTCAGCTTTATAGCATTTCTTACATATTTGATCACTCTAGATTCCTGGTTTTTGTCTTGGAGAAGCTTCATAGGAATTCCTCTTCTTAGAAGTTGTTAAATAACCAAGGTCTCTGTTTATAGTATATAGTACTTTTGGTGGGATTTTCTCACTATTTGCTCAGAGCACACTGAAGCTGAACTGAATTGACCCCACCACTTACTCTGCCACCCCAGCATTTAGGTGCATTTTCCTGGGGAAAATGCCCTCAGCAGATTTACCTTTCCTGATTTACTTCAGGCATAGTCCTTGGGTCTTTATGGACACTGTCTGTTTTGTTGTTGCTGCTTTTTGTGTGTGATTACATCCTTGTTTATTTGGGGTGTTGCCTCCTGACTTGTTCTATGTGTTTCTCCCTAGATTTTTGTTGTTGATGATGAGGAAAGTATTCAAATTTCTGACCTGGGTTAATAGTGAATTTTAAATATCCTTCCTTTGTTTAAATATGGCTGAGTGAGAATGAAAACCTGTTATGTTTTGCTATGTGTAATTTTCTGGAAGGAAATGTCTGTATAAAATCTACGTTTTGGTTTGTTCTCAAGCGGCCACCCTCAGTGTAACAAGGCCCCAGCACATGTTCCTCCCATTATTTCCTTTGTGTACTAGGAAGCATGTTGTTGAGGAGATAGCCAATGGGCTTTGGGGATTGGTACTGACTAGTTATACCTGCCTGCTCAAGGTTCTACAGTGTGTCAGATGTGAGTCCAGAAGCCTTGCGGTGCTGTGCTGTGACAATGACTTCCTGTCCAGGGAGTCCTTATCCGTCCACACTGACTTCCTGTCCCAGGGAGTCTCCATCCGTCAGTGTACACTGACTTCCTGTCCCAGGAGTCTCCATCCATCTGTCCACACTGACTTCCTGTCCCAGGGAGTCTCCACCCGTCAGTGCACACTGACTTCCTGTCCAGGGAGTCTCCACCCGTCCACACTGTCTTCCTGTCCAGGGAGTCTCCACCCGTCAGTGCACACTGACTTCCTGTCCCAGGGATTCTCCATCCATCTGTCCACACTGACTTCCTGTCCCAGGGAGTCTCCACCTGTCAGTGCACACTGACTTCCTGTCCAGGGAGTCTCCACCCGTCCACACTGACTTCCTGTCCCAGGGATTCTCCATCCATCTGTCCACACTGACTTCCTGTCCCAGGGAGTCTCCACCCGTCAGTGCACACTGACTTCCTGTCCAGGGAGTCTCCACCCGTCAGTGCACACTGACTTCCTGTCCAGGGAGTCTCCACCCGTCCACACTGACTTCCTGTCCCAGGGATTCTCCATCCATCCGTCCACACTGATTTCCTGTCCCAGGGATTCTCCATCCATCCGTCCACACTGACTTCCTGTCCCAGAGAGTCTGAATCCGTCAGCCCACACCGACTTCCTGTCCCAGGGAGTCTCCATCCGTCTGTCCACACTGACTTCCTGTCCCAGGAGTCTCCATCCATCCGTCCACACTGACTTCCTGTCCCAGGAGTCTCCATCCATCCGTCCACACTGACTTCCTGTTCCAGGAGTCTCCACCCGTCCACACTGACTTCCTGTCCCAGGGATTCTCCATCCATCCGTCCACACTGACTTCCTGTCCCAGGAGTCTCCATCTGTCCTGCTCTTGAATTATGTCAGCAGAACTATAGTCTCACACAGAGGACACTGTATTAGTAATATAAGACATAATACCTTGTCTGTATCATAGTTTTAATGAGGGGAGGGTGTTCTGTGTTTTTGAAACTGAACTGAATTTAGGTTGACACAGGCCATTCTGGTTTAAAATCGCAGATAGATAGATAGATAGATAGGTAGATAGATAGATAGATAGATAGATAGATAGATAGATAAAAAGAGAAGAAAAAGAAACAAAGCATAAAACATTTATATGAAAGATTTATCTTGTGTTCCCTCAGAAAACACTTTTAGGTCTACAATGCCCCATAAATACAGGAGACTCTGGTCTAGAGAGTATTGATGTGAGAAAACGTCAACATTAAATGAATGAAGAGCTTTTAAGAAGCCCATTATGGCCACTTACCCGGGAAAATGTAGTTCCCATTAGAGGCTGTGTTGGGAGCTTTGGTAGCTTACTGAAGCTTGAAGGCTGCTGGGGGATGCTCTCTGCAAATCATTTTCATAGCGGCCACCGCCCCCACCTCTGCTGCCATGTTTCCAGCTGAACTGAGAGCATGTGTCTCCTCCAAAGAATCACAGACTTGAAAGCAAACAAAAATTAACATATTTAATTTAATTATTGGGGGTAAGGGCCTTGATTAGTTCTAAACAACAGTAGTAACAGATACTGGTTCTCCCGTTGTTTATTCTCTCCCTCTTTTGCCTGTTTTTATCAATATTTTCCTTCTAGAGTTAAATATTAGCTTCTGGCCAAGCTTTCAATATAAACCATTTTCCAATTAGGTTATTATGGATTCATTTTTATGCATGAGGAGAAATCTAATAAACAGAGACCATTACATATTTGTGCTGTGTGGAAGAGAACTTTAAAATAAGTCACGTGGCCCAGGGAGGATAGAGAGCCTAGGATTTGAGTTTTGAGTCCAAGATTCTGAAGGAAGCTGAATGGGTTCTACATCACACATCAAATATATATGTATATATTTGTGATTATATGTGTATATTATATATACACACATATGTGTATACACATACACACATTTAAAGCTTACCTTATATTGAGTTTTTAATCACCAACTCTGGATTAATTTGACCTCTGAAATAACATTTTCTACCAAGTGTAGTACTATATTCTTGGGGAAAGTCAAAGGAAGTATCAACCAAAGCTGCTGTTTGGCCTGAAGGCAGTGTCACAGTCTATGATGCAATGCCCTGAGATAACAGATAACAGGTGAACTACATTCCTGAAGGGGAGAGGAAAGAACACAGTAAGAAAGGCATGTGCTAGATCCGCTCAGAAGGAAGCAAGCTCAAGCTTAGGAAAGGAGTGAAGAAAAGGGTAGAGTTGAGAAAGAATTCAAACCGTAGTGTGGGATAGAGCTAACTAGAGTTGGACCTTCAGCTCCCATCCGCATCACCCAGATTCTTGATTCCACGACTCACTGTAGCTTGGCTCCCATGCCCACTGCTCTTTGAACTCAGTCTGGTTGATAGGGCCAGCTACATTTGTCTTGACTGGCACTGTCTTTGCTGCAACACTGGCTGTTGTAGATCCCGTACTACATTCTCTGGTTCATCTCTGATTGCTTATGACTCCAAAGGTTATTACAAGACACCCGAGTGTACCAAATGGAATCTAAATCCCTGTTCAGTGCTCTCAAGTAAGGGAAATAAATTGATGTCTCTCCCTGCCCCCCACACAGTAAGGATTTCTGAGTGAAGTGGTTCTAAGGATTAATGAAGTAGGTGATGGAAATAAATAAATGAAATAAATAACATGGCATTCAGACATGACGATTGACTAGTTCCCTTTCTCCACTCCTGCCCTCCTGATTAGGTAGCCCCTCCTCCGGGGGTCCCTCATCTCTCTTTACTATTGCAGTGCTATATTATAAAATATATAAATAAATATATAAATAAAATAAAGTCCCCAAATGCTTTATCAAATGTTAGCTTCATCAAAACAGAACCTTTTATGTTCTAAATCCTGAGGGTCATTTTTTGGTAGTTCAAAGCTGCTACCACACATTGGTTATTGCTCACGTTTATTTGCCCCACTGGATGAATTTTTATTTACTTATTTATCTTTATATTTTTGAAGGCACAGCCCACGCCGAGCTTTCCAGGGTGATCTCATCATGCTATTTTTTTTTTCTTTCTTTTTCTCCTAATGATAACCATATGCTGCAAGTTTCCTATTTTTCTTTCATCTAGTTTTTATTACTCTCCTGTGCTTTCATTGTAACCAAATTAACCAGAGACTAGAGAATGTCTCCAGCTGACCACCCACAGCTCCTTGGAAGCCATACATATCCAAAATTGATCTCAATTCCCTTATACACACACACCCTGTACTCCCACACACTGTACCCCATCTTCCTGTACAGTGAATGGTCCCTCTGCTGTCACAGTCCCCAAAGCAGAAACATGGACCTTGTTCATTCCTTCTCCTGTGCTGCCAACTCTCAGTTCGTCTGCCTCCTAAGCATTCCTCAAATTCACTCTCCTTTCTGTACCAATTACTGTTGCCTAGTGTAGAGCCTCTTCTCTTAACCAATTTTAACCCAAAGGACTTGCTCACAAATCTGCTGTCTTCATTTTTCCAAGTCATTGTATGAGATCATGAGTATGGCATGCTGCCTCACAAAGGAATCCCTGGTGCCTTCCTTTCATGTGTATCAGGGACAATCGGTGTTCCCTTGGACAGTCACTGAACTATTTGCTCATGGCATACCTGCTGCAAATGTGGTCCATGGCTTTGGCATGCTCACTGAGAGATGGATAGCAAGTGCCTCCAAGAGTGGGAGCATGGGATGCCCAGCTGGGATGATGGTTCATGGCTCCTTAGTGTGATAAACAAGCTCTTTGCTCCATGGCCCTCATCCTTCAGTCCCCTTCTCTTCAGTCCCACGCTACTGTGCTGCACACTTGGCACTGGGACAGCAGGGAACTCTTCTGTTCTCTTGTTTTGGTTCAAGCTGAACCACTTTCCTGTATTTGGATTGGGAAGCCCACACTCATGCTGGCATCCTTTCTGTGTGAGATAAGGGTATCAGGTGGGCTATCCAAGGCCGAGTAGCTTTGTTTGTTTGTTTGTTTGTTTTGTTTTGTTTTGTTAATATTGAGGGTTTTATGATTTAAAGAGATGAGTGAGCAGTGAAGAGCATACACTATTCTTGTAGAATACTTGTGTTTGATTCCCAGCACCCACATAACACAGCTCACAACTGCCAGTAATTCCAACTCTAGAGGAATCTGAGGTCTCTGGCCCCTGCAAGTACCTGCCTTTATGTGCATATACCCATACACATAATTAAAAGTAAACTTAAAACATGGCTTTTAATTGACAAAAAAATGCACATTTATCATGTCCAACATGACATTTTGAGGTTCATATGTCTTGGGACGATGATTTTGAGTGTTTTTTTTTTTCTTTCTATATTCTCCTGTAGCATCTGTGTCCCCTTTGAAACAGTAGATGTCTCATAATATTGCAATTCTGTGTCTGCCTCAAAAAAGACAATGGATTCCATTAGATTAAATCGAATGCCTCATTTAGCTTTAACTTCAATTTGTATCATAGTGCCTCCCCTACAATGTATATTGTGTATGCAGCTGAATTGAATTGGAATAGATACATGAACAATTTTGTTTTATAAACTTGCTTTGCCTTTTTAAAATTTAAATTTGATTAATGAACATAGTGAGATTGGGTGAGAGCGAAAGCTTTGTAGGAAATTCACTTGCCGATGCTGGTAGTGAGTGGACTTGGAGAATTTTGAGCAGAGGAATAGTGTGATGAAACTGATACTTAGGGAAGATTGCTCTAGAAACAAGCTTTTATTATTGGTTTACACCCCTGTAGCAAGCGTAGTGGAGGGGGTTGGGCTGGAGAGGGGCTGAGCCAGTGCAGAGAGCCGTAGATTCTAAGTCATTTCCTGAAACTGTGCTTTCCTTTCCACATCTGCTCAGATAGGATGCTCATGATGGCATGTTTCTGGAGATAAAAGATAATGCTGATGTTATTGTTATTATTGTTATTATTATTTTGGTTTTTCGAGACAGGGTTTCTCTGTGTAACAGTCTTGACTGTCCTGGAACTAGCTCTGTAGACCAGGCTGGCCTCAA
Source organism: Cricetiscus sungorus (assembly GCA_030556225.1). Classification (NCBI taxonomy): domain Eukaryota; kingdom Metazoa; phylum Chordata; class Mammalia; order Rodentia; family Cricetidae; genus Cricetiscus; species Cricetiscus sungorus. Next base: position 16,899,090 of record JANBXA010000731.1, read on the forward strand.
ATTCTCAGATATCTGCCTGCCTCTGCCTCCCGAGTGCTGGGATCAAAGGCATGCGCCACCAACACCCGGCTAACATTATTTTTACTCTTGAGCAAAGCACATTTCCGTAATACACCCAAGTGAGCCACCTGCATACTTACCTGTGAGAACAATTTGTCATGAAGTACTGGGAAAGAGAGATTGTGTGACCAGTATTTAAAAGATGAGTAAGTGGCATCATGCACCACTACCCCCCCAACCCCCAGTCTTCTGGTCCGTGGCAGTTTTCATTTTGGAACCCTGGTTAATTATGAAAAAGCGTTTCAATTTGGCTTTCCATCGCTAGTCTGCTTTGTGGCCGATCATTCTCATGCTGGTGTTATGGTTTGCCTCACTCCCAAACCCATTTGCATTTTGTGCTTGACTCATGTGACTATTTCCTGGTTAAAGTTTATCCTTCATTTGCTTTGGACCATGCAACTCTACTGTGCTTTACTCTGCCTATTATTAGCCATTATAAACGTCTCGACTTAGAGTTGCTTGATGTATTTATTTATTTTTCAATTGCAGGAATATGACTCACTGATTAAAAAGGACGTTTCCAGCTACTTTGCACTTTTGGTTGTGTATTATGGATACTAAGGAGGAGAAGAAGGAACAAAAGGAACGGAAACAGAGTTATTTTGCTCGGTAAGCATTTATTTTGCAAAAATTGTATCAGTGCTTTAAGACAATAACACTCAAGAGACCTCTGACCTCGAAAATTGCTTGGCACTTTGTATTCTGTGAGATTGTTTAGCAGTAGAGTGGGTGCTCAAAAAGTTAGATATCCTCCATTTTGTCGTTTGTAAACTTAGCATCCAAGGAATGACTTCTTTCCATATGGAAAGCAGTCCTCTGCTGTCCTGTGAGTTGCTTGAAATTCTTGCTTACTGTCTTCCCTGGAGTTTTAATCCTGGGTGCTTAGCTCCCAGGTCAGAAACTTAATTGTCTAGGCACTAATTTAAAATATGACACATTTAAAGCTTTGTGGAAAATCATGACTAAGAACCTTGCATTTTGTAGGTGGAATGGGTGGGATGATGTCATTAGAGTCCGAGTCTTATGGCTTCAGCTTGTCTAATGTATGTGTGATATATGATAGAGTATCTGGTATCTGCTAGCTACAGGCTCAAGCCACTGCTTGGCTGTCACTCACTAACTATAATTAAATGATCAATGATGCTGTTGGCCTCAGAGAGAGAGCCTAGTTTTCAAGTAATCATCAAGGGCTCTAAGTTGGTATGCTTAAATTTAGCCACACTGTATCCCCAACTTGAAATCTATGCTTGCAAAGATGCATTTCCCATTTTCTAAATAAAAGACTTAGAACCAAAACCAAAATATTCCTTTTGTCAATGACTTTATCCAGAAATTAAGCTGTGTTTTAGACTTTTAATGGGAAGAGGGCAATAGGTGGATGACTTACTGTGTGTGAGTGCTTTAGCATATATCAGCAAAGAAAGTTCTGGACATGGGTTATTTTAGTTCTGTTGAACAAACAAGGTAAATAAGAAAATGCTATGTTCTTTTCATGCAGCATGAGAGTCAGCATTCAAACACAGGGCTAGATGCAAATATATGCCACAGTCAGAATAACAAATCCCAGACCAGGCACTTGGGAAAGCAAGAGCTGAAGTATTTACTGTAGCAGGCAGGATGTTTCCGCTCTTGGGACTAGAGAGGGTAACAACATAGGAGAAGGAAGAAATCAGCCTTGTAGTGGAAGAGCCATTATAAAAATAGTACATTTAGGGTAAGAGCTATATATCTGTTTTGACATAATTATCTATTTCTATGTAGGTATATGTAATGTTAGAGAAATCCTGTATTCTTCATTCACTTCTTCTTAGTAGTAATATGTTGCACTAGGACACTGACTTTTTATGGATACCACCTCTGTTTAGTTTGCCAGATTTGTGTGTGTGTGTGTGTGTGTGTGTGTGTGTGTATGTGTGTGTGTGTGTGTGTGCACGCGCGTGCACATACTTAGTTATATGCAATTCTATCTTGTGAGTAGGTAGATTTGTCTGGCCAGTTGAACTGGTTCCTAAAGGAGGATACTATGTCCTGTCCTTTGGTGACCATCCGTGTCCTTCATTCTATTTGACACTCTTAACTACTAGTGAATTTCTAGAGTCCAGTTCAGCTCAAGACTGTTATATAAATGAATTCACTTACCATATAACTTATGGTAATTAGGTTTTATTTTCCTCTCTGTAATTTACTGGTGATCCACCTAAGCTGTTGTGTTGTGTGTATTAGTTATTGATAATTTATCCCTGTATGTTAAATGGGTCTAGTTCATGGATGGAAGATGTTAGCTTTTCAGTCATTTTTCTATTGAAAAACATTGTTCCTGCTTTGGGCTATTACAAGCAAAGCTGCTTATTACATCAGTCTATAAATTTTTGTGTGAACATTTAGGTTTTTATTTCTCTAAGTTAAATGCTCAGTTGCAGAGTCAAATAATAAATTAATGTTTTAGTTTGTAGAAGACTGCCAGTCCTTCCAGAATGAATGATTGTACCACATGGCATTCCCATCAGCCAGTATGAGTGACCCTGTATGCATCATCACCAGCATTTGATGATGTCAGTATTTATTTTAGTCATTCTAAGAGTGTGCAGTAATAGTTCATCACAGTTTTAATTAATGCCTAATGAAGCTAGTGTCTGTTCATATGTATACTGCCATCTCTAAATCATTAGGGAAATATATTCTCATGTTTTTTATCCATTTTTAAATTGTATCTCCTGGCTTTTACTGTTGAATTTGATGGACTTGTTATATGTTTTATGTATTGCCCTTTATGAGATGTGTGGTTTGCAAATATTCTGATATAGCCAATGGCTTATTTTTATATATTTATTTGTTTTGTTTTTTCTTTTAGTAGAACAATAGTTTTACATTTTGTTCCTGTCCATCTTACCAGTTTCTGCTTTTGTGAATTGTGAATCGTGCTTCAGTTGTCAAGGTGACAATTATGTCCCTGTCCTAGATTCTAGAGCTCTTCCTTCCTGCTTCTCTTCCTTCCTGCTTTATTTTCTAAAGGTTTTTTTTTTTTTTAAATATTTTATTTTGTATTTAAGGCCTTGTTCCATTTTGAGCTAAATTTTGGCTGTGATGTAAAATGCAATCCTGATTCTTGGCTTCCCCTCTCCCTTCTTTTTTTCCTTTTTTCTACAGGTGCCCTATGGAGATAGCTCTAAAAGTGAGAATGCTTTTTAGTGTGTCTATAAAGTGATTTTCTGATTCCAGAGCTAACCTGGTTGATGATGAATCACCTGCTTCATGTTACCTTCTCATCCTTAAAAAGTAAAGGGGCCCCTTAGACCAGCATTCAGAACCACACTGGAAAAAGGCATTGCCTTTCAGCCCGTATGCACACACTAATTTGTGATGTGTACCTTGCCCTCTTCTGAAAAACAGTCAAAGGAAAACACATAGCTAAAAGTGCATCTGCGTGACCTTGGCAGTTTCTGGTGTAGATCGACGTAAAAGTCAGTGGGACTTTAAAAACAGGTAACAGATTTGTCACTGGGAAATGCAGAAAGCAGGGGGAGGGGGGAAGGGGAAGGAGGAGAGAAAAGGAGAAGGGAGGGAGAAGGGGAAGGAGGAGAGAAAGAAGAAAGGGAGGGAGAAATAAGAGTGGGAGGGAGGAAGAGAAGACAAGGAAGGCAAGGAGGGAGAGAGAGAGGTGGGGGGAAGAGAGAGAGAGAGAGAGAGAGAGAGAGAGAGAGAGAGAGAGAGAGAGAGAGAAGAGAGAGAGAGAGAGAGAGCTTATCCTATAGTTCAGCTATACAATAAAAGCCAGAAATTGTGAAATTATTAAAAAGCAAAATAACAAAATGATCTTATAGAAGAGTTAAACAACCAAAATAGTTTAAAGAAAGAACGGAAAGAAGGAAGGAAAGAGGAAAGTAGGAAGGAAGATCTACCCAGAGCAGAGTATAAATCTTTCCAAATACTTCCTGATGAAACTTGGGTTGTCCTAAGGAGGAATTGCCCAATGGAACTTACTTGAGCGCCAGTTTCTGACAACACAGGGCAGATTTTTCTGGGGCAGTGTACTTAAGGGCAGTCCAAGCAAGTCCAAGCAATTTCTGCAGAAGCAGAAAGTCAGGCCAAGGGCAAGGCCAGATTGATGCAATCACAGTTTTCCTGTAAACCAAATTACATATTTTACCCAAATCACCTCTTGTGTCCAGAGAAAAGCAAAGGCAATATTTGCCCTGCTCTGCCTGCTACCACTGTATGTATCTGATGGCCCTAAGCTGCTTTGAAACTGTTTTTTCTCTGCGCCCCCTGCTTCTTCTTCTTGTTAGTAAATAGTCAAAATTTTTCATGTGTGCAATTTCATCATGTGGTTTCATAAACATTGTATGACTCTGTTTGGTAAATACTCTTTTTTACCAAAGTTCTCCACTGATGTGCCTTTCAATTACATCAAGGTTAAATCTGAGTCTACTTTAGATGGGCATAGTGCCACACACTGGTATTCCTAGCACCCGATATAAATTAAAGGCCTTGCGATCTGCAATCCGGGAATTCAGAGCTTAGCTTGGGATGGTTAGCCCAGCCCATTGCTGCTCTGCCCATCTGTGGAAGAATGCCAGAGTCTGCTGGAGACTGAAGTAGACTGAGGGAGCAGGGTCTCACGTTTAACATGAAGTTGGGCCCAGTAGTGAATCCCAGACTAGCTTTGCCTACATGGTAAGGCCCTGCCTCCAGTTGAACTAGTGGTTTGGAATATACCTGTGCAACGCTCTGAGGGGGATTGAGGATCCCCACTGGGTAGATTTACTCTGCTAAGTCCTGGCCTTGAACCCCTGGTTATCAGCAGTGTCTACAGAGTTATAGCTCTGAAGCGTTGTTTAGTTGGATTGAGTGATTCTTGGGACTGCTCCTTGTGTCTTTGCAAAGAATTTGTAGACTCAAAGTATATTAACTATGTATTTATTAACACCTTGATCCTTAACGAGTCTTGAAAACCCCAATACAAGTCTAGGCATGGTCGTGCATAACTGTCATCCTGGCACTCAGGAGGCAGAGGCAGTGGGATACCCACAAGTTTGAGGGCTATTTGTCTACATAGCAATTTCCAGACCAGACAGGACTCATACAATGAGACCCAGTCTTAAAATAAATTAGAAAGAAAGGAGAACTCTCTCTCTCTCTCTCTCTCTCTCTCTCTCTCTCTCTCTCTCTCTCTCTCTCTCTCACACACACACACACACACACACACACACACACACACACCTGAAAACATCAACAACAACAAAAATAACCAAACTGCTCAGCAAATGAAGAAATAAATTATTAAATAAATTTATTCTTTGTGCTTCTGTGCTCTGGGCTGATCGTTATGTAACGCGGCCCTGCTTGCTTGTTTTTCCATTGTTAAAATGCAAGTATTTATTTCTTAATTAGTGCACAGTTGGGCTCCCATTCTTCCACACTGCTTTGACATTGTAGTCCGTGATTTTCATGAGGGCTCCTCTATACTGTGTGTGCACGCATGCGTGAGTACGTGCGTCCATGCGCGTGATTTGATTTGATTAAGGATTGCTTTCAGGCCGCAATATTCTAAAGAGACACACTACTTCTAGATTGAACCTCAAACCTATCTTTAAATATTTTGAGACCTGGTGTTACAGCGCCTGCCCCCAGGACTCATGACCCGAATTCCATCCTGAGATCCACGCAGTGGAAGGGAGAACCACAGCTCTCACAATGTGTTCTCTTTCCTCAGTGACAAATGCTGAAACATGTACCTGCCCACACACATACTCAGGAAAATAAATAAGTGTAAAGCTCTTTCTAAAGTTCTTTGAAAATATAATGGCTCCGGATCAAGGGCTGCTTGCTGACATTAAACCAAACGGTAGCTTCCAGTAGGTTCCTGGGGCTTGTGGGAGGACTTATACCGGGGAGGGTTTTACAGGAGGTTACTTTTTATCTCTGCAGGATCTGGCAGGCAGGCAGGGAGGCCCCTAGTGACTCCAGACACTGTTGTGCACAGAGGCTTGCCTTCCCCAGACTTGCTGGTTCCTGCCTCCTTCCTTGATTATCATCAATAGCAGAACTGCCACTCCCACCCACCCACCTGTCAGGGCCGCAGCATAGGCCCAACCACCTCTGTCGGCTGCTGCAATGACAAAGGGTGCAGAGTACACAGCACACTTGAGCACCCCACCCCCACTCCTCAGATAACTCCTCACTCCCATTGCCAGCGGCCTCTGACCTGGCCATCGCCATCCACACCTTCCCAGTTACTGGCACAGCCCCAGTGTGCGAAAGCCACCAATGTGCGACAAGTCCTTGAAAGGTCCTTTCCATTTCTTCAGTTGCTAAATACAAATAATGCATTTGAAAGTTTTTATTATACCACTTATTGATTCTGTATTTATATGTGTACGTGCGTGCATGTGTGCATGCATGTATGTGTATGGGGCACAGGCAAGTCCCAGAGCACGTGGAGATCAGAAGGTAACTTTTTGAGTCAGTTCTCCCTTCCACCGTGTTGGTCCTGGTGCTGAATTCAGGTTGCCAGGCTTCTCAGCAGGTGCTTTCACCCACTGAGCCATCTTGTCAGCCCCGGTGAGACTAATACCAAGATGTGGAAAAAGTTAGCATCCCAGCTGGGACAGGGACCATGACTAGGAGAGCCAGAGCTAGACAGATGATCCTTAAGTCCCTTCTTCAGGGAGGAGGAGCTAAGAGCTGATACTGCCACTCACTTTTTTCTTAAGGATGCATGATGGGAGATGCCATTCTGTAAATATGTTTCTCTTATTCGTTAATGAATAAAGTGCTGTTGGCCTATAGGAAAACAAGATAGGCGGGACTAGGAGACAAGGAGGATTCTGGGAGATCCAGTAGCTAGAGAGGAGTCAAAATGTAGGATGTGAGAGAAGAGGTCCAGACCTTCTCCGGTAAGATAAGACCACTTGGAAATATTTAGATTGATAGAAATGGATTAATATTTAAGACAAGCTATTGGCAAACAGCTTTATTCATTAACCAATATGTGAAACATATATACAGAATGACATCTCCCATCAGATGCATGGTAGACTTTCCCGTCTGACAGGGAGACTATGATGGCTGTGCAGATGGGAAGACTAGTGCAGTGTGTGTTGACTTCATCCCACACCTTTCTCCCATGGCGACCTGCACTTTGATCCTCACTCAGTTCTCATCCCCATAGGCTGCTCTCATCCTGTGATCTGCTCCTGTTGTTGATATCAGGGAGAAGGAACTGTTATATAATCATATGCTTCCCAGAGACACTGTCAGGTAGTATAGTTAGGTACTCAAAAATTATGAAGGGAATTATATAGTCCAAAGGGCTCTGAGAAATCTGAATTTCCCATGTATTTAGCATTTGGGCCCTAAGCCCATGAGGCAAAGTATCAAGGATGTCCTGGCTTAGTACTTTAGGTTCAGTGACTGTTGGTAAAAGTCACTGTCATATCTCAGGGAGGCATGCCGAAGCTGCAGACTCCCTGTACTACCAGGAAGATGTTGAGGTAGCCAGAGGCCTGAGCTAGTCACTTTTATCTGTGATCAGCACCCCCTCCTTCATGCCTTGATGGGAAAAAAGGCTTTGGAAACAGGTCCTTAGAATCTCCATACCAAATGTCTGATACATAAAAATCCTCATCCCCAAATAGGAATTAGACCTAAAGATACTGATATCAGGTTGACAGCAAAGCAGCATCTAACCATGCCCCCACCCCTGTCTTCCCCTCCAGAGCTGTGCTCTGTCACCCTGCTCAGAGCCATCTGGCACGTGTGTGGCTAAAAGCATCTTGTAGAGTACAGCTTCTTAAACTGGCCACACCTCTGATGGGGTATAACTGAATGTGGGGGTCTTGAAAAGGTTGGTACCAATAAAAGGTTTCTTGACTTAGAATGACCAGAAATCGGATGTCTAATGAATTCCAGGGTCTTCTGGGCACTGTGCCATCTCACGACTTCCCAGCAGCCTTGGATCTGAACACACAGCGTGTAGCTGTGTACCATCGGCTCTGATCTGAGACTCTTGTGTGCTGTGAACTGTGGTGTATTTACTATATATACAAGTTCTTTGCTTTTGTGGAAACACAGTTTAATTATAGAAAGCAAAGACTTATATTTCCCTACTCCTATTCCTTAGCATGTAAGTATCAAGTTAGCGTGTCTTTGGATTAAACTATGTTATAGTGGTTGGCTCTTTAAATTTATTTTTATTATTTACTTATGTATACTTATATATGTCTCCATATGAGTGGGGAGGACAGAAGAAAGTCATATTCCTTGGAGCTGGAGTTACAGGCAGCTCTGTGCTGACAGATGTGGTGCTGGGAATTGAACTCAGGTCCTCTGCAAGAATGGTGTGTGCCCTTAACCTTTGAGTCATCATTCCAACACCGTAGCTCTTGATTTAAAACAAGCTAAAATAAATAAATAAATAAAATCCTAATGCTTGAATCATTGACCCAAGTTTAATTTAAAAAAACATCATTAAATGCATTTAAGCTTGGAATTAGGACATAATGTGTAATATAATAGTTTCTGAGGTGCCTTAACCGCACCTATACACTCTGAGCTTTGCATTTGTAGAATGACATTCTCATCCTTGACAGTTATAAGGTAAAAACTGGATCTTTTTTGAAGAATATTAAAAATGCTGAATGTCCAGGAATCAGCTAAGAGTTAATCTTTTGTGTAAAAACAAACACATCTGTCTTATTAATATGAAAATTGCCTTCAGCTTTAATAATTGATAAAATTATACATATGCCAAAAATTATCTTAAAGTGAGTTTATGATTCATTATCAGTAAATATTTAATGTGTATTCGTGTTTTATAATACCTGCACATCTAGGGTCACGTACAAGTCCCTCAGATAAAAAGGAGTTATGTGTGGAAAAATTTGGATAATTCTGCTGTAGGTTAACTCAGGTTGTGTGACATGCTAATCCTAACAGTGAGAGAGAAACAAACATCTGTGGCCAATCCTGGCCGCTTAAAACTAAGTTAACCCATTGTAAATTAAATTGGAAAAATTCATCGTAGCCTCTAGTACTTATAGTTGTTTATAAAGGATCTTTAAAAAGTGTCTGGTTTGTATTATGATGATATCATGTGCTATGTTTAACCAGGTTTATCCATCCATAACATTAATATTAAAATATTAACCAAACCAGGTGATAGAAAACAGTATATATATTTTGCCTCTGTGACAGGGTTTTGAATGTAAGTGATTTCATTTTCTAAATTAAATTTAGAGATTGCATCCTTGGTTTCTTATAATAGATAGAAATATAGAAATACACCTGACAGGAGGCCTCACTTATCCTCGAGGTTGAATACAGACCCTTAGTGTGTGTAGAAGACATCACCTGAATGGTTCTGCCACACTGGGTGAGGACAGAGAGCATCCCCTCCCTCTCCAGCCCCACAGAGCAGTACTTGATCCTAGAAAGATTGGTTCCATGTGAACTGTTGCCCCTTTAAACTTAACTCTGTGGACTGTTTTAGCCTGGTGGCCATAGACCAGTATAGTGTCCACAATGTGTCTGAAATTTAAGGAGACACTAATTACCAGCTGGGCTCAGATAGTCCATCAGGTCACAGGTTTTGACCGTGTTGATACAGGAAAAGACAACAGTTTTAAGAATTGGGTCAGCGTTACCTCTGCACCTTCTTAATTCTCGTTCATTTTACTCTATCAGTTTCAACCGTGCTAACTGCTCACACAAGACAACGGTGAGTGTGAACATTTCCTGGTCCTTCGCAAAGTGCCTTAGCAAACATTTGCTTTACATACACATTGATCTTATGCGTAGGTTAAATGCAGAGAGGAATCCATCGTTCAGGAAATTAAATATACCCCTCCTTGCAATCACTTAGCTTTCAAATGGAGAATCTGAATTCCAAGTCCTCCTTCGGCTGTTTTTATCTGCAGCTGGTATATTTCCTTCCGTGTTGTCTATCTCGCACATACTATGTATTTTTTGCCTTGTCTGACAGGTGGGTTAGAACACCATGTTAGAGTTGTAATATGCTAAGTACTAAAAGTTGTACCTGGTTTTGGAGGTAAAATGCTTTAGTTATCTTTACTGGAACCTTATTTGATCAATTCAAAGATCTATTCAGATTGCCTCTGGGAAGGTAGCATGCCAGGAGTCACCCACAGCTCTGCCTAAGGGATCGGGAACACCTGATTTGTTTATCGTTTGTAATCAACCTCCTCTCCAAATACCACCTGACTGTGTAATGGTTCAGTGCTCCTTCCATGAGCCAACACAGTGATTGGCATATACCTGATATTAAATATTAGGTGACCACGTGAAAGATAGAGTATGTGAAATATTATCTTTAACACAGAATATAATGGTTAATGAGTCTCAGTTTTTACCACCATAAAGTTTTTAGTACTTGGTGATTTTTAATAATCTTAAAATTATTGAGACTATCTCAAGAGCATTGCTTTCTTTTGACCATTTTACTAATTTCCAATTAAAGTTTTACATGCAGGACACTGTTTAAATCTTTTCTTCCCTATTTTCTTGATGGAGTTCAGATCAGGCAGCTCTTAAGAGAATATTTACAGAGAACTACTGTTCATTACTGGGAAAAACATCTACAGTTGAGTTTGATCTGCTAATGTTTCCAGGAAATCATTAACTTTTTTCTAGTGATTAAAAGCGAGCTTGTGAACACTCAGCTATTAACAGTTAGAATCATGTGTTTTGCCTTTCTTTAAGGAGCAGGTTGGGCATTTTGATTGAATGCCAAATACCTCTTTACTTTTTAAGCTGTAGGGTACAACCCACTGGGGAGGTCAGTCATGAAATCAATTCAGTAGATGGAAGTAGCATTTAAAATATTTGAGACATAATCATATATATTTTTGAGCTACAGGGTGACATTTCCATACATGTATATAATATGGAATGGTCAGATCAGAGTAACTGACTCATCTATAACCACAAACATTGTATTTATTTCTTTGTGTTCAAATACTTCTCTGTATTAGCTATTTGACAGGTTCTCTTGCAGCCCATACTGTCCTGAAATTCCTGAATAGCAAAGGATGGCCTTGAACTTTTGATCATTCTGTCTCAACTTCCCAAACTTTAGGATTTCAGGAGCATCACCTTGCTTGACTGTACTAGGCTTCTGAGAGACTGCTGTATTGGTTTCCATGGTGACTGCACAAATCTTCATTCCTATCAGTGGTGTGTATGAGTTTTCTGTCTTCCACGCCCTCACTATTCAATTGAAGAGTGATCGTATGGCATCTCATTTTTTAAAATTTCATTTTCCTGATGCTTAATGATCCTGAGCATTTGTATTAATGTGTTGTTTGTTTTGTTTTTATTGTTTTGTTTTTATTGACTTCTATCTGTGTGGATGCATCTGGGTTTGTGAGCAAAGTAGGTTGGATGCAGAGGTCACAGGACGACTTCTATCGTGTGGATCCCAGGGATTCGTTTCATCAGGCATGTCAGCAGGTGCCCTTATGTGTTGAGTCATCTGAAAAATCCCACTTTCATATATTTATTGACCATTTATATATCAGCTGTAGGGAAATGTCTGTTCAGATTATTTCTCCATTTTTTAACCAGATTACTAGAATGGCGAGTAGTGGGCAACCTGGATGAAGTAGAAAATAGTAGAGTTTGTTATATATGTCAAAATAACAACTTGTGAAAATTTTCTTTAACATATTTCTAAGTATATACATGTATATATAATTTTTATTGTGTACAATGACAAAAAAAAAAGCCTTCATTGTTCTTTAAGGCTCTTTGGTTAGTTTCCTCGGGATGAGGTTGTTTTTCACCATTATCTTTGAAATTATTTATCTAATAGGCATTAACTCTTGTTAAAAGGTAGCCATGCAAATAGGCACCTTCTAAAAGTTTGTTTCTCCCACATTGCAGCATTATGGATCCATAAGTTAGCTAAGGATTAACAAAAGGTATGTTTAACCTGAAATCCCAGGTGGGTGAGTCTGGAAGCCCCACATCCTAGAAGACCAGTGACTTAACCTAACAACCCTATACCAAACTGTTGTCAGGACCCTCAGGCTGCTTTTGCTTTGGGGCCTCCTGCGTGTTCCTGCTCCACAGAGCTACTTCCTAGCCATGGATTTCTTTTCTCTAAGATGAGGATATTAACAGCACGGGCTGAATGAAAATGTGTGGATTTGTGCTGGTGAGATGGCACAGCAATAAGAACACTTATTGCTCACGCAGAAGACTGGGTTCAGTTTGCAGCACCTACGTGGCAGCTTACAATCATCCATAACTCCAGGTCCAAGGGATCCAACACCTTCTGAACTCAGAGGTAGTAGGTACACACATGGTGCAGTCCATTCATGCAAGAAAAGCATTCATGTGCCTATTTCTTTAAATCCTAAAAGACTTTAAAATGCATACTCATTAGAAAAATCCTATAAAAATAAGTGCTTGAACCTTATGTGATGGCATTTGCCAGCAATCCTATACTTGAGTCTGAGAGGTAGGAGGATTGTGAACTCAGGACCAGTCTGGGCAGCACAGCAAGGCTTGCCTCTTACAAGAAAAACTCGTGTCAATTCAGGGAGTTTATATAATTCTTGAAATTTGTCAGTGAAGACCAAGATGAAGCGAGAATCAGGGAAGATGTGTGTGATAAGCTATTCACATACCATGATCCCTGTGTGTGTGTGTGTGTGTGTGTGTGTGTGTGTGTGTGTGTGTGTGTACATACCCACATGCATATCCTTTGTGTATGCTTTTGTGCTTCGTTGTTTTTTTAAGATTTAGTTTTATTTTATGTGTGCAAATGTTTTGTCTGTGGCTCTGAGATCACTTTGTCTCATGGCTATGAACTGAGTATCTGTGCTCCTCCCCATAGAAGTTATATATTATGTATATAATAGGTATATCATGTTATATATTTAATATATAAATGTAGTTTATATATTATGTAAGATATAACTGAGTTGTGGACCAGAAAACACTTTGTACTCGTTGTGGAACTTCAGAGCTCCCACTTGCAACTCAGCTGTTGGTGATTTTAACAAAAATCTTAAAGCCTTTATTTTTTTCTTCAAAGTCCCTCCATGCAGTCCATACAGCTTTCCAACTTTCCATCCTCCTGCCTCAGCTTTCTGAGTGCTGGGATTATGAACATACAATACCATACCCAACTCTCGAACGTTCCATCCTTTTCCCCCAAACCTTGCATCTGCAAATTCCAGTGAACAGCTGTCCTCCCAACTTCCTCATGTACCAAGTGCTCCCAGGATGCATGGTTACCCAGCATCCTCGGGTACCAAGTCCTAATCGTGTATCCTCCAAGTGCATTGGCAGGTGTCACACTTTAGATGTGTTTTGCCACTAGCGCAGGGTCACACAAATAAGTGGTGGTGGATGCAAAATCTCAGTCAAGTCTCACCGGACATCTCAGTCACATTGTGTTGAATTCTTCTTGAAGTCATGTTGATTTGCATTTCATTTGGTTTCTCAGTACAGGGGTGAGTGGTTATCACCCATGAAACAACAAATGATTAAATGCACTAGGTGTGTATATCTGATTTTTCATATGAAGGTTTTTTTTTTAAGAACTTGGAACAAGCAAGAGAACCTTGCTTGTTCTTGAAAGTGACTGCCTGACAACAGCAACAACAAAGTCTCCTGACCTTGTCTTTCTGTGGCGTGGCAGGAACTCCCTGGTTTCTTATTTTGTCTCTGTAATCAGGATCTTTGAGCTTAGTCACATCTGTCATGAAAGTGATGACAGAACTTGGGGGTTTTATACACTTCTCCTTTCCTGTGTTTACAGCTCAATAAAGAGGTCACATGGATGGTTAGGGCTCCCTTTTCTTTTCGCCCTTAACATTGTTTTATTTCTTATTGCACATTAACTTGTGAGTATGTAGTATACTTTGATTATGTTCCTCCCACACACCCTCCCTTCTCTTTGCCCCCCCTCCCGTTAGTTGCTTTTCCTCTCTAGAAAGTTTCACTTCTCCTTTCATACCATTACTTCATGCATGATTTCATGGCTATATAAAGACTAAGGCACAAGTGAGAGGTATTTCTCTTTCTGAGACTGATGGAATTCTTTTAATTCTCCGGTCTTTGCACTCTCTTTGGTGGTGTGTACCTAGTGAGCAGACAGAACTCTTGCCTGCTTTGTTTTCACTTTTCCCTCCTCACACATAAGTCAAATTAGAACTGGAGTGGGTAGCAGCTTTAAGGAGACCTGACAGAGAACAGGTTGGTCCATGATGTGAAAGCTTGATTCAGCATCAAGCCAGGCAGTGAAGATGTGAGCAACAGAGCGCATCCATCTCTGTAAAAGGAAAGGGAGTGAGCTGGGTGGAGAAACGTCTAAGTTTCCTCTGTAGCAAGACAGCATGTAGTGGCTGCTGAGCCAGGAGCAGGTAGAGGGGAAGGAAAGGGTTTTACCCAATATATTCTGTTATTTGCACATGCAATTGATTTTTTTTTTTTGAAGAAGTCATAGACGACTTGATGTTAGGGAGATGAGAAATATGGTCTAATGTCTGTTTGATGAGGTAGGAAGTGTTTAGGTATGGAGAATGGTGTGACCCTGTCACTTATATATGGAAGACCCTCAGATGAGTATGGATTGTACGAATAAAATTTTCAAATGCTTAAACACTTGGTAGGGTAGGTGGTCAAATCGTTATTTGAATTTATGAAGAACTTAAAAGCCATTTATTTGTGTTTTAAAATATTATTTATTTTCTAAACTGAAAAGGTATATTGTGTTGCTGCATCACTATTCTCACTTTTGCAAATATAATTTGGCCACATATTTAAATGCATTTAATCAGACAAAAATACACCTGTAGTGAAAAGCAGAATAGAACTAAAATAGGTCCCCTTTGGAACAGATGAAGTTATTTGCATCTGGTGGCAGCCATGGATGATTTGGGTCAGTTGTCATTCCACGTATTCTCTGTGTGTGTGAGACTATCTGGGCTGATCGTGACAACTGCAGTGCACACACTTTACAACTGCTAGCTGCGGGGGTTTTGTTGAGGGTGTTACATAGCGTGATTGGAGGCAGATGCACTGTGATGTTGGAGGGTAATCTCATCAGCAGGAGCAAGCAGACGGCAGATGTAGCCACTGTGTTTCCAGAAGGTAATTAAACAGGCTATTCAGTCCCTGGTGGAAGCAATCTCCATTTCCATGGCTCCATTTCTGTTTCCTTAAGGGCAGAACATTTCCTCTAGCTTTTGTTAACTCAACAATGTTAAGTAGATAGTTAACCAGGGAATTTAATTTTTTGTTTGTTTGTTTTGAGACAGGGTCTCTCTATATAGGCTTGGATGTTCTGGAACTCACTGTGAAGACTGGCTTTGAACTCACAAGTATTCACCTGCATATGCCTCCTGATTAAAGGTGGATTAAAGACCCATGCCACCTTGCCTGGCTGAGAATTGAATTTTTTGAGCCATACCACCAGGCATATGCAATGTATATATTTTTCCTCTGTAAGAGTAGGTATGCAGGGGGCTAGAGAGAGGTTAGGAGTGCTTGCTGCTCCGGCAGAAATCCCAGTTCACAGTTCAGTTCCCGGCCACCACTTGACAGCTCACAACCATCTGTAACTCCAGTTCCAGGGGTGACAGTGCCCTTTCCTAACATGAGATTCTCTGTGGGCATCAGACTTGCACACGGTACACATTCATACATGCAGGCAAAACACTCATGCATATAAAAGAAATAATCCTGACAAAAGATCTAAAAGTGAGTATACTACAGGTATAAAAATGAGATAGAGACACATAAATATGTGCAAATGTATTATTTTATAAGACCATTTAAAATATTTAATATACTCATTAATACTATTATTATATAATAGATAATGTGTTATTATATAACAGTAAATAATATTATAAATAAACATCAAGTAATATTTTATTATGATATTATGTAACAAATATAATAAATAATATTATAAAATAAACATATTTATCATAATCTTTTAAAATAATTTTTACTTTAGTTTATTTGGCTATTTTGTCTGCATGTATGAATGTGCATGTTGAGGTCAAAATTTGGCATCGATTCTCTGGAGCTGAGCTAGAGATGGTTGTTAGGTGCCCAGTGAGTGCTGGGAAAAAAACAGCACTATTAACCACTGGGCCATTTCTCTAGTCCCTGTTCATACTTCCTTTAGCAGATCATTGAAACTCTGAGGTTATTAATTAATCTGGTTATGAACCCGACATATATAATCCTTACCTTCTTGACGCTGCTTGTTTTAATGCACGGGAGAAATCGTTTTGGTGTTGATGTTATCTGATGGAACTTGCTTGTGTAAGACCCCCTCTGGCTATTTGACACATACGATGTGAGAATTTGTCAGCATCACACAGTGATTGTGCTTGCATTTGAAATATTCTTCATCTGTGTTATGGGATGAAAGGTCTGCATTACTTGTATCTAAGGCCTTATGTGCTAGCATCTGTTATATCCAGCGGGAACAGAGGCAAGCAAAGCAAACGTGATCCCTTCCTGCTGAAGTGTAATTTTCATAGAGACATTAGACTAAGCAAAGCACAAATGCATTAACCATTCAGATTGCATTTACTATGGGGAAAACAGCAGGATATTAGAAAAGGGACTTAGACAGGCAATGGATTCTTTAGATAGGAGGGATGTTCAAGAATGACCTCTGGACAGAAATGGTACTTTAATGTCATATGATAGTCTACCATGGGCAATACATATCATTAGTGTTATTTAATAATTTGGGTTATGAGCCAGAATGCACTAGGTAAGCTTTGCATTTAGAAGGTGGGCTGTGGGTAGAACAAAGGATGAGACTCTTCTAGCTAGGGGAAATGCTTAGCAGAAAAGGCCATAAAGTGACAAAAAGAAAAAAGAAAAAAAAAAAAAAAGAAACCAACCAACCAAACAAACAAAAAACCAAAAATCCTTCCTGTATTTGCAAGACTGTCAGGGCATCTTGAACAGAATGCTTTAAAAGAGAAACATTCAAGAGTGACGCGATCAATGGTGCAAGGCTGCATGGTTTATTGAGGAGCTTAGCCTGAATAACGAGATGTGTGGAAAGGGGAAAACTATAAAAAGCAGCTTTGAGAAGAAATACAATGATTTAAGTAGGCACGGGTTAAGTTTGGGATGCTTGTGTCATGGTCCAATGGAACCACTAAATTCACAGTTGGGTGTCTGAGTCTGGAGAGAAAACAGAGTGGGTTTGGACTGACATGGGAGTTTAAGAGTTCTTGTCCCAGCCATGGGAAGAAATGTGATCATATAGCAGAGAACATAAGATCAGCAGAGAATAGAACTCAGGAGCAAGGAACCAAGTTGAAACAAAAGCACTTAGCAGTCTAGTACAGAAAGGGAAGTAGGCAGAGTCCAGAGGAGGAGGAATCATAGCAACCAAGTGGCAGGACATTTCCAAGGAAGGAAAAGCAGTTTGGAAAGTATCATAGAGATAAAGATGAAGACTGAAGACTAAACCCTGAGCTGACCTGATGCACATGATGAAGGCTGAAAAGCATCCAGTAAGATTGACCACTTGGAAACTACGGAGATAGCTCCACTAAGAGAGTGTTTACCTGAAAGTGTTAGGACCTGAGTTTAATACCTACAACCCATATAAGAAAAGCCAAGCATGGTGGCTTTTGTAATCCCAGTGCTGGAATATATATATATATATATATATATACATATATATATATGTATATATATATATGTGTGTGTGTGTGTGCATGTGTACACATCACACACACACACACACACACACAAACACACACACCCACACACACATGTGACCACTTGGAGTACTGACAAATGACTGCAGGTAGAAGAAGCTTGTTCTATATGAATGGAATCCAAGATTGTAGGCAATTCTTTGGGGGCTGGAAGGGAACCAGAAATGTCTAACATGCTGTGAGGGAGATGATGGAACCAAGGAAGGATGGTTTTAAAGATTGTGGAGGCCGTATGAGATTGTGCTTGTTGGCTAATGGGGACAATCTGACAGACATCTCCCAGGGAACTTGGAAGATTGACTTCTGTGTCATGTCAGAAGGATAGCAAGGTTAGCCAAGCAGGGCATTTGGCACGCACACTAGGTTGTTTATAGCTTGGCCATGTTAGACAGCTCTACTTGTGAAGATTAGTGGTATTGTGGGTTCTCTTTAGTTACTTGCTCATTGTGCCAGGACATTACAAACTTGTCCATTATAAATCCTCAGAACAACCCAATGAGGTAGTTGATATTACCTGTCTCATTTTCACAGGCGATGAACCAGATCAGAATGTACAGTAATTACCACAGTCACACAGCTAGCTAGCAAGAGATATGGGCAAGTTTTCTTCCTGCTTCGTCTAATGCCAACACTTTTATTTTTAACTACTACTTTCATAGTGTCCTCCAAACACAGTATCAATATAATTAAAGTAACCCTTTCCCGTAGTTAGAAAACTTCAACTGTAGTATCTTCTGTGAAGTTCCTTTCAGTTTTTTAGTAGTTAAATTTACTATTCTAAATTCAGAATTTTAATTCTAAAAATTAAATTGTTACTTTCCAGAAATTTTCATAACTATTATAAGATACTGTAATAATATGCCTCATATGATCGGTCTAAATATAGTTGTGTTCCATTTTACTGAATAGAACTTTTATATGTCATTTAGAGAAAGGGATGTATAGCTAATGCTAGGAATTAAGAGACCACTGGAGGTATTAACATTTGTCCTTACTGACATGAATTTTTAAAGTAAATAGGCGATTTTATAAACTGATTTTAATATTTCAATGTGTTAGTGTAATCGGTTATGGGTGAGTACTAGTCGTTCATGTCTACTTCAAGTGAAGACAGCTAATCTTGATGGTACCTGTGACTATGCTGGTGTAGGAATGGTGCCTCTTGAGAGCATCATGGGCCTCTTGTGGCATTCTCTTTTGAACTGAAAGCAAGCTGCCAATAGCTGCTCTGTTTCTACATGTTCGTATAAGCAACACATGGTGAAGCATCTGTGTCTGCATAGCTCTAATAACAATAGCTTATTTCTTTTCTTGCATTCAGAATTCTGTGTATCTCTAGAGCTTTTCATGGGCGTGGTGTTTCACAGCAGGTTAACTTTGTCCTGTGAGGAATCCTCCTGTTCCTCCTATCGTCAAGAGCATCAGGTGATATATTAATTAGGTGACACTCTGTGGACACTGGAGGGTGAGAAGAGAGGACATTTTCTAAAACAGCCAGGCTCCTGCCATTTTTTATTGATGTTTCCCTACTTTTCTAATACAAGTACCATGCCTGACTTCCAGATCACAAAATCATCAGTCCAAAAACTGATGTAGGTCCAGCCTACTTTGTGAGGACTGGAGTTCCCATGACATCACCATAGATCTTTTCCAGCCTGGATTTGACCTTTCCTGGCTTTGAGAATGTCCCCAGGAATCCCCCAGGTCCTGGTTCCTTATTTGAAAATTTCCAACCAGTGGAAAGTTTTCTCAGATTTCAGCTAAAAATGTTACTCCTTCCTACATATTTCCATTTTTCTTTTTCACTTAAATGTGACACTTAGTTAACTCTCTCTTACATGCTCTCATTGCTCCATGAGTTTGAAGACAGGGTTGTGTTCCTTGAGCTTTCTCTTTTCCAGGCTCCATATCCTAAGTTTTAAAATCTAACCGTGGAATGCAGAGTTTTCACCATCTTGGTGAGGCCTGGTTGAGTGAGGAGATATATATATATATATATATATATATATATATATATATATATATATATATCCATGTGTGTGTGTGTGTGTGTGTGTGTATGTGTGTGTGTGTGTATGTGTGTGTGTGTATTGTATGTATATGTAGTTGCAATGGCAACAGTCATTTGCTAGCAATATAAGGTGAGAAAATTCTTTTTAACTCTTTTTTTTTTCCATTATTCTGTTCTTCCAAAGATTTTGAAGATGACTTTTAATACTCAAAATGTATTTTGTTCTTCCCATCTTGACTGAAATATACTACTTCAACCCTGTGCTTCTGTATCCTTAAGGCTGGAAAAGTTTGCACATTGTGGCACAATAAATAACTGCAGGTTTCAATTTCCTAAAAGTCTGTTTCTGTGACTCCCCTTAACTAAATTCTGTGGCCCACCTGTTGCCATCTTTTTTTTAAAAGTGAGAGGCAGACATTTTCATGGTCTTGCTGAGACCTTGACACGCTACTCTGTGAACTCTGTCTCAATACGCCCAACCCAGCATCACTGTCAAAATCCTAACTGTGGTTATGTCTACTTATTCTGGTACCCATAGTGTCTGGCTTTTAGCACCCAAGTCATACATCTTCAAAAGATAACAAACCAGTTGTCAAACAAATCCTTGTAGGTTTATTTCTGTGGGAGTTATCAGGCTACTCAGTATACTGTTTCTAGAAGCTGATTTTGTGTGTGTGTTTTCACAATTGATGGGTTTTGCTTTTTGTTTGTTTATTTCATCTAACATTTTTTGGGGGGACTTTCCAGAGATGACCTATAATGGCTTGACAGCCCTGAGTTCCTTGTTATGCATCAGAGCTGACTGGTAATGGTTCCGCCCCTCGGAAGATGGGGGATTAGGTCTGTCATCTTGTGTTTCATTTTCCTCAGAGCTGTGGAAGCTTTGTCCTTTTCAATTGTTGACATATTTATTTTCTGCAGCTATAAAGTTGCATGACCTAACCTCTCTCATGTGCTAACATATTCAGTGTGCCCCAGGCTGTGATTCTACGGTTCCTGGTCTCCAACCTTTCCGCATTGACACTTTTGAGTTACTCTCTTTTGCATTGTTTACAAGTGTCTACTTGCTCAGTGCTGTAGCTTCCCACTGTTGTTTCTATTGCCTGCTTTTTACTTTCCTTTGTACTCAACTGTGTGTCTTTTTGCCCAGTGAATCCTGACTTCATCAGGCCACATGTGCTTCTTGACATGCCTTCTTTTGTGGTAGAGCTGACAGAATTTATTTTTGAAGAACGTATCATCCTTATTGAGTCATTTCCCTTGAATCCTCTAGATTTTAAACTGTATTCTTTGGTTTTTTTTTTTAAACATAATAAATATACAAAGGACTTCCTAGAGAAGAATGTATGGCCTAGTGTAGTATTATGTTGCTTATAAAGTTGATCCAATGGAATAAATACTGAAAACAAAGTGATTGTTGTAGGCAAAGTTGTAGGGCAAGAAGAAATGACTTCAAAATAGTGTCGGCTAGCAAAGTGTGGCAGCTCAGGAAGTGCACGCTTGTGAAGGTGCACACTTGCAGAGGTGCACAGGTTTTACATGGGACACTAACCTGAGAGATGCTTTGCTTTCTCCGAGACAAGTGTGTCTTTTAGGTCAGTCCTTTCACATCGACTACTAAATAATTCTATATATTCCATTTTACTTATAGCCAAAATGTAGGAAGGTCAGATGAAACATCACTGAAGACTCAAATCTTCAAGGTTCACCTTGAGAATTTCAAAGGCACTGGATAATTCCTTCTAGTTTCTTCCATCAGTCTCTTGACTATGTGCTTGACAAGTTCCTCTGTAGTAATTGTTTTGAAAAGGTCTCAACTTTGTCTCTTTTTGTATTAAACTTTCCTTCCTTGATCAAATATTTGTTTCTTACAATCTCTCTAAATATAGTACTCATTTAAAACAAACAAAACCCATCAAAGATCTGTGAAACAATCCCAGGATCCATCTGTAACTTTTCAGGTAAAAGCCGCCCATGTAGCAGATCCTTGGTTATTCTCCTACATTTGAATTTTCCGCACTGGGTGGGGGAATGAGTCTATGGGGCCACAACAATTGATTTTAACTAGTCTGTTTGCTATTGGTCAACAGCAATAGCAAAGGCTTGGGAGAATTCAGCATTTATGGATGCTAAAAGATCAGTTTTCCTGTGAGCTTTGACTGGTTGGCCATGGAAAATCACAATTAATTATGAGGAGTAATGGGCTAAGTTTCCCCTTTGGAGAATTACTGCTCCATGCAGCAGGTTCTTTACTAGGACTCCTAAAGGGTATCAGGAATCTCAGTGCTCCTGTTTCAAATTGCCTAATGCTCCAAATGTCAGACGTGGGACATCCTTATACTGTCATCTCACAGCATAGTGTGGCCTGTGGGCCACCTTTCTTTTCTGTCATGTGTTCTATCTACTAAAATTCTCTTACTGGTTTCACATTTTCTTGAGAACTCCAGAGTGTTTTTGTTTCTGTTTTTCCATCTTACATATATTACTTCCCAACCTTATATTTCTCAATATAAAACTTTGGCTGGAAGTTTTATATTGAAGTTTTTGGTTCTATGATTTGTTGAGTTGAGCCACAAATGTAAGTGGTGTGTATAGTTTATTGATTAACATCATTAAAGTTAAAATGAAAAGGTATAAAAATGGTAATGAATACACAACGTGTTAAGTGGGTAGACGACTAGACTCTCAGAAACACGAAGTATTGGAGCTGGTCTTTCAGTATTTCAGTAGAGGTGGAGACATAAGTTCTCTGAGGACTTAGGACTTGGGCCCACCCCAGCTCTGGCTATCAGCATTTTTGATGTAACAGCCCAAGGAAGCATATATCTCTAATAAAAGGAGCCTGTTTGTTTAGCCCATGCGTCTTTTAACATAGGTGCTGAGCAATCTGCTGTGGACTCAGTGCTGATACCCTGCCTGTGGACAGAAGGCTGTGGCTCCTACTTTAAGCCACACCCTGATTGGTTCAGCCCTCCCCGCTTCTGTTTGTAAGTCTCCGCTGGGAGAAATAAAGGACTTTTTAAAAACCCACTGTGCCAACCTGTAAAGTTTAAACTATTGCTTTAAAAAATCATCATGCATAAGAACAATATTGCGAAAGGACCTTTACAATGAAGTTGAAATATGATTCACTATAGAAGGGCATTAAAAGAAACAGAGATACTTGGTTTTACCAGAGCACTCCAAGAATCACTTATCCGTGTGTCCAAAGTGACTGAAGGGGCAAACGAAATGACTGAAGTGTGGATAATATTTATTAAATATGTATGGTCATATACAGTTTATTCTTTTGATGCTGTAAGGAGGTATGGAGGGTTAAGAGTGTAACTTAGTGTCAGGGCACTTAACCAGCATGTGTGAGGTTCTGGGTTCGACACTCGGCAATGAAAAAAAAAAAACAACTGAAGATTTTCATTCTTTAAAGAATGGATCAGTGTATGTGGTTTAGACTTACTTCATTGTCCACTTTGTAGCTCTTTAGGGCTGTAAATATGTTACCATTTACCTAAGCTAACTTCTTGGTGGAGGTGAGTTACTGAGTCATGGTCGTTGCTATTTAACCAGGGTCACTGGACTTTCAGCTGTTACAGACACAAAGGTTTGCTCCTGCCAGAGTTCTGCTTTCATCTCAACAGACTCATTTCAGCCCAAGCTTTTCTCTCTGCAAGAGCTCACCAGAGGTGAAATGAAGTAGGCAGCTCACGCAGGAAGCCAACCTCTTACCCAGTGACTGGCATTCTTTGCTCATGATCTTGCCCCAGGACACTCAGAAGTCCATTTTAGTGTCATATGATTGAAACCACCAGCTTCCCCTCGATCAGCCAGGCACAACTCACCAGCTTACATTTTGGAGTCATTCATGTGGAAAACAAAACAAAACAAAAAAAGACCCTTACCTCGTATGCAAATTTCAAGCAACAGAAAACAGATCAAAGTACCTTTGGTGATTTACTGGTTCATGGAAAGTTAAAGTCTGTGACTGGATTTGTCTCTAGATATCCTTAGATCAGAGACTCAGTGTCACATGATCCAGTATGTCTGGATGCAAGCCACCCCAGTCTTTGGGCTTTTCTACCTCATTTGATAAAATGTTCACAGGTCCTCTCTTCTCTTGGCTTTACCTTTTGAGTGACTCTTGGTTGCCCCCCCCAACCTTCCTTCTTCTTGAAACCCGTGTCAAAGCTCTCTCCAAATTTGCAGAGTGTATCTCCCAGTGTCTTTGTCTGGTCTCTTTCCCTTCCCATACCTTTTAAGTTGTTCTTCTGTCCTGAGTCGTTTTCCTCTTTTTCTCTTTGTTGTTCATATATAAATTCCATATTCTACAAATGGACTGAAGGTTCAGATCAAAGGATGCATAAATTAGTATCAAAAGTGGAACCCTGAATTGCACACTGAGCATCATGTGGCTGGCCTGAAAGTGTGTTATGGTCAGTGTGAAACGGATCTTTCATGTTTCTTTGTCTTCTTGAGTGGAACATACACCATCTGTTCTTTGAGTAGCAAAGTACTTTGGGGGTCTTGCTTCTGTGAGGATGCGAAGGACTGCACATGGGAACACTGGGGGGGGGGATGTGGTGTCTTTAGTACCACATACAGAAGCAATTTATTGTAACAGCCTTAGATGAAACAGGAGGCAAGGTTGAAGCTCAGTTGTTGTTGGTTGTTTTTTAACTCTTTGGCTCTTTTGAGAGGCCTGCTATCCAGCTCTTAAGTGAATCACATACGGAGGCTTATTCTTAGTTATGAGTGCCTGGCCTTAGCTTGGCTTGTTTCTAGCCAGCTTTTCTATCTATCTATCTATCTATCTATCTATCTATCTATCTATCTATCTATCATTTTTGGTTTTCCAAGACAGGGTTTCCCTGTGTAGCTTTGGAACCTGTCCTGGAACTAGCTCTTATAGATCAAGCTGGTCTCACAGAGATCCACCTGCCTCTACCTTCTGAGTGTTGGGATTAAATCCTGACCACTGCCCGGCTATCCCATCTACCTTTTGCCTCTGGGCTCTTCCTGTTCTCTTACGTCTATAAATCTTACTCTGTGGAATGCTGTGTAGCATGATGGCTGGGTAGCTTGATGTCCTCGTTCCCTTATTCTCTTTCTCCTCCTCGGTTCTCCTCCTATTTATTCTCTGCCTGCCAGCCACAACTATCCTGGTTTCTGCCTCTCCATTGGCCATTCAGCTCTTTATTAGCCCATCAGGTGTTTTAGACAGGCAAAGAATCAGAGCTTCACAGAGTTAAACAAATGCAACATAAACAAAAATCACACACCTTAAAATATTACAAGTTATTCTGCATTGGGCAGCACCGTATGGTCTGAGGCTCCAGCCTCCTGATAGTCGGAAATGACCCAAAACCAGAGAAGACTAAGACTAAGACGGTGACAGATGAGAGGAGGATGCATGGTAAACTCCAACTTTGGGTGCTGGGCAACTTGGAATGAAGGAAATAAAAGCTAGTTGATAACATGGGCTGCTATGACCTGGCTCCACCCTGTTTTGCTGTGTGGTGCTGTCCGTTAGTCATACCTCCTGGGTCTTCAAAAGGTAGCCTGGAATCCAGGTCCTCCTGTGGAATATCCATATCCTGAGTGCTCATCATTCCTTTCTTTGGATCTTAAGCAGCACTCTTGGACAAAGTAGAGCAAATTAACCCATTCATCACTCATTGTAGACAGTGACGTTCTGGTTTTTAAAACAAGTCTTTAGCAGTCTGACGGCATTCTACTATGGTGTGTTTGACCTTGGTTGTCTGAAAAAATCAAGGATTTGCGTAGTTTTTGATTCTTTGATATTTTCTGGGTGTCACTAATTCACTTCAGTTCTGATATTAGTCCCTAATTAGTCCACAGGGCTCATTAGGTTTCACAGATTTTAGTGTTCAGCCCTATAAGGATGTCACTTCACATGCCAATCAGAAGTTCTGTCTGACTTGGCTAAAATTTTTGAACCTCCTGTGATCCTCTCCTCAGGATGTTTCCATGGAGGAACTTTTGTTAACTCAAGAAAATACCTCATTTAACACTCTGATACAAAGGATGCAACTCCAGAATAGTGCAAGAAAAGAGATGAGTAGGTCAAGACTTGGAATTTTAGGGGGTACTCAGCTGTCATGGCCTGCCCAGTACACCAGCCTTCTAGCCCTAATGAGCTCAGCATCCCAGAAGCTCTCTGGACCTTTAGAGATATTTAATGGAGATTGAATAAATCATTGGGCATCAGTGGCTGGATTCCTATTTCAGTTTCTTCAGCCTCTCCTGAGATCAGCTTTGAAGAGGCCTGGAAACACCAACACCCTCACTACTTTGGTCTTGTGATGTCCACTCCTCATCTTGAATCTCTCTGGGCATCTGTCCCTCCCCAGCCTTGAGTCATCTCTAGAACAATAAATAAATAAATAAATAAATAAATAAATAAATAAATAAATACTTCTTAGTCAGAGCATTCCAAGAGTTTTAGGATCTTGGGACCAGGAACTGGGCAAAGATCATATTATTCCACAGGTGTTTTTTGTGCTTGGAGAAGAGAAGTGTAGTACTTGGGGGATGGCCACAGATGACCAAAATCTGATTGGATGGTGTTAATTGTGGAGATAGGCCCTCGGAAATATGAAAGCAAGGGCCACATTTTCTTTTTAAAGTCTGTTTTGTGTAGTGTGAATCCACTAGTGTCTGGTATAGGTTCTCAAGAATTTATTTAGGAGTGAAATAGGGGTAAACACTCACTGATACAGAACAGATGCTGCTGCTGATCCAGCTGCCTTCATCCAGGCATTCTGTCCAGGGGTCAAGAGCACAAACGACAAGCCACCTGCCCCCCTGCAAACACCCAACCAAGCTCGGGAGCGAGAGAGCAAAAGACCCTCTCCCTTAGTTTATAAGTTTTCACACAGACAAAGATCAGTCCCTAGGGCTTGCAGCCCCAAATGCCATAACAGTTTGGTGTTCACTCTATATACAAATGAATTATCCTTATCCCAGAGTTCTATATGAATTTTATGAAAAAGGAAAGAATAGGTTTTACAAGATCCTTTATGCCAATCCAATTTGTGACCAATAGTACTTCCCTAGGAAATGGCTGATGGACTTAACAATTGGGGGGGAAATCATCTAACACATTGAATGGATATCTTGGATATAAATTGAGGCCATCTGCCTAAACTAATTTCTAAAACTTTTATTAAACTCAATGTTAGATGGTTCTTTCTGGAATATATAGAATGGTGAGTTAGGAAGGCGTTTGTGGGGCATGGCATTGAAAGCACATAATGGGAGTAGGGGAAAGGATCCAGTGCAGTATTTGAGTTGGGATCCCAGAACTCATGTAAACCTTTGGCTCGGTAGGACTCTCTTCTGTAGTTCCAGCAGGACTGAGTGTCAGAAGCCTGGGGAAGGAGATTGCCTTAAGCTAGTGGGCCAGGTGGCCTAAGCATATAGCAGTGCAAACAGGGTAAAAGACAAGGACTACCACTTTGGCCTCCACAGTCATACAGTAGCACACACACACATGCACCTGCCCTGAATATCACACCAAGGTGCCACAACACACGCACGCACGCACGCACACACTTTTCAAAGCACCTCATCATGAAAAAATAAGTGTATGCATACCTAAAATTCCTCAAAAACAAAAACAAAAACCCACATAGAATCGATAGGACTCCCTTTCTAAAGTAAAGGGACAGTGAACCTGTCAGTGCCAGATAATTCTAGCTTTATGCTACTCATGCTTGTTTTGTATAAGCTGGTTGTTTCTGCTGTGTTTCACTTCGTGGGCTTGGAGAGGAGGGTTTGTACTCAACTGGTTGTTTTCGGAACTAACTATTTAGCTTCTATTTTCATCCATGTTTATGCAGTCTAAGCAGTTAGCAGGAAGGAAGGTTAAAGCAGTCGTTCTCAACATTCCTAATGCTGCAACCCTTTAATACAGTTCCTCATGCTGTCATGACCCCAACCATAAAATTATTCTTGTTGCTACTTCATACCTGTAATTTTGCCACTGTTATGAATCATTATGTAAATATCTGTGTTTTCTGGTGGTCTCAGGCCACCCCTGTGAAAGGATTGTTAAGCTTGTGATCCACAGGTTGAGAACCAGAGTTAAAGGCTAAGAATGAAATCTTTTATATCCTTATGTTTCAGTTTGGGATTTTTTTTTCAAGGTAGTTGTATGTTGATTGTTTGTTTTTCACAGAAATGTACACGAGACAGCACATTTGTTGTAAGTAAAATGAGTCATTAAACCATATCCCGGTGTCATTTTTATATAAATTCATTAAATATAATCAGAGTAGATCAATCATTTAAAAAAAAATGTCTAAAACATGATGCCCTGACCAAAATGAGATTTCTGTGTGCATCAAAGAAATCTACTCGACTCCTACATTCTTTCTACTCCCTAATAGAAAGAATGTAGGAGCTAGAAGATCAGTTGAGAGAAGGGCTTTAAAATGCCCATAGTAGCTATGGATACCTGAACTGTACAAGACTGTCCCTATCCGGTGATTTAATGCCAGTACTGGGGAGGCAGAGACAGGCAGATCTCTGACTTCTAGGCCAGCCTGGTCTACAGAGCAAGTGCCAGGATAGGCTATAAAGCTACACAGAGAAACCCTGTCTCAACACCCCCCCCCAAAAAAAAAACTGGCACTATCAAGAATCGTGGAACTGGGAGGGGCTCATGGCAGTGGTGTGTGTGTGTGTGTGTGTGTGTGTGTGTGTGTGTTACTTCTCCATGATGATATTGGCTACTGATAGGTTCAGGGGAGGGTCATTGTCTTTGGTTGCTACTCACTGATGAACCCACCAGGTTCCAACAGGTAGTTCCAAACCCATGGTCCCATAGACCTAGTAAAAATAAATGAGTTATAAAACAGAACAAAGAGCTTTGAGTGTGGAAAGGGGCTAGTTGGGGGTGGGGGTCGATGTTGGCAAGGGTGGAAAGGTGATAAATGAGAGGAGTAATCAGAATCCATCATATTCATATACAAAACTGTCAAAGAACAGATTTAATGAAGTTGGTTTACTATTATTACTATTTTTTCTTATCTTACATATCAATCCCAGTTCCCTCTCCCTCCCATCCTTCCAAGCCCCCTGACACCTCCTGCTTTCCCATTCCCCACCCACTCCACAGGGAGGATGAGGCCTTCCGGGAAGGATCATCAAAATCTGCCAACTCATTTGGAGTAGGGCCTAGGCCCTCCCTCCTGTCTCTAGGTTAAGGGAGTATCCCTCTATGGGGAATGTGCTACCAAAGTCCTTTTGTGCACCAGGGATATATCCTGGTTCTACTGTCAGAGGTCCCTTAGACTTCCCAGGCCTTCTAACTGAATCCCATGTTGGGGGGGGGTCTGGGTTGGTCCAATGCTGGTTTCCCAGCTATCAGTCTAGGGACCATGAGCTCCTCCTTGGTCAGGTCAGCTGTCTCTTTGGGTCTGTGGGTTTCTCTAACCTGGTCTTGACCCCTTTTCTCATCACTTCTCTTCACAACTGGATTCCAGGAGTTTGGCTCAGTGTTTAGCTGTGGGTGTCTGCTTCTGCTTCCATCAGCTACTAGATGCTCTAGGATAGCATATAAGGTAGTCATCAATCTCATTATAAGGGAAGGGCACTTAAGGTAGCCTCTTCACTATTGCTCAGATTGTTAGCTGGGGTCATCCTTGTAGGTCTCTGAACATTTCTCTAGAATCAGTTTTCTCTTCAAACCTATAATGGCTCCCTCTATTATGATATCTCTTTTCTTGCTCTCTTCTATTCATCCTCCAAATCAATCTTCCTGGGCCCACATGTTCTCCACTCCTCCCTTTCCCCTTTCTACTAACTCCCTCTCAACTCACTACAACCCCCACCCCCAGCTCACAATATGCTCAGGAGATCTTGCCCCTTTCCTCTTCTGTATGGGACCTTGTATGAGTCTCTTAGGTTCCTGCTTGTACCCTAGCTTCTCTGGTGGGGTGAATTGTAGGCTGGTGAACCTTTGCTCTATGTCTAAAATCCATATATGAGTGAGTACATACCATGTTCCTCAATTTGTGACTGGGTTACCTCACTTAGGATGATTTCTTCCAGTTTCATCCATTTGCCTGTGAATTTCAAGATTCCATTGTCCCTCCTGCTTAGTAGCATTCCATTGTGTACATGGGCCACATCTTCTTTATCCATTCTTCAGTTGAGGGGCATCTAGGTAATGCTGCTGTGAATATAGTTGAACAGTTGTCTTTGTTTCATGGATGTGGATCATTTGGGTATATGCCTAAGAGTGGAATTGCCAAGTCCTGTGGTAGACTGATTCCCATTTTCCCGAGGAACCACCATACAGATCTCCAAAATGGCTGTACAGGTTTGCACTCCCACCAGTAATGGAGGAGTGTTCCCCTCTCTCCACATCCTCTCCAGCATAAGCTGTCATTGGTATTTCTAATTTTAGTCATTCTGGCAGGAGTAAGAGTTGTCTTGATTTGCATTTCCATGATGGCTAGCGATATTGAGCACTTCCTTTAGTGCCTTTCAGCCATTTTGGATTCCTCTATTGAGAATTCTCTATTTAGTTCTGTATGCCACCTTTTAATTAGATTATTTGGTGTTTTGGTGACTAGTTTCTTGAGTTCTTTGTATATTTTGGAGATCAGCCTTCTGTCAGATGGTTGGTTGGTGAAGATCTTTTCCCACTCTGTGGGCTGCTTTTATATTGTTGACTGTGTCCTTTGCCTTACAGAAGCATCTCAGTTTGAGGAGGTCCCATTTATTAATTGTCAATCTCAGTGTCCATGCTATTGGTGTTATGTTCAGGAAGCAGTCTCCTGTACCAGTTTGTTCAAGGGTACCTCCCACTTTCTCATCTAAGAGATTCAGTGTGGATAGATTTATATTGAGGTCTTTGATCCAGTTGGACTTGAGTTTTGTGCATGGAGATAGACATGGGTCTATCTGCAGTCTTCTACACATCATCATCCAGTTATGCCAGCACCATTTGTGGAAGATGCTTTCCTCCGTGCATTGTATACTTTTAGCTGTTTTCTCAAAAACCAGATGTTCATAGGTGTGTGGGTTAATATCAGGACTTTCAATTTGATTCCATTGGTCTACCTGTCTATTTTTGTGCCAGTACCAATAGTTTTCAGGACTATAGTTCTATAATAAAACTTGAAGTGCGGAATGGTGATGCCTACTGAAGTTCCTTTATTGTACAGGGTTGTTTTGGCTATCCTGGGTCTTTTGCTTTTTCATATAAAGTTAAGTATTATCCTTTCAAGTTCAGTGAGGAATTGTTCTGGGATTTTGATGGAGTTTGCATTGAATCTGTAGATTGCTTTTGGCAAAATTGCCATTTTTACTATGTTTATCCTACCTATCCAAGAACATGGGAGGTCTTTCTATTTTCTGGTATCTTCTGTAATTTCTTTCTTTAAAAACACAAAGTTCTTGCATATAGGTCTTTGACTTGTTTGTTTTTTGTTACCCCAAAACATTTTATGTTGTTTGTGGCTATTGTAAAGGGTGATGTTTGTCTGATTTCTTTCTCAGCCCCTTTATCATCTCTGTATAGTAGGGCTACTGATTTTTTTTTTTAAAGTTAATCTTGTATCCTGCCACTTTGCTGAAGGTGTTTATCAGCTGTAGGAATTCCCGGTAAAGTTTTTTTTGGGTCACTTATGTAAACTATCATATCATCAGCAAATAGTGAAAGTTTGACTTTTTCCTTTCCAATTTGTATCCCCTTGATCTTCTTTAGCTAGAACTTCAAGTACAATATTGAAGAGATATGGGGAGAGAGGACAGCCTTGTCTTGTTCCTGATTTTAGAGGAATTGCCTTAAGCTTCTCTCCATTTAGTTTGATGTTGGCTGTTGGTTTACTATATATTGCTTTTATTATGTTTGGGTATATTCCTGTAATCTCTGATATCTCCAAGGCCTCTATCATGAAAGTGTGTTGGATTTTGTCAAAGGCTTTTTCAGCATCTAGTGAGATGATCATATGATTTTTCTTTTTCAGTTTATTTATTTGGTGGGTCACATTGATGGATTTTCATATGTTGGACAATCTCTGCATCCCTGGGATGAAGCTTACTTGGTCATGGTGGATGATTTCTCTGATGTGTTCTTGGATTTGATTTCCCAGTAATTATTGAATATTATATGTTCATGAGGGATATTGATCTGTCATTCTCTTTCTTAGTTGTGTCTTTCTGTGGCTTGGATTAAGGTAATTGTAGCCTCATAAAAAGAGTTTTGTAATGAACCTTCTGTGTCTATTGTATGGAACAATTTGAGGAGTATTGACATTAGCTCTTTGAATTTCTGGTAGAATTCTGCACTGAAGCCATCTGGCCCTGAACTCTTTTTTGGGAAGCTTTTGATGACTGGTTATAGGTCTATTTAAATTGCTTATCAGTTCTTGATTTAATTTTGGAATGGTACAATTGTACATTGTTCAGTTTCCATGGGTTTTTAGGGTTTCTGCGATTTGTGTTGTTGTTGTTGAATTCCAACTTTGAAGCGTGGTGGTCTGATAAGACATAGGGGACTATTCCAATTTTTTGTATCTGTTGAGGTTTGTTATGTTGCCTAGTATGTGGTTTATTTTAGAGAAGGTTCCATGTGGAGCTGAGGAGGTATACTCTTTTGTGTTTGGATGGAATGTTCTATAGATGTCTGTTAAACCCAATTGGAACATAACTTTTATTAATTCTTTTGTTTTTTT
Organism: Cricetiscus sungorus; assembly: GCA_030556225.1. Classification (NCBI taxonomy): domain Eukaryota; kingdom Metazoa; phylum Chordata; class Mammalia; order Rodentia; family Cricetidae; genus Cricetiscus; species Cricetiscus sungorus. The sequence continues at coordinate 16,931,600 of JANBXA010000731.1, forward strand.
GTTAAGTTTCTGTCTGGTGGTCCTGTCTAGTGGTGAGAGTGGGTTGTTGAAGTGTGTGAGGTTTTATGTGAGCGTTGAGTTTTAGTAGTGTTTCTTTTATGAATGTGGGTGACTTTGTATTTGGGGCATAGATGTTCAGAATTGAGACTTTGTAGTGATGGACTTCTCCTGTGGTGAATATGAAATGACTTTCTTCATCTCTTTTGATTGATTGATTTGAAGTCTAACTTGTTAGATATTAGGATAGCTACACCTGCTTGCTTCTTGGGTCCAATTGATTGGAACCCTTTACCCTGAGGTAATATCTGTCTTTGAAGCATGCACCCTGACCACCCTCCCCTTCCATCCCCCCCACTCCACATGTAGGGCTATGCCATCCAGATGGGGGTCATGCAAATCTGACAAGTCATTTGAAGTAGGGACTAGAACTTCTCTCCTGTCTCTTGGTTAAGGGAGTATCCCTCTATGGAGGATGTGCCCACAAGGTCCTTTTGTGCTCCAGGAATACATCCTGGTTCCACTGTCTGAGATCCCTTAGACTTCTAGCTGAGACCCATGTTCAGGGGGTCTGAGTCAGTCCCATGCTGGATTCCCAGCTATCAATCTGGGGGCCCATTAGCTCCTCCTTGTTTAGGTCAGTTGTCTTTGTGTTTCTGTAACCTGGTCTTGTCATCCCTCTCTCTGCATCTGGAGTCTAGTTCGACTCAGTGTTTAGTTATGGGTGTTTGCTTCTGTTTCCATCAGCTACTAGATGAGGGTTCTATGATAGTAGGCAAGTTACTTTTTTATCTCATTATGAGGGAAGGGCATTTATGGTAGTCTTTCCACTATTGTTCAAATTGTTAGTTGGAGTCAGTCTTGTAGGTCTCTAGACATTTCTTTAGGTTCAGTTTTCTCTTCAAACCAATAATGGTTCCCTCTTTTATGTGTTCTCTCTCTCTCTCTCTCTCTCTCTCTCTCTCTCTCTCTCTCTCTCTCTCTCTCTCTCTCTCTCTTTCTCTCTCTCGTCTTCTATTCCTACCCTGACTCAATCTTCCTAGTGACACATGTTTTCCTCCCCTTCAGTTTTTCCTAGTTCCCTCTCCATTCCCTGCCCTCCCCATTTCCCATGTGCTCTGTGGGACTTGTCCCTTCCCCCTTCTGTGAGGGACCTTATATGAATCTCTTAGAATCCACCTTGTATCTTAGTTTATCTGACAGTGTGAATTATAGGCTGGTAATCCTTTGCTCTAGGTCTAAAATCCATATATGAGTGATGAGCGAGTACATACCATTTTCTTCTTTTTGTGACTGGGTTACCTCATTCAGGATGGTTTCTTAAAGTTCCATCCACTTGACTGCGAATTTCAAGATTCCATTATGTTTTTCCGCAGAGTAGTATTCCATTGTGTAGATGTGCCACATCTTCTTTTTCCATTCTTCAGTTGAGGGGCATCTAGGTTGCTTCCAGGTTTTTGCTATTACAAATAGTGCTGCTATAAACATAGTTGAGTACATGGCTTTGTTGCATGGATGTGTATCATTTGGGTATATGCCTAAGAGGGGTATTGCCGGGTCCTGAGGTAAACTAATTCCCATTTTCCTGAGGAACCGCCATATTGATCTCCAAAATGGCTGTATGAGTTTGCACTCCCACCAGCAGTGCAGGAGTGTTTCCCTTTCTCCACATCCTCTCCAGCATAAGTTGTCATTGGTGTTTCTAATTTTAGGCATTCTGGCAGGAGTAAGATGGTATCTCAAAGTTGTTTTGATTTGCATTTCTCTGATAGCTAAGGATGTTGAGCATTTTCTTAAGTGTCTTTCAGCCTTTTTTATTTCCTATATTGAGAATTCTCTCTTCAGTTCTGTACCCCATTTTTAATATGGTTACTTGGTGTTTTGTTGACTAGTTTCTTGAGTTCTTTTGGAGATCAGCCCTTTGTCAGATGTAGGATTGTTGAAAATCTTTTCCCAGTCTGTGGGCTGCTGTTTGGTCTTGTCTACTGTGTCCTTTGCCTTACAGAAGCTTCTAAGTTTGAGGAGGTCCCATTTATTAATTGTTGATCTCAGTGTCTGTATGCAGCAGAAGGATGGATTCTGTCTTCTCTATTCTGTTAGCCTGTGTCTTTTTATAGGTGAGTTAAGACCATTAATGTTGAGGGAAAGTAAGGACCACTGATTGTTAATGTTTGTTTGTTGTTGGCTGTGGTACTGTGAGTATATTTGTCCCACTTTTTCTTTTGGGTTCTGGTAAAGTGGTATTATTTATTGCTTATATCTTTGTGAGTGTAGTTAATTTCCTTGGGTTGGAGTTTTCTTTTCCTTCCAGAACTTTCTATAAGGCTGAATTTGTGAATATTTTTTTTTTGTGAAAATCTGGCTTTGTCATTGAATATCTTGTTGTCTCCATCTGTAGTGATTGAGAGTTTTGCTGGGTATAGCAGCCTGGACTGGCATCCTTGGACTCTTGGTATTTGTAGAACATTTATCCAGGACCTTCTGGTCTTGATTGTGTCCATGGAGAAGTCAGGTGTGATTTTGATAGGTCTGCCTTTATATGTTAACTGGCCTTTTTCTCCTTCACTGCTCTCAATATTCTTTCTTTATTCTGAATGTTAGGTGTTTTGATTATTATGTGGCAAGGAAACTTTTTTTTTTTTTTTTTTTTTGGTTCAGTCTATTTGGTGTTCGGTACGCTTCTTGTACTTTCATAGGCATGTCCTTCTTTGGGTTGGGAAAATTTTCTTCAATGATTTTGTTGAATATGGTTTCTGCACCTTTGAGCAGGGCTTCTTCTCCTTCTTCTATGCCTATTATTCTTAGGTTTGGTCTTTTCGTGGTGTCCCACATTTCCTGGATGTTTTGTGTTAAGGATTTGCTGGATTTATGGTTTTCTCTGGTCGATGAATCTATTTCCTCTAGTTTGTCTTCCGCGCCTGAGATTCTCTCTTCCATCTCTTGTATTCTGTTGGTTACGCTTGCATCTGTAGTTCCTGATCATTTACCCAGTTTTTGTATTTCCAGCATTCCCTCGGTTTGTGTTTTCTTTGTTGTCTTTATTTCAGTTTCAGGTCCTGAAGTGTTTAAATTGTTTCCTTCATCTGTTTGATTGTTTTTCCTTGGCTTTCCTTACTTTCTTTAAGAGATTTGTTCATTTGTTGCATTTTTTTTTTTTTTTTTTTTTTTTGCTTGGTCTTTTCTGCTGTTTCCTCCAATTTTTTGTTTGTTTTCTTCCATTTCTGGAAGGGATTTTCTCATATCATCTTTGAGGGCCTCTATCATTTTCATAAAATTATTTTTTAAGTCATTTTCTTCTGCTTCATCTGCTTCGGTGTGTTCAGGTCAGGTTGGTGTAGAGTCCCTAGATTCTGGTGGTGTCATACTGGTCTTTCTATTGTTGAGTGATTTCTTGTATTGCCGTCTCCCCATCACTTCTTCCAGTGGGTGCAGGTGGAGTCTCTCTCTCTCTCTCTCTCTCTCTCTCTCTCTCTCTCTCTCTCTCTCTCTCTCTCTCTCTCTTTCTCTCTCTCTCTCTCTCTCAACCCTGCCCTCCCAGTGGGTGGAGCTGAGTCAGGAGTTCCATGTCAGTAACTCTGGATGATCTGAGCTCTCTTGGAGGTCTCTCAAGCAGAGGCCACAGCAGGGCCAATGATGTGGGGAAGGCAGGTTCCGGATGGTCTCAAGCACTCAGGCAGAAGGCAGGCGAATGAGCCCAAAGGTCAGGTGAGGGGAGGCTCCAGTTGGCGGGCCAGTATGCTCAAGCTGATCCCTGAGCACTGGGCCCATTAGGGCCAAGGATGAGGGGAAGGCAGGCTCTGGGTGGTGGGTGATGGATGGTCTGGAGTACCAGGACAGGACCACTCAGGCCAAGGTTATAGGGGGGTTGAGATGCAGAGCTAAACCAGGGAGTTCCCAGGAAAGGATATGTGTGTATGCATGTGCGGGGGTGGGGGGAGATGAGGGGTGAGGAGAGGTCGGCCTAGGCTGGTCCCAGAATCACCTCCGGTAGAAAGCAGGTGAAGGAGCACAAAGGTCAGGTGAGGGCAGGCTCAAGATGGTCCTTCGTGGAGGGGCAGGTCCTGTATGCGCAGAGCCAAACCAGGAAGGTCCAAGGAGATGGTGGAGGTGTTGGGACCACGCTCCTGCCAAATGCTCAGCCAGAGCAGTGGGCCCAGCAGGGCCAAGGATGAGGGAATGTGGTTTTTTGTTTTGTTTTGTTTTTTGTTTGTTTGTTTTGTTTTTGAGAAAGACTTCAGTGAATACTGGAGTTGATCAGATTGAAGTGATTTAGTCCGAAATTGAAATGTAACCCCTGGAAATTCTTCATTTTAAAATTGTCTTTGGGTATCCCCACTTCCAAAGGCAGTTTTAGAGGTGCCACAAACAGAAGTTCCCAGCTATAATATTCTTCCTGTGGCCTGGCTGGTTCAAAACCAGCCTGGACAATAGAGTGAGGCTGTCTTAAAAAGAGCAACAACAAAAACAAAATAAAATAAAACAAATCTATGTGTGACTTAGCTTGACCCTCAAAGATATGCAGAACCTAATCACTCAGGCCAGCAATGATCCCTTTCATGGCAAAGGAGACCTTGAGGATAGGACTAGGCTGAGGATCTAGACATAGGGAAGATATCTGGGTGGGTCCTCTAGGCAGTCAAAAGCGCACAAATAAGGAGGTAGAGGGAAACTTGACTGCCCAAGGAAGGAGGAAGGACAAGGAAGTCAGAGTCCTAAGCTGCTGTGTCTGGAGGTGAAGGAAGCAGTTCTAACCAATTCTCATCCTCAGCTGAAAAAGGCAAGTGAAGAGACTGGAGGGAGGGGTGGGTGACCCTGCCTGGTACCACTGACTCCAGACTTGTGCTTTCCAGAACTGTAAGAGAGTGTCGTGTTTGTGTTTATTCTTGCTTTCTTTTGTTACTACATCTATGGTGTGTGTGTGTGTGTGTGTGTGTGTGTGTGTGTGTGTGTGTGTGTGAGAGAGAGAGAGAGAGAGAGAGAGAGAGAGAGAGAGAGAGAGAGAGAGAGAGAGAGAGAGAGAGAACTTGCAGGGGTCAGTCCTTTCCTTTTGTGTGGGCTCAAGGATTGAACTCGGGCCTTCAGGTTTGGCGGCAAGCCCCTCTACCTGCTGAGCTATCTTGCCAGCTTTTGTTTTTAGCCACCAGGTTTGTTCCAGTGGCCATAGGTAATTAGTACCACTAGTCAGTAAGCCATGAGTAAGTTAGCCCCATGGATAACAGTATCCATCAATGCAAAGCAAATAGTAAGTAAGAAATTTCCCATTTTTAACATTTCTCTTTTGGATTATAACTAACTTCTGTTTTTCTGTGTTTATCAGCTTATTCTTGATTGATAAGCAATACAATCAATATGTAATCACTATATTACACATTGGCTGCTCATCCTTAGCATAATGACTCAATTTATATTCATTCTCTCTGTCCTTCTTCCTCTTCATCTCTCTTCCTACCAGAGCAAGACCCCCTGTGTGGTTCCCAGGTTCAGTTTATAACTAGGAGATACAGCATTTGAAATGATGCAACTTAATTGTTTTTATTCTAGTCTTTGTGGTGAGCTTATTGGTATTTAAGTGTACCTTTAACTTACAATGTGTTTATCTGAATCTAAATTGAACCCTACTGTTTGCTAAGGAACACATGTGCTACCACTCTCTTAACTGTAAACCACCCTAGAACTTTTTCAGTCTGTGTCATAGCACGTAGACCTTCAGAGAATGGAGCCACAGTGCTCAGGGGGGCATTCAACATATAGAGCAAAAGCCTGTCTTGTTTTTGAATAGGAGTTCAGGCTGTTTTCATTTCCACTGGTGAGTGGGAAGAATCTCATTTTTATGGTTAGACACAGTAAAAAAAAAAAAAAAGAATGCATATCTAAAATTCGTGATTAAATTAAAATTTGTGATTTTGGAGTTGGATATATCTGTAGATTTTCTTAGTGATTATTCATAATTTTTATTTTTATTTGGCCATAATTCCAAAGCACGATTTTCATAAATAACTTTTAAAGATTTATCTTATTTTTCAAATGTGTGGTGTGTGTGTGTGCGTGTGTGTGCGTGTGTGTGCGTGTGCGTGTGTGTGTGTGTGTGTGTGTGTGTGTGTGTGTGTGTGTGTGTGTGTGTGTGTGTTTGGATGTGTGGGAGTGTTTAGGAGGCATAGGATCCTCTGGAGCTGGAGTTACAGGTGGTCATGGGCTGCCCAACATAGGTGCCAAACTGGGGTCTTCTGTACAAGAAGTATATGCTGTTAACTGCTGAGCTTCCTCAAGTGACTTTTAAAAGAATATTCTTTCCCTGCCCCTTGCTTTTAAATTTGAAATTAGTTGGCATATATTCACCATTATGGATTTTGAAGGAAACTAAACCTTTATGAAGCCATAAAATGAACTAGAATGTAAAAAGTGGTTACACAACAAAGTATTTTAGAGATAACAAATATTCTGTGTCGGTGACTGCATTCACAGCAAAGGTAAGAATTTATGCATAGTGAGAAATAGAACATGAACACAGATTAATGTCTGCGATAATGCTGAGTGTCTGTCTTCTTTGTGTTAGCTAGGCTGTTTTTGTTTTTACATTCTTTCATTTACTTGTGTCCTTGGAAACCTCCCAGTAAGAATAACTGCCCCGGCATAGACGCAGCTCATGTTTTACAGCCCCTAAGAACCAAGCACAGGTCAATAGCAAGCCTTTCCTCTACCATTTGACCATCACAAAAACCAAGTTAATTTTCATGTCAAAGACAAGGAACCCAAGGTCTACATTTAGTAACTTGCAAAAGCTGTGTACCCGAGGAACAAAAGGCTATTCAAACACAGATGATTTTATACAGTGGATGGGCTCATTCCTTTGCTTTCCCTAGCTTACATGTGGCAAGAGTCAGGCTTAGACAATCAGAAGAAAACAACCTATATTGGGTCGGGAGGTCTAATAACGGGGGTGGGGGGCTGTGGGGGGGGAGGGGTGCAGCCGAGGAGCCTAGGAACAGAGCAAAGTCTCTTGAGGGAGGTAGATAGCTGCCTCTGATAGGCAGAAGGGAGTGGGACAGGGTGGGGCTGCTGTCCATTAATTCACTGCAGTAGTTAAATACTGCAGTAGTTAAAGTCAAAAAGAAGCAACAAATTGGGATAATGTTGCCATAGCTGCTGATATTTATTATGTTGCTATTGGCTTTTGCCTTTGTGATTACAAAATACTCCCCTCTCCAAATCTGAAAAAAATCAGTACCAAATTATGTAATTATGGAAGTTCTACTGTCCTCCATGGCCAACCATAATCCTGAATCCACCAAACCTACCTGTGTGGGTTTACCAGTGTGTAGTTGGTCTGGGAAGATTTTGTTGTATTCTTCTTTATTTTCACAAAATAAAGTGACACTAGAATACTATTATGTAGCATTTTTTTTTCATGAACCAGTGTGCTATCTACACTGCATCTTTTCTGTTAGAATTTATTTCCCTTCAAGGCAACTGGAGGGAGAAATTTAGTGTTAAAAGACTGAATGTATACATAGTCCCAAGGTTGTTCAACTTTGGCACTTTATGTTTTTCTTTACTTTTGTTTTTGTTTTTTGAGACAGGGTTTCTCTGTATTGTTTTGGATCCTGTCCTGGAACTCACTCTGCAGACCAGGCTGGCCTCGAACTCACAGAGATCCGCCTGCCTTTGCCTCCCAAGTGCTGGGATTAAAGGCATGCGCCACCAACACCCAGTTTATGTTTTTCTTTCTAGAGCTATTAGTCTGTAGATCAGTGTGTGGTTTTGTTGGCTTATTTTGTTATTATTTTCTGAGAGAATTTATAAATAGATGGTATAGAATATTGAACTCTGAACACATTCCCAACTCTTGGGAGTCTACAGTGGAAAGAGGCTATCCCAGGTGTGACTCTTAAGGAAGACACAGGAAGGATAAGTAGGTAGGTAGGTTTAGTGTAGACTTAAAAATATTTTTTTGCACATCAAAATAGCTTTAGCACATTTCCTAATCTTTTTTCAGCCCAGTATAACCATTAAGGCCAGGCAAGACTTTAAAAACCTTCTCAGTCCCTTGTCTCTGTTTACCACAATTCCAAAGGAAGTCACAGAGCGGATTACCCAGGAAACCAAGGCCAAAACCCAAATCTGGGTTGAAATCAAATTCTGCAGGAGCTCGTCATCAACCTTGCCAAGACTATGAGGCCATAGTCTAACTTCGCTAGAGTTCATACAGTTCCCCAGCCCAGTGCCTTGTGCTGTAAAGTAAAAAGACAACAATGCTGTGTAAACACTCTTGGCAGGAGCAGCCTGCCAACCTCGTGACAGTGGGAGCTAGCCTTGACTCCTGATCTCCTGCTCTACAGCTGAACTCTGTCCTGTGACCTTGGGGAACATTTTCTCAGCCTTTCTTCCCTTATCTATGAGATACAGATAAAATTGCCTGCCTCCTGCATTTGTAAAGTCCACACAGGAAGCCACCTCTGGAACTCCCTAAGCTTCTGTTAAAAGGAAGTTCTTATAAGGTTTTCTTTTCTTTTCTTCCTTCCTTCCTTCCTTCCTTCCTTCCTTCCTTCCTTCCTTTCTTTCTTTTCTTTTCTTTCTTTTTTTTTTTTTTTGAAGATGTATTTCTTTTTATTTATGGGTATGAATGTTTTGCTTACATGTATGTCTCTGTACCACATGCATGCAGTACCTAGGGAAGCCAGAAAGGGTGCTGCATCCTGGAACTCTTTATGTAGACCAGGCTGGCCTCAAACTCACAGAGACCCACCTATCTCCGCATCCTGAGTACTAGGATTAAAGGTGTGTGCCGCTAAACCCTGGCCCCAAGGTTTTCTTGATAATCTTTTTGAAAAAGTAAAACCCAACTTTGGAGTAAAATTTATATGCTACATGGGCTTCAAAAGGCAAATGTTAATATTAATTAAAGAAGGCTATGGCTTTATGTATTGTTTTTGCAGTGCTGAGAACTGAACCCAGGGGTTCACTAATGCTAAGTAAGCGCTGGACCACAGAGCTGCATCCCCAGCACATCTGTTTAATACGTTTTGAATAGTGTGTAGTCAGCCTGTCATGTCTTCTCTTTAAATATCTGCAGTAAGAGATGGGCCTCTACTCTTGAGAACACACTACTAATCAGGGAAAGGTAAAGGGGCCTTCCTGCAGGGGAGTGAGTTGAAACCCAGTGAGAACATGAGCTTCTCTGTGAATTCACTCATTCACAAAGAAGTAATGAAGTATTAAAAGTGAACTTTTCCTCAGCTCCAAGCATCCATTAACACAAGAAGTCCTTGCCGTCATGAAGCTCTCACTGCAAGTGTCAGTGCAGGCTTTAGTCTGGCTGTGCTCTGTGTCGCTATACATACCAGTTAGCTAGTAAGGAGCCTAAACTAGCAGCCCAGCATTTCCAATTAATAGTCGCTGAGTGGTTAACTTGGGAGCTGCTGACAAGACACAGAGGAACTCCTCCTGCAGAGAAGGGACTGCAGAGTCAGAAAAGGACTTTTTCAGAGTCCTGACTGATGAATGCCAGGGTCACAAACTCATTCTCTATATGTAAGGAAGCTGCTTTCATTCTGCTATGCACAGTTAACACTATCACTGTTCTGTTAGCTGTGGAAAAAACAATAATAGAAGAGAAGGAAGTATGCTTTCATTTGTGAGTGCCTTTTACTATAATGTAAAAAGCCTGCAGATTCCAAATAAAGACATTTTTTCAATGCTGCTGTGGGAAGAAGGGAAGTTCAGCTCATGGCCACCTTTGCCCTTGAGGAAGGTCTATCGCTGTCATCTCCCGTTCCTTCTGGGTTTCCTATGAGTCTTTTAGTGACTGCCCACCAGCAGCATCCTGAGTTTCACACAGTGTAAATGTCGTGGTACAGTACCGACCACTGTCATAATAAAACAATGACAGTACTGGGCACAGTACGGGGCAGGCAGAGTCTGATGTGCCCAGTGTAACCAGAACAAAAAGTGAGTGAGGTAGGTTTGCTGGGGATATTTTGGAGTTAGAAGGGACAGGGTTTAAATATAGCAGTGGGGGCTAGGACAGCACTTAAAATGGTTGTTTTTGGACTCGTGATTTATTTGAAAGAAAGTAAGTATAATCTAATCAAATGAAGATTTGTTGTCTTCATTTATATCTATATCTATCAAATGCTAAATGTCCTTCAGTACTTTTCAGACAAGCCCAAGGTCCAGGGAGACACCCTGTCTCAGAAAATAAGGTGGCCAGTTGTCAAGGCATATTCCTCATGTGGATCTCTGGCCTCCCCTCCATACACATGCACACATGAGTGGACACACATATGCAAACACACAGTCATGTACATATCACACACACACACACACACACACACACACACATACACCTTAGATGAAATAAAGGAAGTACTCTGAAAACAAAGGAGAAAACTTGAAAAGCTCCAAAAAGCGCAGTCTGAGGACCATTAACTCTGTCAGAGGCTGCCAGTCACTCAGCCTTGGAAAAGAGGGAGTGTCTATTTCTGTACTGCAAGGAAGGGCTTCCAAGCAGGGTTCCAGAAATTGCTCAGACTTGCAGGTGCAAGACCAGGATGCTCCAGTTATAATGGTAATGTCCAAAAAAGAGAAAGGAAGGAAGGAAGGAAGGAAGGAAGGAAGGAAGGAAGGAAGGAAGGAAGGAAGAAATCCAGATTACTCTAGTCAAAACAAAACAAAACAAAAAAACTGATTAGTAATTCAAAAGTATAAACTAGCTTGGTATTACTCTTTTTCCAGCCCTTTTTTCCTTCTGAAATAACAACAATTTGGCTGTACCATTGACAACAATAATCTGTAAAGGAAGAAAGAAAACAAGTAAAATAGCATATCCCATTTTGTAATCTCCACAAGTGAAAATTAGTGTCTAATGAGATGTCCCCAAACACTGCTGCTGCCGCTCACTAAAACAC